>OU015755.1:61309960-61334870 GCA_907169655.1 Acomys percivali | reverse complement strand
CAGCCCACATGCCTAGTGAGCCCCCTCAACAGGGCGGCTCTCGGCACCTTATCTAGTTTCTTCAAACTGCCATACACTACACAACACCACCACATGCCACCCTGTCTCTGAGCTCTCATTTTTATCCTCAGAGCCCTAGTCCACGCCCCTCTCCATGCCCCACAAGGAAGGCCTTACCAGCTGGCAAAGGCCACACCTCACTGAGACAATTAACAACTGGGGATAAACTAAAGCTCAAACTGAAATCCCATACTTGGGATTAAAACGAAAACATATTTACAGAACACAACGAGTTTACAAAGAAACCAAAACTTCCATTACACTAGATGGCATCAAACCCATGATGGAAGGGAAAAACCAACTCCTGAAAGTTGTCCTCTGACTTCCACAAACATGACTACACTAACACACATAGTATACGTACATACGATGATGATGGTGGTGATGATGGTGATGGTGGTGGTGATGATGGTGGTGATGATGATGATGGTGGTAGTGGTGGTGATGATGATGATGATGGTGGTGGTGGTGATGATGATGGTGGTGGTGGTGGTGATGGGTGGTGATGATGATGATGGTGGTGATGATAATGGTGGTGGTGATGATGATGATGGTGGTGGTGGTGATGATGATGGTGGTGATGATGATGGTGGTGGTGGTGATGATGGTGGTGGTGGTGATGATGATGGTGGTGATGATGATGATGGTGGTGATGATGATGGTGATGATGATGGTGGTGGTGATGATGATGATGGTGATGATGATGATGGTGGTGGTGGTGATGATGATGATACACATGACAAAGAAGAAGAAGCAGCTGAGTATCTTGCAATCCCAGTGCTGAGGAGGTAGAGACAAGAGCAGCCAGAAGCTCTCAGGCCAACCAGCCTGGCATGCAGAATTTTGAATAACAAAGGGAGCCTGTCTCAAACAAGGTGGAAGGCAAGAACCAACACTGAGACTCCGGGCACCTGCGTGGTGGCTCATAACCTCTAGTTCCAGTGGCTCTGACATCTGCTGCTGACCTCTGCAGGCACCAGGCATGGATGTAACATACTTATGTACTTGCAGGCAACCACGCACAGACATGAAATACAATAAATAGATCTTTAAAAAGAAAAAGACAGAGCCGGGCGTGGTGGCGCACGCCTTTAATCCCAGCACTCAGGAGGCAGAGGCAGGCGGATCGCTGTGAGTTCGAGGCCAGCCTGGACTTCAAAGCGAGTCCAGGACAGCTAAGGCTACACAGAGAAACAAACAACAAAAAGAAAGAAAGAAAGAAAGAAAGAAAGAAAGAAAGAAAGAAAGAAAGAAAAGAGAAAATTTGCTGAAAAATCTTGTCAAGTCCCAGCAGAGCTGTCCTATGATTCCAGAGAGAACCAGCAAGTTGCCCTCTAACTACATGTACTACATGTGCTGGACACACACACACAAGTGTAGCGCTGGAGCAGCGATGGCTCAGTAGCTAACAAGCACTGGCTGCTCTTGCAGAGACCCCGGGCTGCCTTCGCAGCACCCACATGGCAGCCCATAAGCATCTGCAACTCCAGTTCTAGAGGATCTAACGCCTCCTTCTGGCCCCTGTGGGCGCCAGGCATGCATGTAGAGCACATACACGCAGGCAAAACCCTCAACACATAAGTAAAAACGAATAAAACATTAAGAGGGAGGGGTCTAGAGTGAGAATAGGGGTCTATGAGATGGCTCAGTAGATAAAGGTGCCAGTCACCAAGCCTAGCAAACTGCGACCTGCATGGTGGAGGGAAAAAAACCTGACTCCCTCAAGTTGTCTCCTGGCTTCCATTTGCACATCATGGCATGCACACCGCACACGCACACGCATACATACAAAATATATTTTGGGAGTGTGCCTTGTACTAGAATGCCTTCCTGCCTACCATGCCAAAGACACTGAACTCAAACCCCAGAACCACCAAGAAAAAAATAATAAGGATGCCAGCAAGCTACAACCTCCTCAGCTCCTGGAAGCTACAACCTCCTCAGCTTCTGGAAGCTACAACCTCCTCACTCAGGTCCTGGAAGCTACAGCCTCCGCAGGTTCCGCAGCACTTGCTACTCCAAAACTAGGAAACACATCCTCGAAGACCCAAAGTCCAGAAAACAGGATTTCAACCTGAGTTGAAGCTGCAGGCTCTGTGAGAGTGGAGGCCCCGGCTAGAGCCAGTCCCTGTCAGCTAGCCAAGGAAAGCTCTGGAACCGCTTCGCTGTGGCTGTGTACTGGGTCACTTCAGCTACGGAGACTGAGAAAGTTACCGCAATTCTTTTATTAGCTATTGGAATATTTAGGAAAATATCAAACTTAGGGTATAGGAAAAAGAAGAAAAACAGCGTAGCTTTCAGGAAGAAAGGAAGTGTAAACAGTACACTGCTTGAGGACTGGCGAGGTGGCTCAGGAGTTAAGAGCAGTTGCTGCGCTTGCAGGGGACCCAAGTTTCTTTTCAGCACCCGCATCAGGCAGCTAGCGCGCAAGGATCTGTAACTCCAACTCCTAGGGATCTGACGCCCTCTTCTGGCCTGCTTGGGAACCAGGCACGCACATTGCGCAGAGACATAGATGCGGACAAAATATTCATACGCATATAATACATTTGTTGTTGTTGTTTTTGGTTTTTCGAGACAGGGTTTCTCTGTGTAGCCTTGGCTGTCTTGGACTCACTTTGTAAACCAGGCTGGCTTCAAACTCACATCGATCCACCTGCCTCTGCCTTGAGTGCTGGGATTAAAGTTGTGCGCCATCACCGCCTGGCAGTAAGTTATTTTTTAAAACCCCTAAAAACTGCGGAATAGCTAGATGGCTCAGTAGGTAAGGCTGACTGTTGCACAGCTTGGTGCCCTGAGTGTGATCCCCGCGGCGCATAGAGTGAGGGAAGAGGATAACCGCGAGCTGTCCTCCCACCTCCCGTGAGTGCTGTGGCTCCACCTCCACCCCAACCAAGTAAGTGAAATGATTTTATTTTTACATTTCAATATCCCACCCCCGAAAAACAGCATTTGGTGGCTTAAAGGCTGGGAATGTGGTTTAATTGGTAACAAAACAAAACAAAACAAAAAAACCGATGCCCAACACGCAGGAAGTCCTGGATTCAGTGCCATCTTAGAACTTAGAAGAGGAGGCAGGAGAGCCGGAATTTCAGGGTCACACTGGGTGTGCTCTCTCGGGCCTGCAAGTACAGCACTCAGGAGGCAGGGGCAGCTAGAGCTCTGTGAGCTTAAAGCCAGCCTGGTCGCTACATTGTGAAACCCTGTCTCAAAAAAGAAAGAAAGAAAGAAAGAAAGAAAGAAAGAAAGAAAGAAAGAAAGAAAGAAAGAAAGAAAGAAAGAAAGAAAGAAAGAAAGGAGGAATGTTGAGATGGGCACAGTCACTAGAAGTACGTTGTGTCTCTTCAGAAAGAGCACGATTAAAAATAGAGCAGTTGAGCTGGGTGTGGTGGTGCACGCCCTTAATCCAGCACTCAGGGGAGGTAGAGGCAGGAAGATCCATACGAGTTCAAGGCCATCCTGGTCTACACTGAGAGTCTAAGAGAGTCAAGGCTACACAATAGACCTGGTGGCAGTCACCTTATCTGCTGAGTTGTCTCTCTGGAGCCTTCCTTCCTTGGAATTGAATCTAGGGACATCCACACATGCCAAGGAAGTGCTCTAGAATAGATTTTTTTTTTTTTGACAGGGCTTCTCTGTGTGGTCCTGGCTGTCCTGGAATTTACTCTAGACCGTGCTGGTCTCAGACTCCCTGAAATCCACTGCCTCTGCCTCCCAAGTGCTGGAATAAAGGGGTGTGCCACTACATCCAGCTTAACAAGTATTTTAAAGAGAGATGGACTGGGAGGACAGGAGGGAAGGGAAATTGCAGTCGGAATGTGGCTTTATTTTCTTTCTTTCTTCCTTTCTTCCTTTCTTTCTTTCTGTCTGTCTTTCTGTCTCTTTCTTTTTTTTCCCCCGAGACAGGGTTTCTCTGTGTAGCTTTGGCTGTCCTGGACTAACTTTGTAGACCAGGCTGGCCTCAAATTACAGAGATCTCCCTGCCTCTGCCTCCCAAGTGCTGGGATTAAAGGCGTGCGCCACCACCTCCAGGCCACCAAGTTTTTCTAGTGCCAATCCCAGGATGGGCCACAGAATTGAGATGTTCATGTGGAGCTGCGTTTCCCAGGCTACCTCCAGGGGGCGCCCCACACTTTCCCTGTTCCATTGTTACTCCCTGAGGTCCCTGATTTGGAGTGAGCAGCGCCTGGGGACCCTAGTGTCCCCCGCAATGGCCTGTGTCGTGCCGGGCCACCCACACACTGCACTCTCCTGGCCGCTCTCTCCAAGACTAGTGCTCCCATAGGAACAGGCGATTGATGGGGGCGGCTTTTGTTGACGCCTGCCTAGTCCCTCGGGTCCTCATACCAAAAGAGCCCAGCTCCCTAGATACCTCCTGCCCACCCCATGGACGTGTTCCCTCTGAAAGGTGCATGGCTGTGGAAACAGCCACAAGAGATCTCCCTCCTCTACAAGCACTGAGTGCTTACTGTGTGTCAGATATGGTGCCAGGACACACACCTTGCAGACGTGTGTATTTTTCCACATTGGATTGTTTGTTTGTGTTTGTTTGCTATGCAGACCTGGCTAGTCTCAAATATAAACCAGGTCCTCACTGTGTAACTGAGGCAGGCTTGGAACTCACCATCTTCCTGCCCCAGCCTTCCAAGTGCAGGCATGTACTTGTTTAGTA
Organism: Acomys percivali; assembly: GCA_907169655.1. Lineage (NCBI taxonomy): Eukaryota > Metazoa > Chordata > Mammalia > Rodentia > Muridae > Acomys > Acomys percivali. The sequence continues at coordinate 61,330,138 of OU015755.1, read as the reverse complement.
ATGCAACAAGATACAGTGGTCATTGTCACCGGAATAGGTGGGGGAGATGGGGACCGATCGGGAGATTGTGGCACTTACTGATTTCTCTCTCTACCTTCATCAGCATTGAGTCTGGGGCAGATGTGAACCCAGCCACCCAGAGCCAGGGCCATATGCTCCAGGTGAGGAGGGAACTTGCTAGAATCCCTGGCCTCTTCTACCTCTTAAATAGGTGGCCACTCTGTCGCCCCTACATCCCTTTGTAAAATTCAATTTAAAAAAATTTAATTATTTTATATGTTTTGCCTGCATGTATGTCTCTGTACTATGGGTATGCCTGGTGCCTTAAGAGGCCAGAAGAGGAATAGTTACAGACAGTTGTAAGCAACCACACAGGCGCTGAGAATCAAACCTAAGTCCTCTGTGAGAGCAGCCAGTTCTCTCAGGAAACTAAAACGGTCTTCCAGATGGACCCTGGTTCAATTCCTAGCACCCACCTAGCAGCTCACAACTGTCTGTAACTCCTGTTCCAGTGAGTCTGATACCTTTACACAGACATACATGCAAGCAAAGCATCAATGCATAAATAATAATTATTTATTTATTTATAATAATTTATTATAAAATAGTTTATTATAAAATAGTTTATTAAAAAAAAAAAAAAACCTGGCCAGGAATGGTGGCGCACACCTTTAATCCCAGCACTTGGGAGGCAGAGGCAGGTGGATCCCTGTGAGTTCGAGGCCAGCCTGGTCTACAAATAGAGTCCAAAACAGCCAAGGCCACACAGTGAAACCTTGTCTCGAAAAACCAAAACAAAAACCAACTTGTTTCTCTGAGTTTGAGGGGGCCTAGAGAGACAGCTCTTTGGGGTGAGAATGCTTGTCGCTTTCACAGAGGACCCAGACGTTTACAGCAGCCACACAGTGGCTCACAGCAGCCACACAGTGGCTCACAACCATAGGTAACTCCAGTTCTCCCAGCTGTGATACCTTCTTCTGACCTCAACAGGTACCATTTGTGCACATGGTGGCAATACCTTCATATACATAAAAAGAAAAAGATGATTCCCAAACAAAATCCCTGGTGTTGAGTATTTGAATGATGTGCCAGAAATAGCCTGTTTGCTGAGCGTGAGAGAGACCTAATGATCATGAAGGATGGGTTTGGATAGTCAAAAGACATTAGGTCCTCCCCTCTCCCAGGGGGCTGGAGGAGTGAGCTGAGGGTGTGCCCCACCATTTCAGTGGAGCCTTGAAGGATTTATAGGTGTTTTCTGGGACAGGAAGAATGTTCTTGAATACACGTGAACAAGTTACCAAATTACCGGCTGTGGGGCTAAGACCTCCCCCGAATTGAGTTTGGCTGGGGAAGAGGTCTCTGAAGAGGACTCTGACCTTGCTAAGCTGAGGGTTCCAAGAGGGGCGATATCTCTTTTAATAATTTTTTTTTTTATGTGCATTGGTGTTTTGCCTGCATGTATGTCTGTGTGAGAGTGTCAGATCTTGGAGTTACAGCAGTTGTGATCTGCCATGTGGGTACTGGGAATTGAACCCGGGTCCTCTGGAGGAGCAGACCCATCAGTGCTCTTAGCCACTGAGCCCACTGAGCCATCTCTCCAGCCCCCCCTCCCCCCGTGGCTGTCTCTTAACACCCTAGGTCTTGGGAAGCCATAAGGACGGCTTCATGTGGCCAAACTGTCCTGTCTACCTGCCTTCCTTCCTTCCCCTTCTTCATTTTCTTCCTAGAGCTAGGCTCCCATAGCTCAGACTGACTTGAACTCAGGATCTATGCTGAGAGTATAGGAATCTGTTGCCAAAATCTCCAAGCCTCATCCACCTGTGATGGAGAATGGTTTGTTTTGTTTTTGGTGGCAACTTAAAAAGCTGTACTAGGAAGGAAGAGGGACAGCCTGCAGAGAAGGTGGCCCTAGGCTCTCAACTCTGCCTTCTCTCCTTGAGTCCTCCACCTCCACTGTAGCAACTCCTACCTACCGAAGGGACGTCCCTTGGCCGCTGGCCCATCCTTGTATTCTGAGATTATGGCACCAGGACCCCTTCCCTGACAGTTCCTTTCCTGGGGGTGAGGGAAGGGTAAGCAAAGGCATCCCCACTAGAGCCTCAAGAGCTTTCGACTTACTCACTGAGGGGCATCTAACTGCCTGGGTTCCCTCTTCTCCCTCCCTCTCTCCATCCATCTCTCCCTTGGGTGAGCGCGGCAGGTACCGCGGGGGCGAGCCGGGGCGGGGCCACTGAGAGGCTGTAGTCCGCAACAACTGACTAGTCTCCTCCATCCTCCTGAGCTTCTGAGCCCCGACGTCCTAATTCCACTGCAGACATAAACTGGTTTTGGCTTAGCCCGCCAAGGGGCCAAAGACGTGAGCGCCCTGGCGCCGAGCGGAGAAGTGCGGGGCCCTGGGCCCAGGGCTCCTGCGAACCGGCTTCTGCTGCCTCTCCTGCTGCTCTTGCTGCCGCTGCCGCTGCCGGCCGGCGCCTGGTACAAGCACGTGGCGAGTCCCCGCTATCACACCGTGGGTCGTGCCTCGGGTCTGCTTATGGGGCTGCGCCGCTCGCCCTACTTGTGGCGCCGCGCCCTAGGCGAGGCGGCTGGACCGCGCCCCCAGGATACTCTGGTCCCAGGACCGGTCTCCGGTAGCACTCTCCTGCTTCCTTCGCCAGGGCAGGAGCTTTGGGAGGTGCGACGCAGGAGCTCAGGAGCAGGGCTTCCCCGGGGTCCGCGAGACCTGGAGCGAACCCGCCAACCGGAGCAGTCGCAAAGCCTCCGTTCCTGGATCTCAGAGGAGTCTGCCAGGTAAGTGGGAGAGAGGAGTCAGGGGTGGCAGCCGGCAAGTGAGTTTCCAGGGGGTCTAAGACCACATAAGACCGTTAGCTCCTGGGTAGTAGTGTTTTGTTTGTTTGTTGTCTTGTGGCTCAGGCTGAACTCCTCATGATCCTTCTCCCACCTACCAACTGGTAGGATTACAGGTGTGTGTGTGCATCACCACGCCCGGTTTGTGTGGTACTAAGAATTGAACCTAGGACTTCATACATGCAAAGCAAGTCTGCCCACTGAGCCGTATCCCCCCCACCCCACCCCCCCCCCCCGATTATTCTCCCCAGTCCTCCTGGGTGTTGATTTTATAGTATGGCCACCACGTCCCCTCTCCCTACCCATTCTGACTCTTATGTTAGGAAAATTTCCCAGAGAGCCTTGCCCCTGTCTCCGGAGTCCCAATCTGCTGGGTTTTTTGTTTGTTTGTTTGTTTGTTTTGTTTTTGTTTTTGTTTTTGTTTTCTAGAGCCTTCGGAGAGACGCTTCACGCCCAGCCATGGTTCCTGCAGCAAATCGTCATTGCCGACCCTGCCAGGCTGGAGGACCGGTCCAAGAACCTGTGGCGCTCCGATGCCTGACCTAGGCAGGGGCACGGCTTGTAGCTGCAGCCAGGCTTCCTGGTCTGTCAATAAAACCAGCCTGATTCCCGCACCCCCGCGTGTGACCCTTTTTCTCCGTTGTGTACTTTGCGTCTGGCTGCAGGGTGCACATATACCACGCGCCTACGCCCTGGCAAATGTCAAGAACCCCCTCCCTGACCAGGCCAGCTCATCAATCTGTCCTTAGGGGCACAGTCGGGGGAGCAAGGCTAAGATGTTTCCGGTGGGCCTTAGGATGCTTCTTCCATAGTGTTGCTTTTCCTGTTCATGAGTGGACACATTAGTTCAGGGGCCAGAGTATGGTAACCGACCCTACAGACTCCTACTGGGATCTAAGCAAGACACCCCTGGGTGTCCACTGAAGCGTTCAGGAGGGAGAAACTAATGAATGGAGTCTCCGGGTGGCCCTCACTCTTCGCCCTGCCCAGACTGAGGAGATTTCTCCCCACCATGAGCTTTGCCTCTAGCCCAGGCAACACACCAGGACCTGTGCCCACTTCCTGGCACTGGTTTTAAGCCTGAGTTTCCTTTAATCCCTTTGCTTCCCTTGGCATCTGGAGAGTAAGCAGAAGGCGCCAGCTTCCTTTATAGAGCCACTCGCCCACTCCCTCGGCAGCCCTCACGTGTCACCTCTCGTCCTCTGCGCTTCTAGTCATTTGCTCTGGCCCCACACGATCAAGCTGCGCGTCCTGGCACAGGCCTCTAACTCTAGCACCCGAGAGACTGAGGCAGGATGAGTGCTCTGAGTCTGAGACCAGCATGAGTTATACAGTCATCTCCAGGCCAGCTTGGAACAAAACAAAAGAACACACACACACACACACACACACACACACACACACACACACACACACACCCCCCTCTGGGCTCAGCTTCATACAGCTGGGAGCCTTTACCTTCTCCCTGCCGCCTCTGCAAATGTCTTCAGTCTGTCTTTTCTCAGATCTGAGGGTTGAGGCTACGTGTGTGACCTCAAACCTCCCTCACTGTCTGTTGTTGGAACTCTCCTGTTGTAGGATCTTCTCGGCATCCACACAATGAAGGATAGGAACAGGTGGACCCTGACTGCTGCCCCACTCTGGCCACTCCTTCTGACCCCCTGGGTATATCCTCTTCCCAAACCGCTGGCCCCTAGTGTCAGTGCTTCCCGCCTTTAAGGAGTTTTTAAAAGGCCAGGCCTGGTGGTACACGCCTTTAATCCTAGCACTCCAGAGGCAGGCAGAGGCAGAGGCAGAGGCAGAGGCAGAGGCAGAGGCAGGAAGATCTCTGAGAGTTCGAGGCCAGCCTGGTCTACAAAGTGAGTCCAGCATAGCCAAGGCTACGCAGAGAAACAAACAAAGAGAAAGTTGTTTTGTTTGGGATTTTTGTTTGTTTGTTAGTTTGTTTGAGGCAGGGTTTCTCTGTGGAGCCCTACAGGCCAAAAGAGGGCACTAGATCTCATTATAGATGGTTGTGAGCCACCATGTGGTTTCTGGGAATCGAACTCAGGGCCTGTGGAAGAACAACCAGTGCTCTTAACCTCTGAGTCATCTCTCCAGCCCCTTGGCCCCTAATTTATCTATCTATCTATCTATCTATCTATCTATCTATCTATCTATATTTTTTTTTTGTATTTTTTTCGGAGTTGAGGACCGAACCCAGGGCCTTGCACTTGCTAGGCAAGCACTCTACCACTGAGCTAAATCCCCAACCAGCCCCTAGTTTTTAAAATTACATTTTGTTTATTTATTTATTTTTATTTTATGTGCATTGGTGTTTTGGCTGCACGTATGTCTGTGTGAGAGTGTCAGATCTTGGCATTACAGATAGTTGTGAGCTGCCATGTCATTGCTAAGAATTGAACCCAGGTCCTCTGGAAGAGCAGTCAGTGCTCTTAACCACCCAGCTATCTCTCCGGCCCCTTGTTTATTTATTTTTATTCTTTTGTTTCTTTCTTGTGCCAGAAGGACAACACGCCAGAGTTGGTTCTGTCCTTCTATCATGTGGGTTCCAGGGAACAAACTTAGATCACCAGGCTTAGCAACAAAGGCCGTTACCTGCTGAGCTCTATGACCAGTTTTTTACATTTTTTTTGGTTTACATTTATTTTGTCTACTCATTCACTTATTCTGGTGTGTGAGCACAGCACATCTTCCAAGGCACATGTGTAGCTGCCAGAGGACAGCTTGCCTGAGTTGGTTCTCTTTTTTCACCATGTGAGTCCCAGGTTATTGGGTTTGCTAGAAACTTCCTTTACCTATTGAGCCATCCTGCTGGCCCAGAAATACTACCTATAGTGATTAAAAATGAGATGCCAGGCACCAGATATGATATGAAGAAGTTTACTATAGGAGTGTGGGAGGGCAGAGAAGGGGGAGAGAAAGACAGAGATAGGGAGGGTACATGAGGAGAGAGGAGAGGGGAAGAGAGCGAGAGAGCTAAGACAGAGGAACAAGGGAGAGTGAAGAGGTGGGTTTGCCTTTTTTATATCCTGGGCTGCTGGCCCACCTAGTGATGGGCAGGTACTGACATCGTAGGTTGCTAGGTAGACTGGGGGCAGTATGCTAACACTACCCATATCCCAATTCTTTGTTTTGTTTTGTCTTGTTTATTTCTTTTTGTTTTTTGTGTTTTTTTGTTTTTTGTTTTTTGTTTTTTTTCCGAGGCAATGTTTCTCTGTGTGGCCCTGGCTGTCCCTGGAACTCACTCTGTAGAGCAGGCTGGCCTCCAACTCACAGAGGTCCACTAGCCTCTGCCTCCCGAGTTAAAGGTGTGCGCCACCACCCCCGGCTCTGTTTCCCCTGTATTTTAACTGTGATTCTCAACAAAATTTGTCCTGACCTTGTCATCCTCAGATGTACAATACTCCACGGGCTCCCCACTGCCGGTGGGGTAAGCTTACCGTCCCTGTACTCAGCTACAGCTTGCAAGATCCCTAAGCAGATCCCACAGCAGCCTGAGAAGCCCAGGGTGTACAAGACCAAAGATTCCACAGGGCCTCCGGTTTCTTTAAAAGATCCTTTGGGGGCTTCTCTAGCTCTGGGCCTCTCTTGCTCAGGCCAAGGTACACAAACCTCTGTTTCCTTGGGTCTGAGCAATGTTTGTCCAGCGCTTGCCAGGGCTGGTGCTGAACGCCAAGTAGTTGGCAAATGCTTGGTCACAAGGGCTGGGGCATTTGGTTTGGTTGCCTAGAGCTCTCTTCCATTCTAGAGGAGTGGGCCAGGGCGAGAGTGAAAGGCAAAGCTGGCTGAGGCCTTCTCAGTCGATTATCCCCCCCCCCCCCCCCCCCGCCCCCCCAAGGCTCTCGATGGCATAACCAACTCTAGAGCTTCAACCAAATCCTAAGCCCGCAGAACTGGAACTGGTCTAAACTAGGGAAGTGAGGTCAGAGATGGACCTATCTGCCTATGAAGCCTGCCTCGCGGGCCCCTCTCCCCCCCCCCCCCCCGCCCCATCCCTCCCCGCGGTGGTGCAATCATACTAATCTCCGCCAGGTGGCGCTACAAAGCTGCTGTTGGCCGTCCACAGCCAAGGAGGGGAGCCAGACCCAGGCGGGGAAGGGGGCGGAGCGAGGTCTCTTGAAGCAAGAATTCTTGAAGGTGGTCAGTTTCCTGTCCCTCCTTCCCACCCTTTCTCTCCCTGTCCTGTTTCCTTTTCTCTGGATTTCTGTTCTTTCTCCTTTCTTTACGCTGATCCCGTCTACTTCAATTTGGGGCTCCAAAGAGAGGTGTTATGTAGTCTGAGGGAGAAGGCCCGAAGTGAGACCTGGTAGATGCCTGCAGTACCTTTACAGCCCGTTAAGATACCAGTGCTTTCCCTGGAGGAGCCTAGCCTTTCTTTACCTGGAGTCTGAATACTGGCACCACCGCAGGGACAGGGTTTCTCAGGCCCCGCCCACACCAGCCTTGGTGCTTTCTAGCGGGATGCATAATGTTTAGTGAAAAGCCCTCTGTCCCAGCAGGGGTGCAGGGCAGCCCAGGCTGCCTTAGCTAAACCAAAGGAGGGAGAACTGAGAGGTCAGATATACCACCTGTTTGTCACACCGGTGACCCATTTGGGTGAAGCCTAGTGGGGAACTTTTCTCAAGCTTCTTCTGATGCTGCCTTGACCTTGGATGTTGCTGGCCTCAGGGATAGGTCTCCCACTCCTTAAAGAAGTAGGAAAAAAAGCCCTCTGGACGGCTCCCCCCACCCCAGACAAGGTTTTTCTGTGTAGCCTTGGCTGTCCTGGTCTTACTTTGTAGACCAGGCTGGTCTCGAACTCACAGTGATCTGCCTGCCTCTGCCTCTGCCTCCCAAGTGCTGGGATTAAAGGTGTGCACCACCACCCACCTGGCCTGGACTGCTTTTTAAAATTGTTTATTTCTTTTATTGGTCTTTTGTCTGTGTATCTATGCGATGTGTTGGATCCTAGAGTTACAGACAGTTGTGAGCTGCAATGTGGGTGTTGGGAATTGAACCTGGGTCCCCTGAAAGAGCAATTAGTGCTCTTAACCACTGAGACATCTCTCCAGCCCCCTTCTGGACTCTTTTTTGCTTGTTTTGTTTTGTTTGTTTGTTGTATACAGTGTTCTGCATGCATGTATGCCGACAGGCCAGAAAAGGGCACCAGATCTCATTACAGATGGTTGTGAGCCACTATGTGGTTGCTGGGAATTGAACTCACGTCCTCTGAAAGAGCAGTCAGTGCTCTTAACCTCTGAGCCATCTCTCCAGCCCCCTCTCTGGACTCTTAAGACCTTACTGGCCATCTGCCTTGCTGGTCCCTTTCTGCTTGCCACTGTACCTGCCTCTCAAGTCCACAGGGTATCCTGTCTGCCTAAAGCCCCTGGGAGGATTAGGAAGGAAAGACTAGGAGGTGTGGTCTTGGAAATACTTGGATCACCCCCACAGGTACTGCACCAGCTTTCAACTCATCCACTGTTGTTACTAATTCCCACTTCTTCTTGAGAAATGGTCAATGAGGCAGGGTTTCTCTGTGTAGCCTTGGCTGTCCTGGACTCGCTTTGTAGACCAGGCTGGCCTTGAACTCATAGCGATCCGCCTGCCTCTGCCTCCGGAGTTCTGGGATTACAGGAGCGAGCCACCACGCCTTGCCCTTTTCTTTTTGAGACAGAGTCTCACCATGTAGTCCTGACTGGCCTGGAACGTACAGAAATCCAGGTGCCTCTGCTTCCCTAGCACTGAAACGAGAGGCATTGGGCACTATACCTGGCTTTGTTTTAGTGCTTAAATAGGCTTAGTTTGGTTTTTTTTGGGGGGAGGAGGGGTTTGAGACAGGGTTTCTCTGTGTAGCCTTGGCTGTCCTGGACTCCCTTTGTAGACCAGGCTGACCTCGAACTCACAGCGATCCACCTGCCTCTGCCTCCCGAGTGCTGGGATTAAAGGCATGAGCCACAACGCCCGGCCTAATAGGCTTAGTTTGATTTGTGGGGTATGTGGACTTTAATTCTGCATATGTGTCTGTGTGGGAGTGTGTGTACATGAGTGAGGTTGCCCACCAATGCCAGAAGAGGGCACCGAATCCTCCCTAAAGCTGGAGTTCTAGACAGGTGTGGGCTATCATGAAGGTGCTGGGAATCAAACCCAGGTCTCTGCAATAATAAATACTCTCAGCTGCTGAGCCTTTCTTCAGCCTGTTTTGCTTTTCTCTTGAGACAAATTTTCTCTCTCTCTTTTTTCTTTCTTTCTTTCTTTTTTCTTTTTTTGGTTTTTTGAGACAGAGTTTCTCTGTGTAGTCTTGACTGTCCTGGACTCACTCTGTAGACCAGGTTGGCCTCGAACTCACAGTCATCCGCCTGCCTCTGCCTCCTGAGTGCTGGGATTAAATGCATGTGCCACCTCCACTGGCTAATGGTGTAATTTTTAATCCCAACACTCAGGAGGCAGAGTCAGGCGGATCACTGTGATTTCGAGGCCAGCCAGCCTGGTCTACAAAGCGAGTCCAGGACAGCCAAGGCTAAACTCTGTCTCAAAAAACAAACAAACAAACAAACAAACAAACAAAAAACCCACAAAAAATTAAAACAATCCCCCCCCAAAAAAACCCAGAACAAAAGGTATATATATGTGTGTGTGGTGTGGTGTGGTGTGTGTGTGTATTTGTGTGTGTGTGTGTGTGTGTGTGTGTGTGTGTGTGTGTGTATGTGTGTGTGCTATGTATTTGTTGCTGGGCAGTTGTGATATATATTTTTTAATCCCAGCACTTGGGAGGCAGAGGTAGGATGATCTCTGGGTTTGAGGCTAGCCTGGGCTACAGATTGAGTTCCAGGACAGCCAGGACTACAGAGAAAGCTTGTGTTGTTGTGGGGAGATTTGGTTTTTTATTTTATGTACGTGACTGCTTTGTCTGCATTTATGTCTGCATACTAGATGAAGGCATTGGACCCCATTACAGATGGTTGTAAATTGTCATATGGGAACTGGTAATCAAACCCTGGTCCTCACCATGGCTAAGCCATCTCTCCGGCCCCATTGCTTGTTTTTGGCACACGCTATCCAGGCTGACCTTCTTGCCTCAGCCTCCTGAGTGCTGCGAGCACAGAAGAGCTGCCTTCCTGTCATCCTTGCCTACACTGCTGGCCCAGGCTTCCTCTGTGGGTCAAGCCCACCGGTCACCTAAGTTGCTGCTTTGTTATGGTCACTTTCCTTGGCACTTTTCAGCCTTTGGGAACTTTGGGAAGTTCTTTGCTACTATGAGACTGCAGTGCCCTGTCACCCTTGGTTCCTGGCCCCTCTGTGACCACAGATCCCTGGTCTTGCTTTATCCCGTCTTCATTCGTGAGTTCCTGGTAGCAGAAAGCCAGTGAGGGCCCAAGGCTGAGGTGGGAAGAGATCCCCTACGGTCCTCAGCTCCTGGCCTGGAGACCTCCCATGTTGCCAACCTCTTTATCGTGGCTGCAAAGCTGATGTCAGCAGGCTGGGATGTTCCTGGTTGTGTGGGATAACTTCCGAGTCCCACCCAGGTAGGACATATGGTGAGCATACTGCTTAGGCACATTATCTAACAATCTCCGTGGGCAACAGCATTAGGCTGGGTTCAGAGGAACCAAGCCTAAGACAGACAGGCAACCTCTGGCTAGGCAGGCAGGCAGATGGAAGTGGCCAGCCAGGCCAGCCCATGGCAGCATCAGCTAGAATCTGCAGAGAGGGCTGGGGGCAGGGAGCAACAGTGCATCTCCAGCCTAAGTGCTTTTCAGGGGCAGCCACTAGGGTGTGAGTACCCAAGGGGCTGCTGCCTAGGATGCTGCTGAGAGGTTGGTCCTGGTGCTTGGGTGGAGGTGGAGAGCCTCAGCTCAGGGCTCTGCAGGGAGGAGAGGCAGAGGAGAACACTGAGCTGGGGCTGCATCTCCTCTCCACATGGGGAACTGTCTGAGGGGGCTATACCTGACTCCCGGGGACCAGGTGAGTGGGGAGCTGTGGGCTGGGGAGAAGCAGGTTATGGGACAGCCTACAGCCCAGCTGTCTTATGTGCCTGGGAAGAGATGCCTTAAGGTGAAAGTGCAGTCTCACCACGGTACTCGGCCCCGAAGAGGGCCTTCTCCAGGCCTCAGTTTCCTGCTCTGTAAAATGGCTTGCTTCCTCTAGGCTTCTGGGAAAATCGTATAGCAATGTGTAAGTAATTCTCTGTGGGACTATTGTCCCATAGATGAGACCGTATGCAGGTGTAAAAATAAGAGTGTGTGTGGGGGGGGACTATAGACCTGGGGACGAGCGATGGGTTGTCAACAAGGGCTTAATATGGGACAGTTGATCACCACCTAGAGTTCGAGGGGCCAAAGTCCTCAGCACAGTTCATACCAGGTCAAGAGGAAGGCAGCAAACACACTCCCATCTCTGCCAGATAAACGCATGTTCCCGAAAAGCACTGAGTATGGGGGACAGGATGTTTGATGGACAAACACTTCCTAGGTGGGGGAGGGGGTCACCTACTCACTGGCCCTAGAGACCTAGGTTCCCGGCATGTCTCTTTAAATTCTTATTTTTGCCTGTTGCACTCTGGGTTGGGCTAGGACAACTTTGGGGATCTAAATTCAGAGGGCAAAGACAGAGCAGGCAGAGCAGTCCCGGTGGGTAGAGGGTGGGGTGCATCCTTAGGAAGGGGCGCGGCAGCCCCTGCGCTTCTCCTCTGATGTCTGAGCCTGGACTCTTTCTCTAAGAGGCTCCCAATTTCAGGAACCTCACAGTTTGCCATATGCAGGTGTCTAAAAAAGTGGTTCCTGGAACAGAAGCCAAAGGTGCTGGCGCTACGGAGGTTGGCCAAAATGGAATAAGATAGGAGTCCCAGGGACTCGGGGCGGATTGCCTGACTGTGCAATCCCCACTCCGTGGTCTTCCAGGGTTTCTGGGCGCCCAGGCAGGGGCCTAGCTAGCGGGGCTTCGGCTAGGGCGGGGGCAGCCAGGAGGGCGGGGAAGGGGCGGGCGCGGGGGCGGTGCTGCAGCAGGAGCAGGGGCCAAGGCCAGAGCCGAAGCCGGAGCCCGAGGCGACGTGAGCTGAGCCGGGAGCCACCGAGGCCGCTGCCTGCTCTCCCGCCCGCGCCTCCGCCGCGTCCGCGCTCCAGCCTGCGGGTGGTGTGAGCCGTGGCCAGTCAAGGCCAGCCAGGGGGCAGCGGGTGCCATGGCTGCGCTGGAGTCGCTGCGGCCCCGCCTGTGTCGCTTGGTGCGTGGCGAGCAAGGCTACGGCTTCCACCTGCATGGCGAGAAGGGCCGCCGTGGCCAGTTCATCAGGCGCGTGGAGCCGGGCTCCCCAGCCGAGGCGGCCGCGCTGCGCGCCGGGGACCGCCTGGTTGAGGTCAACGGCGTCAACGTAGAGGGCGAGACGCATCACCAGGTGGGTCCCTGCGCTGCGCCCCGCCCCCCGGTTCCCTCCTGGGGGCGCGTCCCTACAGCGCTGGTCAAGATGCCAAAGACCACCCTTCTCCGTGCCTCATGGTGGGACCCAACAAGGGTCCCACAGGGACCTGCTGTTCGGGTGTTGAGGTGTAGGACGTGGCCGGCCAGCTGGCCTCTTGGTGAGGAAGCTCAGTCCTGCACAAGCGGGGGAGGGAGGACATCCTGGTAGGGAGGGGCCCTGCACTGCGGCTACTCTGGCCAGGGCCCTGGCTGCTTTTGCTAGTTTTGGCCTTCGTGTGCCATGGAGGGGGAGGAGGTGGCTAAGGCACCTTGTGGCCTTGGTATAGATGCCTTTCTGTCAATGTGTGAGTATGTGTGTGTGTGCTTGCAGGTCTCTCTGGGGGTTATCCATATGAACACACTACTCAAGTGTTCGGGCAGTGGATGAAAGCACACTTGCGGCAGTGCTGGAATGTGTGTCTAGGGTTTGTGTGGACACATCGGGCATGTGTGCTGCCAGCCTGTGTGTATGTGTGTGTGTGTGTGTGTGTGTGTGTGTGTGTGTGTGTGTGTCTGCCTGCCTGCCAGCCTGCCAGCCCAGTTATACCAGTGCACTTCTGATGGGCTGGTGTGTCTGGGTCTGGTGGAGGCAGCTCTTGTGGCAGCATGTTCCTTGGTCTCAGAAAGAGCCTCCCCCTGAGAGGCTGCCTGGTCCTACAGAGGTAGGTCACTGTCCAGCGCTTGCCTGCTACAGCTGGAGGAAGGAGAGATGTAGGTCCCACCTCTGGAATGTCTGTATCCCACTGAGGGGTAGACACACCTAAGAGCTTGGCCAGGGTCCAGCCCTCCCTCCATCAGCTCTCTTCTGGATCTTTGGTACCAGCAAGGCCATGACCTACCTGAGTGGTCAGTCCTGGGGCCTGGAGAAAGCTGAGCGGTTCTTGGCTGGGCTAAGAGTTGAACTTCTCTCTCCCCAAGGGGCCTGCTTTCTACCTACCTACAGTGACCACTGGATTTGGTTGTGTGCTGGAGGTTTTGGGAATTGGAGCCCAAAGGTTGGCCCCCAAAAGCAAGGGTCAGACGGGCAGAGTTGGTGTCACCTGCAGTCACTGGAATCCACATGTGTATCCCAGGTTTCTGGGGTGCTAATCTGTAAAGACATTCACATAGAGCCCCATCAGACCCTGTCTACTGCTCAGAAAGATGGAGATTGGGGGCCAGGGGGGGAGCGGTGGTGGCAAAACCGCAACTCCTGCTCTACTGACACTTAGATACTGTGGTTCCCATGCCAGAAAGTGTCAGGGTGCTGGGATCCTTCCGTTCTCCTGGCTGTGGGGAGAGAGGACGGCCGCTGAGGGGCTAGGTAAAGCTGGGCCTGAGTAGGACCTTCTTAATAGTGACAGTACGTGATGTCCTGTCCTAAGTGGGGAGCCTGTCTCTTCAACCCTAGGCTGGGCGGGGGTTGTTAATGCTTCCTGCCCTTCAGGTGTCCAGTGGGCCCGGCTCCCTTTGAACTCATCCTAACAGCCCGCCTGCTCCACGGTGGCCCGCCTGCACTCCGCACGCCACAGGCACCCATCCGTGTACACGGACAGCCGTAAAGCCGCGCCTTTTCCATTGCTGTGCCCGCTTACTTGATGTATATGAGCACCTCCGTTGGAATCCCTAGGTCTTCACCTCTTTGCAGGTCCAGCAGGAATGGGTTTCTGGTCCTGGCCTGGAGGCAAATTCGAGTTCTAGAGCTTTCTCTGTGTTAGGTTCACTGTGCATCTCCAGAGAAAGAAACAGGCCCAAATACTCACAGTGCCAACAAAGACACTGCTCTCTGCAACACCTAGACAAAACACCAGACACAAAAGCACATGGATACACACACACACACACACACACACACACACACACACACACACACACACACACACACACACACACGCACGCATAGAACAGACTGAACTCCTGAGGCCCAGCCAAACAGTCTGACACTCCCATCTGGCTGCTCCTTCCTCTCTTCACCTGAGCTGAGAACGAGGCCACAAGAGGACCCTGAAGTACTTGCAGCCTGGGCCCTAGCTCCAGGGAGAAGAGGGAGGGAGCTACTGGAAACTGGGGGTGGGGGGTGGAGCCCCGCAGGCCTCTCAGTCCAGCTACCCAGCCCTGGGCAGGCCAACCCCTGCCCTGCTGTCTGTGAGCCTGGGCCTAGCCCGGGAGTGGTGCCCTATCCATGTGCTGCCTAGGGTGCTGGCTGCTGACCCGGTCCTGCCACCCAACCATTCCAGGTGGTACAGAGGATCAAGGCTGTGGAGGGGCAGACTCAGCTGCTTGTGGTGGACAAGGAGACAGACGAGGAGCTGTGCCGGCGGCAACTGACCTGCACTGAGGAGATGGCCCATCGAGGGCTTCCACCAGCCCACAACCCCTGGGAGCCAAAGCCTGACTGGGCATGCTCAGGCAGCCTTGGCTCGGACACTGGCCAGAAGGTATGGTAGGCTATGTCTGTGGGGACAAAGGGCCTTTTCCAGAACTGATAATAGTCTTCACTGTGGTCACTTCTATAAGCCTCTGTTTCTTCTTCGGGCTCTTTCCCTACCGCACTGACCACTCTCTGGCCGTTGGTGACCACTTGTGGCCACTCTTTTGCCTTTGTTTGCTCTTCTTGAGGTTCTAGCGGCCGAGGAGCTCTGGGAGGAAACGCAGGACCACCAGACGACCGAGTGTCTGTGTTAGCTATCTGTTGTCTTAGGTTTTGTCCGTGTCTTTGTGTGAGGTATCCGTGCACTCTGGGGTTTTGGGTGGATTCGATCCTGCTGCAGGGACAGTGCTGTGGTGGAGCGGGAGTTGGGAAGGGGCTCCAGGGGCCCAGTTGAGCTGTATGTGGATCCTCATAAGAAGCTTCTGCATGTGGGTGCTTCTCTTGATCCCCAATCCCCTAGGGAGCCCCTAGGTGCTGTTGGCCCCTGCAGAGTAGCACCTCCCCTTTCTCTCTCCCCTTCCAGGATAGGAGACCTGGAAGAAACAAGGGAAGGTCTGTTCCTCCTTCTTCTAGGTAGCCACCTAGGCAGAACTTGGGGCAAGGAGGAAGGGCCTGGAGCTATTTGCTCTGATTCTTGGAGGCACCGGTGTTACTGTCTCTTACTTCTTGTTAACTATTATTTGAGCCAAGGGGTTCCCCACATCCAACTTAGAGAACCATTGGCTTAGGGTTGGTGGAGTGTCAGGTCTGAAATTTCTGGATGTGTTTCAGACCTTAACATTTACCTTTGACCTTACCCAAACGTCTTCTGCTTGAGCTGGTTAGGCCTGTGCTGATCCCTGCAGGACCTGTCTGGAGGTTGGGAGATGACAACTTCCAGTGGTAAGACCAGCCTGGGCAAAGGTGTGCACGCTGAGTCTGCTGGATCCTCTTCCTTAGAGCCCTGAGGACAGCTGTCAAGCCCCGGAGTCTAGATTCTGCTTTCTGGCTGTTCAAGATCAGGAATATTTTTTTGTTGTTGTTGTTTGTTTTTTTGTTTTTTGAGACAGGGTTTCTCTTTGTAGCCCTGGCTGTCCTGGATGCCCTTTGTAGACCAGGCTGGCCTTGAACTCACAGTGATCCACCTGCCTCTGCCTCGAATTAAAGGCGTGCACCACCACGCCTGGCAAGATCAGGAGTCTTTAGGAGTCTTGTGGGAAAACGATGGTGCCAGGCCCACCTTCCTCTGGCTGGGGACTAGGAGTCTCCCTTTTTCCCAAGCACCCCTTTCTCCTCCTTAGGAAGAAGCCCCCCCCTTTGCCCCCAGGCATGTGTCCATTCATTTAGAAGCAAACAGCTCAGTTCACCTTCCTGTGGAAAAATCCACCCTGGGGCCTTATCTGGAGATGGGGTGGCCCAGGCCCCTTGGCTGTGGGTGGGTCCTTCCCTGTCACTGCTATTTCAGGCTTGGAGGGGCTGCAGGAAGCCCTAGGAGGGGGCTTCCTCTGGGCATATTTTTAGAGGGACAAAAGGGGGTACAATAAGGCTGTCCCATTGTAGATGGGTCAGAGCTAGGGACAAGGACTCTCGGAGGTAGAGGAACCCAAGGCGCAGTCTTACCCTGGAAGAGAAAGGGGAGCAGCATATTTGACCTCTACAAACCAGGCTTGGGAGACAGCCTGCCTCAGGCTGGGTGTGGGAGCCTTAGAGGGGTGTGTTCTGCCGGGGGTCCTGGTGGCTGGACTGACCTGCGAGGCTTACGTGCCTCTGCTCCGCTGCAGGGTGAGGGTGTCCACTAAGTGACCCCCGTGGGAGGTTAGGGCCTTCTCATCTTCCTAACCTGTGTTCTCTGTCCCAGCCTGTGGGATAGGGGAGGTGGGACAAGAGAGAACACTGAGAGGGTCTGCCCCTCCCTTTAGGGGTGGGAAGGACGGGTGACTCAGTCCCAGGCCATTCCGGGCTGGGGGTGGCTGCAGCTGCAGCGAGCTGACTCTAGCTGTGACGATGGTGACACAGGGACAACCCTAAACAGAGACCCAACAGCTAGCAGTGCCAGGGACAGGGAGGTAGTGATAGACCTCGCCTTTGCATGCCTTTGCTCCTGCCATGTTTATACCTTCTGGAGGACTTGGGGGACTGAGTTAGAGCCGACAAAGCTCTGCAGGTGGTGGGTTCATGGTGTAGAACAAAGTGACAGCAGGAAAGCTTTTGGGAGACCCCCCCACGTTCCTGCTGTTCTCTTTTACCAGCCCCCCCCACATCCACCGTCTTCTGTTCTCCAGCCAAGGTCTCCTCCCTTGCCTCCCGGTCTCCCCTGCCCTGGGTCCTGGAGCAGGGCAGGGCCTCCAGCAGCTTCCTTCCTTCCTTTCTTGGGACGGAAACCTAGCTGGGTGGGTGGGGGGGACGCCGGACAGGGGAGGGGGCTCAGTCACCACCCTGCTACCCAAAGTGAGTCAGTCAGTCCCTATGTCCCCACCCATCCCCAGGGATCTTGGGTCACAGTGGGGAGGTAGATAAGTGCCCTGGCAGTCTCAGCTGGCCCAAGAGCTCAGGCTGCTCCAGGCTGGCCATCTGCTGCCTGGCATTGCTAGCCCACCTCCCATGGCTCGCTCCAGAAGTACCCTGCCACCGCCAGCCTCATCCCCAGGAGCCCTTCCACTGAACTGTCAACAGGGGCTTGTTCAGGTCAGGTGGGGGCGAGGCAGAGCTGGGCTGTCAGGACCCCAGCTTTAGCACAATCTCTGGGAAAGGGACATGGGACTTGGGGATGTTTGTACATGCAAGAGAGACCCCAAGAAACAATGCGGGCCTTTCTCTGCTGGGGCTGGTGAGTCATTATCTGGTGGGGGGGGCAGAGCCTGGCTCCCAGGGCACCCCCATATCAGCCTTTGTCTGGTTATAGGCTCAGCGGGATTACTGGGGGCTTGCCCAGCTCTATGGCTATGTGTCTCAGAGCCCGTGGGAGCCAGCGGGCCTGTCTGAAGAAGGCAGGAAGTGTGCTCAGGGCTAGAGCTGGGAGAAAGAATTCCAGCAATGCACCCTTCCCGCTCCTCGCTGGGGCACCCTACCCCCACTTGCTTGCTCTAGCTGCCCCCCCTCTATCCCACAGGCTTGGGGGTGCCTTACAGTCCTCGTAATTGAGGGTCTTGTGCCAGGCCTGGTACCACTTGGACTCTCCTGTGGCCAGAGATGTTTTAGGCTAGTTGCTAAGAGGAATCTTTTAGCCTTTTCTGAGAGGTGGCCATTCTGGATTGAGGCTGGGGGTTGGCCCGAACAGGCCCTCAGGAACGGCTTCCAGTTTCGTGGCGGCAGTAGCTTACCAAATCCTGCTTCCCGTTTGGGAGCCCCAAGAAACCCAGCCCTGTAGACTGCCACAGAGGCCGTGGGAAAAGGCCACAGGGGCAGTGCCGTGGACATAAGTTTGCATGTGTGGGTGGCTGTGTGTGTTCATGTTGCTTGTTTACGAGTGTAAGCTTGGATGTCTTGTCTCTATGGCCACATGATGTGGCCCTGCCTCCTAGGACATGACTTTATGCCAGGACTGGTCACACATTTCCTTGTACTGTTTTGGCTCTGGCTTCTGTCTTTACTTTCTCCAGCCTCTCTCCTGTGAGCTAGCCTCTGGCTATCCCAGGCTGAGAATTAAGGTCTCTCAGGGCCTTGCCCCAAAGCCCTATACCTGTCCCTTCAACTGTCTTTGAGAGTTGACAAATCTATGCAGGAGGGTTCTGAAGATCTTTGAGGCCTTAGAACCCTGAATTCGGTCTAGCTGAGCCCCCAGGGGACTGGGGACCGTTTGTTTAAGCTCTGTAATTCTTGGTGTAATGGGGCAGATGGGGCTTGGGTACCAAGGGTCAGCAGGAGGATCCAGGAAAATCCAACTGGGCTTTGGGATCAAGGAAGGGGTCCTGAGTGCAGGCTAGACAAAACAGATGTTGAGATTGAAGGGCCATCGCAGAACCCTGAAGCTACCAGTGGCCCTGCATGGAAGGATGGACTTCCTCCCGTGGCTAGCTGCAACCCATGGACATGGATAACACCGCATTTAGGGCTTGGAGCTAAGCATGGTGGTTTGTGCTGATAATTCCAGCACTCAGAAGCTAAAGCAAGGTCGGGCGTGGTGGCACATGCCTTCAATCCCAGCGCTTGGGAGGCAGAGACAGGTGGATCTCTGTGAATTTGAGCCTGGTTTACAAAGTGATTCCAGGACAGCTAGGGCTGTTACACAGAGAAAACTGTATCTCAAACAAAACAAACAAAACCCCCAAAAAAGCTAAAGCAAAAAGGTTACCTTGGGTTATCAGTTTGAAGCTAGCCTGGGTTAAAATGTGAGACCTTCTCTCCAAAACACCAAAAAGGGGAAGAAAGGGGAGGAGGACAGCTGGAGTGTTCAGAGGTATTCTGGATCGGGGGAAGACAGGTACCTGAGAATTAGAGATCTGCCCTGCTCCAGAGTCCCTCAGCCACCAGACACGAAGGGGTAGGAGCAGTGACGGAGGGTGAAGGAAATGCCCCCAGCCAGTACATTGTCACTTGCACTCACATCCAGAAACCTGAGCTGCCACCTGCCTGCCCACCCCGGCCACCGGCCCTGTGTAATTGGGCACCAGCAGCTGCTGGCCATTCAGCAGCATAGTCTCTGGCTTGGCCCCTAGCTGGGGTAGGGGGTCAACAGGCTGGCCCCTGCCTGCACAGCCACGTGGCCCAGAGACCTACTGCAGGATGCCAGAGGTAAAACAAGGCAGCTTGGGGGCAGTGGTGGGGGTTCCTTGTGGGTACCACGAGCCCTTCCATGTTGTGGGTTAGGAGGCACCCTAGCTGAGTGGCCATCAACGGCCTCTTCTTTTTGGGCCATGGATGGGGTGGGGGCAGTGGCTCCAGTTAGGGTTGGAATTCTAAAGCAAACAGCTGCCACAACAGCCCAGGGAGCTTCTTGGGGAGCTTGAGGAGAAAACAAAGCATCTCAGGCCTTCAGGGCACCAGCTCTACAGAAGGGAGGCAAGGACGGGAGGGAGAGGCAAAATCTAGAAGGCACAGACTTGCTAGGTCCTGTGATGGGGCCGTTATCCCATCTGGTTCCTTCTGTATCCCCAAGCTATGCACAGTGACCCCCCCTGAACCCTTCTACAGCTCCAGCCTCTAGCTATCTCATTAGAGGTGTACATGTTTCGGAATAGGCTTTGTCTCTAAACCCACAACTGAAGTGTGTTACAGGCAGCTTCACTAAGCCCCTCAGTCACGGGGCACAGTGTTTTCTCAATGAAACCTGGGGCTGGCCCCTGACAGCATAGGGCTGGGAGGCTGCGGGTAGAGCCTGATGCCACCTCCTATGTGTCTACAGGATATCAACGGGCCTCCAAGAGAGCTGCGTCCCCGGCTTTGCCACTTGCGAAGGGGACCCCAGGGCTACGGGTTCAACCTGCATAGTGACAAGTCTCGGCCTGGCCAATACATCCGCTCTGTGGACCCAGGCTCCCCCGCTTCCCACTCAGGCCTCCGTGCCCAGGACC
>OU015755.1:61287105-61309950 GCA_907169655.1 Acomys percivali | reverse complement strand
CCTGGGTCCCTGTGTTTGTATCCGTATGTCCCTGAGTGTCCATGTCTGTCTGGGCCCTGGGTCCCTGCAGGAGGAGGGGAGACACAGGGAACCTGAGCTGGCACTC
Source organism: Acomys percivali (assembly GCA_907169655.1). Taxonomy (NCBI): domain Eukaryota; kingdom Metazoa; phylum Chordata; class Mammalia; order Rodentia; family Muridae; genus Acomys; species Acomys percivali. Next base: position 61,309,844 of record OU015755.1, on the reverse strand, counting down.
CTCTTGCTGCCTCGGCTGGTGGTGGCTTCGATGAATATTTGATGGCACACCTGGCCGGGTGGCACTGGGCCGACTGGGCCCCTCAGGCCTTTCTGACCCTGTGTGGGTGGTGGCAGGTCAATGGGCAGAATGTGGAAGGGCTGCGCCATGCTGAAGTTGTTGCCAGAATCAAGGCACGGGAGGATGAGGCCCGGTTGCTGGTGGTAGACCCTGAGACTGACGAACACTTCAAGAGGTTGCGGGTCACACCCGCCGAGGAACACGTAGAAGGTAGGCTACTGCCTTAGGGGCACAGGGTAGGGTCAGTGCAGCCACTAACATGCTGTCCCCACAGGTCCGCTGCCATCACCAGTCACAAACGGGACCAGCCATGCCCAGGTGAGAGGGTGGGTCCAGATAACTGTAGGTGTCTCTCTCGCTCTGTGTCCCCCGACATGATAGTGGCTGTTTCTTCTGGAGACCTTCGCCCTTGGGGATGTACTGTTGTGAAACCTATCTGGCCTGGTCACCTCAAAAAATACCCACTGTGCTATCCAGGCCTGATGGTATACACCATTAATCCCAGCATTTGGGAGGCAGAGGCAGTCAGATCTCTGAGTTCAAGGCCAGCCTGGTCTACAGAGTTCCGGGATAGCCAGAGCTACATTGAGAAACCCTATGTCAAAACAAACCAGATACCCACTGTGGATCCTGTATGGCGTTAGCACAGGCTCGAGACACACAGTGTGGGTGGATACCTGGGGTCCCGAGCCACCTTGCTATGCTTTCTTCCTGCACGATTACTGGGTAGTCTTCAGTCCTCACCTTCTTGGGACGCCACCAGCCCTGGCTCGACAACAGCTGACATTCCCGTCACGACTGGCCAGGTTGGACCTCCCCATCCATCCACTGCTATGTGCCAGCTATGTCCCGGCAGTGACACAAGTGTGATGCTCACCGCTGAACAAAGGAATAGATGCAGCTGTGCTGTGTGTGTGTGTGTGTGTGTGGGTGCGCGCGCTCAAGAGAGAACCTGTGCATGTGTGTGCGTGATCTGGGAGCACCGGGATGGGAACACTGAAACCACAACCTACCCTTGGTTTCCTAGCTCAATGGTGGCTCCGTGTGCTCATCCCGAAGCGACCTGCCAGGCTCAGAGAAGGACATTGAGGTAACTGCTCACACCCGGGGCTTCAGAGGCCTTGGGAGTGGATCTCTGTGGAGATATATACCAGGCCAGTGGGGCTACCACTTCCAAGAAGCCTCTTGGGCTAGTTGCTTTAGGCCCAGAGGTGGCCTCTAGTGTAAGTCCCTGGGGAAGGGTAGCTGCCAGGGGTGTATGGCTCACTGTTTGCACCTCACCTGGCCCCAGGATGGGAGTGCCTGGAAGCGAGACCCCTTCCAGGAGAGTGGCCTCCACCTGAGTCCCACAGCAGCTGAAGCCAAGGAGAAGGCTCGAGCGACTCGGGTCAACAAGCGGGCACCACAGATGGACTGGAACCGGAAGCGAGAGATCTTCAGCAACTTCTGAGCCCCTCCTCTGTCTCTCCAGGGGCCCCAGGGTCTCTTTCTGCACGGACCTTGGGCCTTTCCAGAGCTCCTGAACCCTGAGCAGACTGGAGGGTGGTGGTATCACACTGCCCAGAAACCAACCCTTGACCCCATGGCCCCTTGTCTTGTCCATTGGGTGCTGGCTGTCATAGCAAGATGAGAGAAACCCGGGGGGCGGGGGGTGGAGAGGGAAATAGAGAGGGAGAGAGAGAGAGAGGAGAGAGAGAGAGAGAGAGAGAGGGAAGGAGGGAGGGAGAGAGAGAGAGGGAGAGAGAGAGAGAGAGAGAGAGCGCAAGCCAGCCAAGACAGAGAAACAGTGAGAGGGAGGAGCTGTGCATGGTGGTCTGCCAAGGGCCTTTGCTTTTCTGCCTCGGGCCTGCTGACTGAAAGGAATTCATGTTTTCGCTTTTTTTCCTAAAAGGTCTCCAGCTCCACATATGTTTCTAGTTAATAGTGGAGCCCCCTCCCCCAACCCCTTGGGACTCACTCTAAATAATTGCAATAAAACAAACCTTTCTCTGCAAACCCTTTCTTACCCACCCTGTCAGCAGCACCATCCTGAGCGGAGAGCAGGGACTCCAGGGGACAGCCAGCCAGGGGCCTTCAGGGCTAGCTGTGCCTGTTAAGAGGGATGGTCCCAGGCTAGGCCTCTTCTCTCTGCCTTGCTACCTCTCACTTGCTGGCTTCTGGAACGCAGAGCCTAGGCTCCCTGAGGGGCTAGAGGATGGGTGTTCCTGACTCTAAGAGGGCGGCCTCCGGACAAGCCCCTTCTCCTGCTCTGAAGCTCTGGGACCTGGAGATGGTGGCTCTGTGTGAGCCATTCCCAGCCTGATCCTGGGCTCCTGCCTTCTGCCCTTTCCTCAGTGCTCTCAACTCCCCAAACTCACTCACTGGCACTGCAGTCTGCCTCCTAAGCCATAGCGCACACGCGCCCTCAAATTAAACAGGCCTTGCCTTGAACTCTGGCTGGCAACTGTGTGTTCTCTGAGTCTTCAGTTGAGGGGTGGGGCGAGGAACAAGGCCCATTCTAGAAGACTCTCAGGCGAGGTCTCATGCCATCCTCTCCTACTGCTGTTTCTCCAAGACCCGTCCTGTTAAGCCTTGCGTCCAGCACTCTAGAGTCTGGGTCTCTGGAGTTCTGTTAACATCGGGGTGGGTTCCTGGCACAGGCCAAGCTCAAGCTCGGAAGCCAGAAGGTCCAGAGAAGTGCTGGGGCTGCAGGACAGGGTGTGAGAGTTCACAGGGGTACTTCCCCCACAGGCTTCCCAGCAGCTGGCTGCAGCTGGCTCTATTTCCTCCCTCCTCAACTCCCCAGGATAACAGTATGTCACCACACAGCCTCCCAGGCAATCTTGCCCCTGACACGTGAATGCGGTGCACACACACATGCTTCTTGCCTCCCCATAACTCCCCAGCTTTATTACACACTGTAAGAACAAACACCAAACCTTATTACCCCTCCCAACAAAGGCACATCACAGACATTGGCCAGAGAAAGCCCTGTGCCCCTTAGACGTCCTGGGCAGCAGGGCACAGGGCCTGGTTGAGGCAGGCCTGACAGCGAGGATGGACCGGGAGACAAGTCTGTTGGCCGAAGCCTACCAGCAGTCCGTTGACCTCACTCCACAGTGGCCTGTGAGGGTAAGGGGCACGTCAGTGTGTAAGATGGCAGGATGGCTCCCTCCCCCTGACTCACCCCCAGCTACACCGTACCTGGGCAGCCACTCCTCCAAGGCTTTGCGTGTCTCTTCTGGGGACTTGGTCACCTTCTTGGTCCACCTCAGTCTGTTGGCTATTCTGTGCACATGTGTGTCCACTGCTGCTTGGAGACAGGACAGGGTGAATGAGGGCACTGTGCCAGCTGGACTGTGTCCCTAGCTCCAGTCCGAAGCAAGTGTGGCTAGGAGACTGAGCCCAGGGTTTTTCCCATCTGAGCTTCTAAACAAGACGGGAAAGCCAGGAGTGGTGGTGCACGCCTTTAATCCTAGAACTCTGGAGGCAGAGGCAGGCGGATCACTGTGAGTTCGAGGCCAGCCTGGTCTACACAGTGAGTCCAGGACAGCCAAGGCTACACAGAGAAACCCTGTCTCGAAAAACGAAAAACAAAACAAACAAGACAGGAACCACAGCACGAGAGAAGGTGCTGTATCTGCACGGCTGGCCGGGTCCTCCATCTGGGGTGCAGGCAGCCTGGTTGGTTGTTTGAGACAGGATCTCTCTTCACGGCCCTGACTATCCTGGAATTCACTATGTAGACCAGAGCTCCACCTGCCTCTGCCTCTCGAGTACTGGTGATATTAAAGGCTTACAGGTGGACCTCTGAGTTCGAGGCCAGCCTGTTCTACAAAGCAAGTTCCAGGACAGCCAGGGCTACGCAGAGAAACCCTGTTTCAAAAAGAAACAACAAACAATTGAAGTGTGGGGCAGGTGTGGTGGTTTCTATCAATAACTCCAGCACTTGAAATGTTGAAATAGGGGCCAGGCATGGTGGCACACGCCTTTAATCCCAGCACTGGGAAGGCAGGGGCAGGTGGATCACTGTGAGTTCGAGGCCAGCCTGGTCTACAAAGAGAGTTCAGGATAGCCAAGGCTACACAGAGAAACCCTGTCTTGAAAAACCAAAAATAGACTAATTAGACTACAGAGTAAGACTCTGTCTAAAATATGTGTGTGTGTGTGTGTGGTGTGTGTACGTATTGTGTACGTATGTATGTGTGTATGTATATATACCCAACTCTTTTTTTTTTTTCCTTTTTTAAAGCATATATGGGTATTTTGCCTGCATGTTTATTGTGAATCACTTGTGTGCTCGGTGCCCAGAGAGACCAGTTAAGGGTGTTGGGTCTCCTAGGACTGAAGTTATAGACAACTGTGAACTGCCATATGGGTCCTGGGAATTGAACTCGGGTCTTCTGGCTCTTGACCACTGAGCCATCTCTCCACCCCAAGTGAAAATGGAGAAGAAAGAGAAGGCGATGGCAGCGCGGGCTACATCCGTCCCTTCGTTCAGAGGGTTGTCCTTAGGCTTGGAGACTTGCCACTGGTTAGCCAAGAAGCAGAACCCCACGAACCAGAAGAAGGCCCAGAAGGCCGAGACGCCGATGTCGGACAGCACGGCCTTCTTGCGACCCTTGACACTGCTGATCTGTGGGAAGTACACGTCCAGCGCCAGGTAGAGCAGGCAGGTGAGGAAGGCCAGCACGCCCACAGTCACGCCGTAGCTGCAGGCATTGGGGTTGCGGTTGTAGATGCAGAACTCCTCCTCCTCCTCTGGGTTGTTGAGGTAACCCTCATTCACGATGGAGCCGAAGACCATGATGGAGAAAACCCAAGACACGACGCGCAGGATGGTGTGCGGCTGCCGTACCAGGGTGTAGGGGTCGAAGGCGCCCCCGGCTTTGCCAGCTCCGTACGCACCCCCTTCCATCGTGGCTGCACTGCGCGGCGCCCCCCTATACCCAACTCTTTTTTTTTTTTTTTTTTGGTTTTTCGAGACAGGGTTTCTCTGTGTAGCCTTGGTTGTCCTAGACTCACACTGTAGACCAGGCTGGCCTCGAACTCACAGCGATCAGCCTGCCTCTGCCTCCCAAGTGTTGGGATTAAAGGTGTGCGCCACCACGCCCGACTCCAACTCTCTATCCTGGGAAAAATAAAACAAAACAAACTCTAAACCCCAAAGTGCATACTCTTGGTCTGCAGCCGTCCCAAGAATGAGGCCTGAATCAGGGAGGACCACACTCTGCCCTATCTTCCTGGATCCTAAGACCCCTGTTAGCCCATCCACTGGCTGTGAGCACTGGGTGGGGTGGCAGCAGCTTGGCCCAGTGGGTCAGCCTGAGGTCACAGTTGCAGAGGTGGCTGGCACCTGCTACTACTACAGCTATTGGGGACAGAGTGGAGAGCAGGGTCAGGCTGGTTACAGCTGTGCTCCACCTGCTCCCATCAGCTGGCCACTGCAGGGATTCAACCTCCTGCCAACCCACCTGGTCAGCTGCAGCACCTGCCTTTCCTTTCCCAAAGTTTGTCAAACAGCTAGCCGATGCCTATCCCGGCTCCCTGACTTGCAACTGCCTGGGAAAAGACTTGGGGGGTACAGGCTGAGGGGTCACACAGCATGGAAGCCTTAGCCAGGACCACATGTATGAGCCTCCTGTGCTGGCCAGAGGGCTTCCTGTGCATCTGTGTAGTTAAAGAGGACAATTACTTCACTGGCTGTGAGAGTGTGACCTGAGGTCACCCAGGGGCAAGGGTCAGAACTCCATAGTTGCAGCTTTTTGGCTGAGAGGACATCTTTTCTCCCTAGGAGGCAGACTTGGGGTCTCGCTGCAGGTAGCCGGATCCTCAGACTACAGAGAAGTGGATGGTATTCTGAGACTGTCCTGGCCACCGGAAGCACAATTCCTTGCAGGGGCCCTTCCCCCACGGCACTCCCACGGGACACAGGCAGCTGAGGACAGTGTTTAGATGAGCTCAAGTGTCAACTAAGAGGCTGCTGGCGGCTTTGGGAGCTGAGGAGTGGAGACTGAGCTGGGGAGTCCTCACCTACTTCCTACCTGGCCAGGCTCTTCCAAGGCTTGCTGGTGTCAACAGGTACTAACCAGCTCCCAGTCAAAGCCCTGGGCCCCTAGCTGCCCTCTATCCACTGGGCAGTGCTACACAAGGTGCTACCAGCTTAGAGATCTCGAAAGGAACCCCTCCACCAGGCGCATGCAGGAGCCAGGGGTTGGGGGAGGGGGCGGCCAAAGAGAGAGGTCAGGGCTAAATCTTGGTTTCTGTGTGACCGTAGGAGCCACAACTCTGGGCAAAGTCCTGAGAAGGTGGCACCTGTGTCCCTGCCCCAGGGAGCATGTCTTCAACCTAGATACACAAAGGTGCTTCAGATGCAAGGAGATGACACCCTGAAAAAGGGTCCCAGAATTGGGGGGGGTCCCTTCCCCAATTTCACAAGGCCACCCTCCTCTTCTTCCACCACCACCTCAGCCTCTGCCTTCCTCAATCTGCACCACCCATTAGAGCTTCCTGCTTTGTTACTCAGCTTTGTGGCTGCTATTCCTTCGGCCTGAGACACAATTCTAGCTCTTGGGCTGGCTAACTCACCAGAGGCTCTAAACTGAAACATGACCTCAGAAAGATTTCCTGGAGTTAGACACAGTCCAGCATGATTATAATCCAAGTCCTTAAGAAGCCGGGTATGGGCTGGGCATGGTGGCACACGCCTTTAATCCCAGCACAGGAGGAATCTCTGAGTTTGAGGCCAGCCTGGTCTACAAAGCAAGGTCAGGACAGTCAAGGCTACACAGAGAAATCCTGTCTTAAAAAAACAAAAAAGAAGCCAGGTGTGGTGGTGCACAGCCTGTAATTCCAGCACTTGGGGAGGCAGAGGCAGACGGACCTCTGTGAGTTCAAGGCCAGCCTGATCTACAAAGTGAGTTCTTTCCACTCCCCTCTCCCCCCGCAGGGTCTCTGTGTAGTCTTGGCTGTCCTGGACTCCCTCTGTAGACCAGGCTGGCCTCAAACTCACAGGGATCCACCTGGCTCTGCCTCCCGAGTACTGAGATTAAAGGTGTGCACCACCACACCCGGCTTAGAAAGTGAGTTCTAGGACAGCCTGGGCTGTTACACAGACAAACCCTGTCTTGAAAAAAAAAAAGCCAGGCAGTGGTGGTGCACGCCTTTAATCCCTGCACTCGGGAGGCAGGCAGAGACAGGTGGATCGTTGTGAGTTTGAGGCCAGCCTGGTCTACAAAGGGAGTCTAGGACAACCAAGGCTACACAGAGAAACCCTGTCTCCAAAAAAACAAAAAACAAACAAACAAGCAAACCAAAACCAAAACTAAAAGGCTTCCCGTGTTCCTGGATCCTGGGCCAAGTTTCACTGCCTGGCACACTCCCCACCTAGCAGCTTTCCTCTACAGTGTGTGGGGACCACCCGGCTGCAAGGTCCCTCCCAGAGGTCAGCACGCAGGAGGAACTCAGCAAACCTGAGTTCTTGTTCTTCAGTGACCAGCAGCGCCAGCCTGTTCAACACTGACAACACCCAAGTCACAGATAACTCGGGGAGCCCCAACAGAAGCAAGCAGGCTCAGGGTTGACTTCGGCCTCCTCGTGACACAGACTACTCACCTATGCCTGATACGGTCCCCCAGGCCACGGCCATAGCCAAGTGTGCCATCTTGGGCCCAACACCTGGCAAGGCCACCAGCTCTGCCACGGAAGCAGGGATGTCCCCTTCGTAGTGCTGCTGCAGGATGGCGGTTGTCTGCTTGATGAATTTTACCTTGCTCTGAAAGATGGTGTGGATCAGCCTTGGGGTGAGGCATAGCCTGATCTGGGGAGGATCCACGGGGCCCAGATGTGCCAATCACCTGCTTATGTCTCAAGTATAGGTGACCACAGTCCAACCTCTCTAAGAGGCGAAGAGCCAAAGGCAGCAAAGAGGCCTGAGGGAGCCCCTGGGAGGACTCCAGTGCACGCCTGGACCCACCTCCCTCTAACGTGGGCTAGTGACATGTGTGTGGGAACCAGCTTGGGTCCCCTGCCTCAGCATTCCCTCCAGAGGCTGAGCTGTCCCTAGGACCTAGACTCAGTACCTGGAGCTTCAGGAAGGAAGGCTGGAGCCTGGGGCTCCCCCAAGCCACCGCCAGACAGACCAGCTGGGTGGTTCCCATCCTGTGCCTGAGCAGAGAGGGCTATTTAAAACCAATCTGATAGACGGTGGCCCACGCAGTGCCAAGGGGAAGCAGTTCCACCCTCAGAGCCACTTTCAACAGATCCACCTACCACCCAGGGTTCTGTGGAGTAGGGGAGCTGCCTCTCTGGAGTGACACACTCTAGGGAGCCTGAGGGGGGGGTTGGGGGGGTTAGGGAAGAAAGAGAAGAGCATACAGCTGGGTGGGAGGGTAAAGGAACTGAAGGGGTGTAAACAGAAAAATCCTGAGAGCTTCAGGAGTGAGGGCCCTAGCTGCGATACAAACTCCTGGCAGGCCAGAAGCACGAAAGGCCTCCGCAGCAGAGCTGCCTGCCTCTCCTCTCCAGTGCCCCATCTTGGCCCCGCTGCCAAGGGTAAGGCTTACCCTCCAGAAGCCCACAGGGTAGATAAGCCTGCCCAGCACATCGTCATCTGTCTGCAGGATACTTTCCACAGTTAAGCCCCGGGCTCGTAGGCGCTGCATGGCACCCGCTGTCACCTGGTCTTTGGTCTGGCTGGAAAGCATGAGCGACAGGAGCACCTGGTACCTCTGCACCTGCTCGTGCAATGACAGGGGTCAGGACGGTGACCAGTCCTAGCCGAGTCCCTCACCCCTCTTGACTTGGTACTGTGGCCCACTTACTCCTCAGGAAGAGGAGGGTCTTTCTTGTCACGTCTAACATGGACTAATTCTCTGCTTCTGTAGAGTAGTGTGAAGCCCCGATGACTTGCTTGGAAATCATACCCAGTTCAGAGCGGACATTAAACAATCATTGGCTACTGTTGTTACGGTTATTGCTTGGTCGGCGCTAACGATAACACTATGCATTATATAGACCACCAGGCCCAGAGACAGAAGGACTCGGGCCATCCAGTCTCAGAAGGTGGCTGGAGCTAAGGTTAGTCTAAGGAACAGTGCTCTACAAGGAACTCTCCTCTCGCATGATTGAACGCTCCCAAGTGCTCCCAGTATATGCACGGGCCTCAAGTCACAGGCCCTGCTGACATGCACAGTGACCGCAATGAAGGGCGGATGATGCATGCTGTCCGGTGCAATAAAGTAACCGGGGCCCATCCTTTTGGGGATGGTGTCAGCTGAGAGAGCTGGCAGGTCTCAGTCTGCTCTGTGGTAGAGAGACTTGAGAGGAAGCAAGCATCTTGCTTCCATGCAAGACCAAGGAATCCCCTGGGCAGGTGGAGGCTCTCTGCCTACCTTTGGGGGGGCGCCGGCATCATAGCAGTGCTCAGCACCCAGCTGGTCCACAGGTGCATCCTTCTTGCTTCTCATGATGCGGATGTTGGCCAGTTGCTGCTGCCAGTTCTGGGGCTCCCAAACCGGCACTTTGAGGGGCTCAGCATTCTCAGCATTAGAAACCTCATAGGCCACAGGTACCTTCTGTGTCTTCCGTGAATGTTTCGCAGGCCTGTGGCTTTCTCTTCCTTCTGCAAAAAGCGCCATTCAGTCTTTGAACCCTGGCTTTACATGAGGGTAGGGTAGTGGTGCTGCTTACCTGCCAAGTCACTTCCCTCTCGCTTATTTGTACGTTATCTACCACTGTGTGTGTAGAAGTGCTCTGCCTTTGTCGCCACAGGACACGGTGGTCTGACAACGTGCCTATTAGCATACCAAGACACTAGTAACAAGCTCTAGGATGATATAACCTCTCCCCTTGTCCCATGTCCTTTGAACTTCATTCAAGAGAACCTCTTTTTTTTTTTTCTTTTTTCCAAAACAGGGTTTCTCTGTGTAGCCTTGGCTGCCCTAGCCTTTGTAGACCAGGCTATCCTCAAACTCACAGCGATCCACCTGCCTCTGCCTCTCAGTGGGTCTCCAGTGACGCCTATGCACACTCCTGGTCTAGCCACTTTTGCTGAAGTCCCAGCTGCAGACATGCAGGGGCTCTGATAATTGCTCTCTAGAGCATCACTACTTGGCACATAGTAGGTCCTTAATGGCTACAGGACAAACACAATGAGTGCCATGCCCTTTCCTGTTTTCTCTGGACCTGTTTTCTTTTAGAACCACTGTCCAGCTTGGGGAGAAGACTTAGGGCTGGGTGTGTTCTTGGCACACAGCCTGGTTCTACAAGAAAGGGAGGCAGCTCTGAGCACAGGCTGCTGTGTCCCACAGTCAGCCTGGAGCAAGTAAATGCCCCAAGTGGGCTGGTGGACTGAAACTTTCTCTGGCGACAAGGGTGGATGTGTGGACACATCCAGAAACCCCGCAGATTCTTTTTTTTTTTTTTTTTTTTTTTAAGATTTATTTATCATGTATACAATGTTGTCTGCATGTAACGCCAGCAGACCAGAAGAGGGCACCAGATCTCATTATAGATGGTTGTGAGCCACCACGTGGTTGCTGGGAATTGAACTCAGGATTGTCCTTTGGAAGAACAGCTAACGTTCTTAACCTCTGAGCCATCTATCTCTCCAGCTTTTTTCCTTTTTTTTTTCAAGACAGGGTTTCTCTGTGTAGCCTTGGCTGTCCTGGACTCTCTTTGTAGACCAGGTTGTCCTCGAACTCACAGAGATTCGCCTGTCTCTGCCTCCCAAGTGCTGGAATTAACGGCGTGCGTCACCAGCGCCGGGCAACCCCGCAGATTCTGCGGGTCCCAGCACCGAAAAGGCTAGAGTCGGGGCACGTGAGCCTCAAGCGTTTGTGGGCGGCGCCTTAAGTCAGATCCTGCCACCAGGGACCCCAGCCTGGAACCAAAGTTCCACGTCTTGCCTTTCCTCCAAAATCCCTCCAGGCGCAGCGCTACCTGCAGCAGCCTCTCGCGGGGCGAGCTTCTCCCCACACCCTTCCGACGCGATCCTAGAAGCGCGGCTCCGACTGCGAGTCACCATCCGAACCCCAGAGCTCATGCCTGGGGCTGTAAACTACACACCCCCCGTGCCCCGAGGTCCCGGCACTAGCTCACCGCTCTCGCGGAACTACAATTCCCAGAGAGCACTACGCAGGTAGTCGGCAGTGCCTCGCCCCCGGAAGTACAGGTTGCTCTTCCGGCAGCTGCTCTGGGCTGGGGGTGTGCGCCCTTCCCTGCCTGCCGGAGGCCCTGCGCGCGGAAGGCGCGCGCGGGGTGAGTCGCCGGCGAGGCTCGGACTGCTGCTGCGGGTCCGGATGGTTGTGTGGTCGCGTCGTGATGGGGTAAAGGGGAGCTTGCCCCTCTGTATCCAGGACCCGGCCGCGCCCACCGCTGACAAGTCCCAGTGCTCCAAGCCCCCCGCTGGGGGGGGGGCCTCTGCTCCTGTAGTCCTCGAGACAGCTCCTCCACACGGGGAGAAAACTAATGGCTTTGTAGCTGGATGCACCCTGCGGCGTTGGACTAGGCATAGATTATAGGCTAGATCGGGTTTATACCTCCGGGGTTGATTTGTGGCAGAGTCCCGTCTGCATGGGGTTGAGTGGCTCCCGGGCTGTAGGGAGGACAGGTGATTGCTATCCTAGACCTAGGATCCTGACAACTGGTGGATCGCTTCAGGGGCAGGAGGGCGGAGTTCTTCCTCAGGTGTATCAAATAATATGTTCTCCCCACCCCCTGTTCAGAGCAGTTCTCTAGTACCGCCCTGCCCACCATGGCCAAACAAACAACCAAAGATTCAGGCTTGAAGGAGAAGTTCAAGATACTTTTGGGACTGGGAACATCAAGGCCAAATCCCAGGTGTGCAGAAGGCAAACAGACGGAGTTTATCATCACGTCGGAAATCTTAAGAGTGAGTGAGCAACCTCTCTCTATCTTGGCTAGTCCATCGCAAGGAAGGCTGGATTTGTCTGTCACTGGGTTCTGTGGGAGATGAGTTGCTGGTGAGCGTCTGTACAGGGCTGAAGTCTCCAGAACTGTGAAGACATATACATGTCCTTCCTCAGGGTCTCGGTGATCTGCTCTAGCACACTCGCTTTAGGTGATCAATGAAAATGTATTTTGTTTAGTGTCATGGAGGATGCCTTGCTCTCTCAGCAAATGGGAGGCTGAGGACATGGATTGTGAAGTTGGAGGCCAGCTGGAGGCAACATAATTCTAGACCAACCTGAACTCCATTCTTTTTTTTTTTTTTTTTTTTTTCAAGACAAGGTTTCTCTGTGTAGCCTTGGCTGTGCTGGACTCACTTTAGACCAGGCTGGCCTTGAAGTCACAGAGACCTGCCTGCCTCTGCCTCCCTAAGTTCTGGGACTGAAGGCATGTGTCGCTGCCGCTGCCACCGCCCTCCCTGGAAGAGATGTCTTTAAAAAATTGTTTTTATTTAAGTAATTTATTCAGCTTACATCTTAATTCTTATGAGATCAGTCTTTATAAAAAACAAAACAAAATGCTGGGTCATAGTGGTGGTGCATGATTTTTTTAAAAAAAGATTTTATTTATTATGTATACAGTGAGGGCATTGGGTCACATAGATGGTTGTGAGCCACCATGTGGTTGCTGGGAATTGAACTCAGGACCTTTGGAAGAGCAGTCAGTGCTCTTAACCTCTGAGCCATCTCTCTAGCCCCGGTTGTGCATGACTTTAATCCCAGCACTCTGGAGGCATCTCTGAGTTTGAGGCCAGCTTGGTCTACAAAGTGAGTCCAGATAGCCAAGCCTACACAGAGAAATCTGTCTAAAAAAAAGGACTTTGATCATTTGTGACAACTTTTTGCTGATTGTCAAGTTTTATTTGTTTTGCTTTGTTTTTCAAGACAGGGTTTCTCTGTGTAATAGCCCTGGTTGTCCTGGACTCAATTTGTAAATCATGCTGGCCTTGAATTTACAGAGCTCCTCCTGCCTCTGCCTCCCTGAGTGCTGGGATTATAGGCGGGCTACCCCACCCAGCAACTGTTAAATTTTTTGATGTTGGAGAGTTAGCCTAGGTCTCATATACTGAATATGGTACTAAAGAGCTATAACCTGCATTTGTCCACTTAAATTTTATTTTATTTAAATTTATGTTATGTGTATAGGTGTCTTACCCATACCTGCATGTATGTCTTGCCCATAAATAACTGTTGAACTTTTGTACTTGAAACATATTCCACTCAGATACAAACCAAACACTCATCACTTGGTTAGGGTTGTAAATAAATATGATACATCTATATTCAGTGGGGTATGATTTACCACGAGGAAGGATCAAGTAGTGACACATGCTTCAACATGAAGGATCACTGAGAGCACGCTAAGTAAAGGAAGCTGGTTATTGACAGCCTCATGATGCGTGAGTCCTGTATATGACATGTCCAGAACACACAAGTTGGAGCTGGAAGGAAGTATGTGGTTTCTTTTTAGTGTGATAAACTTGAAATTTATTCTTGAAATAGTGGAGATGATTATAAGCATTGTGATAATCCTGAAGTTTGCAGTTTAAAATCGATGCTGTAGCCAAGTGTGGTGGCGCATGCCTTTGATCCTAGCAGTTGGGAGGCAGAGGCAGAGGCCTGTGAGTTTCAGGCCAGCCTGGTCTACAAAGCAAGTCCAGGACAGCCACAGCTAACACAGAGAAACCCGGTGGTTCATGAAAGCCGGTGGTTCATGCCCATAATCCTAGTACTTGGGAGTCTGAAGCAGGAAGCCACCTTGAACTCTAGGAGTCTGGGGCTGAGTTCCAGGCTAGCTAGGGTCACATAAAAGGACACTATAAATAAAAATAAAAAAATAAAAATTGTGGCGCTTTTTGGGTTTTTTGTTTTTGTTTTTGTTTTTTTCCGAGATAGGGTTTCTATGTGTAGCCTTGACTGTCCTGGACTTTTGGTTTGTAGACCAGGCTGGCCTCGAACTTGCAGCGATCCGCCTGCCTCTGCCTCTGGAGTGCTGGGATTAAAGGCATGCGCCACCACTGCCCTGCAAAAATAGAAATTGTGATAATGGCATGTTTTATGTTATGTGAGTTTTATCTAGCAAAACCTTCAGTTAGGGAAACAAAGTTGCCCCTTGTCAGTCCAAGAGTTGGAGTGCTAAGTTATTCCATGAATTCTGATCTACAGCTAGTCAGATTTGGTGACTCATGCCTTTAGTCCTAGCACTTTGAAGGCAAAGGCAGTAGATCTTTGTGAATTTGAAGCCAGACTTGTCTACACAGTGAGTTCCGGGCCACCTAGGGCTACATACACCATAAAAACAAAACAAAACAAAACAAAACAAAAGTCTACAATTGGATATGGTGACTTTCCCCTGTAGTTCCAGAACTTGTGAGGCTGAGGCTGGAGAATTGCCATATGTTTGAGGCTGGCCTTGGGCTATAATGTGAATTCAAGGGCAGTTTGGGATGAATAGCAAAACCTCATCTCAGGAAAAATACATCAGCCTGGTGTGGTGGCACATGACTTTAATCTCAGCATTTGGGAGGCAGAGGCAGGTAGATCTCTGAGTTGGAGGTCAGCCTGGTCTACAGAGTGATTCCAGGACAGCCAGGACTACACAGAGGAAAATCAAAACAAAAAAACTAAAAGAAAGAAAGAAAAAAACCATTGGTTTACAGGTAAAATACAGAGGTTGTAGGTGGTTGGCAGTTAAGGAGGCCTCTTAAGCCCTGGCTCTTTCTTCTGTTTCTCTTCTTTAGGAACTGAGCGGTGAATGTGGCCTCAACAATCGCATCCGAATGATAGGGCAGATCTGTGACGTGGCAAAGACTAAGAAACTTGAAGAGGTAGGCTTGCCCCAGTTCTACCGCTGGAGCTGCACGTGCCGGCTGCAGCTTGTTTAGAATCCTTCCATCCTTCCATTTGCTGTTTGCTCTCTTGAGATTTTTTTTTAAGGTTTCTTGGGACAGGGTTTCTCTGTGTAACAGTCCTGGCTGTCCTGGACTCGCTTTTGTAGACCAGGCTGGCCTTGAACTCAGAGGTCCACTTGCCTCTGCCTCCCAAGTGCTGGGATTAAAGGCGTGCACCACCACTCCCAGCTCAAAGTAGATTCTTAACATTAGTAGGGGCTGACTCCCACAGGGACAGTTTGGCTTCTGGAGCAGGTGCGTGCTTAGGGCATGTTCTGAGTGCCACAATGCCACTGAACCTGAAGAGATCTAGTACCTTCCTGGCAGTCTTGGAGAAGCTAGGATTGCTCCCCTGTCCTGCCTGTTCTCCTTTTCCTATCCTGTGACCTGGGGCCCATTAAAGAAACCTGGCTGGGTGTCAGGCATGGTGACAGATACCTTTAATTCCAGCATTCAGGAGGCAGAGACAGACAGATCTCTGTGAGATCAAGGCCAGCCTCATCTACAAGGTAAATTCTAAGATAGCCAGAGCTACACAGAGAAACCCTGTGTGTGTGTGTGTGTGTGTGTGTGTGTGTGTGTGTGTGTGTTGGTGGTGGTTAAAAAAGTTACATTTAATCCCAGCACTGGAAGGCAGAGGCAGGGGGATCTTTGACTTCAAGGCCAGCCAGGGCCACACAGAGAAACCCTGTCTCGAAAAACCAGAAGAGAGAGGGAGAAACAGACAGACAGTCAAACAGACACAGACATACTGACACTTGGGTTTAAAATGATCTGAAGGTCTGTTGTCACTATGGACTTCAGGAAGTACTAAAATAAAGGCTCTCACAGAGCTAGTTTTAAATCAGAAGACCCTGTTCTGCCCTTTGATTGAGGGGCTGAGGGCCTTGGAGATCACATCCTTATCCCTGTCCCCCTTTGTTGTGGCAGCACGCAGTGGAAGCACTTTGGAAGGCTGTCTCAGACTTGCTGCAGCCAGAGCGGCCACCTGAGGCCCGACACGCAGTTCTTGCCTTGATGAAGGCCATTGTGCAGGGACAGGTAAGGGGCGGAGCTGGGGGAGCCTGTGGGATGAAGGCAGGCCATCAGTGTTTGGACTCCTGGCTTTGGTGGCCTGCCAGGGGCAGGATCGAGTGGGTAGCCGAGGCTCTGGAGCCAGCTGTGTGCGATGATATCCTGGTGTCACAACTCATGCCTGGTGATCTCGCCAGTCAGTGTAGCTCCCTGAGAATAGAGGGTAGCTGTGTCGTCTTCTGGGGGTGGCACAAGTAGATTGTGCAAAATGTCTCGCGTGTGGCCAATGTTAGCCGTAAGTAACTCAGGCTGTGGTGTCTCTTCTAAGGGCTGTGGCACCTCTCCTGAGGCTAGATTTCTGCCCTCACAATATGAGCACATGCTTGTCCTGACTCTTGAGTTGGGCCAGAGTAGGAGCTTCATTGTTACTACTATGTGCCTGCCCCTGCCATGTCCAAAGCTTGACGTATTAAGTGATGTGGAACCAGATGGATGGTCTGTACCTGCTCTTGTTCTGAGTAATGACATGGAGACATTTATATTTATTATAAGCTCAGGACATTATAGCTGGGCAGATACTCACGTGTTGTAACCCTATAATACTGGCCTGGCCTATGTCTCACCACGTAGCCCATTACCTGCCATCCTAGTCTTGTTCTGGCACCTGCTTCTTCATCCGTGTCTGCTGATGGCGATTCCTCTTCTGTGGTCCCCACCTGAGATCCTCCCACTGTTCAGTTCTTTATTTGACCAGTCAAAAGATGATGTAGAACAGTATTTTCAAAATACTAAGACAGAAGCCTCTTGTGGTAGCACATGCCTTTAATCCCAGCCAGCACTTGGGGAGACAGAGGCAGGTAGATGTCTGAGTTCGAGGCCAGCCTGGTCTACAAAGTGAGTCCAGGACAGCCAAGGCTACACAGAGAAACCCTGTCTTGAAACAAAAACAAACCCACCCAAAATACTAAGAAAGGAGATGCCTCATAATCATGACTATAGTCAGATCTCTGCTGGAACAGAAACCAGCATTTGAACAATACAAAGACACTCTTCACACAGTGCACAGAAAGATTATCCGTCGGTGGTGTAGCATGCCAGTCAGCTACTGGCCCCTGCCTCCAGGCCCAGTGTGAGCCCCCTGATCTTGCTGACCTGCCATTCACGTGGTGCTTCTAGAGCAAGAACAGGGCGTGTCTGGGGTCTCGGCTTTTTGACAGCTGCATGGGAAATGCTGGAAGGGCTTTATTGACCTCATGTTTTGTCTTTAGGGTGACCGCTTGGGGGTTCTCAGAGCCCTCTTCTTCAAGGTGATCAAGGATTATCCCTCCAATGACGACCTCCATGACAGGCTAGAAGTTTTTAAGGCCCTCACAGACAATGGAAGGCACATCACCTACTTGGAGGAAGAGCTGGGTAAGTGTCCCACAGAGAATGAGGTTTCTCTGGCCTTGGGAATCAGATCCCTGGGATAAGAAAGGAAGGCCCCTGAGCCTGGCCAGGTGCTGCAGTGCCTGAGGTGGCCTGCAGGAAACTCAGGGCCACATTGCCATTTTTATTGGGAGCTTACAGGTGCCCTCGTGGGACTCACTGCAGACCTGCTTGTTGAAGTCTTAGGCTGGCAGGGCCCAGGAGGTGCTTTCATTTTTAGGGAGGGTGCAGAATCTTAAGTGCCTGCATCCTGTCTTCTTCTTGTCAGTGGATCTGTGTTGTCACTGCTGCATTAGTGGTGCTTGGCATCCTACCCTGGTTTCTGCCCTTCCTCCTGTCGAATGACAGTAAGAGGTTTCAGTAAGTTTTAAGACTTTGTTTCCCTTTGGTGAGAAAAAGAAAAAGATAAGTGAGCCCGGGGCTCTGCCATTCTGATACCCTTAAATGGGCCTGCTGCTGACCTGCCTCTGGGACAGGTGCAGTTACAGTTTGCCATCAGATTTTCTAAGGCTACGTGGCCTCCAGCCTTGCCTATGTCTTTCCAGAGATTCTTGTGGGGTTGGGAATTCCCAAAGAACCTGCTTCCTGAGCAAGAATTGTAATGTCTGTGTCCTCTACAGTAGAGTCAGGCCTTGAGTGGAATGCTTGCTGCTTCTGTCTGCTCAGCCCAAACACCCACGCACAGCAAGTATCCATGCAGGGCTTGCCTCAGACTCCTGCCGGGCCTCCCTGTGTCCTGTATGTTGCAGTAATAAGGTGCAGGCTCATGTTCCCGGGGGAGGAGGAGTATAGCTTCAGCTTTTCTCCTACAGCAGAGTTTGTCCTGCAGTGGATGGATGTCGGCTTGTCCTCAGAATTCCTTCTGGTACTTGTGAACCTGGTCAAATTCAACAGCTGTTACCTTGACGAATACATTGCATCAATGGTTCAGTAAGTGAAAGCTAATTAAGGGCTGAGTGCAGCTGAGAGGTGGAGCTTTTGCTAGCATGCAGGAGACCCTGGATTCCACCCGCAGCTCCAGAAGAAAAGAACCTTAGTGTTCCTTTGATAACAGCCCCACTTGGATCTTAAGCTTAGTTCTGCAGGGTGAATAAAGTCTGGTGAGACAGGGTGTGTCTGTGTAGTCCTGGCTGTCCTGGAACTTGCTTTGTAGACCAGGCTGGCCTCAAACTCAAAGAGATCTGCCTACCTTTACCTCCTGAATGCTGCAATTACAAGTGTGAGCCACCACCAACCAGCATAACCACATATTTTTATTATTATTATTTATTTTAAAATTTTATTTATTTTGTACAGTGTTCTGCCTGCATGTTTGCCTGTACGCCAGAAGAGGGCACCAGATCTCATTATAGATGGTTGTGAGCTATCCTGTGGTTGCTGGGAATTGAACTCAGAACCTTTAGAAGAGCAGCTAGTGCTCTTCATTTCTGCAGCCCACTTTTTTTTTTTCTGAAACAAGGTTTCTCTATGTTATCTTGGCTGTCCTGGACTTGCTTTGTAGACGAGGCTAGCCTCGAACTCACAGCAATCCGCCTGCTTCTGCCTCCCGAATGCTGGGATTAAAAGTGTGCACTACCATGCCCGTCTCAGCCCACATATTTTTATTTTATTTATTTATTTTATTTTATTGGTTTTTCGAGACAGGATTTCTCTGTGTATTCTTGGCTGTCCTGGACTCACTTTGTAGACCAGGCTGGCCTCAAACACACAATAATCCGCCTGCCTCTGCCTCCTGAGTGCTGGGATTAAAGGTGTGCGCCACCACACTTGGCCCACATATTTTTATTTTTATATTTTACTATTTTGCTGTGTTTTGCTGTGTACCATGGCACATGTGTAGAGGTCGGAGAACAACTTTGTGGGTCTGTTTTTTCCTTCCCACCTTTATTTTTAAATTTATTTTTATTTATTTTTTTGGTTTTTTGAGACAGGGTCTCTCTGTGTTAGCCTTGGCTGTCCTGGACTTGCTTTGTAGACCAGGCTGGCCTTGAACTCACAGCGATCCATCTTCTTCTGCCTCCCGAGTGCTAGGATTAAAGGCGTGCACCACCACACTTGGCTCCTTCCCACCTTTATATGTTCTGAGGATAAAGCTCAGGTTTCTATGTTTGTGCAATAAGCACTTTATCCATTGACTCCTAGACCATGCCCCTCTCAGTGCTGTAGGTGCAGGCTATTACCAGCTGGCAAACACCACGCCCCCCAGGAGGCAGTTATCAGCTGTGGACATACTGAAGCCCAAACTAAAACACCACACTTGGGATTAAAACAAGAACATATTTACATAACACAACTGAGTTTACAAAGAAACCAAAACTTCCATTACAAGACAGGGTCTCCCTATATAGTCCTGGCTGGCCTAGAACTCACTATGTAGACCAGACTGGCCTTCAACTCAGACAGAGTCACCTGCCTTTGCCTCCTGAGGGCTGAGATGAAAGGTGTATGCCACCATGCCCAGCCCCTCTTTTTTTTTTTTTTTTTGAGACAGGGTTTCTCTGTGTAGCCTTGGCTGTCCAGACTCACTTTGTAGACCAGGCTGGCCTCGAACTCACAGAGTTCTGCTTCTCTGTGGAGCCCAGAGGCATCAGATACAATACCCTATAAAGACGATTGTGAGTCACTACGTAAGTGCTGGGAATTGAACCCGGGTCCTCCAGAAGAGCAGACTGTGCTCTTAACCATTGAGCCATCTCTCCAGTCTTATTTTTTTTTAACTATCATGTATATGTCCATGAAAGCAGACCCTTTGTCTTATTTACACCATGCACACAACACTGAACATGTGGTTCGCACAGAATGAACGCACTATGGAAAAACCTTTCAGATAACCATACAGTGAACAAGAAATGAAATATTGTCACAGAGCCTTCTGGGAAACACTATTTGAACTGACTTCACTGTTGTTGTTGTTTTTTTCCTTCAGCATGATTTGTCTGTTATGCATCCAGACCATGTCCTCTGTGGACATTGAGGTCAGTAACTCCCAGCTTTATTTGTGGGAGGCTGGGGCGTGGGGCCAAGCCCTGTTGCCATTCTCTGGCTGTGTGGATTCTGGAGGCTGCTCAGCTTCTCTGGGCTGTGGGGGAATGCTCTGCCAGGGCAGCTGGGTGATCTGCATCGTGGAGTAATAGCGTAGGCTGGGAAGTAGCACAGTGGTATGTAACACGCCTCCCAGTGCACACTCACTCATGCTCACTTGCACCATGGTTCCTCCAGAGGCACTTAGGGTGGTAGGGAGGAGGGCAAGAGCTGAGCCACCGACATGATGCTCAACCCCCCTGCAGGTGTCCTTGCAAGTGCTGGATGCTGTGGTCTGCTACAACTGCCTGCCAGCTGAGAGCCTGCCTCTGTTCATCATCACCCTCTGCCGCACCATCAATGTCAAGGAGCTGTGTGAGCCTTGCTGGAAGGTGGGCATCTCCCAGGCTGTTTCCGGGAGCTCCTTCCCCTGGACAAGGTCTGCTGCCAGCACCTGACAGGACAGTGAATGCTGCTGTACTTCTGGGGTCACCCCGCAGTGACCCATTGAGGGCATCCTGCTGGCCATTTCCTAGGCGATTGAGCTGAGGCCCAGGTTTGGGAAATATTTTGAGGGCTCTGTAATCTTTTGCATTGGAAGGAGGACACAGTGAGCTAGCTGTGTGGTGGGACTGCAGAGCCATGGCCAGCTAAGGCAGGCCGAGGCTGGGCTTCCCCCTTTAGCCTAGGGCTTATATCACTAACCCTTATGGTGTATGTGTGTTCTGTCTCTCAGCTGATGCGTAACCTTCTAGGCACCCACCTGGGTCACAGTGCCATCTACAACATGTGCCGCATCATGGAAGACAGGTGAGTGTGAACATGCGTGGTGAGGTGCCTGGTGAGGGCGGGTGGCTAGGATCAGGAGGAGGCTTTAGCTACTTCCCTGATAGTGATGAGGCTGGGGTTTTCCTGTTCTTTTTGGATAGCTGGTCTTCATTTTGCACATGACCTCCCATCTTCTGCTTCTGCCAGTCCAATCAGGATGTTCACATTTAGACACATTTAGGCCCAACTGTGATGGCCACTGTGTGACCCCCTCCCTACCTGGCTACAAATCTGCACTTGTGGCACTAACCTGATGTTGTCCTCCTTTCATCCCTGTAGCCAAGGCATTACACATCCTGATGCTTTTATCCAAAGGGGTGGCTCAAGTTTGCCCCGTGTCTGGTAGACACCGAGAGCTCCCCCTTTGCTGTTCCCTGACCTCCATCATTGCCTCCTGAAGCACCCTGTTGTAAGCAGACAAATGTCACAGGTTTCTCTTACACAGACCTGACCGTGTTAGGCTTTTGAGATCATAATGGTCTCTCCTGTGAAACCGGCCCAGTGGAAGTCTTAACCCCATCTTAGTCCCATAAACCTTGTGGCTTTTCCTTCTGGGTCTTTGCCTATACCCTTTACTCCTGGTAAAGTGCTCTTCTCACCTTTGCTGAGTCCTGAATGTTCTATGAGATGCTTAGCTGCCTGGCTTCCTAGAGCAGTGTTCACTATGTCCGTGGCTTCTTGGCTGTTGGTTTTAGGTGCAGCCTTTGCACTTGTGGGGTTCTTGGGTCTCTGCCTCCCACCAGGCTCTTAGCACCATGGGGCTCAGGGTCTTGTCACTCACCCCTTCTGGGCCTCCTGTGTCTACGTAGTGATCAGCAGAGACTGGCTGGGCAAGCCCTGAAGGAATCATAGTTGCTACTAGTCTCTTTGTTCCCTGCCTGTATCCCCAGCTATACTTCCGCACCAAAGTGCAAGGTGTCACCTGGGAACACTGCCAGAGCCCAGCTTTCCCTTGGGTCCCACACTGAGCTGGGAATGCTGTTCACGTTGGTCTTTCTGGGGAATATTTTCAGAGCCTACATGGAAGATGCCCCATTGCTGAGAGGAGCCGTGTTCTTTGTAGGAATGGCACTTTGGGGAGCTCACCGACTCTATTCTCTCAAGAACTCCCCCACATCTGTGTTGCCATCTTTTTATGAGGTAAGGAGTTATCTTATACCACAGTAGGTTGGAAAAAGTGGGGAGCTTACGTCAGATTTGCCCACCTGCCTGTCTGGGGCTTATGGGGCTGGAACTGAGCAACTATTTTCCAGTCAGTTGCTTTTTAACTGTGGATGAAATTTAGGGATATAAGAAGGTTTTATTCTGAAGAAAATGTTTATCTTCTGAAGTTCGTCTCCTGCCCACTCAATGTTGCCCCTGGGATAGCATTCTTCCTCTCCATGCTGGTTCCAGTTTGTCAAGTAATGATCTTTCCATCTCTCTGGATGATGTCCAGAGCGTTGCGTTTGTTCTGTGGTGTCCAGAGAACTTCCCATGCATGCTTGTATTTAGTTCCCCTGGCTCCCTGGTGAGCTAAGGTGGCCGCTCCCTGGTGAGCTAAGGTGGC
>OU015755.1:61210813-61285684 GCA_907169655.1 Acomys percivali | reverse complement strand
GGTGTTGTGTGTGGTGGGGTGGTTGTGTGGGTGTTGTGTGTGGTGGGTGGTTGTGTGGGTGTTGTGTGTGGTGTGTGGCTGTGTTTGTAGGTAGCTCCTCACAAGTTGTGTTCAGAGGGTAAAGGAAACTGGTTTATATGGTGTACTTGGTACTACAGAACCTGGACAGCCCAGAGCTCAAGACCATTGTCCATGACCTGCTGACCACTGTGGAGGAGCTGTGCGACCAGAACGAGTTCCACGGCTCACAAGAAAGATACTACGAACTGGTGGAGAGCTATGCAGACCAGAGGCCTGTGAGGACCCCGTTCTGCTGGGCTGTGGGGAGTGGTTCCCGTGGAGCGGTGGTCCCTGATTGTCAAGTAAAGATGGACAGGCAGGCACCTGTGTTTCCAGATCCGTTCCCCAACAGGAAGCCTGGCAGGCATCAGCTGGCAGGCGTGTGTGGGTTTGGTAAAGAGCTTTGTGCCAGCCTAACATCAATTTCCTCCCACCTGTGTGGAGGAAGGTTCTGGGCTGGTTGTGCAGAGACCATTTCTCCCAGGGGCAGCAGTCATTTTGCCAGCAATATCTGCTTCCTGCCATGCTATTCAACGCGTTTGGCACGGATTTCTCACTTGTAGGAGACATTTGTTCTTGCTCATTCTCCACTGGGCTTCAAGGCAGCTAATCTCTGAGCAAACTGGGTTCTCCTGGGTCAGCAGCCTCATAGCAGAGTGGCAGCACCTGCAGAAGGGCAAATCAAATGGCTCACTGATCCTAGAATTGTTTTCCTTTGACAGGAATCTTCTCTCTTGAACTTGATATCCTACAGAGCCCAGTCTATCCACCCAGCCAAGGATGGCTGGATCCAGAACTTGCAGTTGTTGATGGAGAGGTTCTTCAGGTAGTGGAGCCACTGTGATCCCTTGACTCCAGGGGCCTTTCCAAGACCTGAAGGAGCTCAGGCTTTCATCTCTGCTCTGTGAGCGTCCTCTGGCCCACATGATGGTCCACAAGATGGCATCTCAAAAGGCAGCCCTTTTAGCTGGTCTTGGTCTGGTTCTCAATGGATTCCATGAGGGTAGTCCAATGTTGAGCCTCTGTGGCTCTGCCCACTGTGTCTGAGCCCAGTGCACATGTGCTGCGGGTGCAAGTGTTCCTAGCCAGCTGCAGCGAGCCTGTTCCTCCCCCAGGAACGAGTGCCGGAGTGCCGTGCGCATCAAGGTGCTGGACGTGCTGTCCTTCGTGCTGCTCATCAACAGGCAGTTCTATGAGGTATGTATTCAGGCCTAAAGGCAGGGTGTGTTCATGCTTGGGCTGGGGGCTGGGGTCTGCGTGGGGTCCTAGTGGCTTCCCTTTGTAGCATGCTTTCGCTGGCTTTCCCCCTTCCAGTGCACTCCATAGTCTGTTTGTGACGTCCTGGTCGGGCCTGTGCTGGGCCTGGAGGCTGCCCTGTGGAGCTCTGGCCTGAGCCCACTCAGAACCCAGGAGCTTCTGAAAAACCTAGTTTGATTTCAGAAGTCTGCTTCTTCCCTGTGTGTTGTTCTGGGGAAGGACCCTGGGTCCCACACCTGTTAGGCGGGTGCTCTGCCGCTGGCCGTCCTTGCACCCTGCCCAACAGTCTGGTGGGTGGTGGTTGTTTCTGTAATCATCTCTGTCCATCTCCCTTGGCCCCATTACTGGCTGCAGGCTGCCCCAGACCCAACCAGGTTGTCTTCTTGTGGTGCCTTCCCCTCCCTCCCTCCTTCTCTCCCTCCCTTCCTTCTGTGGTATTCTTGCCTTGGGGAGCACGGTTAGTGCTTAACATTTTGAGTGACCTTTTTTGCACCTCAGACAGATCTTTCTCCTTTTGTATGCCCCTTAGACAGCCTGACTGCCCAGCTTCCTCAGTTTCTCCTCCTCTCCCCTCTCGGCGTTTCTGTGCCACATATTACCTACCCTCTGCTTGTCTCTACTACAGTCCCCCCATCCTCCCTCAGGTGGGGCGGAGTGCCCTTTAGGAAGGCCCTCTGGATTCTCTGTTCTCTTACCAGAGCTGGTTTTATCTGCTCTCTTCCTGTTACCTTTTACCAGTTCTGTGAAAGCTCTCGTTGCAGTGCCCTTGTTATAAAATACACACAAACAAGAAAACCAATGTCCTTGTCACAGCACTTTCTTTGATGTCAGGGTTTCCCTTTGCCCAACACACACACTCACACTGATACATGGCTGTCCACTGTGGAGGCTTCTTTGCGTATGTTGGAGATGGAACCCAGGGTCTCACAAAGGCTACAGGAAATGTCCTTCATCATCCAGCTGTTCTGCAGTCTTGTATGACACCGTAGCTGCCTTGGGTCTGTCTTGAGAGAGTCACAGTGTCACTGAAATGTGCCCCTGCCCACTGTGGGACTGGAACTCACCTTCTCCAACTTGTGCTCAATGCAGGAGGAGCTGATTAACTCGGTGGTCATCTCACAGCTCTCCCACATCCCCGAGGATAAAGACCACCAGGTCCGAAAGCTGGCTACCCAGCTGCTGGTGGACCTGGCAGAGGGTTGCCACACCCACCACTTCAACAGTCTGCTGGACATCATTGAAAAAGTGAGAGTCATGTGGAGGTCTGGGCTGATGTGGACAGAGCATCCCCTGGACTCCGCCCCATTCTTACCACTGTGACTGGTTGTCTCTGTGGGCAGGGCACCTCTTGCAGCAGAGGTGTGTGGTGTCAATAGGTCGTGTTGAGCCACGTTGGTGCTTGGCCAGTACCTTACAAATGGGTATTTTGTCACTCTCAGGGATCTGGGCTGGACATCTGGAGAACAGCACAGAGCTGGGATACAGGGCTGTGGCCCATGACCTTCCAGCATAGCCACTTTGTCCTTTTAGTTTTGAAATGTAGTTTGTGAATAGTCACTTGTGTAAAATGTATCTTTTCTTCTGAGAAGTACAAGGGAAAGTGTTTGTGGTAGAGTTAGGTGTGTGGGTAATCCTGGAAGCTCTGAGTGTGGAACTCACACGCTGGTCTTTTGGAAGGTGATGGCACGGTCACTTTCTCCACCCTCGGAGCTGGAAGAAAGGGATGTGGCTACGTACTCAGCGTCACTGGAGGACGTGAAGACTGCAGTCTTGGGGCTCCTGGTCATCCTTCAGGTGGGTGTTCTGGAGGGATGAGAAGAGACTAGTTTTTGTGCACTCTTGCTAGAAGCGTCTTTAAAAAGATGCATCTCCTGGAAGACCCACCTCTGAGAGGTTTACAGAGATTGGGTGCTAAAAATGGGCAGCAGTATGAAGATGTGACCAAGTTGTGAGAGGCCACAGTATGCAGTGGTTAAGCTGCTGTGTGTTTGTTCAGTCCCGGCTGCCCAGAGCTACCTCTGCCTTCCTGTCAGCACCTGTTCCTACTGCAGTTGCTGAGGAGAAAAAGCCCAGTCTTGTCCTGTAGCTATTTTAATGTTGGGAGAACTTTATTGGCATTATGTCACACATTATACAATTCCGTCCATTTACAAGAATAGCTCATTGGTTACAACTGTTCACAAGGCTGTGTAGCTATCCCTATTTTTTATATATATATATATATATATATATATTTTTTTTTTTTTTTTTTTTTTTTTTGAAACAGGGTTTCTCTGTGTAGCCTTGACTGTCCTGGACTCACTTTGTAGTCCAGGCTGGCCTCGAACTCACAGCGATCCACCTGCCTCTGCCTCCCGAGTGCTGGGATTAAAGGCGTGCGCCACCACACCCGGCTCATAATATATATTTTTTCAAGACAGGGTTTCTCTGTGTACTCTTGGCTGTCCTGGACTCACTTTGTAGACCAGGCTGGCCTCGAACTCAAAGCGATCCACCTACCTCTGCCTCCAGAATGCTGGGATAAAGGTGTGTATCACCACACCTGGTTTTTTCCTTGATTTTTAGAGACAGGGTTTTCTTATGTAGCCTTGACTGTCCTGGACCCACTCTGTAGACCAGGCTGGCCTTGAACTCACAGAGATCCTCCTGCTTCTGCCTCTCTCTGGCTTCCCGAGTGCTGGAATTGAAGGCGCGCGCCACCACGCCTGGCTTGTTTAGCCTTTTCTAGTCTGTGGATGGCACAGTTTGCTCTCCCCTCTGGTTCCTTTGCCATTGTTGTACAGTGTCGTGTGGACACCTTTTCCTTTTTTCCAGTGTGTATACCTAGGAGGAATTGCTGAGTCATATGATAGGTCTATGTTTAACATCTGAGCACCTAGCACAGATTTCTGGGTTTTTTGTTTTTGTTTTTTGTTTTTTGGCCACGAGGTGTGTTTTATTTTTATTTATTTATTTATTTATTTTTCAAATTTTTATTTGTTTATTTATGGCATATGAGTGCTTTTTCTGCAGAAGAGCGCATCAGATCACATTATAGATGGTTGTGAGCCACCATGTGGTTGCTGGGAATTGAACTCAGGACCTCTGGAAGAGCAGGCAGTGCTCTTAACCACTGAGCCATCTCTCCAGCCCAAGGTGTATTTTATTTTCATCAATCATAAAAATAATTTTCTATAATATCCCAGGGCAAACCGGTGAAATTTGGCAGTCCGATTATAGTAGGGGGGGTCCCACTTCAGAGACCCGCGGGCCAGTGGCATTGGCGCAGAGTGCCTGGGTTCACAGTGCGGCTTGTGGCTAGCGTCCATCTTGCAGGTGGCTCTTCCTCCGCATCACGAGGGGTCTTGGGGATGAGGGGGTGGGGTGGGGAAATCCTCCTAGGCTTTTAGGAAATTTCACTCCTCTTCTCCTGTTCGATGGTCTCTGGTCGGCAGGGTGTTCTTCTGCGTCTCGGTTTTCTTCAGCTTGGCCTTATCAAAGCTGGCGATTTCCCCCATGTCCGGCTTGTCTGCCGTTTCCTTGCAACCCGTGAAGCCTTGCTCTGAGCTCGCGCTCCAGGTGCTCCCACTCGCGTTGCTGCAGCAAGAGACCGGTTTTTGGGTTTTTTAAAGTGTGTTCTTGTGCATGCATGTGCATGCGTGTGTTTGGGTGAGTGTAGACAGTCTTGCCGCATCTGCACTTTGAGGGTAGAGCAATGTTAGTGTCAGTCCTCCTTGTCCTCCTTATCGGAGGGACGCTCTTGTTTGCCACTGGCTACTCCAGGCTAACTGGCCCAGGCGCTGACAGGGAGTCTGCGCCTCTGCCTCAGTCTCCCCAAGGGAGCATGGAGTACAGATGTATGCTACCACAGTCTGCCATGTGTGGGTTGTGGGGATCCAAATGCTGGTCTTTTTTTAAAATATATTTTATTAATTTATTCCTATTACATCTCAATTGTTATCCCATCCCTTGTATCCTCCCATTCCTCCCTCCCTCCCACTTTCCCCTTACTCCCCTCCCCTATGACTGTGACTGAGGGGGACCTCCTCCCCCTGTATCTGCTCATAGGATATCAAGTCTCTTCTCGGTGACCTGCTATCCTTCCTCTGAATGCCACCAGGCCTCCCCATCCAGGGGACGTGGTCAAATATGGGGCACCAGAGTACATGAGAAAGTCAGTCCCCACTCTCCACTCAACTGTGAAGAATGTCCTGTCCATTGGCTAGATCTGGGTAGGGGCCAAATGCTGGACTTATACTAGTGGAAGAAGTACTTTCCCACTCTGCCTCCACCCCCAATCCCTTTTAAAGATAGGATCCATATAGGCTAGACTGGTCTTGAACTCCTGACCCTCTTGCTTCTATTTCCCAAGTGCTGTTTTAGGTCTGCACTGTCATAGTCAGCTTGCCAGACTGTTTTGCACTCAGGCTGCTCTATTCCCCACAGTCACTAGCCTCATATGAGTTCTGATATCACTATCAGAGTACATACAGTACTCCATAGCCAGATCACTTCTAGGTTTTGGTTTTTGTGTTTTCTCTTGTTGAAAGGAACTCTCGTTATCTTGCCAACACTGACTTCGAATTCATGAGCCTCCAGCCTCCACTTCCTTAGTTGCTAGGAATACAGATGTCTACTACCTCCTATCATGCAGATTTGTTTATTTTTTTAGTATTATGTTGATACAGGGTCTCACTGTGTAGCCCAGGTTGTTCTGAACCTTGTTTTGTAGCCAAGGCTGGCCACCTTTCTTTCTTAGGTGCTAGGATTACTAGTATGGGCCACTATGCTGACACAGTGTTTGGCTTTTCAGTTTGGAAAAATTGTATTTATTTTATGTGCCTGTGTTCACACATACACATATGTGCCATTTATGTGGGTGTCAGAGGACAGATAACTTATAGAAGTTGATTTTTTTCCTTTCACTCTGTGTATTCCAGGAATCAAAGTTAGGTCATCAGCTGGTGGCATGCCTTTAGCTATGAAGTCAACAGCTTTCTTTCTTTTCTTCTTCTTTGTGAGTGACAAGGTCTCTGTGTAGCCCTGGCTGTCCTGGATCTCACTATGTAGACCAGGTTGACCTCAAACTCACAGAGATCCACCTGCCTGCCTCCCAAGTGTTGGGATTAAAGATGTGCCCCACCACACCTGGCTTTTGAAGCAGGGTCTTGCTGTGTAGATCAGGACGGCCCACCACACCCATTAGCATGCAGACTGTCCGTGACACTAGGAGAGCTCAGTGGTCCTAGGGCTGCCTGGGGTAATCCGTCAGGGCGTGGTGCTCCTTGCCTCCCTCCTGTGTTGGAAAGGAGTGGTTACTGTGTGCCTCAGGGTTGGGCAGAGTGGGAGGGGAGAGTCTTAAGGTGTTTCTTGCTCTAGCTTGGAAGTCTAGCTGTGAGACCAAGTTCCTGGCTCTAGGCTGAGCTGTGTTCCATTGGAGCCAAACTCTTGTCCTGGTCATTTCCTTACAATGTGAATGACATGGCTCCACCTGGCCCAACATGTAGACTCTCACAGGAAGGTTAGATTCTCTGCCAGCAGTAGCTGTCTGAGGCCCTGTGTGTCCTTTCCCAAATTGTCCATCATGGATGTGGTGTTGGATTTGTACCTCAGGTCATCTAGGGCAGGGCTTTGGATGGTATGTTCAGAGTTGTTATGTCAGTTGTCTTTAAAAGAACAGTAGAGGGGGCGAGAACGCTACTCAACTTCCGTCAGTCGCAATTTGTTAGCTGACCGAGTCTCCGGCAAGCCAGGAAATTCCTAAAATTCCTGTGGGATCAAGTAGAATTTTATAAGGAAATAATGGATGGAGTGGAGAAAACCTATGGTGGCTGTGAAGGCCCTGATGCCATGTATGTCAAATTAATATCTTCTGATGGTCATGAATTTATTGTAAAAAGAGAACATGCGTTGACATCAGGAACAATAAAGGCCATGTTGAGTGGGCCAGGGCAATTTGCTGAGAACGAAACCAATGAGGTCAATTTCAGAGAGATCCCTTCGCATGTGCTATCATAAGTGTGCATGTACTTCACCTACAAGGTCCACTACACTAACAGCTCCACTAAGATCCCTGAATTCCCAATTGCACCTGAAATTGCACTGGAACTGCTGATGGCTGCGAACTTCCTAGATTGTTAAATAAAATAAATTATAATAAACTGTTAAAAAAAAAAAAAAAAGAACAGAGAGTTGAGTGTGGCATACACCTTTAATCCCAACACTCTGGAGGAAGAGACAGGTGGATCTCTGTGAGTTCAAGGCCATAGAATACAGAGAATTCCAGGCCAGCCAGGAAAACAAAACAACTGAAATCCAAACCAAAGCCAAACAGCCAAAATTAGTAGTAATGAGTTTATCAGTGCCTACTGCCCACCTCCAAGGACCAGAGACTGTGAAGGCCTGTCAGGCTCTCCAGGGCTACTGGCAGCTCCGAGGAAGGCCTTTTTCCTGGGTTTGCCTGTTGCCTGCTAGAGAGGGCTGGAGCCTTGGTGGGATGGTATGGGGTTGGGAGAAGGGCTACTCCCAGTGGGATGAGGACTCTTGCAGCATATTTGCCCCTCCCCCTCCCAGGCTGTCCTCGTTGGCCTCACTTGGTCTTGGAGGACTAAAACCCCTTCATGGCACATGAGGAGTAGGTCACTGCTCTGCTGCACGCACTGGGTGTGCTTCCTGGTTTGCTACCTGATGCCCTGCTGATAAGACAGGCTCATAAAGTGATGCCTCCTTGACTGAAGGGTATAGAGGGAAGCACGGCAGCTGCTGCTGGACCATCTTTGGAGAAGTGATGCTATTTCCCCTCCCTGGGTCAGGCGTGCCATCTCCCTGGCTGCTGTCATAGGAGGGATGCACTCTGTCTCTGCAGACCAAGCTATATACTCTGCCTGCCAGCCACGCCACTCGGGTGTATGAGACACTCATCAGCCACATCCAGCTCCACTACAAGCACGGCTACTCCCTGCCCATTGCCAGCAGCATCCGGCTGCAGGTGAGACCTCTTGGGGACCCAGCATGTTGCCTTGGGCTGGGTGGATGTGGTACTACAGTTTAGAGAGGCAGTAGGTGGTCTGGGGAGGGTCCTGGGCAAATACTTTCCTCCTTTGCATCTGCTGGGCCTGTATTATCAAGGACCTTGCCCTTCCTTGGCCTGTACTCCTTGTACCTCTGTGGGTCCCCACTCTGAAGTCACACAGCTGTCCAGGACAGAGGCACATTGGCCTCTAGGACTAGCATATAGCCCCAGTCCTCCTGGTGCTGAAGACTCTCCCAGTAACCTGTGGCTTGGGCTCCCTTGGATGGAGGTGGTCAGGAGAGAGAAGGGCAGGGCTGGGAAACTGCTGTTAGCTTGTCACTGGTGCCTCTGCTGAGTAGAGGTGACTAAGAAGGAAGCTCTGAAGACTCCCAGGCTCAGTGGGTAAGCTGTTGTTCAAGGGTCCCAGCCCCGCTATCACTGTAGGTATGTGAATGTGCTGCCTGGAAACCAGATAGCTACTGAGGAGAAGTCTTCTGTGTAGGATACTCTCTTAAAAGTTCAGGCTTCGGTTGTTTTTAGGGTGCTAAGTGTGTAGGATTTCTCTACCTGGCCTGATGGAATGACATTTTGTTCCCTGGCAGGCCTTTGACTTCCTGCTGCTTCTGCGGGCTGATTCGTTACATCGCCTGGGCCTGCCCAACAAGGATGGGGTTGTGAGATTCAGCCCTTACTGCCTCTGTGACTGCATGTATGTATGGCAGTGCCTCTCTCATGCTCCAGGGTGGACGGACTGTTCATTAGAGGAAACTGGGTGCTGTCTGCCCCATTTAGGGTCGTTTTATGTAAGAGGAACTGTCCTGAGGGGATGCTAATAGCAAGCTGGGGTCAGGAGGGGCCATGTCTGTTCTAACTTGCACAGAGTGGTACTGCCTCAGTTGATTGTCCCATCTGCTTCCACAGGGAACTGGACAGGGCCTCTGAGAAGAAGGCCAGTGGGCCCCTTTCACCTCCAACTGGGCCACCTAGCCCGGTGCCTACAGGCCCCGCTGTGCGGCTCGGCCACCTACCCTACTCCCTGCTCTTCCGTGTCCTGTTGCAGTGTTTGAAGCAGGTGAGATGGGCCCACCCCTCCGGCTCTGTTAGGGAAGACTGAGCTTTCTTTACCCTATGTGTGTCAAATTCTTGAAACAAACCTAATTTTTCATCCTTGTATGAGCGATGCTTTGCAACAGGACTTAGCTATGCACAGTAACTCTAGATCAGCGTGCACCTCATGGGGAGGACACAAGTTGGCAGTCATATCTTAGGGGTGTCTACCAGGTAAGCTGAGGCCAGGCCTGAAAAGTAGGGAAGGTTCCAGAGGCAGGAGTCGGCAAAGCCTAGAAGTGAGTGGTGTGGTTGTGTGCAGTGGGAGGTGTTACAGGTGCTAGGCAAGAGATAGCGCAGTGAGGTAGTGGGGCACCAGGGGGGGTGGGAGGCCCAGAGTCCCTGGAGATGCTGCAGCTGGCATGTTGTCTCTGAGGTGACTCCTGTCACCGAGTGTCGGTGGTTTTCAGGGCTGCTTATAATTTGGCTCTGGGAGTGGGCTATCCTTGATGGAGATGTAAGCAGGCAGCAGTCAAAGAGCCATGACTCACGTCCTCCCTGTGGCTGTGTCCCTCGGCCGTCAGTCAGCCTGCGGACTGTTGTGTGCCCCTTCCACCCTCAGCCATGATTCAGCTTTTCTTCTGCCACAGTGTCATTGTTGTAGAAGCTTAGCTGGTGTACAAGGTAGGCAGGCAGGCAGTCACCGGGCCTTCGCTGGGGCTAGGTCTGGGGAAGTTCTAAGTTGTAGTAAGAAGATGGAGGAGGCATTGGCTTTCTGCTGGGTCTTCACTCAGCCTGGCCTCTGAATGGGAGCCACCACTGTCCAAGGTACTTTGAGCGGTGGCTACTGGTACAGGGTCCGAGATCAAGGCTAAGTCAATACTCTGTGGGCAAAGGAGGAGAAATCAGAAGCCTTGTAGCTGTGTGGCAGCACCCAGCTTCAAGTACTGGTGGAGCCTTCTGTTAACAAGATGTAGAGAGCCCCATGCCCTGCCGCTTTAACCCAAGCCTGCTTCCAGGAGACCGACTGGAAGGTGCTGAAGCTGGTGCTCAGCAAGCTGCCGGAGTCTCTGCGCTACAAGGTCCTCATTTTCACCTCCCCCTGCAATGTTGACCAGCTGTCTTCTGCCCTCTGCTCCATGGTAACGCCCGCCACAGCCCCTGGGCCAGCTCCTGTTGTGTCACTCAGCGTGGGCCTTTGCAGTAGGCTTTCTCCTCCAGAATATAGGATGCTCCTCACAGATCCTATGTCCTGCAGAATGAGCTCCTGGGGCTAACAGAGGCTATAAAGCCCAAAATGCCCTTGGGCTCTCATCTCCTCCCACCCCATTCCAGATGTGTGCGGTGCAGGTCCCTAGTCAAGGATACCGTCTTAGCTAGGGACTCGTTGCTGGGAAGGGACAGAAGCCATGGCCACGCAGTGCTTCTAAAGGAAAGCATTTCACTGGGGCTGGCTTACAGGTCAGAGGGTTAGTCCATTGTCATCCTGTCAGGAATCATGGTGGCGCACAGGCAGACAGTGCTGGAGAGCTAGCTGAGAGTTCTGCGTCTGGCTCTGCAGGCGTCAAGAAAAGAGAGTGAGCCTCTAGGCCTACCCTGCAATGTCACCCTTCCTCCAACCAGGCCATACCTCCAGTAGTGCCACTCCCGAGTCTGTGGGGGCCATTTTCATCCAGAGCGTCGCATAGCTGTTATTGAATGTGCATGCCCAGCCTCTGTCCTGGAGCAGAGCACCTGTGACTGTCCTTGTTATACCTTTGCTGCACTGTTAGAGGACCTCTGCCTGGAAGGCACCTCCTGGGCCTCCCTAGTGTGCGTGCGTGTACACACACACACACACACACACACTTGAGGAATCCTGCTGTGGAGCAGAGGTTTTAGCGTAGTGTCTTATGTCAGCTTTCAGTCCCAAAGACCCTCGAGCGGCTCCGAGGTACCCCAGAAGGCTTCTCAAGAACTGACTTGCACTTGGCTGTGGTTCCTGTGCTAA
This sequence comes from Acomys percivali, assembly GCA_907169655.1. NCBI lineage: Eukaryota > Metazoa > Chordata > Mammalia > Rodentia > Muridae > Acomys > Acomys percivali. The sequence continues at coordinate 61,274,339 of OU015755.1, read as the reverse complement.
CAGCATTAATATCTTACCACAACTATTTGGACAAGACCAGACAGGTAAGAAGTGGGAAGAGGGACTGTGGGACAAAGGGGCACTCTACGAGCTGGCTGCTGGGCCAGCCTGAGGCCAGCTGGCTTTGTTCCATGCTGCTGGCCACTGCCTGTTAGCCAGCCAGGGACTGAGCAGCTGAATCCCAGGCACTTGGAGGTGCTACAGGCTCTGGGCTTTGTAGGCGTGGCTGTGCCCTTTGCCATCCTCCCCTTGGAAGGACCTCCCCCTTTCAGACTTGCTCCTCAGACTCTTCCTGCTAGGCCTGGGGACTGTGACCAGCCCAGCTTTAGGAGGTGTGGTAGATTGGTCAGGATCCCTGGCTGGCGCGTCCTCTGTGGTCATAGCAGGGCTCCTTTCCTGTGCGGTACTGCTCTCAGCCGGCTTCCCTGTATCTCCTGCCTTCTACTATGTCTCCATGACAAAATGGAGCTTTTGGTGGGGTCAGGAGCCTGCTCACAGTCCTGGCAGCCAGGAGAGGGACCAGGGCTCAGCTCAGGCCTGTCTTTTCCCTGAGCACAGGCTCCTGACTGCAGCACAGTTGGGAACTGATGCTGAGGCTCCATCACAGACCTGGCTTGAATGAAATACCGCTGTGCATAACCTCCTCTGGCAGTATGCCGAAGGGCACCTGTTGAAGCTGGGTCAAAAGGTCATGGAGGCGCTCTGAATCCAAAATGTTTCTGAGAGTTAGCTTCAGGAAAGCAGAAGTATTCTGGGGCAATGAGCCTGTCTGTGGCCTGAACTGCCATTTTGCTGTTGTCTTCATAGATGGTACTACCCAGGAGGGATTGCTACATCACTTGGTGGCTCCCCTCAAGGCCAGTTCTTTGGAAGGCTGAGAATGATGGGGGTTATGAGCCTAGGACACCTAGTTTCCTCATATGGGCCATAGGGTAGGGTATCTATCATCTGTGAGGGTTGGCTCACTTAGGCATTGAGGGGCATTTCTTTTTCTTTTTTTCCTTTCTTTTTTCTTTTTTTTTTCCTTTTTCTTTCTTTTTTCTTTTTCTTTTTCCTTTCTTTTTCTTTTTTTGAGACAGGATTTCTTCATGTAGCCTTGGCTATCCTGGACTCACTTTGTAGACTCACAGGCTGGCTTTGAACTCACAGCGATCAGCCTGCCTCTGCCTCCCAAATGCTGGGATCAAAGGTGTGCGCCACCACGCCCAGCTGAGGCAGACCCATTATATCTCTCATCTTTCTTCCCTTAGCGTGAGATGGTTTACTGCTTGGAGCAAGGCCTTATCTACCGCTGTGCCAGCCAGTGCGTGGTGGCCTTGGCCATCTGCAGTGTGGAGATGCCCGACATCATCATCAAGGCACTGCCTGTCCTGGTCGTGAAGCTGACACACATTTCTGCGACAGCCAGCATGGCCATCCCCCTCCTGGAGTTCCTGTCTAGTGAGTCTGTGGGTTCTGCCTGTATGACCTGTACACATGTTTCTGTGAGGTGGACCCTTGAACTTAGGCCTGTGCCTGTGCACAGCACTCTGATTTCTCATCCCTCCTGACTGCATACAGGTTGGCCTCCCTGGAGAACCTGGATCTTGGCACTTCTGCTGCCCAGGGCCTTGGCCTTCCTCCTCCCAGCTTCCCCCGGTGCTTTGCTCTCTGGTCTAAGACAGTCCACTCTTTTCCTATGTGCTCTAAGCCTACCTGCCATCCTTAGCCTCTGCCCCCACCTAGACCGCCTCTTTTTCAGCCTCCTTTCTGCCCGTAGATACCTTGGATTTGCCTGCTTTGTCCTTCCTTTGACATCCAGAAGCCCAGGGCCTTTTCTCTACCTTGTATCTAGAACAGCAAACTTAGACCTGGAGACACAAGACAGCTGGTCAGCGCTTGGTGGGAGGGGCCAAGTGGGAAGTTCATACTTTGTGGGCCACATAAAGTTTGTTTTGCTCACTACCTTGTAAAAATGCTCAAAATCTTTGCAGCGCCAGGATCATATAGCTGCAGGCCGTGGTCTAGATTTGGTCCAAGAACACCATAGGTTGCTTGTCCCTGGGATGGAAAGCTGAGGCCTGGATCTGGAAGGTTATGTTTAGGTGGCTATGGGTAGCCGCTCTGGATTTTAGAAATCAAGCGCAGGATGTTGGTGTCAGGCCCTGCAGGTGTGGCCCCTGTTGGCTGGCCTGGGCGCCCCTAATGGCTGTTCTCCTGTCACAGCTCTGGCGAGGTTGCCCCACCTCTACAGAAACTTCGCTGCAGAGCAATATGCAAGTGTGTTTGCCATCTCCCTGCCATACACCAACCCCTCCAAGTAAGTCTGGTTGCCCTAGGTTCCCTTCTCAGCCAGGGCCCAGTCCCAGCCTCTTAGAGTCAAGCTGGGCTCCAAGCTCAAGAGTCCCCTGAGCCCCGTAATGGTTTCCCTTAGGCCAAGAGGAAGACCAGAGCTTCCATCTGTTCTCCCACCAGGTTCAATCAGTACATCGTGTGCCTGGCCCATCATGTCATAGCTATGTGGTTCATTAGGTGCCGACTGCCCTTCCGGAAGGATTTTGTTCCTTATATCACTAAGGTTAGCCCAGGGGTCATGGATGGAGGTGGCAACTGGTTGAGGCTCTGACACTCAGGAGCTGGCTCTGCTGAGCTGGCTCACTGGGCCCAACCTGAGGTGCTCTCCCATGGTCCCCCTCATAACTTACGTCTCTACACCTATTCCAGGGTCTGCGTTCCAATGTCCTCCTGTCTTTTGATGATACCCCTGAGAAGGACAGTTTCAGAGCACGGAGCACCAGTCTTAATGAGAGGCCCAAAAGGTCTGCTGGGACTATGCCTGGTGTCAAGTGGGGTGGGGCCCTGGACTTGTGCTTAGTGAACTCTAGGCCAGTGAACATGGGACTGGGAGTAAGGGGGTGCCATCGTGCACGGTGGCCTGAGGCTAAGATGCCCTTGAGCAGGACCTACAAAAGTTGCTAGAACCTCCCACTTGCTGGGCTGGCTTCCAGCCTCCATCCTCCAGCCCCGTGGAGCCCGTGTGCCAGCGTCTTGGCTTCTCTGGGCCAGGATTACAGGTTGTTGTGTTGGAGGTGGAGATGTGCAGGGTTGGGCCTCACTGCGCTGGAGGAGAAGCAAAGGAATGTAGCACGGCAGCTGCGACTTGCACTGGCCAGCGAGAGCCCAGACGCAGCTCCGTGGTCCCACGGTGTCCACTTAGCGCAGCTGCCAGCCAGAGCCCCTCTTCCTCCAGAGCTCGCTCTCCACCACCACAGCTGCTTGGGCCGAATCTGAAAGCAGAGCTGTGCCCGTCCTCGCTGTTCTTGTTTGCACCTCATTGCGCGGCTGCCCTGCCTGCCCTGCTTCCTGCGGGCTCTCAGCTCTCCCTGGGGGGTACGGCACTTTCCAGTGCAGCCTGCACTCAAGCCTCACAGCTAGGCCTGAAGATGTCAGTTTGACCAGCCTTGGCCATAGCCTCTTCCCACAGTGAGTTCCAGGCCTGGCCTCAAGGCCTGTCTGTGGGGTAAGCAGGGGTGTCTGGCCACTATAGCCTGGAATCTGCCGTGCGGGGCGATCCACACATTTAATTTGCACTGATGTCTTTTGTTTTGGTATCATGCGTGAAACCTTGCATTTTCTCAGTGGCGTTTAAAAGCTGTATTTTTATGCATTTTTGTTTTCTGTTTCTTCCCCTGCTCACTGTCCTTTGGCATGGTTCTTTTGTTCATCTCACCCGCGGGACCTCTCCATCTTGACCCTGTGACCTGGGACCTTTCCTTCTCACCCCTCCAATGGCTTGTTCTCCCATTCCCGGGAGCTGGGCTCTCTGGGGCTTGGGGCTTCCTTCCTCGCCCGGTAGTTTGAGGATAGCCAGAGCCCCCAAACAAGGCCTGAATAACTCTCCACCTGTGAAAGAATTCAAAGAGAGCTGTGCAGCCGAGGCCTTCCGGTGCCGCAGCATCAGTGTGTCTGAACATGTGGTCCGCAGGTAGTGGGGCTGTGTCGGGCGGGGGGCACAGACTCTGGAGCTTGGCCCCGTGAGCACCCGGGTGGTGGTGCATGGGGCTGCATGCATGACCTCCTCGCCTGCTGGCGGCTCTCCCTGACCAGAGCTGGAGGACAGCCTGGCCCCAGCGTAGCAGAGCCTGGTGGCGAAGGGTGGGAAGGTTGCATTCTGTCCAAGCCCTGTACAAGCACAGTTGGCTGCACAGCCTCCTCAGAGATCGTCCTCCAAGCCTTGACTGGAGCTAGGATAGCTACTCTGAGAAAACTGGGAGGCTAGTGCCAGCCCCCGCAGGTTTGTACCGCAAAGGCCAGGGCAAGAGCTTTGCAAATTCAAGTTGTACCTGTGCAGATTGGCAGACACGCGACTCTCTTAAGTTTGCCACCACATTCTGTAGGGCAGATTTTCTTCTTGGTCTCCATTCTAAGAGGAACTAGAGGCTTTTGTGTAGGGATCTGGAGTAGAGGCCAGCCTGGGAGGGGAGGCTGGGCCCCAGAGTTAGATGCTGGCATTTTTCTATGACTTGGCCTGCACTAGTTTAGGGCATCTTTCCTTCACCTTCCAGCCCTTTGTGGATGTGCCTTCTACCATCCTGAGATCCAGCCCTTTGCTAGTGCCTGCCTTGGGCTTCTGCCTCAGTGTGGCCTCTGGGAGCTGAGGACAGTAAGGTGCTCAGTAGTGTCCCCCCTCAACTCTTTTCTGGTGGATTCCTTGTAGGTGGCTAGAGAGCTATGACATTTATGTTAGAATGAAACCTACAGGCCTTCCTCTGGTTCCTGGGGCATGAGTGGCACTTGAACAGTCACCCCAGTTCACTATCACAAGCTATACATAAAGCTCAGCCACTCCCCGTCCCTGACAGGAGGGGGCCCTGTGGGCAGAATGCAATCTTGCTCTGTCCTTCTATGGTCGCTGAGTCTGCATGACTAAGCTGTGTGCTGCAGCCATGGCTAACTCCTGTGTGCTTTGGGGCGAGGGATGTTCTGTCCCGGCAGACTCAGCCGTGCTCCAAACAGAGGGGCTTTGCTGTGAGGCTCCTACCAGCCCTTCCCCTCTGGGATGACCGGTCCACGTGGCTTGTGAGGCTGTCGGTCCACTGGCCGCCGTACCCTGGGCCTGGAGGGCTTTCTGAGCAAGGCCATCTCGGCCGTGCATGCATTGAGCTTTGGCTCCTGGTGGAAGGTGACTCAGCATGGTCTTTCCCTTAGCCCTGACCCCTGACCTAGGCATGGCTTCTCTCTCTAGCAGAATACAGACATCCCTCACCAGCGCTAGCCTGGGGTCTGCAGATGAGAACTCTATGGCCCAGGCTGATGACAACTTGAAGAATCTCCACTTGGAGCTCACAGAAACATGTCTGGACATGATGGCCCGATACGTGTTCTCCAACTTTACTGCGGTCCCCAAGAGGTATGAGGACCTGCAGGGACTGGGACACTGAAGGTGGGAGGGGCAGCTGTCTAGTTGTTCCGCTGTAGCTGGACTGGATGCCCATGGTGCCAGCTGCTCTGGGCTTCTGAGGTCCTGTGGCCTCACTGACCCTGCACATACAAGCTGGAGGCGGACACTCTTGTTCTTTTAGGTCCCCTGTGGGAGAGTTCCTGCTGGCAGGGGGTAGGACCAAAACCTGGCTGGTTGGAAATAAACTTGTCACTGTGACAACAAGTGTGGGAACCGGCACCCGATCATTGCTGGGCCTAGACTCCGGGGATCTGCAGAGTGGCCCAGAGTCAAGGTGACTGTCCCTTCCTTCTGTGCATACTGTGGTGCTAGAGACCAAGCCAGGAGACCAAGGCTGACTCTGTATGGCACTTCTGTCCTCAGCTCTGATCCCAGCACACATGTGAGGCAGACAAAGGAAGCGCCAGCAAAGCTGGAGTCCCAGGCTGGGCAGCAGGTGTCTCGAGGGGCCCGGGACCGGGTCCGGTCCATGTCAGGTAAGACCACCCCAGCCATTTCCTGATGGGGCCACCATCCCTCAGCTGCCTCTCATTTCGGCCCAGTGTGCAGAAGAGCTGAGGGATTGCTGGCTGGCTTGAAGAGCGCCTGCTTGCTGGTGGCTCTTGGGTATAGTCCTTGTGGCATACTCGCCTCAGTCTGTGTATAGAGGCATGGCGCCTCTGCTCATCAGTGGAGCGAGGCTCTTGCAACTGAAGGGAGCCCAGTCCCCCAGAGCTTTCTCTGTGTTGACTGAGTGTGCTTCAGTGGGCAGGCCTGGGCTCTCTTCTGCCGCTCTCAGCCCAGGAGGCCAGCACTCTTCTTTTTTCCTTCCTGGTTGGTTTGTTTTTGTTTTTCAAGACAAGGTTTCTCTGTGTAACCCTGGCTGTCCTGGAATTTGCTCTGTAGACCAGGCTGGCCTACTCACAGATCTGCCTGTCTCTGCCTCCCCAGTGCTAGGATTAAAATGTGTACCACCACACCCAATTTTCTATTTTTACTTTTAATTTTTAGTAATTTAACTATTTTTATTTTACATACATTGGTGTTCTGGCCACATGTATGTCTGTGTGAAGGTGTCAAAACCACTGGAGCTGAAATTACAGACAGTTGTGAGCCACTAAGCAGATGCTGGAAATTGAACCTAGATTCTCTGGAAGAGCAACAGGTGCTCTGAACAGTTGAACTGTTCTCTCTGAGGCTACCCACTCAAAAGGCCAAAACCCAGGGGCTGGGACTTACTGTTATGCTCTGGCTTTCCTTAGGCATGGGCCAGGTGCTTCCTGTCTGGACTCTAAGAGGCTGCTGTGTGCTAGAGACTTTGAACTGAGCAAGTGATGGTCACCAGTTCTTTTTTTTTTTTTTGGTTTTCTGAGACAGGGTCTCTCTGTGTAGCCTTGGCTGTCCTGGACTCATTTTGTAGAACAGGCTGGCCTCGAACTCACAGCGATCCACCTGCCTCTGCCTCCCGAGTGCTGGGATGAAAGGCGTGCGCCACCACGCCCGGCCAGGTCACCAGTTCTTAATACCCTTGTCTTTAGGGGGCCATGGCCTTCGAGTTGGTGCCCTGGACACTTCAGCTCCCCATACTCCAGGTGGCCTTGCTTCTCTGGGACCACAAACTGCAGCAGCAGCAGCAGCAGCAAAGCCTGAGAAGGCCTCCACAGGAGCCCAGCATCCAACAGCAGAGAAGACGAATCTGGCAGCCTATGTGCCTTTGCTGACCCAGGGCTGGGCAGAAATCTTGGTCCGTAGGCCCACAGGTACTGAGGAAGCCGCAAGCCGGTGTGTACAGTAGTCTCCGTCAGGCAACAACCATAGGGGTGTTGAGGCATTCACTCGGAGGCTGCTCTTCCAATGTGGGTGGTGGCTGAGGCCAAACAGGGACAGCTCTTCAGATGTTTAGTCTCCCAGTATAGAGATTGGAAAATGAGACTAAATGTGGGCAGGGCTAATTTCTTTTGAGGCCTTTCCTGAGCCTGCAAGTGACTGCCTTTTCTCTTTGTCCTCATGGTTGAACCCAAATCCTTTATTATGTGGACACCAGTCCATATAATCTCTTTTCTGTACATTGGTATTTTGCCTGAATTTCTGAGAGATTAGATCCATTGAAACCATGGTTACAGATAGTTGTGAGGAGCATGTGAACACTGGGAATCAAACTCGGGTTCTCTGGCTATCTGGAAGAAGAACAGATGTTCTTAACCACTGAGCCCTCTCCCAGCCCCACCCATACAGTCTCAGAGCCCTCTCCCAGCCCCACCCATACAGTCTCAGAGCCCTCTCCCAGCCCCACCCATACAATCTCACTTGGCCTTGTTCACCTTTACCATTCTAATAGTCACATTCTGAGGTCCTTTCTGAGCTTAGCTTGTGAGCTTAGCCTGCAGTAGGGTCATGTCAGTCACAAGGAAGGGCTTGACAAAGTCTATAGCCTAGGAACAGGCCTGGGTGCTGTGGGGATGTGGTACCCTGCTCTGTATCTGAGCTGGGTTGCCTGGCCTCAGTGTAGTGCTCATCTGGAGCAACACAGCGGGTGTGAGTGGGTACAGGCTGTGGGAGATGGTGCTAGGAGTGGGGTGTGACTGTGAGAAGTCTGGCCTAAGGCTTGAGGTACCACCCACCCCCAGGAAACACCAGCTGGCTGATGAGCTTGGAGAACCCGCTCAGCCCCTTCTCCTCAGACATCAACAACATGCCTCTGCAAGAGCTTTCCAATGCCCTTATGGCTGCTGAGCGCTTCAAAGAGCACCGGGACACAGCCCTGTACAAGTCATTGTCAGTGCCAGCGGCTGGCACGGCCAAGCCACCTACTCTCCCACGATCTAATACAGGTGAGCACAGGAGCATGGGCCGTGCAGGGCCTCAGATGCCTTTGCCTGATGGCAGTGTGGCTCCCTCCACTGAGGCCTCATGTACATAATTTTCAGAATCTTTTGGGGGAGATACTAGTGTTTGGTCCCTTAAGTTTAGGAGTAGGCTGATGCCTGCTGAAGAAACCCTCTTCCTTGGAGACTGGTGGCTCCTTTGCCAGCTCTTCCATGATGGGCATAGTCCTGGGTGAGGAGGCACTGCGGGCAGCTGAGCTAACCCCCCGGGCCTGGGGTGGGATGCCTAAGCCTGCCTGCCTGCCTGCCTGCCTGGGTGCTTCCAGCCTGCCAACCCTGTCCAGCTAGGTCCTTGGTCGTATGTGGTCATAGACAGTACTTGTGAGGACGTCCATGTGCCAGCAGCTGGCCAGCACTGACCTCCCAAAGGCTGTGCATGCTGTTTGGAGAGCTGGGAGCCCTGTGTGCCGGCCCTGGCCGCCGCTGGCCCTCCCCTCTCTCCTCTCCAGGCCCGGGGCTGTGCCCATCCTCTCTGCTCGGCCTTGTGCAGTCTCTGCTGCTGACGAGGCTACTCGCGTGGTTACCTTGCAGTGGCTTCTTTCTCCTCCCTGTACCAGTCCAGCTGCCAAGGACAGCTGCACAGGAGCGTTTCCTGGGCAGGTATTGGCACATCCCTGTGAGGAAGCCATATGGTCTGCAGAGCACCACTCTGCCTCATAGACGCTGTTCTCATCGTCCCTCATCTGGTCACCCCTCCATGGCTGGCTGAGCCTATCATCGCCCTTGGGGAGCAGGGTCCTAGCTGACATGGGGATAGCTGTATAGGGAACCATTTGACATATGTCCTTCTGAGCTGTCCCTGGCCTCTGGCTGACAGGTTGGGTGGGGCTCCATCGAGCTGCCCTTTTCCTGGCTACTGATGATGTGATTGTTTTGTGCATTTCCCTTTCATCAGAGCCGGTCAAGGACCTCCATGACAAGACCCCTAGCTCTTTGCCACTGTCTCTCGAAGGTTGCCCAGCAGATTCCCTCGTGTGTACAGGAGCTAGTTTTGGAAAGGCAGTGTATACATGGCTGCTGGAGTGTGGGCAAGAGCTAGGGGAGGGTATCACAGGCAGCACTGACCCTGGATTGCTTCTTCCCACACCCTGTCCTGGGACATGCTGCCTGGGGACTTGAAACCTCTGTCCTCAGAGTGGGTTGCAAGTCTGCACATGGGGACATCCTGTCAGCTTCTTCCTCAGGTCCAAAGCCCTAGGGAAACTAGGCCTCTTTCCTCAGTCTCAGAGCAGGCTTCAGACACCAAGATGGAGCCCTTCTTGAGTGGGGTCCGTACCCTACCCTCCTACCTGCCTTGCTAGTGATGCAGGGCAGACAGAGCTGCTTCTGCCCACTGGCCTGCTAAAGCCAGGGCTCCCCAGGCCTTCAGAGTCCATCTCCAGCCTGCTCCAGGGGCAGCCACAGGCAGAGGGGGGAAGCTCTGCAGGGCACTGCCCTTCCGGCAGGGAGAAGCTTGTGTTCTGAGGTCATGTGAGCACCTGGCCTGCCCAGCACACGGCAAGCAGCTCTGTCTGTGTCCTCCCAGACTCTGCTGTGGTTCTTGAAGAGGGAAGTCCAGGAGAGGCTCATGTGCCAGTGGAGCCCCCTGAATTGGAGGACTTCGAGGCAGCGTTAGGTACAGACAGGCACTGCCAGCGGCCTGACACCTACAGCAGGGTGAGTGCCATGGCAGCCATTGGGAAAACCAGGGCAGGTGGCACAGCTTCCATCTCAGACCTGCTGCCTCTGTACTAATGTCCTGTGTGAATTTGATAGACCCTCTCCTTGACCAAGAAATGGCCAGTTCTTCCCCCATGTCTCTCCTGCTCAGACCACCGGGGTCTCTCACCCTCCATCTGGGTGGCATTGATTGTGGCCTTTTTCAGTCTGTGGGGCTCTTAGCTTCTCTGCTCAGGAGAAGGGCCCAGAAAAGATGGCAGGCACGGTCAAAGTACTAGAGTGGGAGCCAGAGGAACCTGGTGCGTGAGTGCCTTCTAACAGTGTTTCTTCCAAAATGTCTTTGCAGTCATCCTCAGCATCTAGCCAGGAAGAAAAGTCTCAGTTGGAGGAGCTGGCTGCAGGGGGTATCCCAATTGCGCGGGCTGTCTCCTCCGAGGGGGCACCGCCCACAGTGGACCTCTCCTTCCAACCCTCGCAGCCCTTGAGCAAGTCTAGCTCTTCTCCTGAGTTGCAGACCTTGCAGGACACCCTTGGAGACCTGGGGGACAAGGCTGACCTGGGACGGCTGAGTCCCGAGGCTAAGGTCCGGTCCCAGTCTGGGATCCTTGATGGGGAAGCAGCTACCTGGTCAGCTCCAGGTGAAGAGAACCGCGTCACTGTCCCCCCTGAGAGTCCCCTGCCTTCCAGTTCTCCCCGCTCCCCCGGTGGCCTCCGGCCCCGAGGCTATACCATCTCTGATTCAGCACCATCACGAAGGGGCAAGAGGGTAGAGAGGGATTCCTTCAAGACCAGAGCTGCGGCCTCCAGTGCTGAAAAGGTGCCAGGCATCAACCCCAGGTGGGTACAAATCCCAAACTGCCACCAACTCCAGGGCATACACTCTATCCTTGGCTGGAGCGTCCAGACAGTGCCTGGGAGAATAGACAGGATTCTGATGTCCTCCCCGTGGCTAGTGGGAGCCATAAAGAGGGTGGGTCCTTGGGCACAGGGTTTAGGTCCTGCTGCTCTGCTGGGGAGGCCTCTGCCCTGGCCCTGCCCTGACCAGCGCTTTCTCTGCAGCTTTGTGTTCCTACAGCTCTACCATTCACCCTTCTTTGGTGATGAGTCCAATAAGCCCATCCTGTTGCCCAGTGAGGTAGGCCTGCCTCCCCTCCCCTGCTGTAGGGATGGGGTCACAGCTCGCTGTGTTCTGTTGAGTAGAGACAATCATCCTGAAGATGGGGGCTAGGAAGGCTATCTGGGCTGGTGGCTGGTGGCAGGGTAGTCTGCCCTGCACTAACACAGGTTCTGTGCCTACAGTCCTTCGAGCGGTCAGTGCAGCTCCTTGACCAGATCCCATCCTATGATACCCACAAGATTGCTGTCCTGTATGTGGGAGAAGGCCAGGTAAGGCCCTGAGGCCAGCATAGGACCCTTGGGTCTCAACAGTGGGTCTAGGTCTCTCCCACCTCAGTGTTCAGTCCCTGGTTTTGAAGCTCTGGAGTACTGGGAGCTTGTTGAGCCCTGACCAGAAGCAAGCACAGCCTTGAGACGACAGGCCAATGTGTTGGTACACAGAGCTGTGAGGACTGTAGAATACATGTGTGCACTAGCAGAGTTCTAAGGCCCAAGGGTGGGCCACTGAATGAGTATAGCTAAGTCACAGGAGGCACAGAGGCCCCTCATGGACAGTCTCAGCCCAATAGACGAGCACGGGCTATACTTTTCTTCTGAGTGAGGTGGGGACCCTGGACTACTTTGAGCCAAAAGTCACCATTAACACCAGCGTTTTTAAAGTCTCCCTCTGGCTGCTGTGTAAGCGCCTTAGGGTTGCTGAGTGGGCTAGGATATGTTGGTTTTGCTTGCTGGATGTAGGAGGAGGGAGGGAGGCTAGGTGACACCAATGTTATAGACTGGACAGCTGTAAGCAGGAAAGTACCGAGTGGGAGATGGTGACAGCCACCCTGGCTTTCCATCGGCCTGGAATCTGCCAGGCTTGTGACTGTTGAACTGGTACTACTCTCATCTCGATTTTTCCACAGAGCAGCAGTGAGCTGGCCATCCTGTCAAATGAGCATGGCTCCTACAGGTACACAGAGTTTCTGACAGGCCTGGGTCGGCTTATCGAGCTCAAGGACTGCCAGCCAGACAAGGTGTACTTGGGTGGACTGGATGTGTGTGGCGAGGATGGCCAGTTCACCTACTGCTGGCATGATGACATCATGCAAGGTTTGTACTGCTCTGGGTAGGCCTGCTTCCAAGCCCTGCCCTCTGGGAAAGGAGCCAAGAACTGCTGGAAAAAACAAGGGAAATCTGGAGGGAGGTCTCAACCTAGGCCCTTAAGCCCAGCATTAGGAGTCCTGTCCTAGCACCCAGCCCACTGTCTCCCATCCTACAGCTGTTTTCCACATTGCTACCCTGATGCCCACCAAGGATGTGGACAAGCATCGCTGTGACAAGAAACGGCACCTGGGCAATGACTTTGTTTCTATCATCTACAATGATTCCGGTGAGGACTTCAAGCTGGGTACCATTAAGGTGAGCGACATCTCCATGTGCCGGGTGCCCAGGCAGTGGCTGCATTAAGCGTCTACTGGTGTGTCTTGAGAGGGGAGCTACTCTTGGGAGCCCCATGCAGAGACAAGGAGCACAGGCGACATGATCACAAAGCCTTTCTTCATATTATGAGCTGTGGCCTTCATGAGTAGCAGCTAGGTGACTATGTGCTTAGTGAAATGTACAGTGCCCAGTAGGAGCATGGTGCCAGAGCGATTTCTAAGGGTCCTTGCTTCATATGACCTGTGTGTCAGAACCAGGTACATCTCAAGCCACTACCTCAGGGCTCAGGGGCAGTGTCATCCTGAGAACAGCCTCAGAGTGGGCAGTATGGCCGTGTGAGTGCTGGGCCAGGCCGATGCCTTATGCATATAGACGTGTGTGTATGTGTGCGCGCGCGACTTCAGGAGTGCCGGGCAGCCTGCATGCTATAAGCTAAACACAAACGCAGATCTGCGTTGGGGCCCAGATGCAGGGTAGGTTGTGTTTAGGCAGGGATGAAGATAAAGGTAGGTGGCCAGTGCTGCCTGCTGAGGTGATAAACCTGACACAGCAGTGAAGCAGTGTCTTCAGCATATGCTTGTGCCAGGATGACTTTCTTCTTCTCCATGCAGGGCCAGTTCAACTTTGTCCATGTGATCATCACCCCGCTGGACTACAAATGCAACCTATTGACCCTGCAGTGCAGGAAAGGTGAGGCTCAGGCTGGGGAGGGTGGCAGTTTTAGCCTGAGTCAGGTACAAGCACTGTGTCTCCACAGACATGGAAGGCCTTGTGGACACCAGTGTAGCCAAGATTGTGTCTGACCGCAACCTGTCCTTTGTGGCCCGACAGATGGCCCTGCATGCAAATGTGAGTGGTGGCTGCAGCCCAGGGCTAGCTGGGAGATGGTGGTGGGAGTGGTTCCTGGATGGGAGCTCACCACCTGCTGTGATGTCTCCAGATGGCTTCGCAGGTACACCATAGCCGATCCAACCCCACTGACATCTATCCCTCCAAGTGGATCGCCAGGCTCCGCCACATTAAGCGTCTCCGGCACCGGGTAGGGAGGACAGGACTTCAGAGCTGTGATGGCTCAATCTGGTGGGAGCAGCACTTCTGGGCTCACTGTCAAAGCCTTCTCTCTCTCTCTCTCTCTAGATCCGTGAAGAGGTGCACTATTCAAACCCAAGCTTGCCTCTGATGCACCCTCCAGCCCACGCCAAAGCTCCAGCCCAAGCCCCTGCTGAGCCTGCACCCACCTATGAGACAGGACAGCGGAAACGCCTCATCTCCTCTGTGGATGACTTCACCGAGTTTGTGTGAGGCCAGCAGACCCATGACTAGAGTTCTGTGGCTAGCCGGCCCTTCCCCACCCAGTAACACCACCTGACTGTACTCTTACCTGAAATAAACTGGCCGTACCCAGCTGGCCCTTGACATTAAGAGAAAAAGCACAGGCGGCAGTCAGACAGCTCCTTTATTTGACTTTGTCTTGTCTGGTTGGGGTTGGGGCAGGGTCAAGGCTAGAGCTGCAGCGGAGCCCACAGAGGCAGGCAGGCGCCATCACCTACATTCTCTTTCCCCCAACCCGGGGGCCAGCCCCAGTGCTGGTCTTGTCCAGTAATTTCTTGGCATCTTTCAACCCATAGTAGTTCCTGCCCTTGCTCAGATCTGAAACCAGCAGATCTGGCTGCTGTCTGGCCTCAGATAAGGGAGGAGAAAACAAGGCCATGGTGGCCTCAATACTGTCCAGCACCTGCCCAAGGCCAGACTCGGATCCAGTAGTGGCTGCAGCTTCCCCTGCACTCCTACCCTGGGTAGCAATGGACCCATCTTCAGCCACCAGGCCCTAGCCCAAGTGGAAAATAGTGACATACAAAAATATATACATTTTAACCCCATATAAATTATCGCTGGTGGACATACAAAGGGGGTGGCGGCTAGAGGCAAGTACGCTGCAGAAACATCAAGAGAGGTAATAACTTAGGGGATGGATAAGGAAGACATGTAGCTTAGCTCCCTCAAGCTTGGATCCTTACTTAGCAAGGGGAGATGGCCGCCTAGGGGTAGAGCCGGGCACAGCCCGCTGTACCTGAGGACTCTGAGGAGTTGGGAAATAAATTAGCATCTTGGAGGCTGGGTACTCACTTGGTCCAATACTGCTGTGTCCTCCTGTGGGGAGGGGACCTGGGTCCTGGCTGGCCACACAGCCTTTTTAAAGTGCTGAAGCCCATAGGCAGGCAGGTAAGGAAGGCCACAATACCTGCACCCTAAAGAACTTGTATGCAGCCATTCTGCCTGGCCCAACCTTGAGGGCAGCAGAAGGTAATACTGAGTGGTGTCCACCCTGGCTCTGAGGCCAGTGTGAAACCACAGGCCTTCCCAGGAAAGGACCCCTAGGGCCTAAGTGCTGCTGGGGTGGACCTTGTTTTTAGGCCACAGAGATACCCTGCTGGGGCCTATAGTCTGATCTAGCCCCTGACTGGCCTGAGCAAGGCGGCTAGGCAAAGCTGGCTGAGGGCCTGGGAAGCAGCCAGGGGAAGGAGAGAGGGGACGCCCACTGTGCCCATGGCCTCGAAGGCTCTGTAGTCGTTGCTCCAGCTGGTAGACGTCCTCTGTGGCCTGGTTGAGTCGGTCAAATTGGACAAGCAGGGTTTCAAACACAGCATGTAGGCGTGAAGGCTCTGGTTCCAGCCTCAGTGCCGAGCGGCTTCCACCTGCACTCAGCCCATCTGGCTGGCTGGATGAGGTGGAGGGGTGCGAAGCATCTGAGCCTGCGCTGGGTGGAGGCACAACCGGGGATGACTTGGAGCCCCTTGATGAGCGAGAAGGTAGTGGCTCCATTCCTTCAAAGCGGACTTTGTGGCGGAACTGGGGGCGGCACAGGGGCTCGGTCAGTCCGGCTGCACCCTGGGCTCGCGAGACCCAGGGTGTATCCCTCTCCCCCCCACTGGGCCGTACCCACCTCCTTGACCTTGCTGAAGCCCATCCAGAGCCGAAGCCTACGCAGGAAAAGCTCCACCATCTCGTAGTCCTGGGGCTCCCACGCTGGGCGGTAGAGTTCCCCACGTAGGGCATGGTACCGCCAACACAGGAGGACAGCCCCTAACCTCAGGGCACCCCACACTCGCAGAGCCCAGAGCCCCACACACAGCAGAGGGGACAGGTACCAGGACTCAGAAGGGCACAGAGTGGGGACCCTGGCCCCAGGGCACAGTACCAGGAAGGCTCCCGCCATGTTGTGGAGAGTGTCAGCACCAGAGGAAATAAGCTGTCAGAAAGAGACAGAGGTAAAGGCACACTCTGGGTGAGGCACTTTCCTGGCACACCCCTGAACAGCAACCTACCAAAACAGCCATCTGGGCATAGGCCACACCAAGTACCACGAGGCCCAAGGTGGCTCCCAACAGCTCTGGCAGGGCCCGGAACAATGTCTTGCCAAAAACGGACCACTGGCGCACAAACCGCAGCTGCTGGGCAGCCTGTGGATAGGAGGCAGTTCGTCAGCTTTCACCAGGCCACGGAGTCTGATCCCAGTCACGCGCCAGCGTCACTACCAGCCCCCGGGCCCTCACCTTGACCAAGAGCAGGAAGAGTAGTGAGGCTGCCAGTCCACGGGCTACAGAGCCCAGCTGAGCCACTTGGTCGAAGCTGGTGAAGCGGCGTGGATGGTTGTGCACAAAATGGGCCCACTGGCGGTCAGCAATGCCCAGCTGGGCCAGGCGTACCAGTCCTGTGGCTGCTGTCAGCATCACCAGGAGCCACCGTGCCCAGGCCTCAGGCCTTGCAGAGCGTGCGCACCCCTCTCTGCGCCAGGTGTGCACCTCAGCCACGGAGAAGTATAGGGCAAATAGCAGCAAGCATACCTGGGTTGGGGGAGTTGGAGAGGATGTATGTGAGGGGTGTGGTCAGGAGTGTTCAGATTCCTGTGGGGCATGACCAGGACCCTGAGGACAGACATGGAGTAGGAAGGCATACCGAGGTGAGTAGCGGCAGAGACAGGCCGGTGCTGAGTCGCCGTAAGGCAAACGGGCGGACACTGAAGGCAGCCAGTGCATGGCCAGCTACAGGGAACTCGAGGCGCAGTGTAACGGCAGCATGTAGCCCCACAGCAGGGCTGTAGCGAGTGAGTTCCACGAATACGGCGCGGCTCCTGCACGGAGGGTGCTGTTAGCAGGAAGGGCCGTGTGTGCAGGAGCGCAGGATGCAGGTGGGAAGTGGCTACTGCATTTGGCCAGTTACATAGAGGCATGGCAGGGAGAGGGGCCCACAGGGGACTCAGGGCTAGGCGTGGGGACACCTGGCTAAGAGTGAGGCCAATGGAGTAAGTAGCTCGGTTCCTACTCATTTTCCCCCTCAGCACCCACCTGCTGTCAAGCCAGTTGTGCAGCTGCAGGAAGCCCAGCCGCTCACGGCTCTCCTCCAGACTCAGGCCTAACTCCTGTATGTAGCCCCCACTGTCATACACTGCACAGTAGCCCCAGTACCAGGCGCTGTGAAGACAGGGCAGTGTTGAAAACTCTCTAGATGCTCAGGAGAGCATTTGAAAGGCATGTCCCCCACGAGGCCAGAAGACCCTCTAGAGAACTTCCCTCACCCACGTGGGGCCTTTAGGCCCCTGTCCTACTCACCCCAACAGGTCAGGTGCAGAGTAGGCCCACGTCTCAGAGCCATTCTGAACCACACTCTGCCAGCCAATGCCATAGTCCCTGGTGCTCCAGCTTCCTGCGGTGGAACACGTGTGCTCCGAGCTAGAAGGGTCTGAGCAGAATGCTAGAAAGCAGAAGGCCAGGGCTCAGGACATACTGTGACCAATGGGCGACGCACTGTTCAACTCAGCTGCGCTCCTGTGCTGTGACCTCCCTGTATCCTCCTAGCCACCCATAAAGCAAACATTACCATGTTGTAGAAAGGCAACAGAGGAGAACTACAGAAGAGGACAAAGGTCAGATAGTCGAGCAGAGTTCAAATAGCTCAGCTGCGGACTGCTTTGAAGAAGCAGGGTATAAGCATGGCTACCATGCCAGCTTACCTTCCTGCATCCGCACCTGCCGCAGCCGTGGAGGCCCGAGCTCAGGGCTAGACTGGTTCCCGTGGACATAGGGCAAGAGTACATGTGACATCCATGGCCAGAACTCATCAGACCTGCAGCAAGAGTCAGTCACTGAGGTCCAGGCCGAAGGGACGATGCTGGACCCATGTTCCCTACTCTTGGACTGCTGGCATTCTGTCCTGGGTTTGTGCTGTGCACCACAGAAGACTAAGCAGTGTCCGGACTTTCTACCCACTGGACACCCCAGCTTGTACTCTGGTCCTAACAACCAAACAAGTGTCTAGATCAGGGGTGTCCATCCTTGCTGACCTGGGCCACACAAGGATTTCCAGCCCTCAGCCTAGTGAGTTCAAGAGCATCATACAGGTTCATTTTGTCTGACACTGCGACATGTTGTGGTCTACAAAGTTCATGCTTGAATACTGTCCAGCTAAGCTACAGATGCAACAATTAAAAAAAACAAACATAAAATATCTCATGCTTTAAATGGCAAATTTAGGATTTTGTGTCAGGACTCATTTGTAGGTACCCTGGGTTACATGTGGTTCATGAACTGAAGGGCACCCTTGATTCTAGACACTTCCAAATGTTCCATACAGGGTGGGATGGACTAAAGACAACACTCAGTGCCACCCTGGCCCAGCGCATGGATGTGTATGTCCTGAGTATCCCTACCGGGTGATGGCCAGAAAGGCCTGGCTGGCCAGCTCCTGCTTGACGGCACTCTGCAGACGATAGGCGTGACCGTGGCAAGCAGCATCCCCATAGTTGGCCAGCAGCGTCACCAGCAAGAACAGCATGTACACCAAGAGGCTCTGGGGACAGGGGTAGATGGCTCCCGTCAGCTGACCCCATCCCACAGGGCCAGAGCAGAGTTTTAAGACTACCCTTAGCCGGGCAGTCTTAAAACCCAGCACTCGAGAGGCAGAGGCAGGCCGGTCTCTGTGAGTTCGAGGCCAGCCTGGTCCACAGAGTGAATCCAGGACAGCCAAGGCTACACAGAGAAACCCTGTCTTGAAAACCCAAAAAAACCCAAAAACCAAAAGCACCCATGTGAGAGTGTCTCTTCTAGGGAATGGCGGCATACTCCTATGGCTAGTACTGCTCTTGGGGGAAGAGACACAGGCTCTGAGAACTAAAACAGCTCAAAACAGCACCCTCAAGGCTAAGTGGGAGCAGGAACTTGAGACGTACAATAAACACAGATGGGGGGTGTCCCTGCGAGTAACGAAGGACAGGAGATGCAAAGCCCTGACTGCCTGCTGGAGGTCAGAGCGGGGCAAACAGATGATGTAGGGCTGCCTGTAGCCAGCTCTCACCTTCAACATGTCATGGAGCCTCTTGACTTTGCGGGCTTCCTCCTTTGCCAAGAAGAGTGCAAAGCCATGGGGAGGGCGCACACGGGGCACACGCTCACTTACAGGTGTGACAGCTGGGCTTTCTACCAGAGTGTCATCCTCATCAGGGTGCAGCCGCTTGGCCACCAGTGAGAAGTAGAGAGCCTCCAGCAGGACCTGGCGTGGCAGGAGCATCAGCTGGCAGCATGCGACTGGCAGCCCCCCTCCCCTCCAGGAGCCCTCTCACCTTAAGGGGCTCCCAGCCAAGAAATGAGGCCAGGAAGCTGGAACTGCTGGAGAGAAGCCACATGACACTCACGCTGGGAGGGAAGCCTGCACCAATCCATCCTGAAACCGCTACAGCCACGGCTACCAAGAGTAGGCTAAGGCCATGGGCCAGGGGGGCACACCAGGCAGGCAGCAGTCGCTTCCGAAGACCTTCCACCAGTCCTGGAGACACACAGACAGCTGCATGGCTGCTAGCCCGGGAGGGCCTGGAAGGGATGTCCTGCTCGTCGTGAGCGTACCTGTCCTGGAGAGCCTTGTCACTGGGGGCCGTTCCCAAGTCAGGCCCATGCTGGGTGGCCTCTTCTCCCCCAGTGTCTGCAGCATCAGTGTTTCCGGCTTCTCCCCAGGAACACTGGACCTGGGCACAGGAAGGGGCCTTGAGTTTTACGCATCCTCCCAGAAAGAAAAGGTAGTGGTAACAGTCTGCATTGGCCTGGGAGCAGTTCCTTCAGCATCTTAAGAGTCCTGAACCAGGCAAATGTGCTACCGGGCCTGTATGGCACCATGGCCATTCTGCCCCTGCTTCCTGTACATACATTCACTGCCCAGGGCCCAACTAAGGGACTACGAAGTCCGTATCTTACATGTTTGGCTCTGGCACAACCTGGTGGCCCTTCTCCAACCTCACAGCAGCCACACAGGACTGCGTTCTATCTAACCTTTGAAAGCACTTCTCAAGCACTGCCCGGCAAATGCTACAGAGATGCACATTCCTGTGTGGTTGCGATTTTTAAAAGGCCAGCCTGGACTACACAGTGAGCTCAGGCCAGCCAAGTACATTGTGAGACTCTGTCTCAAAAACAAGTAAATAAAAAAGGAAGCAAGGCTAAGAGGGCAAAAAGAAGGCATGAGACTGCCATGCTGTCTGAGGGGAAAGCTCCCATGCCTGCTGGTGCTTTCTGTGCCCCAAGGGTTATTAACTGCATGGTCCACACCAAATTCACCTGCCACTGAGCTGTGCCAGCTCATGAGCAAAGATATAAGGGTTCATCAAGGTAAGCACTCACAGAATAGGAAATAACTGAAAATAATGGTTCTTTTTCCCATTAAATTGACTTTGCTGAATGTAAAAGTCATAAAGTATTTAGCTAAGAGTTTAAAAACTAAGGACATTTAATATCAGCATTCCCATACACTGAGGAATGTGCACATTAACAGGCACAATAGTTTTTTTTTTTAAGATTTATTTATTTTTATTATGTATACAGCATTCTGCCTGCAGGTCAGAAGAGATGGTTGTGAGCCACCATGTGGTTGTTGGGAATTGAACTCACCACCTTTGGAAGAGCAGTCAGTGCTCTTAACCTCTGAGCCATCTCTCCAGCCCACAATAGTTCTTATATCATCCAATGTGTATCTGTCTACAGATAAATACAGAGACAGCCACCACTAAGATAGATAGTACAAGGGCTGGAGAGATGACTTGGTGGTTAAGAACACTGTCTGCTCTTCCAGAAGTGCTGAGTTCAATTCCCAGCAACCACATGGTGGCTTACAACATCACACGAAGACAGAGCACTCATATACATAAAATAAATAAATAAATATTTAAAAAGTAAGTTAGAAAAAAAAAAAGAACAAGAAAGTAAAGATACATAGCACAAATCAGGCACAGTGGTTCATGCCTGTAATCCCAGCACTCAGGGAGACAGAGGCAGGCGGATCTCTGTGAGTTCCAGGCCAGCCTGCTCTATAAAGTGAGTCCAGGCCAGCAAGGACTACACAGAGAAAACTTGACTTGAAAAAAAACAAAAACAAAAAAACAAAACAACCCCTCCCCACACACACACTAGATACATGCACAGAGCACCAGGCTTTCATAGGACTCAGCTGCATAAGCAAGCTGTGCCTGTTACTGTAAATCAGTTGGCAGATATGGATCCATTCTCAACTGGATGCCAGGCACTGCTGGAGATTCTGTGCACAATGTGGAAAGAACAAAGTGTCTGTACTCTGTGCACACAGCACACCACAGCAGAAACGCGTCAGTGTTTTGGGAGCAGGAAGGGGCTAGAAAGGCACAGCATGTGAGTGAGCACACTTCAGGTTCATGTGGTGAGACCTCACTGAATCCAGCCCATAATAGGCAAAGCCAAGCTCTATTCAAGCCACATCAGGGCAAAGACAGGAAGGAAGGGATGAATGGAGCACCTCTTTGGGGAGGAGGACTCTGGGCAGAGCGGGCAGCAGACGCAGAAGGCAGAAGCTGGGGAAGCGGCATGCTGGGAAGTGGCATGCTGAGCGGTGGGGCAGCAGTGCTGAGCGGTGGGGCAGCAGTGTGGGAGGCCACATTAAAGATGGCCCCCAGCAACGCCTGCCCTGGCACTATGCCCTGTGTAGTTCCCTTGCAGAGTCACTGAGCGGGTATCTATAGGCCCAACAGTGTGCTGCTAACAGGGCTGGTAACAAAAGATGTGGCCTCTGCCTTGCACTGGAAGACCACATACTCCTGGGGGATATTGGCCATCAGCCCGGCTGTGAGGCTGGGATGGGGACAACTGGATTCTGCCGGGTACCTATTGTCCTTTTAAGCACTGACTACAAGGTAATGTGTGACACGGCTGGAAAAGGAGGGAGCCAGGAGAACAGAATCAGAGAACCACAGAGGTGGCGCAGAGAGCCCACAGGACAGGCCCTAGCGATGGTCCAGGCAGAAAGGGGCATGGGATGGAAGGCACAGCTAGGAGCTCACAGCGTGTGAGACACGAAGCAGACTTCTGTCTCAGGTGACTAGTCGCAGTAGAGATGGAATACGGTTGGGGGCGGGGGGGGGGGCGGGGGGGGGAGAGGATTCAGCCCTGGGTTGACTCTGAGGAGCACAGCTGTGGGAGAGAGCTTCAGGTGGGGCGCTGGAAGCAGTGACTAGCAACTCCCTATGTCACGGTTTCTCCATTAAGCCCTTGGTGCTGTGGTCAAGTAATTCAGAGACGTCTCCCTTTCCACATTCTGGTGTAGCTCATTCATCACTAATTTCTGGTTGTTTGAAATTTAGAATGAGTCAGGCAATGGAGGCGCACACCTTTAATCACAGCACTCAGGAGGCAGAGGCAGAGGCAGGTGGATCTCTGTGAGTTCAAGGCCAGCCTGGTCTACAAAGAGAGTTCTAGGACAGCCAGATCTACTGAGAAACGCTGTCTAAAAAAAAAAAAAAAAAGAATGAAAATGTAGACACTGAAACAGATACAGATGAGAAAAAGAATATATGAACTCTTGTCACTGACTTGTTAAAAGCAAGAAACTTTTTTTGGTGGGTTTTTTGTTTGTTGGTTTGGTTTGGTTTTTTTGCTTTTTTGAGACAGGAATTCTCTGTGTAGCCTTGGCTGTCCTGGACTCGCTTTGTGGACCAAGCTAGCCTCTGCCTCCCAAGTGCTGGGGTTAAAGGTGAGTGCCACCACATGCCCCCTTTTTTCTTTGTTTTTCGAGACAGGGTTTCTCTGTGGGATTAAAGGCATGGAAGTACTACCACGCCCGGCTAACAGAAGCCTCTGCCTTCCCGAGCGCTGGGATTACAGGCACGTGCCGCTACACCCCGTTAACTTGTTAATTCTTAGGCATTCAAATAAGAAGTTTCAAAGTGAAAATATTTTAAAACTTCCCATGATTGCTCAGTTTTGACTCCAAAATCAAGATTCCTTCATGGCTATTCAATAAGACCCTGTCTCAAAACACAAAACAAAGTATCTCCCCAGACCAAGCCCCTGGGGTACATGCTGGTTGCCTCTCCAGTTTTGAAATTCCCCATGCTTCTGCAACTTCTCTAAAGGGTGCTGGGTCCCTGAGGGGATCCCATTAACTCTCCTCTACAGGGCAGCCAGGAGGCAGGCCCAGGGCCCACAGCACAGTAACCTAAACACCCTACCTCCTTCCAACCACGCCAGGCACTCCCAGGCTAGTAAGCAGGTCTGTTTCTGTGAGGGCATCCTGCGTGGGAACCAGGCTGCTGGCCCCATCAGCTAGTACCTGCTGGATCAGGTCTTCATCTAGAGAGAACACACAGTATTACAGTGGCATGACACTCAGTACCTTGCATTCTCCTAAAGCTTAGAAGCCATTCTTTCCCACCTCTGGCTCACCTGATGCTGTCAAGTACTTGGCAGGCAAGGAAGGGTTAACCAGTGAGGCACCATCTTCCTCTGAGCCCAACATGCAGCCAGGCCTGCCCTGGGCCATTCGCTGCAGTGTGCTGCTCACAACAGATGGGTCACTGAGCAAGTCTGGCCAACTGAGAGTGCCTTCGCTGGACGGCCAGCACACCAGGCTGTGGACAGCATAGACATGTACTTGGCCAAAGCCTAGTCACAGCAGCACACGAAGCATTATGCATGAGGACACAACAGCTTCTGAGCAGCCACACTCCTGGAACAATGCCTGACAACAGGATGAGGACATACAGCCCAACACCCCACATGGCCTGCCAGGCATTGCTGACTTAGGCCAAACAAAGCTCACAGCTTCTCTAGGTAGCCTCACCTTTTAGCATCTTCCAGAAACAAGTCATTCTTCACTTGCCCAGCAAAGGCCTGCTGAGAAGGGGAAAGTACGTCAGTGTGTATGCAGCAAGAAATGACAGCCCAGCCTGCCCTAGCCAGCTCAGCCTGCCTCGAGCCCCTGGGGAGCCTTCACCTCTGTGAGGCCAGACAGTGTGAGGAGAGAGCTGTCTAGCACAGATGGGTCCAGGTAGCTGTCCACACCTAGAGCCTGCTGCCCTGTGGGTGTGGGGTTTTGATCCCCAGATACCTGTGAGGGAAGAACAGTCATGTTAGCTTCCAATGGCTGCTGGAGCTGGACGGGAAGCCATGGGCCCCTCTCATCTTTGTGATGACTCCGAGTGACTACCTGGGCTCTTTACTTGTTCTAGAAATATTGATGGGTATTCGATTCTTTTTTCTTTTAGTTTTCTGAGACAGGGTTTCTGTGTAGCCCTGGCTGTCCTGGAACTTGCTCTGGAGACCAGGCTGGCCTCGAACTCAGAGATGCGCCTGGCTCTGGGATTAAAGGTGTGCGCTACCACTGCCCTCCTACTTGAGTTCTTTTTAAATTGGTGTTGGGAGTTTGCGTATTTCTAGCAATCAACTGCTTCTTCTAGGTGTCCCAGTCTGCTGGTGTATAGATGTGCACGGAATCTGCTTCCAATCCCACCTACTTCTTCACAAGTAACAAGATGTCTCCTCTCATTTATGTGTTGGTAATTTGAATGCCTTCCCCTTCGGTCAATCGAACTGATGGCTTAGCTGATGTCTACCTTTTCAAAGAATCACTTTTGGTTTCTAGAGTTTCCCTCTGGCTGCCACACCAAACACCACAAACCATACTCCACCTCAGAGCTCCAAAGCCCTTGCCCAGCGCACCTTACTCCGAGACATCCGGAAGAGGAAGAGGACAGCCAAGTAGACAGGATAGACTACAACACTGGACACAAGCCCAACAGCAACTGTGTCGACACTTGGTGGGACCAAACTGGATACAGGCCCCATGCTGAGGTGAGAGAGAAAAGACAGGATGGGTTGGGAAAAGAGTAGAAAGAAGTCAGCCAAGGGAGCACCCAACCTCACAAGACCCACCTGTAGGTCGTATCTCCCACGACCCCGTACCACACTGCATTGGCAGCCAGGAACAGGCAGAGGAGGAGGACACAGCAGGTAACCCTCTGGACTCTTGTAAAACGGCTCCTAGGCGGCCTGTCCCATATGGAGAGCCAGATGTGCTTGTCAAAGAAGCCTCTCTGCAGTTCGGCCACTAGGAGGCGCTGGAACTGCCACAAGGCAGCTTCATCTGGGAAGATTCAGGAGGGTTAAGCATCCATCACAGCACCCCTCCTTCCTGTCTCCACCACCTTGACAGGTAGGAGCCTTACTTGCAGCAAGCACCTCCTTCTCCACTAGGCCCCCGTTGGCCTCAGTCTCCACAGATAGCCAGTCATTGACCAGAAAGAAGGTGCTGCGGGCACTCTGCAGGTCCCGGACAATGACGTGCTGCAGGAACCAGGCAGGGCTGAGCCCTGTGGAAGAAGGGACCCCAGTGAGGACTGAAACTGGCTGGCAGGAGGCAGGGGTGGCAACAGCTCTCACTCAGACCTTTGTTGTCATGCCACACTCGGATCTTCCACACGCTGCCCAGGCTGTGTGGGGTGGCAATCTGGAAGATGTCCAGGCTGTTTCGGTGAAAGGCTCTGTCACCGTCTAAGTGCCGGTGACCACTACGGTTGTCCTCTCCATACAACATGATGCCTACGTGAGCCGTGGTGCCTGAAGAGCAGAGAACTCTGGGTTTGCTATTATTATATACAAAACTCATATGATTCATCCTGTCTGCCAATAATACAGTAGTACTCCTTAGCTTTAAACATATTTTAAATTTTTTACTTTTATAGTAATGTGGATTGAACCCAGGGTGCTAGGCACGACAGGCAAGTGCCCTATCTCTGAGTTTCGTCCTTATCCATTTTCAAAAACAATTTATTTTAAAATACAAAGTTGCCCAAACTAGCCTGGAACTTGCCCTCACTTGCCTGAATTTGTGATCCCCTGCCTCAGCCTCCCAAGTAGCTGGGATTATGGGCTCACACTACCAGGTCCAGCTTGCATAGCTCAAACACAAATCCCACAGCAGCAGGGGTAGCCAGGGTCATAAACCTGCTAGCCTATCATGTGACAGGCTACCACCACGCAGTAACCAGGCCCCCTGGCAGTTCAGTCACATAGACAACAGCTATATGGCTAGGTAATCTCCTACTCGCTAGACATGAACCCTCGACTTTTTTTTTTTCCGAGACAGGGTCTCTCTGTGTAGCTTTGGCTGTCCTGGACTCGCTTTGTAGACCAGGCTGACCTCAAACTCACAGCGATCCGCCTGCCTCTGCCTCCTGAGTGCTGGGATTATAGGCGTGCGCCACCATACCCGGCTGAACCCTCGACTTTTAAAACAGAAAACTGGCCAGCAATAATGAAAGCATGGTTGGTGGGTGGGGTCGCGCTCAGGGGCAGAACACGTGTTCAGCAGGAGGCCCTGGGCCCACCTCAAGCACACACACCATGAGAGTAAAGTGGCAACACTGAAATAAAGTTAGAATAAAAGATAAAGTTGTTGAAGTAATCTTGCCTTTGCCTTAGTCAGGAGAGACTTTCCATGTAAATGAGAGAAGCTGCCACCAGAAAGCAGGGCGCAGTTTAGGCCGACGTTGGTGAAAGTTTCCCAAAGAGCTCTCTCAGGGAAATTGCATAATATTCACAGCAAAAAGAAAACTGTTGGGGGGCTGGAGAGATGGCTCAGCGGTTAAGAGCACTGACTGCTCTTCCAAAGGACCCAGGTTCAACTCCCAGCACCCACATGGCAGCTCACAACTGTCTGTAACTCCAAGATCTGACACCCTCACACAGACATGCATGCAGGCACAACACCGATGCACATAAAATAAAAAATAAAATAATTAAAAAAAAAAAAAAAGAAAACTGTTGGAAGTCAATTTGAACTTGGACTATGACCCTTGACAGAGCTTACACTTTGTCTCAGAAGTCACTGGAGTAACTGTGTTCACAATATTTTGAAGATTCCAGAAGCAAGCAAAATGCTTTCACTTCCAGGGTGTGTCTCTGCGTTTGGCACAGGGTCTTACTATGAAGCCCAAGCTTGTGAACACCCCCAGCCAAAGACAGGGTTTCTCAGTGTAGTCCTGGCTGTCCTAGAACTTGCTCTGTAGACCAGGGTGGCCTTAAACTCAGAGATCTGCCTGCCTCTGCCTCTCAAGTGCTGGGGTTAAAGGTGTGCACAACCACTGCCAGCTAGCACCTGTGTTATTGTATTTTATTTACTGAACACAAGCTATAGTGTACATGTGGAGGCTATAGGATTATCTACAGCGTCTGTTCTCTTCTTTTACCTTGTGGGGCCTAGGAATCAAACTCAGGTTACCAGGTTTGATGCAAGAACCTTTACTGTTCAGTCATCTCAGCAGCCCCAAAATAATTTATTTTTATTTTACTGCATTGATGTTTTGCCTGCATGTATGTCTGTGTGAGGGTGTCAGATCTTGGAGTTACAGACAGTTGTGAGCTGCCATGTGTATGCTGGGAATTGAACCCAGGTCCTTTGGAAGAGCAGTCAGTGCTCTCAACCGCTGAGCCATCTCTCCAGCCTCCTCAATAGTGAGTTTTAATGTTAATAATAAACACCAGGAGGAACGGTGGCGCATGCCTTTACCTTTAATCGCAGCACTCACTTAAAAAAAACAAAACACAGCACTCATGAGGTAGAGGCAGAGGGTTATTTGTGAGGCCAGCCTGGTCTACCTAGGGAGTTCCAGGCCAACCAGAGGTACACAGCGAGTGTGCCCTCTGCCCCCAGCCAATAAACAAACACTAAGCAAGAGTTGCAGAGCAACGACAACAGCGCAGCCTGGACCTGTGTGTGAGGACATTCTGCAGAATGAGGAGCACCTTCTTGGCTCTCAGATCTGCTGTCTTTCTCAAGAAAGACAAGTGAGCAGAAGCTTCTCTTTGCACTCTGCAGTGCTGTGGATGAACCCAGGGCCTTCTGCATCCTAGCTAAGTGTCCTGCCATGAGCTACACCCACAACCTCCATGTTTGCTGTTTTCTTGTCTCGGAGTTAAGTCCTTATTGACATATTGAGTACCTAGCATAATCTCCAGATGCTGCGGACCCTGGAGGGTCTACACACCAGGGCAGGCTCCATGTCCCAGCCCAATCATCCTTCTCCTTACCTGAACCTCGGCTCCAGCCTGTCTTGACCAGTATTTCATATTTGAAGCGGCCCCCCTTCCCACAGAACGGGATGACACGGACGCGGTTAATGTCCAGCTGGTCCAGCTTGCGAAGGATCATAGCCATGACCACATAGGTCACCAGGCATATGGTACATGTCAGCAGGACAATGTAGTTAATGCTCACAGATGGTTCCTGGGAAGAAAAGAGCCGTTGGGTACAGGTGGCCTCAGCTCATGCCATGGGCCCTCTCAGTATGGAAAGACATCTAGGAACAGGGGCATCAACTCACAGGGAAGATGAATTGGACATGGCTGGGAGGCACAAAAAGGCTGGCGCCAAAAGCAGTGAGGTGGCGGGTAAGGCAGACAGCCTGGCTGGGAGAGGTCTCCTCCAGGGGTACAATCCCCTCAGTTCTCCACATCATCAGCTCCTCGCTGAAGTACTGGCACAGGGATGTGTACAGACCCACAGACACCTCCAGTGCAGACCAATGGAAATGGCTGGTCAGATTCAGGTAGTAACTCCTGCCTAGGGCCCCAGTCCTACAGGGGACAAAGCAGTGTCATATCCAGACTCCAAGGCTCTGATTACCAGTGCCATGCCCAGCCTTCCTGTTGCCCTGGTTCCATCAAATCCACATACCTATGGCTAACGCAGGCCACATTGCACTCACCCTTCCCCCACCTCCTTCCCCCTTTGCAACCCCATTTCTGTGGTCCTGGTGGAGGCACTCACCCTGGGGCAATGAAGAAGGTGTAGGGTCTGTGATCAGCACCCTCAAGCACCTCCAGGCTGATCTTCCTACTGGCCGAGCAGTTGTACTCATTGGGCTGGGACACCGAGTGCAAGTACACAGCCAGATAGGGCTCAGGCTCCTCAGACAGGTAGCGCTCTGGGGGCAGCATAGACAGTATCAAACACCCACCAAAAAGCTCATCACCCTAAGGACACTCTGCAAGTTGTTGCCAAGGGGCTTAAGGGCCATGTAAGCAGAGGGCTATAGGAACCTCCACATGGAAGTCATCATGTGCTTCTGTATGGCCACAGCATGTGGGCTCCATGGAACCAAGGCAGCAGGGAAAACCGGGTGTTAGCCAGACCCCCAGGACCGGTGACTGTAAACGGAATGCTATCTACATATATACCCACCTCCTCCCCAGGGACAAAGACAAAAGAAAGATAGGCTGGTCATGTGCCCAACCCTGGCACCCACCGTTAAGCACTGTGTAAGTGATCCTTAGATGCAGCCCAGCTTGAGGGTTACTGTTGTCTGCGGTAACCACAGCACTGACTGAGGCCTGGGGCTGCACAATGGTAGAACCCGCAGAGTTGTGGGAGCCCTGGGCAGCCTGGTCTGAGTTGTTTGGCACCTTCACTGTGATGGCACGCTCTGTAGCCAGCTCCTCAATAGGGATCTGAGTACCAGTCTGTGTCTGGAATGCCATGGATGCCACTTTGGTGGAGACAGTGTAGTTGCTAATGTAGCCAAAGGGAAAGGGGTTGGAATCCACAAGGAAGATGAGCTGCACCACATCACTGAGGTTGGACAGGGCCCCACTGAAGGCCTCAGGAATGGAGAAGTGGCAGCTGGGCCCCAAGGCTTTGCCATAACACAGAAGGCTGAGAGGGTCTGAGCGCTTGCCCTGGGCCACAATTTCCTCGCCGGCAAGGGTCAGAGGTTCCTCATTGAGCACTCGGGAACGCATGAGGATGCACATGAGGGCCGACGAAAGGTTGTAGGCCTTGGATGCCACCATCAGGGTGGGCGGCTCAGCCCCCAGCTCCAAGGGCTGTGGGCCATGTATGTCCAAGCTGGCCAGGTGGATGAGGTCACCTGGGACAGGCAAAGGAAGTAAGGATGTTGAGAAGATGTGGTAAGGGCTGGAGGGGAGGCCATGGGTAGGAGGAGAGCTTGTGCACCTGTGATATTGAGGATGCTGTCAGCAATGGTGGTGGGTGTCACCGTGCCCTCAGTGGTTTCAGCTTGTAAGATGCGCATCATGCCTTCCAGCTTCTGCAGCATCTTCTTCAGGCATGAGCGGCACATGAGCTCCCTGCTGGACACCTGCAAAGGAGATCAGCATGGCCTCCACACCCATCCACAGGGCACAGATTCATGACATCTACGGGACCCACACACACAACTAACTGGTCCTGCCTCCTCATACTGACTGGGATTCCAGGCAGCTTCCTCCCTCTAACCCTGCGTGGAGCATCTGCCTGGAGGGAAGACTTCTATGCCTTCCCTACTAAGGCTCCACCCAACCCCAGGACGCAGCCAAGTTCTTCCCGTGGCCTACATACTGATCACCCAGGTATCTGTTTCCATAGCTAGAAGCAAAGCAGATATCAAGGCCCTGGCTAGAGTTCAAATCTAAATACACACAAGGGCATAGAAAGCCACCATGCTAACAGTGGTCTCCACCCAGAGCTCTCTCCTGGCCTCTATACTAAGCCCCACCCTGACACAGTGCCGCCTTCCCTCAGATATGGCCCCCTTGGCTCACAAGTCTACAGGTTGGAAACTGGATATTTCATAGGTTAAGAAGGCCATGTCAGGTAAACCAGTGGGGCATGACTACAGACCTGAGGAGAGGGCACACACACCTGGACTACCCTTCCCATCCAGGGACACCCTATAATCTCCCGAAGAGCTCATACTAGGAGACCACAGTGCAGCTGCAGAAAACTGGCACAGAGCAGGAGGAGCCCCCAGTCTGGAAAGCCTACTCACGAGCCACCTGTCTCACCATGCACTGGGCCAACGCAGCAGTGATCTGCTGGATGTCATCCACAGTGTTAACCCGGAGGGAGATCAGGGTCTCTGTGATGTTCTTTCGCATCTGGGCTCGCAGCTGCTGCTCAGGGTTGGCCTCCGACACCGTATCTAGGGCCTGCTCATACTGGAGGAGGCAGGGGACACAGGAGAACTGTGAGAGGAGGACAGGCCTTCCTGTGGTATTTGGAAAGGTTGCTAGAGCGCAGCTGTGAGGCATGGCAGGGATTTAGAGATCAAGGAGGTATAGGGCTCAGGGTATCAAGAATGCACTGTGGATAAGCTGACCTTCGGAAGGGCCCAGCATGTGGTAGCTATAAGGGATAGGAGTTGGCATTCCAAGACATTAGGGAACTTTACTGGTTTGAGGTACATGGGTTTAGCCCAATCAAGGAACACGCCTGAGGGATCCTTTTCAGACTGTATGCACTGACCTCATTGAGCACAGTAATGAGGGCTAAGGAGTACTCGATGACATGCTGAGGGTCAGCTTGCCTCAGTAGCCCAGGCAGCACACTGGCAGTCAGGCTGTGCAGCCAGGGTATGAGGTCTGCAGGATTACCACTGGGTTCTGGCAGGACAATGGTGAGAGACCTGGAGGGTGGAAATGGAAATAGGCTGTAAGCAGTTTGTGGTCAGCTTGTGTTCCCACCCCAGGGTTCAGCTCACCTGTTGAGTGCAACAACAGCAGCACCCAGCTGGTCTTGTACAACCACAGCAAGGCCCACCACAAAAAGGGGCCGGAATCCAGGTGGCAGGACAGCCCCATAGGTAGAGAGACTGCCCTTATAGATGCAGAAATCCTCACAGTAGCTCTGGCGACAGCGCCTCAGCAACAGGGCATATACCAGTGGGGCGCCACCATCCTCTGCATCACGCCAGCCTATGGGCACATAGCATCAGTACAGCGTCCAGGCCCACACCAGCCTCTCCAAGTAACCCACACTCACCTGTGCATTCGAAGTGCACCTTAGTGGTGAGACCACGTACAGCATCCAGTGGGAATAGGCGACAGGAGCCTCCGAGTGGAGGGCGATTGGGTGAGAGGCGGATGGAGGCACAGCCCTCCTCCTCACCTGAGTGGCCCAGCACAGTGAGTGTGAAGACGTAGCCCTCCCCATCGCGCAGTGCACCCTGCCGCACCACCAGATGCATGCCAGCACTTCCCGTGGACGTTGTCGTCTCATCCAGCACCAAAGTCTTATTGCTGAAAGTTCGTGCTGCCCAGAGCTGCATGATGGAAGCAGGGAGGGATGGTCAGAGTAGTGCCCTGGGTACCTGCCCAAGAGACCTGCCCTCTAACTGCTACTCACCCCTTGCTTGGAGCCACTGCTGCAGTTGTGGCAATGACCCTCCAAGTACACATAGGAACTGCGGCTCACTTCATACACTGCTTGTGCCTTGC
Organism: Acomys percivali; assembly: GCA_907169655.1. Taxonomy (NCBI): domain Eukaryota; kingdom Metazoa; phylum Chordata; class Mammalia; order Rodentia; family Muridae; genus Acomys; species Acomys percivali. Next base: position 61,242,279 of record OU015755.1, on the reverse strand, counting down.
AGGACACACACTCAAGAGACACAATGGGTACCCGCCCACTTCGGATCAGCACCTGGAAAGGACAAGAGAGTCACGAGGAGGCTCCGGCCCTCTCTCACCCCCGTGTGTGCTGGGAAAGTCTCCTGGACCAGGCCACTTCTGTTTGGCCTAAATTCCAGGTTGTCCTTCTGGGCTGCAGTGAGGTAAGCTGAGTAAAACCCAGAAGGGCACGCCAGGGCTCAGTCAGGGCCTTGCTGGCCTGGCAGTAGGAGCATGGCAACCCACTGATGGAAGCAAGGCACCCTGAAAGGCAAGGTTAGTTTTTTTCTCTTTTACATAGCCCTGTCCCAGAGATGCTGGCTGAGTGGCTGAGGACCTACTAAGTGCCCTCTTCCCTAGAAGACTTCACTAGGTAGGACCACCTCCAGGTAGGTGACCTAAGATGGCCTGGTGCTGGGGAGACAACCCCCATCTGAGGCACAAGAAGTGCCCAGCACCCTTCCACATACACTGGCAGGACCCATCCCACAGCAACAGAAGTGGTCCTCACCTTTCTGGGAGGTCCAGAGAAGAAGTTTGAGAACAAGAACTGGCTTACTGGCCCCAGAAATAAGGACACGCTATGTGGACAGCTGCTGCTACAGGGAGGCAAGGCCCTTGGCTTCTCGCTCTTGGCCTTTCGTGCTGGTAGCATAAAATTCCTTTTTTACAAACCAGAGTGCTTGTATGACTTAAATTTTGTTTTGGTTTTTAGACACAGATTATCATTATGTTAGTGATGAGATCAGACTTCTTGATCTTCCTGCCTGCACTCTCAAAAGTGCTAGATTACACAAGTGCCACCATGCCTACCTACCTGTCCTTTGAAATGTCACACTACTAAGCTATGTCCTAGGTTTTCAGTTAGAAGCAATGCTGAGTGTGATGTACCAAACCAGCACAAGCTTGGAGACAACTCACAGTCCCAGTCCTGGAGCTGGGAGTGACACAGACCAGCTTGAGCAGGGACTGTCCTTGTGTAAGGACACACTGGGAGGGTGGGGGTACAACCCACCGTCTGGTTGGTGGCTTCTTCCTTCCGGCCTGCTTTCCACACTATGAGGTTGAAGGTATATTCCACACCAGCTTCTAGGCGCTCCAAGGGGATGGTGACCACACTGCTCCCGCGGGGCCCGAAGTTCAGCACACAGCCACCTGCCTCACTCTATGACAGCAAATAAGGGAAATGGGGTTCAAGACATCTAACCAGCCTAGAAGCAGAACCTGGCTTAGAAGACCTTTCCCCACACTGGCACTAAGCTCGACCCCGGGAATAATACAAGTGCACTTACTGGCACTTACTGGACAGGAAGCATGAGAGAACGAAGAGGCAAGGAGGACCCGTCACCCTAAGTCCCCATGGCTGACCTGTGTTGAAGCAATGCAGGCCCAGTGGAAGTTGAGTGGTGTCTGATCACCATCCTCCAGATTAGGGTCATAGGACTTGCTCCCATCCAGCACTAGGTCCCGCGTGTCTGACCATACCCGGTATGAGCCACCTTCAATGATGGGTACAAGACGCTCAGCAGCTACTGTCACGTTGGCCTGGATGCTCCGTGCCAATGGTGTGTCCCCAAATGAAACCACAAACACAAAGCAGTAGTGGCCCACAGGCAGTGCCAACCGTGGCACCACCAGCTGGGGCCGGCTCACATCCACACCAGGCAGTACCATTTGAGTCAAACGTCCCAGCCGCTGGCAGCTGGCAGCACGATATATCTCCCATCGGTACTCGGTCTGGTAGGAGACACAGTTGCGTAGATCAACATGGGCCTCCAGGTAGTTGCGCTGGGAGCGCCGCATCAGCACCTGCAGGGGCAGGGCTACCTCCACCTCAGGCTCCCTGCAGGCCAGAACCTGGACAGTCACTGTGGCCTGTGCCACAAAAAAACTCACTAGGTTTGTAGCATTCACCTCTACACGGTAGTCCCCAGGATGCAGGTAGTAGTGGTTAGCCCAGGAGTCATCTGTATCCTGTACTGGAGTCCCATCCCCAAAGTCCCAGTGATAGGCTACACGCCGAGGACTGGGGCTGGTAGCAGCCTCAAACCTGGCTGAGCGGTTGGTAAAGCAGCGGCCACTCTGAAGTGTTACATACTGGATGATATCTTGGACTTCCATCATGAGTGTGAGGTTCACACCGCCCAGTTCATTGAAGGCACGCACGTTGATCTCCAGTAACCCTGCAGCCACAGGTGTGTAGGTGACATCACGGCCAGATAAAATGACTAACGAGTCACCTTGAACCTTTTGTAAGGAGAAGTACCAGGCATAGGCAACTCTGGAGCCCTTCTGCACCCGGGCTGTGAAGTTCTTCTCGGTGCCTGTGGCTATGCCTGGCTCACAGCAGTTGGGTACCTGCAGCCCAGCAACAGCCTCCAGCACTAAGATGCGAACCTGTGTCTGGGTATGGCTCACATGGTTCTCAGCTTGCACAGTCACCATATGGTCTCCAACCCGAAGGAAGCTGTGGGAGAAGTGGGAACTCGGAAGCACTTCAGGGAGAGACCCACCAACCTGAAGTCGAAAAGTAACATCAGAGCCCGATGCAAACAAGATCTGAAAGTGGACTGGCTGCCCAGGAGCCACCACCGTGCTGTTGGTCCACAGCATCAGGTTCACTATGGGCTCCTCTACTGTAAGATTGTATGTGGCTGAGACCCAGCTGACTGCATTGGAAGCATTAAGCTGCAGAGAGAAGTTGCCAGCAGTCGGGAGGCGCACAGCAATGTACTGGCTGTACTTATAGCCACCTGGCAAGGTCCAGCACCAACTCACATCGGTACCTTCAGCCAGCTGACCCCAGAAGGATACAATGGAGCCAGCTGCCACGAAGGTGCTGTCTGGCTCTTTGGTTCTGATGCTCAGGCCACTCACAGGCACCTGTATGGCCACTTCAATTGTGGCATTGACTGAGCCCAGCTGGTTTTCAGCTGTGACTCTGACCAAGTGCAGGCCAGCTGTAGCAAAGGTATGGGTGGTGGATGGCGTGGAGGTCTCCCAACTCAGTTCTTCCTCCAGGTACCAAGTATAAACAACACCACTGCCACCAGCCAATTCAGCACCAAAGGTGACGCTCACGTTGACAGCAGCTGGATTGGGGGATGCAGATAGAATTAGGCCCTCCACAGGTTCTACAAAGTCTATGGTGCGGTTGGCTGAGGCACTGCCCAACATGTTGGTGGCCCTGAGATGGATAATGTAGGTGCTAGACTTGAGTGCAGTAAGAGAAAAGCTCTTGCCACTGCCAATGAGGGTGAGGCCACCATCTTGCTGGGCCGTCCAGCTGTAGGAGATGTTGGTGCCATCCCTAACTGCCGCTTGCAGCTGCAGTGTGTAGTTGGTGGGGAAGCAGCAGCTGCCACCACCCCCCACCACCTGCAGCCCCTCGATAAGCTGCAGGACATAGATGAAGATGCTGTCCTGGGCAGAACCCACCTCATTCTCAGCTGTGACAATGATGTTGAAGGTACCCACTGAGCGGAAGGTGTAAGAAATGGTGGGGCCGCCTGGGATGGGTGTACATCTGTCACAGAGCACCCAGGAGTAGTGCACATCACTACCCACCTCCAACAAGGTGCTGAAACTCACGCTGCCATTCAGGGGCACCACTGTGCGGCTGGCGTTGATGGTGAGGCCCCGCACACGCTGCTTCACTGTGACGTTGAGCTGGGCCTCACTGCGGCTCACCTCATTCCAGCCAGACACCCTGACAGTGAAGTCACCAGTGCTGCCGTAGGCATGGGTGACCTCAGGGCCCTCTTGCTGGCTGCCATCTCCCAGCTCCCACAGGTAGGTGGCAGGGCTCCCATTGCCCATGGCTGAGAACTGATAAGGCTGCTGCAGTTCTAGCACATGGGACCCATTGATCCTGATGCCAGTGACTGACACAGGCTCCTGAACTTCCACAAAGGCTGAATCGTTGGCAGCAGAGATGTTGTTGGACACGGTGACTGTCACCAAGTAGGAGCCTGGTTCTCGGTAGATAACTGTCGCTTCAGAGCCCCTAGCTTGGGTGTGGGTAGCATCTTCGGTGCCTAAGTCCCAGGAATAGTGGTAGGGAAATGGGGGCCAAGAATAGGCAACCAGCCAGGCTTCGTCCCCAAGCTTCACAAACTGCCTCTCAGGCTGCAGGGTGACGTTCCGTACCTCAGGTTCCACACAGATGCTGGTATAGTAATGTGCCTTGTTCACATGGCTTGAGAGGACCAATGCTAGTGGGAACGTGCCACTCCGAGTGAAGTTGTGTGTCACTACCGGATGCCCACGGACAGTCACGTTGGAGGAGCCGTCCCCAAAGGTCCAATCAAAGAGGTAATGGGAAGGATCCCCAGTGACGTGGGCCATAACCTGAGCGCTGGGCTGCGTGGGGATGCAGGTGGAGGGTTCTATGCGCAATACCTCCAGGACAAACACTTGCACATGCAGGCTCTGGGACAAGTGGCCAGCAGGGCTGGATGCTCCTACTGTCACTGTGAAGTTCTGGGCCCGAAGGTACACATGCTCTACCGTGGCCTCCAGGCCTGTGAATACTGTGCCATCTCCCATGTCAAACGTCCATGTAACATGGTCACCCGACTCCACAGAAGCACTTACTACCATGGGGGCTCCCTGCTCCACAGATGGACTCACACACACAGTCAGGCCATGCAACTCCTGGAAGACTTGAATGTCGTCATGCGCTGCCACACTGCTCACTGTGTTGTTAATCTCCAAGCTGATTCTGTAGGTGCCCATCACGGTGTAAGTGTGGTTAAGTGCTGGTTGGCTCTGTGTTATAACAGGAGAGCCATCTCCAAAGTCCCATGTATATAGGACACCTTCAGCTGAGGGCAGTGGGTTTGGGGAAAAGGTGATGGGTCGGCCAGCCACCAGGACGTTGCTGCTCATGCCAATAACCACACTGGGGAGCATAGTGCGCACACTCACGGGTACCTGCTGCGTCAGATTCTCATAGGTATTGGACACAAGCACGGTCAGGTTGTACTCACCTGTGAAGACAGGCCCAAGTGGGATTTCTTACTCACAGAATCCCCACATGGGGACAGTCTTTCTCAAAGCCTGATCAGCTATGCCCTTGGACCAGGCCCAGAAGGTGTCCATACCCAGCACATGAACAGGGAAGAGCACCCAAGAGTCCGTAATGAGTAAGAAAGCGGGCAGGACTATTCCTTAAGCACAAATGTGTAAGGGTGAACATGGAAGCAAATATCAGCACAAGCAGGAGTGAGAGCATGGCACGAGCTTCACATGCTGAGTGGAGAAGTGGGGCTACTGCAGTATACGGCCTCAGGAATTTGTAAAATAATTAAACAATGACCCCATCTTAACTCTTCCTGAAAGACTGAAAGTTGGAGACAAAAGGACCCACCAGCTCCTGGCAATTTAAACTGAGGCCTCAGGGACCCTGTCATTCCCCCACTCTCAATGTGTGAGTGCCCCTCCTTTACCAAAGTAAGGGCCTTACTCCACCAACCCAGGCTATGTCAAAGTGGGAGTGTCATACCCAAGCTCAGGACCTGAAAGGCAACGCGCCCCCCTCACCTGGCGTGGTGTAAATATGTGTGGTATTGTGTTCCACCAGCACCTGGGCCACTGTGGGGTCCGGGACCTGGAAGGACTCGTCGTATGGAGGCTTGAACTGGCGGCGTACCTGCTCCCCATCCCCAAAGTTCCACCTGCCAGGGCAGCAGGCAGACAGTGAGTGCCAAGATGAGTTGACAGGGTAGCCCCTGGCTCTGAAAGCAACTTCCACAATCACTCTCTCCTGGTTCATGGGTTCAAGGTACTACCTTTGGCACTACTATCCCATGACCTCTGGCCCGCACATGGTCCTACCCACCAGTACTCCCAATAGAGGAGGAAACTGCAGTTCTGAGCCAGGATTCCAGGACAGACACTAGGGGCTAAAATAAGAACCTGATGCCAGCCCAACCCAGGCCCTGTTCAGCTAAACACTCCCCTCACTAGGCCCAGAGGCACTCACAGGAAGGCAACCTCCACAGCTGAGTCCACCAGCACACCACCTGTCAGTACCAGTGTGGCATTGGGGGGTAACACAGCCGGTACCGCGGATACCCACAGCCCCCGCATCTTGTTCATCCGCTCCACAGTGACATTGTAGTTCACGGTGATGTTGCTCACGTGGTTAGAGGCTGTCAGCTGAGGAGACAGGCATCAGTGGGTATGGCCCAGAGACAGCAAGGACAGACCAATGGGTGAAAGGCCTCGAGCCCCGACTCAGCAGCCTCCCACACTCACCCACAGCTGCAGCAGGGTCCTCAGGGGCAAAGCAAAGCAGAACAGAAGGCAAAAGTGAGCACCCAGATATCCCAGAACCCCATGCCTCCCTCCACTGGCCCCTGCCTACCGAGAGCTTGAAGATGGCAGCAGTCTGGTAGATTACATTGAAGACAGTGTTGTGGAAAGTCAGGGACTGCTTGTCATCAATGGTCCACCGGAAGGCCACATCCGAGCCAGCTTCCACCATGGGGCTATACCGCTAGGGAAAGAACATGGCATTGGCCAAAGCTGTAATGTTGCCCCAGCCTAAAGCTGACTCTGCCCCTGACCCCTTCTGCTCTCCTCAGACTTGCTGAGGATTTTGTGTGTGGTGCAGGGTAAACAATGGGGTCTACGCTGAGCCCTGACTGCAAGGCACCCATGTCAATAAAGGAGCACAGGGAAGTACCCAGGATCGTCTTGGCTTAGGAGCTGTGCAGTATGGAGGCCAACCTTGGCTACTGACAGCCAGCATCAAGACCACCTCTTTAACCTATCGCCAGGTGGTCTTGATTACACCTTTCTTTCCCTCAGTCCCTGCATCTGTGGAGTGGACCTAGCATCAGCCACAAAGAGTCACCCTGACCAGGCAGTCCTCATAAGCTTCCTTCTCAGATGGATAATCTTTTGGGAAAGCACTTGAATCTCAATGGGCCTCAGTCTTGGAAGTTGACCCAGGTCAATGCAGAGCACGTGTACCCACGGGGGAAGCCACAGTATGCAACTGGACAGGTCATGAGAGATGGAGAGAAATGGCCCTTTCAACGACTGCTGCTGCTAGGGTGAGCACGCCCGAGACGAGGACAGTGCCATCCCCCAAGGTGCTAGGGTAGCTAGCAGTTACCCTCTGAGCTCATTTCAACAGGCACATGCATCAGGCAGCTACAAGCTCCACAGACAGCCCAGAAACACATGGGGACTCGTGGAAGCTCAGGGACAGGTGGCGGCAGGAGTGATCAAGGGTTTCATAAAACGTTAAGACTGAAAAGGCTGCGTCTATGGAGCAGCTGCTGTAGCTGTGATCGTTAGTAACTTACAAATTGCTAAACAGGACTTGGGTGCAGCTCACAACAATAAAACCTGCCTATCATGCAAGAGTCCTTCAGTGCCATTTCCAGCACCACTAGGAGAGAAATCACCACTAAACAGACCAGGGCTCCCCAATAGGTCACCCTGGAAACCGTGTAATAGGTCCTGTCATCCTGGAGAACAGCTGAGGACTTCCTTCCTCAATGGGGAGGGGGCTCCCTGCTTTGACCATTTAGAGGGCTGGGTTGCAGTACACACTTACCACCAGGATGCCCTGCAGCACTCGGGCCTCGGGACTTGGCACAGCACGGAGGCCACAGATGGGCTCCTCAGCTGTCACCCTCAGGCTGAGGTTGGCCTGGCTGGCTCCATTCTGTGCTACGATCGCCACTGCATGATCCCCTTCCTTGAGTCTGGGCAGCACCAACACCGAGAACAGGGTGCCATTGGCCTCTTCGGTGCAATCGTGCTTAAGAACTACCTCTGAAGGGCAGATATCCTTAAAGGGAGCACTAATGTTGCCCCCAAGCCAATGAGCTGTGGCTGTGGCATTAGCACCAGAGTCCACTTGAAGCACCAAGACTGAGCCATTGGTTGGCACATAGATGTGGCCATCCAGGGGAACGGGGTGAATGACTCTCAGCCCAGCCACTGGGGAGACCACATTGAAGCTGCAGGACACGTTGTGCCTGGACACACTGTTGCTCACTGTCGCCCGGACCTCATAGCGCCCAGGATGCTGTAGTCCAGGGTTAGACCCAAGGCCCAGCAGCGGGGTGAGTCGCTCTGTGACCAAACGCAGCTGTAGGGAGCAGGCAGGACCAGCCCAGGCTTCTTCCATATGGATAGGCAGGTGGGTGAGCCAATCTGAGGCATTGGTGGAAAGGTACAGGGCTTGGCCAGGACAGCTGGAAGCCAGTGGACAGTGTAGAAGGGTACCTGGGCCAGCATCATGCTGTAAGCCAATGAGGTCACCAGGGAGCACAGGAACATCCTGGTTGTGGAGGGTGACCTATAGAAGAGGGAGGCAGTGTTAGGTCATGTGCGGGAGTGGACAGGACACCCATCTCAGGTCTCAGCACTGTCAATGGTGCTTCATGGAGACCCTGCCCCAAGGTACTCATGGCTGAAAGAAACAGGACATTAGTACAGGAGACATGCACAGGGGAGATGTAGCGAGAGTGACTGTCACAGGTGCAAAAAACTTTCTCTGAGATATAAGGATAGTAAGCAGGTAGCTGCTCCAAGGGAGAGTAAAGCTCCTCATTAGAAGATACATGGACAGGCTGGGCACGAGGTGCACGCCTGTAATCCCAATACTCAGGATGCAGAGACAGGCAGATCTCTTGAATTCAAGGTCAGCCTGGTCTACAAAAACGAGTCCAGGATAGCCAAGGCCACACAGAGAAACCGTGTCGGGGGGTAGGGGGGAGCAGAGATACAACGACAGAGGCTGAGGAAGAGATAAACAGGGCACTGGAGCAGGACGCAAGGCCAGGCTATTGGACACACACAAGAAGCCTGGTGAGAGACCAGGATCTTGGGCAGACAGGGAGAGGCAGCCTAAAGAGACATACAGGCCCACACCAGGACACATACCAAGTACTGTGTGGGAGGCCCTGGAGGCACAGAAAAGAGGAACTCCTTCCACAGTGTGTAGCGGGCCCTGGGGAGTCCCAGCCCTGACATGGACCCATTAATGCAGGCATGAGGGTTGCAGGCATCAAAAGGTACGCAGGCATTGGCGACGGGACACCAGTGTTCCTCATCCACACACTTGGGAGCCAGCTCAGTCCTGTTGTCAAGCTCACTGCTGCCTTCTGGGGCCACTGCTAGGAGAGGAAGGATGTCAGGAACCTGATTCACTAACAAGCCACAATTAGTGATGCTTCACTTATCCACCATAAAACCAGGCCTGGATAAGCAGTGCCTCAGTCCTCATCATCACTCCCCGGCCACCAGAACATGCCCAAGCAGGCACCACCCAATCTATCTTTGGGACAAGGGAACAGGAGTTGTCAACTCTGTAGAACCTGCCATCATTCTACCTCGAGGCTGGGGTCAGAAGGCATGAGAGGATTCAGACAGCCCACCTAAGCCTCCAATTCCTATCCCTTACTGAAGCGGCCCCACCTGCTTCTCTTGAGGGCCGGTACACCTGCAGACGCAGCTGGACAAGACGTTCGAGCTCCTGGGTCTCAAACTCTGCTGCCGTTAGAAAGGCTTCACGGCTAGGACTCAGGCCCGGGAACACCATGACCTGGAGGAGACGAGACGGCCTCAGCTCAAAAGATCTGCCCACTGTGGCATAAGGACAGCTCTTCCAAGTGCACCATGAACTTCACTTCATGTCACTTGGTGGGAACAACAGGAAGGCTGAAGAAGCAGGAAGATCACGAATTCAAGGCTTGCCTGGGCTATGTAGCAAGACTTTTTAGAGACAGAGAGAGACAGAGAAAGAGAGAGAGACAGAGAGAGAGAGAGAGAGAGAGAGAGAGAGAGAGAGAGAGAGAGAGAGAGAGACAGACAGAGAGCGAGAGAGACAGAGAGAGAGAGACAGAGAGAGACAGAGAGAGAGAGAGACAGAGAGAGAGAGAGAGACAGAGAGAGAGAGACAGAGAGAGAGAGAGACAGAGAGAGAGAGAGACAGAGAGAGAGAGAGAGACAGAGAGAGAGAGAGACAGAATGAGAATGAGAATTTACCTGAGCAAAATTCTTCATGTGCAACTAGACGCTTTTCACTTTTGCACTCGAGGTGTTTTGCTTTGTTTTTCGAGACAGGGTCTCTCTGTGTAGCCTTGGCTGTCCTAGACTCACTTTGTAGACCAGGCTGGCCTTGAACTGAAGAGATCCATCTGCCTCTGCCTCCCAGAGTGCTGGAACTACAGGTTTGTGGCACCTGGCCCAGCTTGAGTATTTTTCTGTTACACTGGGTACACTAACAATTTTAAAAAGTTCTGCCAAAACCAACTTGAGGGGTTTTGTTTTGTTTTGTTTTTTGAGGTTAGGGCTAGGAACTGAACCCAGATCCTTACTAATGCTAGGTAACTGCTCTCCTACTGAGCATATCCCCAGCCCCCCACTCCATTCTTAGCAGTAGAGTGATGCAAGGCCTCTGAGTTGCCAAAGCTGCAGAACACAAAAAGACAGGCCTACCTCCACGGGCTGCAGAGGGCCCTGCAGGGTTTCCTGCTGTGCCAGTGGATACAAGGGTCCAGGCAGGCGTCTACCAGACACTCCCAGGAGAAAGTTCTCAGCATCCCACACAGGCCCTAGGGGTGGTAAATACGCAGTGAAGTACCAGCACCAGGCAGAGGTGACACTGGGGAAACATCCAGGTTTGGGCTGGACCTAGGGCCAAACCACCTGGCAGAACCATCTGGACCCTCTCATCTTGTTCTCTCTGTCTTTATTTCTTTTGGTTCAGCCCCAACCCAGGCACAAGAACAAACATTCAGCAAACACAGTCTATACTGAGCCTGAGAGGAGAAGCACAGGGAAGGGCAGCTCCTGCCACACAGCAGTCCGTACCTCCAGGCCGCAGCTCACAGACATAACTATGCGGTGCTGAACACAGGTCTGTGTTGCACTGCCCAGCTGGCCCCAGCCGCACGCAATGCTCTGCTGTGGCTGGGTGTGGCTCCCCAGGCAGCCAGTTCTGGCAGCTTTCCAGGCTGAAGGCCTCGCCCTGGGGATCCAGGCCTTCCTCTGTCCCTTCCACAGATGAGAAGCCAATCCACACATCCAGGCTCCTACAGGCAGATTCAAGGAAGGGCCAGGCCATCAGGGGCAGCTCTGCCTTACCTCTGGGGACATGCCATAGAACCCTCTGAGGCCATACCCGCCTCATTTTCCAAGTGGTAAAACAGCCTCAGAAACATTACCCAGAAAGGGCCACAAACCCAGGCTCATGGGCACATTCATTGAGAATCGTATGTATGGGACCCGCCTTCTTGGGGGACCCACGTCAGATCTGGCCAAGGATCACAGGCCACCAGTCCTTACCCTGAAGGGAAACTCTGAGGCTGCAGCAGACGACCAAGACTGGCTCACCTATGGGCTCTCCTGTCAATGCAAGGAGGCCCTTCTAGGGCTGGAGTTACAAGTCCACAGCCCAGGGTGGGCACAAATGCACAGAGGTACACGCTTAGGTGTGGGCATAAGCCTGGACACACCCTGGGAGGGAGTCCTCATAGAGCCTTAGTTCCATGTAAGGCACTGTTACCCATTAACTGGATGACTCGGGAGCAGGTCCTTAACCACTCTGGGCCTCTCTTTCCCATTCTCAACATAGGCAACGTAAGGAATGTGACCACCCACAAGAGAGGAGTTCCTACCCTACCCAGGAAGCAGACACCTACAAGAAGTAGAGTGTACCCTTATCACCCACCCCAGACAAAGACGATCCTAGGGCCCCAGAATATGTCTCCACGAGCCTGGGCAGAACATAGGAGCCTGACAGGCTTCCCACAGATGGATAGCATGTGGCAGTGTGTGTGTGTGTGTGTGTGTGTGTGTGTGTGTGTGTGTGTGTGTAAGGGTAGTGAGCATAGGGGTATGAGAAGAAGGAAGTACAGCCAGTGGGGACCAAGAACTAGTCTTTTCAGTAGGACTCAGGGCCCTCCCCTATAGGGATAGGTAAGACTGGGACCTGGACCCAGCTTCACCTGAGAGAGTTCCTAGAAATGTTTAGAGAAGCTGCCCCAACACACATCTGCCGTTACATTTACAGAGCTCCAGCAAAGGATTCCTGTGGAACAGGACAAAGGTCCTGAACTCTCCTCCTGAGACTCTACAGGCTTCAGGCTCTGCCCACACCCAGAATTCTGAGCAACCTCCACCCACTTCAGTCTTTCCAGGGTTTGAGGACACATACCTAGTAACCTGGGAGACCAGGAAGTGCTGGATGGCAGGACTGTCAACCATGGCCAAAGCAGCTCCGGACCAGGTACGACATTGTTCCTGTGCTTGCAGCCAGGGTGCCTTCTCTGCCACCAGGCGGTAGCAGTGCCCATTTCCAGGGAAGATCTCTGTGTCCGAGGGGCACAGTGGGTGCACCACTAGCAGATGATAAGCAAAGAACAAGACATTAAGGTATGCCTGAGGCTAGAGTGCCAGGTTCTGCCCTACCCCAGCTTAGAAGAGGAAGCATGAGGGGTGAACCAGGGTAGGCACCTTCAGCAGGCTCTTTATCCAAGGCCAGGATGCTATAGGTGACCTCAAGGGCTGAGCCTCCACGGTGCCGTATGCCAAGTTCAAGGCTCTCATCACTGTGTACAGAAGACGGGCACACAAGCTCCAGGACAGTAGGTACCACTTCTACCTGCACCTCTGTTTCCAGCAGAGCTGAGCCAGCTCCTAAGGCCAGCACAACTGTCACGTGATAGCTCCCAGGTAACACATAGGAGTGGGTGGCCACAGGGCCAGCCATGTCAATCTCAGGGGAGCCATCTCCAAAGTTCCAGCGTGCAGAGCTAATGGGCAAGGGGGAAGTGATGTAGAAGTCTGCTGGCTGGCCAGAGGCCAGGGGTCCATGGAGCCCCACCAGGGTAGCCCCTGGGGAGGCAGGAAGAATGTGCTGGAGCAAGGTAGGGCCCCCACAGGCAGAGTTGAGGGACAGCAAGATGCTGGAACACCAGGACAAGCATGCTGCAGAAGTGTTGGAGTGCTGGTCTGTCCCACAGAGGCACTGGTTCTGTTCTGAAAGGGCCGCAAGGCTCTCGCCAGCTGAGAAGCAGAAGGCACTACAGGCCTGAGGCTCCAGTGGTCCCTCATGGGCAAAGAAGAAGGGCACTGCTGCCACAGCATCTGAGCTGTTGTCACAGGCGACATATTCCTCATCTGGGAACAGACAGATACATTGGTCCCAGGGGCTTATCTTCTCCCAGCTGCACCGTGTTCCCTCACCAACTCTCTTTAAACTCCATGTCAAAGCCCCCACTCCCAAGAGGCCTTCTAGACCCTATCTGGCCACTATCCCATGTATGCCTTTCCCTGGACCTCATCTGCCACCAAATTGGTGGCTCCACTTTCCCTGGGTCCTGCCCAATAACAAGAAATACTGTCACCCCTGTCCTCTTGGCCCACACCCTCTGCACTCACCACAAGCGTTGTCCAATAAGGGGATACTGAAGAGAGACTGGCCAGCCAGTGGAATGGGCCCCCTACACGTGGCTGCCTCAGACTGTAGCACATGCACCTGCCGTTCCTTTGCCCAGCGTGGCAGCCACGCCAGACTACAGTTGCACTCAAATGGGTTCCCACTCAAGTTTCTGCAGGGGAGGAGCAGGTATAGGGTACCAGACCAACAGGGGTGCACTTTACCCTCCCACTGCCCACAGCTCTCAAAACAGAGGGGGTCGGGAACAGAGCAGGACAGAGAAGGTATTAAGGACAGGAGTCCAGTTACAGACACCCAAAAACAAAAAACAAAAAACCAAACCAAAAAAACTTACATTTCACTTAAATTAAATAAATTAGCAAACACGCCTTCTTCTAATGTAGAAATCCTATTGTTGCTTATGTCCCTGCAAGAAGGAGGATGGGGCGAGATGTGACCCTCTGGTGACAGGTAACTCTTCCTGCTTGCCCCAAGTTACCTCTAGTGTGACAGCATATCAAGGAGGGGTACTCACAGCTCCACCAGTGCCGAGAGGTTCCCGAGGAGCCCGATGTCCAGCGTCTGGAGGAGGTTGTGGGACAGGTCTCTGAGGAACAAGTGATCACGGTCAGGACAGGAGCTCTGGACCAGCTGAGGGCATACCTGGTTCTCACCACGAACTTCCCAGCAGCCAAAGCTATGTTCTCACCCCACAAGTCACCTCCATCCCATTCCCTCAGTCCACAAGAGGGCTTTTCTCATGAAAGATGTGAGAAACACTTAATCTAGGGAAATTGAGGTAGAAGAGATAGGGACCGCAGAAATCTGCTAACACTTCATCCCCGCACTGAGGACCACACAGCAGGGCCACTAAAAACAATTCCAAGTGGCCAGGCATGGTGAAGCACACCTTTAATCCCAGCACTCAGGAGGCAGAGGCAGGTGGATCACTGTGAGTTCAAGGCCAGCCTGGTCTACAAAGCGAGTCCAGGACAGCCAAGGCTACACAGAGAAACCCTGTCTCGAAAAACCAACAACAACAACAACAACTACTACTACTACTACTACTAACACTACTACTAATACTAACACTACTAATACTACTAATAATTCTTTCATGTGGCCCCCACAGCCGTTCTCCCAAAGGAGAGCCTTGGGCTGTCTCAGTTACAACAGAAGAGTCTCACACCATCAAGGACTAGCTCCTCACACCTTGTAAATGGTTCAGGGTTCACTGGGGCTGTGGAGCCCAGCTTGTCATAGAAGAGGGTCTCAAGATGTTCCCAAGATGCAATGGGGGCACAAAGATGAGATGAATGAGCAAGAGCCCTGCTGGATAACCCTGTACCACAGCGCTGGTAATGACATGCAATTATCAAAACCCTGACTTCAGGGCTCAGTACTGTTCTAAGAGATTTATTTATTATTTATACAGTGTTCTGTCTGTATGTGATCACGCACACCAGAAAAGGGCACCTGCTCTCACTAAAGATGGTTGTGAGCCACCATGTGGTTGCTGGGAATTGAACTCAGGACCTCTGGAAGAGTAGTCAGTGCTCCCAACCTCTGAGCCATCATCTCTCCAGCCCCCAGCTCAGTATTGTTAAAGTACTTGACTCAGAAGCAAGAGGAATAAAGTTCAGATCCCCAGAACCTTCGGAAACACTGGCTACTGAGACTAGTCATATTAGCAAGCTCTGAGTTTGACTGACAGACCTTGCCTCAAAGGATAAGATGGAAGAGTGACCAAGGAAGATTTCCAACACCAACCTCAGGCTTTTCTGTCTTTCTTTTTTTTTTAATTATTTATTTATTTATTATGTATGCAGTATTTTGCCTGCATGTATCCCTGCATGGCTCAGAGGTTAAGAGGACCGTCTATTCTTCCATAGGGCCTGAGTTCAATTCTCAGCAACCACATGGTGGCTCACAACCATCTACAATGAGATCTGGTGCCCTCTCCTGGCGTGTAGGCACACATGTGCACAGAATACTGTATAAATAATAAACAATTAAAAATTTTAAAATGTGGGAATGGAACATGGAGCTATAGCTCAATCTGTAAAGTGCTTGCTGGGGAACCTGAGTTTGATCCCCCAAAATTCACACAAAAAAACCAGATGTGGGAGGGCATATTCATAATCCAGTACTAAGGAGGTAAAGACAGGCAGAGCCCTGGGACTTGCTAGTTAGACAGCTTGCCCTAATTATGCAAGCTCTAGACCAATGAGAGACCCTACCTCAAAATATGGTGGAAACTATTCTTTGTTTTGTTTGGTTTTTGGTTTTTTGAACATGGTCTCACTATGTAGTTCTGGTTGTCCTGGAACTTACTACACAGACCAGGCTGGCCTCAAACTCACAAAGATCCACCACTCTTGAGTGTTGAGGTTAAAGGTATGTGCCACCTTACCCAGATGCTGGACAGTATTCCTAAGAAGTGACAACTGAAGTTGTCCTTTGAGGCCCCCTTCTTCCCCCCACCCCACCCCCAAGACACAGAGAGAGAAATGTTGGGTCAGGAGAGATGCCTCAGAGCTTAAGAGCTAACAATTATCTGTAACTCCAATTCCAGAAGATCCAATGCCCTCTTCTGCTCTCTTGGGACACCTCACACATGCGGGGCACTGAAATACATGCAGGAAAAATACTCATATACATAAAACAAAATAAATACATCATAAAAATAAAAGTAAAGAAATGTGGGAACATGAACTGTGGTACTTTCTACTGTATCTGTAAACCGGAATGGAAAGACGGACAGTGAGGAGGAGTCACAGAAAGGCCTGGGCCTTTGAGAGCTTCAGGAAAGAAGCAAGATGAGAGCAACCACAGTGCGAAAAGATTCAGAGCCTGGCCTTGTCAGTCAAGTCACCTGTAACCTGTGACGGAGCCAGGACACACTATCCCTGGGACAGACATGAACCTGGGTAAGCACACAGATAAAGCATCAAGACAAGAGCCATGGACTGGAGAGATGAGGATCCAGCAGTCAGAAAGCTTGCTGCTCTTCCAGAGAACCCATATCTGCTTCCCAGCACCCACACTGGGCAGCTCACAACCACTGCAACTCCAGTCCAAGGGGGCCCCACACCCCCTTCCTGCTTCCACAGGAACCTGCACATACATGGCAGACTCACACAAAACACAAATATAATTTTAAAATCAGTTTGCTCTGTTTGTTTTAAGAGAGAGACATAGCCAGGTCTGGTAACACACACACTTGGAAGCTGAGGCAGGAGAATTGCTACAAGTTCTAGAGCAGTGAGGCCTACAGAGTGAGACCCCATCTCTAAACAAAACAAGCGACTTCTACACAAATGATCACACATAAGATAAAAAGCCAAGCTACAGGCTGGAGCTACTGCAGCAACAAACATCTGGAGTGACAGCTCTCAGGAGGCTGAGGCGGCACACACAGTAAGCCCACAAAGAAGTTCCAGGAATGTAGTGACGTGTCTCAAAACAGTAACAAAACTCTAGGCTTGGAAATGCAACAGTACTTCATCTAACCCAACAACTATAGGCCAATCACACTCTTGCTGCACACCCTATGAATAAACTATTCAGCAAAGGCCAAGGACTCCTTTTAGGCTAGTAACGTAGCTCAATAGCTAACAAATCCAATTAAAAGAAAGAGCTAAAGAAAGCTTTCACTGGGACAAGCATGGTGGTGCACGCCTTTAATCCCAGCACTAGGGAGGCAGAGGGGGGTGGATCACTGTGAGTTCAAGGCCAGCCTGGTCTACAAAGTGAGTCCAGGACAGCCAAGGCTACACAGAGAGACCCTGTCTCAAAAAACAAAACAAAACAAAACAAAAAAGCTTTCATAACTTGACAGCTACAGATGAAAACAATCCAATCACGCTTTTCATCTACTAAATTTGTTGTTGTGTTAATGCCAGAAGTCTAGGCCCCAACTCTAATAACAGATCCTTTGGCTCTATTATTATGTAGGCTCCACCCAGAAACCAAATAACAATGGCACTGCTGGGCCTTTTTAGGTCTTTCCAGTGTCAAGTTCTATCCAACAACCTGCCTACCCTCCAGCTCCAGGTTTCTAGTAACCCCCAGTCACCCCAGCCATCCACATCTTAGGCTCTCTGTGCTTACATACTGCAGTGTCCAGTGAGGTTTCCAGGACAGGAGACCATGTATCACCCTGACTCAGTGGCCACTTCTGGGTCCCTCCAGTCTCTCATTCACATGACCCACACACCTCACAAGATTATACTTAGTTTTCTGGTGGGGATCACATCCCATCAAGAATATGCTTCTTGCAAAGGATCTCCTTCACGCCAAGCATGGTGGCACACGCCTTTAATCCCAGCACTCGGGAGGCAGAGGCAGGTGGATCACTGTGCGTTTGAGGCCAGCCTGGTCTACAAAGCGAGTCCAGGACAGCCAAGGCTACACAGGGAAACCCTGTCTCAAAAAACAAAACAAGGGCTAGAGAGATGGCTCAGTGGTTAAGGGAACTGCCTGCTCTTCCAGAGGTCCTGAGTTCAATTCCCAGCAACCACATGGTGGCTCACAACCATCTATAATGTGATCTGATGCCCTCTTCTGACCTACAGGGGTACAAGCAGGCAGAGCAATGTATACATAATAAATAAATAAATCTTTAAAAACAAAACAAAGGATCTCCTTCATTCTGTCCCAGAATTGGAGAAAACCTAAGAAAAAGCTCCTTGTCAGGTCAGGAGTGGTGGCACACACCTTTAATCCCAGCATTTGGGACACAGAGGCAGGCAGATCTCCAAGTTGGAGGCCAGTCTCGTCTACAGAGCTAGTTCTAGGACAGCCAGAGCTATAGAGAGAGATCTTTTTCAAAAAGCAACCAAAAAATAAAATATAGGCGCCTGGTGCAGAGCTCCAAGTCCTAGTTTATAGGATATGAACGGCCAGGATGCTATGAAATCCCCGTGGTCTTTAGCCATGCACACACAGCAGCCTTGTATACTGGCTGCCCCACTGTCCTCTATCAGCCTATAAAAGGAAAGCATGTTGTACAGAGGGTGTTCCTTCATATGGAAGCGTCACTAAAAGCACCTGTATTAAGACCAACAGGAACCATCCCAATGAACAGATTTTAGGCTGACATGAAAAAGACTGAACTTGGTGCCATGACCATCCAGCTGTTGAAGCCAGAGGCCAGGGTCTTCCTGTCCTGGCTTCCATGCCTAAGTATGCTCCCAGACACCAGCCTGGGCCCATTGCTAGACTCATCTGACCTCGCTATCCAATGAGAGGCAATGGTTATGCCAGGGGAAACATCAGTTAGACATAAGCAAGGACTTTGCCGTGGCTACAGTGATGACAACAGAAAACCTCAATTTTTAGGAGAAACCAGGAGGATGTAGACAGTGATCCTGGAAAGGCTGGTGAGGCAGGAACAGAGACCAACATAGGCAAGCTCTTACGTTTGCCCCTAACATGGAAGCTTTCTAGCCCAGTCTCCAAGACTGGAGGAGGAAAGGGAAAGAAATGAGTTAGTATTTCCAAATTTTACCTTCTCAGAAAGTCACCTGAGTGTTGGTTGCTAGCTAGGGTCACCTAGGAAACCAGGTGGGGCATGAGCCTCAGGGTGCTGGCACCATCCTCATCTGAGAACACTTCAATTCCTCATCCAACCAGGTCCTCCACTGAGACCAAGCTCAGTGGCAGCACTGAGGCTCTTTTCCCAGAGGTTGCTTTGTAGTATGTCTCCCCAGACCTCACCTGGACTTGGGGTATAGCCCAGAAAAGAAACAGGGCCATATGGACTCTGTTTAACCAAGCTCCCCAAGACCAGGGTGGTGAACAAGACACCTGGGACAGGACTTTGACTCAAACCCCTGGGGTTGGCGAGCAGGAGCATCAGACAGGGTGGTATAAGGGGTAGAGAGACACACAAGGTCCCCGTCCAGAGGTCCTGAACAGAAATTTCCTGTGTTTCCATTACTGTTTTCAAAGTATGGCCAAGGCCTGACTAGCCCCATCTTTGAAGGCTTGACTTCTTGCCAGATGATGTCACCATAGTCTGATGCCCAGGAACCATATTTGGATTCCCTGTAAGGATCTGGGACAAGACAGAGGCAGGCACAAGGTATCCTAGCAGAAGGCACACAGAAGCAAGGGGCAGCACCCCTTACCTGCCATGAAGAGGTGAGCCAGTAGCCTAGCTAGCACACCCTCAGAGGGCATGGGCCAATTGGGTACTCTGGACCCTCTAAGACCTAAGCCAACAACTTACAGAAGCCCCACAGCTAAGGCTAGAGAGGACCTAAGCTGGGATTCACACACATCGGAGCGACACACAGATGCCTATTCTATCTCTCAGTCTGGCACATCATCCTCATACTGCCTGCATTACTGGGACGAACATAACCTCAGTCTCCACACAGATGTGGAGTGCTTCCAGCTGGCCCTATCTGCTGGCCCTCTCCTGTTCCGCAATGGGTGACTATGTCAGGAATGGTGAATAAAGACCTTCTGTACCCCATACATGTGGACATCCTGCCTTCCAGATCAGACACTCTGGTGGAGAGGCAAAGACAGGTGGATCTCTGTGAGTTCGAGGCCAGCCTGGTCTACAAAGCGAGTCCAGGACAGCCAATGCTACACACAGAGAATCCCTGTCTCGAAAAAACAAAAACAGACACTCTGGTGGGTGAAGGGGCTGAGAACTACTCATATACCAATACTGCCACCTCTATGGCTAGCTGGCCCAATAAGAGGGACCCCAGCTGTCCCAAGTGTGTCATGGGCTCTCACACCCCACAAGAGACATCTTTTTTCTGACTCTCAACTTTCCTCTAATAAAGAGAAACGGGGATCCCTGAACCTCCACACACAGGCTACACAAGTTGGGGTGATGCTGTGAGATAGGGAAAGCAGGAAATCTCAGGGCAACTCTCTGCAAAAAGGACAGCAAGCGTACAAAGGCCAGTGTGTGGGTCTATGCACAGGTGGAGATCAAGGAGAGTCACTTTGAGCACTGGAAGCCCTTACTAAGATGGGCCAGCTGTGAGAACCAGCGCTGTTCCAGAACTGCAATAGGAGGCCCTCGACAGGCTGCCCACAACAGCCTACAACCCAGACCAACAGCTAAGCAGCCTTGGCTTCCTCCTCTGCTGTCAGGAGTGGCCTAGGTGCCCGTTCCTCAGTCTAGATGTAAGGGGTAGGGGGATGTAAGGGCCAGCTGGAGCCCCAAAGGAAACATCTGCACATTCCAGACGCATGTGGTCAACAGACGGGTGAGTGCCAGCCACCCCCACCCCCCAGTCCATTGCTGGCCGCCATGCTGGAAACAGGGCTCCGGGGGGAACAGCTCTGAGGGGCCGCTTGTGGATGTTATGTAACTATTCCACAGGAGCCAGCTGCCTCCTCCCTCTGGCAGGCTAGGCCAGCATGGTAAGGAGGAAGCCCCCAGTCCTCCAAGGCCCAGCTTCATCCTCTCCCTGGGAAGAGTCCCCTCAACCAGCCAGGGTGACCCCATAAACATCGCCAACCAGAGCTAGGGCAGAAGGGAATGGAAAGCACCATGAGGGCACAGTCTCGGGTCTGGGCGGAGGGCTGAGCCCCTGGGCTGGCCTCACGCTGAGCGCCTTCCAGCACTAACGGGCCTTTCGTAGCCTAGCAGCAGAGCTAGTGAAGTCCAATACCCTCCTTCTGTTTTTGTTCTCTTTGCTTTTTGTTCCCTTCTATTTATGGCAAGCAAGGCTGGCTTCCAGGGCAGGAAATGATGTTTAAATTAATGAAGTCAAGTTTAAGAGAGAGTTTAAAAAAAAAAACCACCCCACCGCATTGGCGGTGGTATGGACAGTGGGCAGTCTCTGGACTGTACCACCATTTTTTCCAGGGAGATGGGTCAGTGAGGCCAGCCATACCTACCATCACTCTGTAGGCACCTTGAGGCCCATCTCTTACCTGGCTCCAAACCAGGACTAGGCACACAGTAAGGAGCTCAGAGAGAACCCTCAGCCAGGCTGTAGGGCCTCACAGTCCCAGGGCCTGGGATAGAAGAGGCCCCACATTGTTACAAGATGTTCTGTAGGGTCTTTTTGTCCTCACAGAACCCTTTGTCACAAGTACTGCGTCCTCCCACGACTAAACTATCACCAGAACAAGATGCTGGGGGTGACATGACCTGCCTAGGATTTTCATTGAAACTATAGGCAAGGACCGGGCGTGGTGGCGCACACCAGTAATCCCAGCACTAGGGAGGCAGAGACAGATGGATCACTATGAGTTCGAGGCCAGCCTGGTCTACAAAGTGAGTCCAGGACAGCCAAGATAACACAGAGAGACCCTGTCTCGAAAAACTGAAAAAAGAAAAGAAAAGAAACTATAGGTAAGGACAGGAATCAAAGACTCAGATCCCAAAACCAGAAGGAATGTGCTAGGCAATGGGTCCTCCTCATATTGAGGGAACAGCCGAGCCTTGCCCAAGAAATATCTATTCCAAGAGCTGTCCACTGACTCCAAGTTAACAAAACCAGTTGAGGTGGAAGATCTGCTCACCTCCACACAAATGGGACATTGAGGACACTCAGTCAGATTTAAAAAAAAAAAAAAAAAAAAAAAGGAAAACAAGCAGCACTGGAGCCACTAGTCTTCCTCCAGACCACCTCCTGGTGTCCATGCACTGTGACGCAATGCCAGGACCATGTGTGGTTGCTCTGTCCCATTACACTCAGCAAGGGTTCCTCTTCCATACTATCTGACATGTCTGCAGCACCCAGTAGGTCCAAGTTGTTGAAAGGGTGTCTGTCAATAGGCAGATGAGAACTGGTTGCTGCCCTAGTTTTCTAGGGCCTGTGGTATCCTGTACTGGGCAGGAGCCTCAGTCTAGCCATAGTCATATCTCAACCACTTGGGGATCAGACATGGCCAATAGCAAGAACCAGCACGTTACCCAGGCAATGAAGCAATATGGGGGGCTCAGGACCCTTGAGTCCTCTCTATTCCTACAGCTGCAGGGTGGCCCCTTACTCTAACCGTTACCTTAAAGGCTGCAACCAGGAGAAATTGGCTTCTGCCACTGCCAGAAGGACAAAGCTTTTCTCAAGGTAGCCCCACAGGACCTAGCCTCTGTTCCACCACATTCTGCCAGGATTCAACCCGCAAGACTGTCGGGGGTAGGGGGTGGGGGGCAGTGAGCACTGCCTACCTTGACCCCCAAGTACACCCCTCTCCTTGGCAATTAGTGCCTGGGCATCACAAGGCCTCTTTATGAAGAAGACTTCTGCCAAGCCAGAAAGAACAAGGTGTTCCGAGAAAAGACATGAGCTGCATTTTCCAGCTGTATCTCGTCCTTTAGAGAGACGGCTCACGCCCTGTGGCGCCCACACCAGGCCAGCTGGAGCCACACGGACAGCTGAGGCAGGCCAGGCCTAAGCATGGAACACCCCAGACAGCCAACACCCCAGACGGCAGCAGGAGAAGCAGGGTGTTTTCATTCCAGAGCACTAGGCGGGCCGGCTGTCTGGGCTCCCGCTGCTGATGTTGGCCACCACAATGTTCCAGAAAGGAAAATGTGTCTCCATCCAAAATGGCTTCCTCAGTTGAAACCCAACCCCAGCCAGGGTTTCCCTCAGGAGCCAGGGTCGCTATGCTCCCCCCTCTCTCAGCAGAGACACTTTGGATAGAAAAGAAAGGAGGCAGCAGAATGGTCCCTTATGCCTCAGAAAAGTTCAGGGAGGTCAGGCATAACTCAGTGAGAGTCACAAAATGGCAGTCAGAGAAGGCCCAAGAAAGCTACACAGGAAGCCCACATGGAGACACTGTCTGCCCACTGTTGGATGGAGAAACTAGAGTGCTTTTGCAGAACCCAGAAGAGGAAGCCCAGCCTGGTGGCCCATGTATTGGGACACCGAGCGGGAAGACTGATGCCAGGCTCAAAGCCAGACAGGAATATCTAGTGAGACTCTGTCTCACAACAGAAACAAAAACAGGAAGGAGAAACTGAGGCTCACATGTATTTTGGTTTTCCTAAAATCTCTCAAGAAGCCAGCATTGCAAGCCAAGGTTCACTGGGCACACGGAGCAGAACACAGGGCAGTAGCACATCATCATCCACATTGGAGAATAAGGCGGCCTGTGATATCCCAACACAGCCTTACTGCTTCATATATGCCCATCAGTGCAGAAAAAGATGACATAAGAGCTGAGATTTATAAGAGGGAAGCTAGGGATGTTGGTTTCCACTGTAATGCCAGCACCAGTGAGACAGAACTAGAACTGATGCCAACTTAGAAGCCAGCCTGCTCTACCCACTAAGTTCAGACCAGTCAGAGATACAGAATGAGGTAGTAGGAGCCTTTCTCCAAAACCCGAAACAGGAAAAAAAAAAAAAGTGAAAAAAACAAACAAAAGCCAGGCAGTGACGACGCCTTTAATCCTAGAGTTTGGGAAGGCAGAGGCAGGCAGATCTGTGTGAGTTCAAGGGCAGCCTGGTTTACAAAGAAGTTTGGGACAGCCAGGACTACAAAAGAAATCCTGTCTTGAAACCCCCCCCCCAAAAAAAAACTCTAGGGCAGCCAGGGCTACACAGTGAGAACTTGCCTCAAAAAGCAAAACAAAATCTAGAGGGGGCCCAGCATCCTTGGTGCATGCCTGTAGTCCCAATACATGGTAGGCTGAGGCAAGAGGATTTCTTGGGCCCATTCAAGACCAGTCTGGGCAATGGAGCAAGCATCCCATCGCATACATGCTGCCACTACACAAGCCCCACACCACACACAGAGGTGAAAGGGTTTGGGCTAGGGGTACGGTTCACAAAGCCTCCCAGTGTTAAAGGCATCAGTGAGGTCAGACTTTGGGGTCCCCTTGATCTAGATGTTGAGGTATGAGCAGGAATTTGCCTGTTGACAGTGGTCTGTGCTTCTCCTATCTGTACAGTGCCCACACTCAGGCTCTCATGCAACACAGCAGGATGGTCTTAAGGTACATTTCCTGGTGCCTGGTACTGAAGGACAAGGGAACAGCCCCCAGAAATCATGGAGAGAGGGACCCACTTAAACAGCTATAGTGTTAGTAGGGGCGCCAGTGCCTAAACCTGTCCATGATCACAAGCCCTTACCTCTAAGGACCCACAATCCACCCTAAGGTATGACCCCTTAAGGTATTTATGTATAGGGAAGGAAACTGAGCAAAGGTCACATAGGAACTGCAAGGGCTGGGACATGAACCCAAGTCTGATAACAGATTCCCATGCTTCCCTCCAAAACAGGGGGCCTGGGGCAGGGGAACCTCTAGGGAGCACATACCAAACCGGTGACAAGTCGGCATAACAGTGCACTCCTTTAATCCCAGCACTGAAGAGGCAAAGGCAGGCAGATGTCTCTAAGTTCAAAGCCAGCCTGGTCTACAGAATGGGTTCCAGGACAGTCAGGGTTACATAGTGAGACCCTGTCTCTGGGGCATAAAAAAAAAGAAAGAGAAAGAAACTAGGGAGAACCCCAACAATCCATCGGATCCCCATGAGTGCTTCGAACATCCCCACGCCCTACATCTCCACTCCTTGCCATCTTTTAATTGACTGAGTCTGGTCTTGGATATCACCATATCACTTCTGTGGACACACCAGTATACAACTCTAAAAAGCACTTCAACATCTGGGAGCCTCAGTTTCATAGTCAATACAACGGAACCAAGAGGCTCCAGCCCACAGGCTCACAGGAAGATACCAATGAGAGAAAGGACACAAAAAAGCACATGTCAAGCCTCTGAAAGAGCAGAAGACGAGGATGAATCTTCTAGATAGTTTCCTCAGAGGTTTTGGGTTTTTGTCTCTCAAGATTGAAGGGAAGGGTAGGGGGAGCTGTCTCCCTATATAAACCAAGCTGGACCCAAACTTGTAATGATCCTCCTGCCTTTGCCTCCCAAGTGCTGGGATGACAGGATGTCCTACCACACCTGACCTCCTAATGACCAAACTCTTTACATTTTCATATATATTTATTACTTGGTGTAATTAAAACTTATTTTCTTCCTTTCTTTTTTTCTTTTACGTTTTTCGAGACTGGATTTCTGTGTCACAGCCCTGGCTGTCCTGGACTCCCTTTGCAGAGCAGGCTCAGATTCACCTGCCTCTGCCTCCCGAGCACTGAGATTACAGGCATGCGCTGCCACCACCACACAGCTAAAGCTTATTTTCATCAACAACAAAATTCAGACAAAAACTGCATACCAGAAGGTCACGTTTCAAAATTTACAACTTGTTGATTTTTAGTATCTTCACAAGCCTGTGTAACTATCCATACTAATTTCATCATGTTTTCATCATTCCAAACAGAAGCCCCATAGTTCTTAGCCATCTACTCTCACCACCCTATTAATCTTTTTCTGTCTCAATAGATTTACCTATTCATACTATTTTTTATACCTTAAATTTTTTATTAATTTATATATTTATTCGCTTTACATCCCAATTGTAGTCCACTCCCTCCTCTCCTCCCATTCCCACCTTCCCTTCCTCTTCCCCCTCCCCCCTCCCCTATTCCTCAGGAAATGTGAGCTCCCCTACCTACCCACCCCAGCTCATCAAGTAGCATCAGGACTGAGGGAGTCCTCTTACCCTGTGGCCTGGTGAGGCAGGGCAGCCAATGAAGTCATCAGAAAGCAGGCAACAGCGTCCATGTCAGAGACAGCCCCTGCTCCCCTTAGCAGAGGACCCACGTGAAGCCTGGGCTGCCCATCAGCTACATCTGTGTAGGGGCCTAGGTCCAGTCTATGCAGGGTCCTTGGTTAGTGCTTTTTTTTTTTTTTTTTTTTTTTTTTTTTTTTTTTTGGTTTTTCGAGACAGGGTTTCTCTGTGTAGCCTTGACTGTCCTGGGCTCACTTTGTAGACCAGGCTGGCCTCGAACTCACAGCGATCCGCCTGCCTCTGCCTCCCAAGTGCTGGGATTAAAGGCCTGCGCCATCACGCCCGGCCCTTGGTTAGTGCTTTAATCTCCAGAAGTCCCTTGAATTTTTGTTTTTATAACAGTATTTCTGTATGTGGCCCAGACTGACCTCAAATCCAAAATCTTCCTGCCTCAATTACCCAGTGTTGAGACTACAAGTTTGAGCTATCATACCTACTTACCATTCACATTTTTTTCTTTTTGAGATAGGGTTTCCCTGTGTAGCCCTAGCTGTTCTGGAACTATGTAGACCAGGCTGGCCTGTCACTCAGAAATAAATCTAAAACAACCACATCTAACGAGAATAAATAGTTTACACCTAGTGTCAGGTGGCTGTCCCAAGGAGCTTTTCTCAGTAACAGAATGTCCTGCCTTTCTGGGCATGGTGGCACACACCTTTAGTCCCAGCACACAGGAGGCAAAGGCAGGGGGATTTCTGTGAGTTCAAGGCCAGCCTGGTCTACAAAGTAAGTCCAGGACAGCTAAGGCTACACAGAGAAACCCTGTCTCAAAAAAAAAACAAAAACAAAAGAATGTCCTACTTTGTAGTCACTGGCCACAAAGGCTCCAGAGACCCTGACAGCATGAGTCAGTTTTTCCCATAAGTCAACAGTAGAAAAAGGGCTGGGCTTGGTGGCACATGCCTGTAATCCCAGCAGTCGAGAGGCAGAAGCGGGCAGATCACTGTGAGTTCGAGGCCAGCCTGCTCTACAAGGTGAGTCCAGGACAGCCAGGGCTACACAGAGAAACCCTGTCTCAAAAAATCAAAACAAAAACAAAATATAAAGCAGGAATGACAGGCAAGAAGGGTGAGATTCATTACTCTAGGGTTTTTTTTTTTTTTTTTTTTTTTTTGGTTGGTTGGTTGGTTGGTTGGTTTGGTTTGGTTTAGTTTGGTTTGATTTGACAGGATTTCTCTAAATGTAGCCCTGGCTGTCCTGGAACTCATTCTGTAGACTAAGCTGGCCTCGAACTCACAGAGATCCGCCTGGCTCTGCTTTCTGAGTGCTGGGATTAAAGGCGTGCGCCGCCACTACCCAGCTCATTACTGTTCTACATACTTTTCACAATAACAAGGCTTTAAGTGCTCCACAGTAGAGCTCAAGCCAGTCAAGTAGCAGCACCCTGCCTGAGATGTCACCTTCCTTAGGCAGTAGGATGGTTTTCAAGCCAAGAAAAGCTGTTACCAGGACACAACTGTCCTGCCAAGGAGCCACACATAGAGGCCTGATGATGGTCAGAAAGGCGGCAATGTCCACTGGGCACCTAAGAAGGGTCCTGGCCACCAGTAGCCTTCAGGGTAGACAACCCACTAGACACAAACTGGCCTGGAGAACCAGCAGGGGGAACTCAACACTCTGGCCCTGAGGCCTCCGCCTCCTGTCAGCTGGTTCTCACAGTTCATTAAGCCTCTTAGAAGAAGCGTGGGAGGTAAAAAGAGAAACGTGGAGTCTTCACCTGTCAGTCTACATGAGGTCATTCTGGTGAGCTCAGGCTGGGCTAGGCCATTGGCTCTCAGAAAACCCTTCAAACGAGGGCCTGGCTCAGCGCTCACTGCTGTGAGAGCCCATAGACCTGTAAGCCTTCATCCTGCGGTTCCTTGACTGCTCCTGGGAGGCCGGCAAGGGCTGGGTCTGACCCCCAGAGATGTCAGCCAGCAGAAAGAGAGGTGCCCTTACTCATCCATAAACAAAAGGTGAGGTGCATCGGATATACTTCTGTGGGTTCTGCTCGATAGTAAGAGGGGGACCCATGTCCAGAGCACTTGAAAATCCATTAAATTGGCCCAGTTCTACTTCCAGCGGAGACTACTGGGGCTGGAGGACCCAGGAAATTGAGGTGGCTGGAATCAGCTCTGAGACAAACGGCTGCAACCCTGCCCTCCTCCTCCTTCTTGATTCAGCTCCGGTCCCCAGCACCTCAAAAGGTCCAAAACCTCAAACTATCATGTCTAGGATGTGATACCTTGAACAAATTACATCACATCTCCAAGGCTATTACGTCATCTACAAAACAGGGGTCTAGTTCTACCACCTTCCAGGGAATTAAACTAAGAATTAAGTGTGATAATCTATTTAAAAAGCACCTAGTTAAGCCTGCTTCAAGGAGCTCTCTCAGTGTGAGCTGCCTGTTAGTTTCAGAATGCAAAACTGGCTAGGTCTCCAACGTTTTAATCCCGCCTGGCAATTTCCCCTCCCTACGTTCCTAAAATAACTCAGCTCTACCTGAGGCCCCACTCTCATCGTGCTCTCTACACCCTAACACTTCTCCAACAATCACCATATGTGGCCAAGACCAGCCTGCAAGCCGCTGGACCTACCTTTCTTGTCCTTTGAGCATTGACAATTCTTGCACATCCATCAAATTCTTTTCTAGACCCTTCCCTAGACGCCAACTCTGAGCTGAGACAGAAATCCCCAACCCCAGGATGCATCTCAATTAGTCTCTAATTAACGTTTAATCCGCAACCTCCTACCACGCCCCACCCGCTGTTGCAGCTCCTGTTTGAGGAACCCAGCAGCTTAAGGCGTCAGTCTTCATAGAAACTGGGATTTTTTGGCTACCCTTCTGGGTCACGACGGCTGAGGTCCAAGGTTTTCCTTATTTAGTCGGGCCGACATCCCTGCTGGAGCCTCGCCCTGGGAGCGGCCAGGCCCGGCTGCGTCTTGCGGCCCGAACTCGGGACCGCGCCCACGCCCTGCGGCCGACAGCTCTGCAACGCTCCAGAAGGGATCTATCCTATCTACCTCAGTCCCGCTCCCGCCGGACCCAGCCGTGATGCTCAAGCCAGGCCGCCCGCCGCCATGGCAACCGCCTGCCCGCCTGCACTGCCTCGGCGCGGCTACTCACAGCGCGGTGGCGTCAGCCGGGATGCGCAGACTCGGCCCGAGCGTCTGCAGCCAGCGGCCAGAGCAATTGACGCGGCAGGCGGCGTCCGGCGCCGGACCGCAAAAGCAGGGGAGCGGGCAAGGCCCGCAGCCGCGCCCAGGGTCTCCAGCCAGCGCTCCGAGCCACAGGCCCAGGCCCAGGGCCAGCGCCAGGCGAGCGGGCGCGCCGGGCGGCATCGTCAGCGCAGCCCGCGCATGGCCCCGGCTCTCCGAGGCCCCGTGCGCCGGCAGCCGCAGTTCAGGAAGGGCCCGCGGACCTCATGGTGTGGCCCGAAACTGGATGCCGCGGCGGCCGTGGCCTGTCTGCGGGATAACAGCTGCTCGGCGATCTGGGGCAGGCCGCACCTCAGGCAGGGCCTTGGCCGCCTGCTCGCGCATTCGCGCTGCACTGCAGACCCAGCGCCGGCTCCTCCTACAACTCAACCCCCGGCGCCGCGCCGGGCGGTGCGTCCTCAGGCTCCGCCCCCGCGTCCCAAGTTGGCCGTAGGCAGGACTTGGTGAAGAGACCGCATTCACAGGCTCCGCCTTCTGCACTGCAGATCCTGCAGTGGGCGGGGCCTGAAGGAAGGGCGCCAGCCTAGGCCCCGCCCAACATACCCATCATTGGTTGACAGGGCCTCATGGGGGGGGCTGGCCCGAACAGGCCCCGCCCACTGCTCTGCTGGTCCAGCTGTAGACAAGGCTTGAGGGTGGAGGAGGCTCCGCCCCCTCTACTGCGGAATTAAGAGGCCCCACCCATCGCGCTGCAGTGAGTCGGGGCCCGCGTAGGCGGGGTACAGCAAGGTTCGGTCCCCTACCCGGTAAGATTGTGAGAGACTGGAGGGCTTCTGGCTATTCACTCCTCCTTCCCCTGTGAAGTCCTCTGGCTGTTGAGGCCTCCTCGGAGTCAGTAGGTTTCTTCACTCACAGCCTTCTGCAATCAACAGTTAGTTACAGTATTGAAAACACCTATAGGGCGATGGTGGTTCAGGATTTAATCTCAATCCTCGGGAGGAAAGGCAGGTGGATCTCTGAATTCCAGGCCAGCTAGGTCTACAGAGCAAATTCCAGGATGACCAAGGACATACAGAGAAATCCTGTTTAAAGAGACAGAGACAGAGACACAGAGAGAGCGCTCAGCTGATCAATTAGCTTACCGTGCAAAACCTGTTTACCTGCGTTCGATCCCGAAACCCTCGTAAAAATGAACTTACACAAAGTTGTCCGCTGGCCCCTACACCCTCGCCATAAGCACGCACCCTACACTAATAATAAATTTTAAAATAAAAGTAAAAAACTGCCGCCTACAGTTTCTGGGTGCCCGCTGGGCGAGCTTCCACTCCGCAAGTCTTCTCTGTCCCTGCAGAGACCTGAGTCAATAAATACTTGCTGCGTCATCTCATGGCCCTCTGCCAGAGGGGGCTGCAGCAGCGCAGCTCGGAAGTGAGTCACAAGACAGCGCTCACCTGGAGTGGGTGAAGCTCAGCGCAGTGACCTCCACCCCCACGCGCAGCCCACCCTGCAGCTGCTGAGGTGCTGATATGATGTCGTCGTCGTCCACCCCCCCAACCCCCGCCCGCCCAGCAGGCAGCTCCAGCTCCCAGTGCTGCAGATCCTTGTGCGCAGGAGCTAAAGACAGTATTAACAAGAAAGACAAGAGTCCAAACACAGCACTGGAAATAAACCTTGAAAACATGCTTAGATGCCCAAT
This sequence comes from Acomys percivali, assembly GCA_907169655.1. Classification (NCBI taxonomy): domain Eukaryota; kingdom Metazoa; phylum Chordata; class Mammalia; order Rodentia; family Muridae; genus Acomys; species Acomys percivali. The sequence continues at coordinate 61,211,382 of OU015755.1, read as the reverse complement.
ACCAGGAACTACATGTTCTGTGTTTTCATTTACAGGAAGTATTCAAAAAAGTAAAGTAAAAAAATAACAATGATAAAAAAATTTTTTTTTAAGATTTATTTCTTTATTATGTATAGACCATTCTGCCTGCAGGTCAGAAGAGATGGTTGTGAGCCACCATGTGGTTGCTGGGAATTGAACTCATGACCTTTGGAACAGCAGTCAGTGCTCTTAACCTCTGAGCCATCTCTCCAGCCCCCACAATGATAAAATTTTAAAAAGAAGAAAGTCCCTAGATTTTGTTGATGAGTTGATGAGGAGCGTCCCAAGGTTGAAGGGAAAGAGGTGAGGGTTTCATTGGGGCCAATAAGTTTATTTGTTATAGAATTAGTACAAGTGATTGAACGGCCTTATGAAATATATTAAAACCCACAGGGCATGGTGGCACAACTTTCTAAGCAGAGTAAAAGTTTCCCAAAGCTCAAGGTCATCCTATCTATGTAGTGCACCCCTGACCCAGCTATTTAATGAGTCTCTCTCTCTCTCTCTCTCTCTCTCTCTCTCTCTCTCTCTCTCTCTCTCTCTCTCTC
>OU015755.1:61186360-61210803 GCA_907169655.1 Acomys percivali | reverse complement strand
CTCTCTCTCTCTCTCTCTCTCTCTCTCTCTCTCTCTCTCTCTCTCTCCCCTCTCTCTCTCTTACACACACACACAGAGGCATACGCCACCACGAGGTGGTAATCCCAGCACAGATCTCTGAGTTCGAGGCCAGCCTGGTCTACAAAGCGAGTGAGTCCAGGGCAGTCAAGGCTAAAGAGAAAGCCTGTCTTGAAAAACCCAAAACACAGGCCGGGCGGTGGTGACCGACGCCTTTAATCCCAGCACTCTGGAGGCAGAGGCAGGTGGATTGCTGTGAGTTCAAGGCCAGCCTGGTCTACAAAGTGAGTCCAGGACAGTCAAGGCTACACAGAGAAACCCTGTCTCAAAAAAAAAAAAAAAGAAAGAAAGAAAGAAAAGAAAAACCCAAAACACAGACACACACACACACACAAACACACACACACACACACCATGGCGTGGGATGAGGGTATAGCTGGAGAGATAGCTCACCAATGAAGAGTTCTCCCTGAGGACAAGTGTTTGGTTCACGCACAGGACAGCATACAACCAGGGAATTCCAAGGTCATCCTGATCTCTTCCAGCTCCTAGAGTGTGTGGATAATACCTATCCACATAAAAACATAAATATGCCTTTTGTTTGTTTGTTTGTTTTTGCTTTTTTTCAAAACAGGGTTTCTCTGTGTAACAGCCCTGGCTGTCCTGGAACTCACACTGTACAGTACACCAGGCTGGCCTCCAGCCGACGAGACCTTCTGCCTCTGCTTCCTGCTCCTGAGCTCTGGGATCAAAGGTGTGCGCCACCATGCCCAGCTTCAATATGCCTGCGTGTATGTCTGTGTGAGGGTGTCAGATCTTAGAGTTACAGACAGACAGAGCTGCCACGTGGGTGCTGGGAGTTTAACCCAGCTCCTCTGGAAAAGTAGTCAATGCTCTTAACTTCTGAGCCATCTCTCCAGCCCTTAAATAGTCTTAAAAAGAGTACTAGATATGGGCTGGAAAGATGGCTCAGAGGTTAGGAGTACTGACTGTTCTTCTAGAGGTCCTGAGTTCAGTTCCAAGAAACCACATGGTGCCTCACAACAATCTACAATGTGATCTAATGCCCTCTTCTGCTATGCAGGCAGAGCACTGTATACATAATGAATACAGAATACTATATACCATATTTGATAAATTATATCTCAAATTTTTTTTTGTTTTCTCTGTGTGTGTGTGTGGTTTTGGACAAGGTCTCACTAGGTATCCCTGACTGCCCTGGAGCTCAGATACTTACCTGCCTTTGCCTCCAGATTAAAGGCATGCTTTCACACTAGTTTTGGTGTTTTGTTTTTTTCACACTGTAGCCCAGGATGGCCTCAAACTGATAGCCTCAGCCTCCTGAATTTTGGGATTACAGAGGATTAACATTTATACCTTACAGATAAGGGCTTTTTAATTTTTTATTAAAGACAAAGGTGAACCATGTAGTTCTGGCTGGTCTAGAACTCCCAATGTAGACCAGGCTGGCCTTGAACTCACACAAGTCCACCTGCCTCTGCCTGTGCCTCTAGAGTGCTGGAACTACACCCGCTACTTATTTATTTATTTATTTTGGTTTTTCCAGACAGGTTTTTTCTGTGTAGCATTGGCTGACCTAGAACTTGCTCTGGAGACCAGGCTGGCCTCAAACTCACAGAGACTCACCTGTCTCTGCCTTCCTGCGTTCTGGAATTACAGCCATGCACCACCACACCCAGCTCTTTTTTGGGGGAAGAGTTTCAAGACAGGGTTTCTCTTGTAACAGTGTAGCCTTGACTGTTCTAGATTGGCTTTGCAGACCAGGCTGGCCTGAAACTCACAGCAATCCACCTGCCTCCGCCTCCCTAGTGCTGGGATTAAAGGTGTGCACCACCACCATCCGGCTAAGATATATATTTTCCACATGCGTGCTCACATGTGGAAATCAGGGGACAGCTTTATGAGGTTGTTTGTCCTCTGTCTACCCTGATATAGATTAAAACCTTTACCTACTTTTTTTTTTTTTAACTTTTCCGAGACAAGGTTTCTCTGTGTAGCCCTGGCTGTCATGGACTCACTTTGTAGACCAGGCTGGCTTCGAACGCACATCGATTTGCCTCCTTCTGCCTCCCAAGTGTCAATTTTTTTTTTTTTTAATATTTGGCTTTCAAGATAGGGTTTCTCTGGATAGCCCTGGATGTCTAGGAACTCTCTTTATGGATCAGGGATCCACCTGCCTCTACCTCCCAAGTGCTGAGATGAAAGGCGTGTGCCACCACCACCCCTAGCTTCAAGATTTGAGGTAATAAATGTGTCCTAAGGGTATCCTGAGAGAAGACATGGGAGCCCAGGAAACACACAGCTTTGAGACGAGGCCTCCTCTGCAGAGACATTACAGCTTCCAGAGGAGGGTTACCCCAACCCCTAAGCAGCTGAGGAACTTAGGAACCTGAGCCCCGCTCCTTCTCCAGCCATTGGGGCTCCTACGGGAGGGTTACCCCAACCCCTGAAGAGCTGAGGACTTTAGAGGACTGAGTCCTACTCTTTCTTTGCCACTTTCTCCTATTCTTCTTCATTGCTTCTTCTGATGAGAGAGTCACACCAGGCAGTAAATCTCTTAAGAGAGATGTATTGCAGGGACAAACGCAGAAATGGCTGCCTTTGCTCCCTAGAGAAGACAGCAGAGAACTGAACAAACAGAGCCTTTATTTAGGGCTTTTAGGGGGAGGAGCTTTCTAGGGCAGAGATTTTTTTTGATGATTGGTGAGATTTCAAGTCCTGAGCTTGGGGGAAGCTTAGGGATTGGTGGGGTTTTGTTCAGCCAGTTCAACTAAATTAGCATATATCTGGGAGAAGCTTTTGTGACAGTTGAGGGGTGGTTATTAACTAATTCATACCCTAAGGGGTTTACACAGACGAACTCTAAACAAAACAACTTTCCTTAATACACTATGAATTTATACTAAGGGCTCCGATTTCTAGTTCTGGTCCCTGATGGGCAGTGTCAGGCTATGTAAAGCTCCCTGCCTAAGAGGAATAGCTAGTTTACATATTGTTGCCACAAAGATGGCGCCAAAGATGCTCACAGATGAGCTTCAGTTACACACACCTCCCTCCCCCTGAGCTCCCTATCAGCAACAGCCATAGCTGAGGCCTCAGGTGCTGCGGCTTTCTCCTTGGCTTCAGCTTCTCAGCCTCTCCAATCATCTGACCTCAGGTCCCAGGGCTTAGGCACTCTGGAATCCTGAGGTGTTGCTGTCCGGAGGTGTAGAGAGACCAGCAGCACAGCCTGAAGATCCAAGCACCCTTTGCAGGGACCACAGGCTGTGGCATCCAGGGGAGTTGGAAAGGGGTACTCAGAGAAAGAGGAGCCCAAAGGCAAAGTTGAGGCTGCCCAGCCTGACTGCTGGAACACCTCAGCAGGGGCCCAGACGCTCTCCTGCAAAGTACACAAAGTTTACAGAGCATGCAAAGTTCACAAAGGAAGTCTGGCAGGAAAGGCTTTCCCTGGTGTGAATAGCCAACATCTACTGTAGACAGAGCATTTGTCCCAAGATTGTCAGAACCCCAGAAGACAGGTCCAAGGTCATCCTGGCCCTTGCTGCGTCACCTGTGCACTACTTAAAGGAAAGGTGTCAGGAAGTGACCTTGATAGAAGGCATTTTGAGTGAAGACTTGGCAGGAAGCCACATGCCAGCAGGTTGGTGGCATGTAAGGACTGTAAACATAGCTGATGGTCAGCTGTCTCAAAAAGCCTAGCTGTTCAGGGAAGAAGGGCAGGGGAGGGCAGAGCAAAACCAGGTCTTTCTCTTAATATGAGAAAGGCTTTACAGGTTAAGGGAAGCATGCCAGCAGAGAGGTGACCAGGAGAGCAGCGAGGACATCTTGAGAGATGGAAGAGAAAGACACCATACCACACATTTGCTCACCCACTCCTTCATTGCTGTATTCTGTTGGATTCCAAGAGCTTTAGCGACTTGAGACAATTGCTATTCCTTTATGACATGAGATTACTAGAGAAACAGAGAAGTCAACAAATGTTCTAGGCCACACAGCAGGTGACTAGCAGGCTTAGGATTATATTCAAAATCCAAGATTTTCTGCAGACAGATGACAGACTTAAGATTCAAAGACTCAGAGCGCAGAAAGATACACCCACAGGAAAGCGGAGAAGCAGAGTGGCCCTCCAGAAGCAGAGGCAGGCAGATCTCAAGGCCAACTTTGAGTTCTAGGCCAGCCAAGGCTACATAATGAGATCCTCTCTCAAAGAAAAAAAAGAAAAAGAGAGTGAAACAAAATAAGTAAAATATTAATCAGCTCTATATTTTTTAAATTTTATATTTATTTTTATTGCTTTCATTTGTGTGTATGCCTGTGTCTATGTGAGTGCAGCCACATAGAGCAGCTTTTGTGACTGCCGGTAAGCTCATCACCGTGCATGCTACCCTGACCAATAGCGAACCAGATGAGGCCTTAATTATGGATATTATATTTATTGGTGAATTGGCAACTGGAGATTCTTCAAAAAGCAAAAAGGAGTCCACCAACAATTTCCCTGCTGGCTTCTGTTGCAAATGTTGTCCATATACAGAGAATAACTACTCTCTCTTTGAGAAACTAACCCAGACATTTTACGAGGCAAATGTTGTCCATATACAGAGAATAACTACTCTCTCTTTGAGAAACTAACCCAGACATTTTACGAGGCAAATGTCGTCCATATACAGAGAATAACTACTCTCTCTTTGAGAAACTAACCCAGACATTTTACGAGGCACAGAGAACTTTACACTCAGTCATTGGTCATGGTCATAGGGCGCCCCTTACAATGATGGATCGGCTCTGTTCAAAGGCAGAGTCCTGTGCAGGCTTAGCCACGGAAGGAAAGGCATTACAGTGGAACTGGTGCCTATCTGAATTCCTTTGTGACCAAGATGTGCTAGCAGAGGGGTCTGTGCCTCCCCACACTGAGGAACTATCTCAGTTGCCTAAACTTCTCACACACTCCCACCCCAAGAGAGGCACCAACTGAGCTCTGGGGACCTTTGGAAAGGCTACACAGAGAAACCTTGTCTCAAAAAACAACAGCAACAAACTTTTTCTGTTGCCAAAAAACCCCTAGAGGTGTTTTTTTGTTTGTTTGTTTGTTTGTTTTTGGTTTGTATTTTCTTCCCTTTTTTTTTGTTTTTTGTTTTTTGTTTTTGTTGTTGTTGTTTTTGGTTTTTGATTTTTGGAGACAGGGTGTAGCCTTGGCTGTCCTGGACTCACTTTGTAGACGGGCTGGCTTCGAACTAACAGCAATCCACCTGCCTCTGCCTCCCAAATGCTGGAATTAAAGGTATGCACCATCACACCCAGCGTTTTGTTTGCTTTTTAAAGATGTATTTATTTATTATGTATACAATGTTCTGTCTGTGTGTGACTACATGCCAGAAGAGGGCACCAGATCTCGTTATAGGTGGTTGTGAGCCACCATGTGGTTGCTGGGAATTGAACTCAGGAACTTTGGAAGAGCAACTAATGCTCTTAACCTCTGAGCCATCTGTCCAGCCCCAGGATGAGGCAGTTTTTTTTTTTTTTGGGGGGGGGTGTTGTTTGTTGTTTTTTTGTTTTATTTTGTTTTTGGTGGGGGGTTGGTTTTTTGAGACAGGGTATCTCTGTTACACAGAGCCCTGACTATCCTGGACTCTCTTTGTGGATCAGGCTGCTGACCTCAAACTCAAGAGAAATCCACCTTCCTCTGCCTCCTTAGTGCTGTAATTAAAGGTGTGTGCCACCACGCTGGGCTTGGGACAAGGTTTTGTTATTATCTTTCCAGGAAAATAAAAGCATCCAACTAAGGAATCCAGAGACCACTGGACAAACGAAACATCTGAAGAAAAGGTACGGATCATAAAGAGAAAATGTCCCAAGAAAAAGAGTAAATTGGCCAGTGGTATCACTCACCCACTTCAAGCTAACCAGCTTAAAATTCCAGCTCAGCTCAGAGCCCTGGACTAGTACTGGCACCCATGACACCATCTTACTAGGGTGGCCACCTCTTCCTGCCTTCGAGGGCCTACGGCTGGACAACACAGGCAGGAGCTCCCTGCCTTCTTCCTGCTCACTTACTTCCCGCCCACTCACTTCCTGCCCAAATGCTTGTCTCTGCTGCCCTCTATAGATGTAAGTGGCAAATGGTCTTTTTGTGGTCCCCATTCAATTAAAACATTGAGGCTGGAGCTTGGCTCCCTCCTTTTCTAAACCCAGGCATGTTTGTTAAAGGAAAATCCAAAATCTCTGTCTCATATCAGAAGAGCCACCTGGTACGGGACAGAGGAAAACAAAAGATAAGGGACCATTCTGTTGCCACTAATCTCATAATCTCGTGATTTTCATTTGACTCTCTAAAGCTTTCTTTCTTTCTTCTTTTTTTTTTTTTTTTTTTTTTTTTTTTTTTTTTTTTTTGTTTTTCGAGACAGGGTTTCTCTGTGTAGCCTTGACTGTCCTGGACTCACTTTGTAGTCCAGGCTGGCCTCGAACTCACAGCGATCCGCCTGCCTCTGCCTTCCGAGTGCTGGGATTAAAGGCGTGCACCACCACTCCCGGCTTCTAAAGCTTTCTTAAGGTATACAAATCTATATAAAAATCTATAAAATTATGACAATGTAAACTTCCTTTTGTGACACTAGTGGTCATACAGAGTACTAACTAATTCTGGAAATAAGCTTCATTTAGCTTCCTGCATGTGTTTTCAGGTTTGAGTCTGAAAGAAGTAATTAGGAACAAAGCTTGTGTCCCTCAGATGTATTTGATAGATTGTGGTCCTCAGAACTTTCAGGGATCTGCTGAATATGTCATTTAAAATGTTTAAGTGGCTGGGCATGGTGGTGCACACCTATCACCCCAGCACTTGGGAGGCAGAGTCAGGTGGATCCCTGTGAGTTTGAGGCTAGCCTGGTCTACCAAGTGAGTCCAGGACAGCCAGGCATATACACAGAGAGACCTTGTCTTGAAAAACCAAGGAAAAAAATGTTTAAGTGACCATTCATAACAGTAACCTTTGAAGTCTCCAAAAAGATGATGAGGCCCTGCAACAACACATCCACCTGGATTGTGGTAACGCTAACCACAGGGAAAAGCTGCCCCATGCCTCTTATGCTGCCAGGTTTGCACAGACAGCAGATGTGTTCTGCCTAGCCAGGATTGCCACTAAACTGACAAACACCATCCAAAGACCAGCTTTGGACTACAAACTGCTTACGACATTCAAATTGCTGAGTTTATAGGAGACTAACAGGAACATTTTACAGAACCTTGAACTCAAAAATATTTAATCCTAAAACTGTCCAACACAGCCAAGCTGGACATTGTAAATAGTTTCATTGTGTTAACACCTTTCCTTTTTGTTTAGACAAAAAGAGGGAAATGTTGCAGGATATTTGGTCACACTGTGAGCCCTGAGATTGTGTTATTTACTGGGGGGGGAAAATTGTGGTGTGGCTCAGCAGTAGCACACACCTTTAATCCAAGAGCTTTCTGTTTGAATATTGAAAACAGGATTAAATAAAGCCAACCATAGGTCAAGAGGCAGAGCAAGCAACCAGTTGGCAAGATGTGAACATAAGTTTTTTTTTTGGTTTGGTTTGGTTTGGTTTTTCGAGACAGGGTTTCTCTGTGTAGCCTTGGCTGTCCTGGATTCACTTTGTAGACCAGGCTGGCCTGAAACTTACAGAGATCCACCTGCCTCTGCCTCCCGAGTGCTGGGATTGAAGGCGTGTGTCACCACCACCTGGCTTCTCATGAGGATTTTGAAAAAAAAAAATTTTTTTTTTTTTTTTTTTTTTGTGCTCTCTTTTGTTTTGTTTTGTTTTCTAGATAGGGTTTCCCTGTGTAGCCTTGGCTGTCCCGGAACTCACTCTGTAGACCAGGCTGGCCTCGAATTCACAGAGATCTGCTTGCCTCTGCCTCCCGAGTTCTGGGATTAAAGACATTGATCATCATGCTTAGCTATTATTTTTTTTTAATGATTTATTTATTTGTAGTGTGTATGAGTGTTTCCAGCTGCCTGTATCAAGTGTGTTACATGCATGCAGTTCCCACAGAGCCCAGAAGAGGGCACTGGATCTCCTAGAACAGGAGTTACAGACACTTGTGCACTGAGAGCTGGAAATGGAATCCAGTTCTTTGCGAGAGCAGCAAGGGTTCCCACCCACAGAGTCATCTCTCCAACACTGTCCTAGTTGTTGAGACAGTCTCTCATCGAACCTGCAGCTCAATGTTTCACCCAGACTAGATTACCATTGAGTCCCTGGAATCCCTCTGTCTCCGTTAGCCAAGGTTACAGACACATACTGCCAAACCTGCCTCTTCAAGCTTGCCCATCTTGCACGTTACCCATCAAGCCTTCTCCCTAGCGCTTCAGCTTGAGTGCTTTATTTTTTTTAATACTTATTTATTATTATGTATACACGTTTTCTGCCTGCATGTACATCTGCAGGTCAGACAAGGGCATCAGATCACATTATAGATGGTTGTGAGCCACCATGTGGTTGCTGGGAATTGAACTCAGGTCCTCTGGAGGAGCAATCGGTGCCCTTAACCTCGGAGCCATCTCTCCAGTCCCAGCTTGAGTGCTTTAAACGTGCGTCATTGGATACATTACTTAGACACCCATAAAACTACTTTTGACAAAACCAGGCAGCAAAGGCCTATATCCAAAAGCACCTCCCACTCCCCGCTACCCCCACCCCCATAAATAAAAAAGACACCATGCAAGCTCAGTCCCAGAGAAGTCTGTCATTGGTAGCTCTTGGAATTATGTGGTAAATCAAGGAACTGTTTGATCATTTCATGATAATGCTTCTTTTTGGGGGAGAGGGGGGCGGTCTGAGACAGGGTTTCTCTGTGTAACAGCGCTGACTGTCCTAGACTTGCTTTGTAGACCAGGCTGGCCTTGAACCTCCCAAGTGCTGGGAATACAGGTGTGTGCCACCACTGCCCGGCTTTGTGATAATGTTTCTATCTCCCGTGTTGTTCGAGGATGTGGATCCGCCCAGCTCTTCTCTTGACAAAGGGTCCCCACCCAGGAGCTGAAAGACTGCACCGCTGAGAACTGGTCTCCTTCCCCCCACCCCCACACCTCCATAGGAGCGCAGATTTAGGGACCCTGGCCCCCAAGAAAATAGAGAATGTGAGTTTTATTTTCAGTGCTATGGGTGCAACCTAGGGCCTCTTGTGTGCTGAGTGAGTGCCTGCTCACCTGTTACTACCAGACAGCGAGACACTAAGGCCACCAAATTAAGGCCACCAAAATAAGTAGGCTCTGGGGGTACCTTTTCAGGAGAATATATTTGGACCTTTTACACCCGCGTAACAGAGTCTACATACCTCTGACATCACCTGCTTTCTAGAGTGACTCTCTCTCTCTCTCTCTCTCTCTCTCTCTCTCTCTCTCTCTCTCTCTCTTCATACAATTCAGGGCTGTTGCAGTTCTTCTGATGTTTCCATGGCAACTTTCACAAGGATTTCATAGAACATAAGGTGTTTGAACAGGAAGGGCCCTTGGAGATCAACTCCTCCTCCTCCATGTTTCACAGAACAGGAAATAGGTCCAGAGAGGCGATGCCAAGTACCCAGGGTCACACAGTGAGAGAGGGACCCTCTGCTCTCTCCTCTGGCATTTAGAGAGCAGACAGCTGAGCTCTTCATGAAGTGCTCGGAGAACACAAGCTTTGGGGGCTCCGTCTTGCTTGCTGAAGAACTCCTGAGGACCAATCTAACGCTCTGCTGCCCAATCACAGACCTTCCCCGTCAGTGCCAGTGAGGACAGGAGCAGGCAGCACAGGGTCTGTCCTCAGGAAACTCCCAGATGGGTACAGAAGCTTCCGGAGAACCAGTGGAGGGCATCTAGGGTGCAGGAGGTAGGGACAGGAGGAGGGTGGGAAGCAGGGCTCCAAGCGAAACCTGTAAGGTCAAGGAAATGGTCCCCGTGCCTGCCTGCACTGTTCTCCAGCACAAGCCAGACTCTGAGGTGAGGGTAAAGTTGGACGCTTAGGTAAATGAGAGAGACCAGCTAGGCTGGGGACTCATGGGACATGCTATACCAGGGCAACTCCAGAAAGTGCAGTTAGATGTTTATAGGAGCTGGCGGACATGTGAGGATCAGGGCTCTGGGCTGAGGGAAAATTCAGAGGCAAGGTTCCAAGAGACCTGGGTGGCTCCATTCATTTGGAGACAAGGACACGTGCACATCTTTTTTTGTTGTTGTTGTTGCACTGAGACATCTTTGCGTCCCAAGGTTGAAGACTGGCTCACCCTTTCCAGAGGCATACAATGAGCTCTACCTCCCTGCCTTGGGGACTGGTCCCTGCCAGCGGCGCTCTTCTTTCCAAGTTTAAGGATCTCAGAGTTTGGGGGTACTCCAAGCCAGAATAAGGCTGTTACACCCTCCTTACCCTTTTCTACCAAACTGACCTTTCCCCTCAAGCTTGCTCTGAGCTGGCACTAGTTAGTCACTGCTATGCAACAAACATGTCCTATGTACCTAGGAAACTATGGTAAAGGCTCATCTCTGGAGGATTATGGTGGCCTGCACTTGGGAGGCTGACGCAGAAAGACTGTTGAAGCCAGTCAGATCCACATAGCGAAACCCTATACTATATGGCATCATCCACTGAGCCTATGTGTCCATCAGAGACCCAGCTTAGTCACTTACTCTCCATTGGCTGCTCCAGTGTTCTCTAATCATGGCGCCCAGATTCTGAAAGCCACTGTCTCGGGGTGCAAGAAACTGGGGTCACTTCTGTCATATCTTAGATTCAAGGGTAAGAGACACGGACCCACTCTGTTACTGGGGAAAATGCCAAAGAACTAGCCATCCTTTTTTTTTTTTTAAGATTTATTTATTTATTATTATGTATACAGTGCTCTGGCTGCACATACTCCTGCAGGCCAGAAGAGGACAGCAGATCACATTACAGATGGTTATAAGCCACCATGTGGTTGCTGGGAATTGAACTCAGGACCTCTGGAGAAGCAGTCAGTGCCCTTAACCTCTGAGCCATCTCTCCAGCCCTCTAGCCATCCTTTTTATTTTATTTATTTACTTATCTATTTATTGGTTGACTTTTTCTGAGACAAGTTTCAAAAAAACTCCAAAAAAACTCAAAAAAAAAAAAAAAACAACCAAAAACCAAAAACAAAACAAAAAACCTTGTAGCCTTGGCTAGAACGCCATCTGTAGACCAGGCTGGCCTCTGCTTCCCAAGTGCTAGAATTAAAGGCATGCATCACCACTACCTAGCTTCCTTCTTCTTTTATTGTTTTGTATTTTGGGCCAGGGTCTCAATATGTAGTTCTGGCTGTCCTGAAACTCACCATGTAGACCAAGCTGTCCTGGAACTCACAGAGATCTGCTTGCCTCTGCTTCCCCAAGTGCCCCACCATGGCCACAACACCTGACTCTTTTTAATTTTAATTTTAAGTAATTAATTTTGAGACAGTGTCTCACTATATAGTGCTCACAGGCCTGGATCTTGCTATGTAGACCAGGCTCACACCTTTAACTCACAGAGATCCACCTACCTCTGCCACATGAGTACCAGGACTAAAGGCGTGCGCCACCATACCCATCTGAGGCCTGTGTTTCTAACTTACATTTCTTTTGCCAATTTAGTAACTGCTTATTGAGGCCAGAGCTGGCTGCCAGGGATATGGCAGTGACCAAGAAAAGCTGCTTCCTGTGCCCAGAAAGCTAACATTGTAGAGTGAGAGACAGATGGGAACAGAAGAGCTTGAGACACAGTGGTCAAAGATTCAGAGAAGTGTGGGGAAGAGAGAGGGCTGGGGCCTGAGGGTTCTCAGGAGAAAGCAGAGACCTGGATTTTATGTAAACGGTGCTCCTTATTTTAAGAGGCAAGTCTATCTCCTTTGCTGCTGGAAGGCTCCCCTCCTCTGCCGCCCTCCCACTTTCTCTGGCTTGCCTGTTCCTTCTCTGCTCCTAGCTGCCTGCTCCATCTTTACTCCTCACATCTCCTGCCCCAGAGCATCCAAACTTGAACTCTTTGTTTGTTTGTTTGTTTGTTTGTTTTAGAGACAGGGTTTCTCTGCATGTAGCCCTGGCTGTCCTGGAATCACGCTCTAGACCAGGCTGGCCTCGAACTCACAGACATCTGCCTGCCTCTGCCTCTGCCTCTGCCTCCTGAATGCTGGGAGTAAAGGCGAACTCTGCCACCACCCGACCAGACCAAACTTGAACTCTTTGTGTATCCCACATACTGAACCTATTCTGGGCAGCAGCTGGAAGAAAGCTGTCTGAGCTCCTTCCTAAAGCAAGTAGGCACATGCTGTTGAGGTTCCCAGCTGAGATGCTGGGCCAAGCATCTTGAGGTTGGCCTTGTGAGGGTGGGACAGCTGGAGTCCTCTGGGAATGCAAAGGTGGGGGCCCGGTACCCCCACTCTAGGTCAGGACATACAGATCTGGAGATCGGCCTGAAAGAGGTAGGGGGCTTTGCTCTGTTCAGGGCCAGCTGAGAAAAGCCCGTGAGGCTTCCAAGAGACCCAGAGTTTTGGTGACAGCGATCACCATCATGGAGGACATCAAGAAATACCCTGTCTCAAGGGGACCGCCCTCCTGCATCCACTGTCCTCTTCTCTAACCACTGAAGTCTCATTCTCCAGACCAGAGTGTCCTGGGTAAGAGGCTTCTGACAGAGCTCCTCCAGTCAGCAGAGGTGGGGCAGCAGGGTCAGGTCCTGGAGGTGGGTAGGTATACCAGGTCCTGGACCAGTTTGGAGTCTAGCAAATCAACACTGACCTCTTCTGGCTGAGAGCAAGCCATCTGTCCTAGCACCCTTATCTCAGAGGTCCCAGGTCCAGGGACCAGTCGATTGAGCTAGGTTACTGAGCTGGGACACTGAAGACTGGGGTAACGAACACTGCACCAACAGGACACAGGGTCCTGATGCTTCTGCGCCCTTCGCACCGAATACCAGAGCGTGCTCCTAGGTGCTCACCTAGGGCTTTGATGGGACCTCCTGACCCCGCCCCCCGGAGAAGAGGGACTTATTTGCATGGCTCCGCCTCAGAGCAGCCATTGGCAGCTGTGGCGGAGGGCTGGGCCTGAATGGCTGCGCCGCCTGTCGGGAGGCGGGGGCGGGGCTGGCGCTGAGTGCTGGAGATGCTGCTGTTGGTGCCACCGCCACCGCCGCCGCTGCTGCTGCTGTGGGACAGGTTCGTGTCTGGCTTGGCGGGCACCTGGCGTGGGACGGTCCGGGGTTTGGTGGTAGCAGCAGGAACGCACTGAGTACCATGTCCAGGAAGAAGACCCCTAAGGGCAAGGGCGGGAGTGTGCCTGCTGCCTCTACGGTGCCCGCCGCCACCAACGGGCCCCGTCTGGCACATCCCAGGACTGCGCGCCCTGGCCCGGAGGCACCGCCCAATGGGGCCCCGCACTCCGGCCGGCCCTCACTTGGTAGCACTGGAGATTTCTACGACGTTGCTTTCAAGGTGAGCTAGGGACCTCCATGGGAATGCAGCAGGTGGCGTTGGATCCTAGACTACCCGGAGGGCCTTTAGGGAAGAGCGCAGGGCCGTGGAGACCCTCGCTGAACTGGCCAAAGCAGCACCTTGCAGCTCGCACGCCAGTACCTTAACATTGTCGCGGGAGCCTGTGTATGTGCACGCGCGCACGTTCACACACACACACACACACACACACACACACACACACACACACACAATTAGGCTCGGGTCTTGGGTATTCGACAGCTGGCAGGGCTTTTCCCCCACTCCGCCTACTGTAAGGCCAAGCAAGGGGTCCTGAAAGATCAGCGTCCTGAAGCTGTCCCTCCACGACCGACCGGTGCTCCAGCCTCATCAAATCCCAGCCATATGCTGCCTTCCCTCACCCTTATGGGCTGTAAAGTCTCCTTTTTGGCACCCCCTGGGAGGGAAGAGAAAGAGGCCACACCAGTCCAGATCAAAACTGAAGCTTGTGTGAATTTGACCTCCTCCGAAGACAGGGCCATCACTGGGCTCTGGAGCATTTGGCTTCAGGGCTCACGGGGAAGGGAAAAGACTTCGATGGCCCTGCCCCTCAGGCCCACAGCTCATCCGTAGCCCCTCTTCACTTCAGAGGCCAACTGACCCACCTCTCCTGAGCCTTGGTGCTGAGATTTGTGCCTTTGCTGGAATTTGAAGAAGGCCCTGGCACTGAGTCCCCACAGGTCTCTTAGGAATTTCCAGCTGCACTCTCGTGGCTCTGCTCCCCCTAGGCCCCAAATGCTGCCCCTCCCAGATCAAGTGTGACGTCTAGGGAGGAGGGGTAGGTAAGATCCTGGATGGGGACAGCCATCCTCACTCCCCACCGAGTGAGCTGGCACTGTGACAAGGGACTGCCATGGGCAGAGAAGCTGGCCACCCATGCTATTGGGGGACCATGCTGCTGTGTTTCCCCAGGCTATGCTGAACCAACAGGCCTGGAACATTCATGGGCCTCTCCCGCACCTCCCCCACAGCTCAAGGCAGACCAGAAGCACCTCTAGGTGGGCCAGGCCCTCAGCTCCAAACCTGACTCCTCTGACCCTCCTGCCTGCTCTAGGTCATGCTGGTGGGGGATTCTGGTGTGGGGAAGACCTGCCTGCTCGTGCGCTTCAAGGATGGGGCTTTCCTGGCTGGAACCTTTATCTCCACTGTGGGCATCGACTTCAGGGTGAGAGTGAAGGATGAGGTCCTGATGATCTCTGACTGGGCCCAGCTCTGCTTTGGTTCTTATACATAGTCCCATCCGTCGTCCTCCACCCCCACCCTGCCCCCAGCCAACTATTTCTCCATCTCCTGATGTGTCTATAGGCCCAGGGGGTGGAGCCTAGCTCCCAAACCAGCTGCCTCCCAACACTGGAGAGTCCTCCTACCACCCAAGGTAGTAGCTGCCTTCAGCTGAAGCAGACTTTTCCTCATACCTCGGGCTAATGCTATGCTGAGCTGTATCTGTGTCCCACAGTAGTGACAGTGAGGGAACCCAAGGCCTGTTCACTCAGGAGGTCCCTGCCTTTGTATATGGAGATCCCCCTCTTAGGATCCCAGGCCTGGTCTTGGAGCTCCAGCCTCAAAGCCCTCCCACCCCCTGTGCCCAGTCTGAGTCTCATGTGCTGAGGTGTTGGGAGTGTTCTTGGCAAATCCTGAATTTGCATTTTTCTCACCCTTTAATTAGACCCAGTTAGCAGGAAGTTGGGAGGAAGGCCCATTCTGGAGACAGGGAAGGGGGCTCCCTCCAGTGGGAATTGTTCTTTATCCTGACTGAGGGTTGCAGGTCTCCTCAAGCCCTCTAGGTCATGAGTCTAGGATGAAGTAAATGCTGAAGAACCAGAGCGAGCAGGTGTCCCTTGCTGTCCTGGTCTCCTGTCCCCTTTCCAGGTCCTCCTGGCTCTGGGGTGGAAGGTGAGGGAGGTAGGGCTGTTTGGTTTGTACCCCTGTTCCGGGTGCAGGCAGATGGCTGAGCCTGGTTCCCTGGAGACCTAGATGCACTGACAGCAGAAACTGGAGAAAGGGGGAGCCAGGCTTAGGCTCCCATGGCTCCAGCCCCTAGTCAACCCTTCTTTGGGGTGACAGGTGGACAGGAACTCAAGTCTGGTGTCTAACCTTGACAGTGAATTCATGAATATCACCCATGTGTCAGCCATAGATCCAGGATGTGGGCACTAATACAGTCAAGACAGGCTTAAGTTCATCCCCTGGGAAATGGGTGTCCCAGTGATGGGGGTGTTAAAATTAGCCTCCCCAGGCAGGATGTAGTTCTCAGTGTACAGAGTAGCTCATTAGGCTGAAGATGCCCCATGTGTCCCCATCTGCAGGTAGGGAAAGTGGCAGTGTTAACAGATCATTTGTACCACTGATGACTTCAACTCAGCTAATATCTGCTTTTGAGCAGCAATAGTCCAGCAGTAGTGTTACCCTCTTGGGCAAGTACGAACCTCTGTAGGACCTGGTGAAGTGTGTGTGTGTGTTAGGTGTGGGGCGGGAGCAAGGACCCAAAGTGGACATAGCAGTCATGATAACCTAGCATTAGGAAAACCATCTGAGGAGGGGCCCCAGGCAGGCTCACCTGGAGAGGATTCCCCCAGGGGCAGAGGCCAGGAGTACCAGGCAGCTGTAAGGAGCATCTGATTTTAAGCATAAATGTGAGCTTAAGTTCTCAGAAAAAAAAAAGAACCAAGAGGTGCTGCAGAAACGGGATAGGGGTCCCCCAACCTTCCATGGCAGGGGTGGTGGCATTTCAGCCATGGCTTACACTACTCCCTTCTTTAACTTAAGGAGCCTCCCCCTCACCCCCAGGCCAGATGGCAGGCATCCTTATTGGTGCTGGCTGGTTCTGTTTCAGAATAAAGTTCTGGATGTGGATGGCATGAAAGTGAAGCTGCAGGTGAGATTATGGGAGTGCTAGCTTGGGGCTGGAGACACCGGGGAGAGGTTGGGCAGTATGACCAGCGCCTGTCGCCACAGATCTGGGACACAGCTGGCCAGGAGCGGTTCCGAAGTGTCACCCATGCCTATTACCGCGACGCTCATGGTAAGACCAGACACGGGGACCGGCTCTCCTCCATGGGTAGTTTGGGTGACCTACGGGCGTGAGATGAGTAGGCCCTCGATGGGGACAGCAGGTGAGGGTGATGCTGTCACATCCTATGGCTGTGTGTGGGCACTAAGGAGCCACTGGGCCCCAGGGATGTCCTCATTGCTTTCTGTACCCAGCACTGTTGCTGCTCTACGACATCACCAACAAAGACTCCTTTGACAACATCAAGGTCAGTGGCTTTCCTGGTGGGGAAATGGGTCTCATGGTGGCCAGGCTGTGCATCTGTTAACCCCAATGGGCCTGGGTGACATCTTGCTCCATCAGCAGGACCCTGGATAAGGTACCAAGTGAGGTACATGGGAGGGCTTCTAGGAAAAAGCACTCAATGATATGGCACAGGAGGGCATTGGACCAGCCCCGAGACTGGCCCCAGCCTTTCCCCATACAGGCCTGGTTGACAGAGATCCAGGAATATGCCCAGAACAACGTGGTGCTCATGTTGCTAGGAAACAAGGTGGGAACTGGCGGGGGGTGGGGGCCCTGCCCTCCCCAGCCTGGCACCTCCTGGGGGGGGGGGGAAGCCACGGAGGACTGACAGCAACAAAAAAACGTCTGTGCCTGGGCCAGGTCGACTCTACCCAAGAACGCGCGGTCAAGAGGGAAGACGGGGAAAAATTAGCCAAGGTGAGTAAAAAAAGGGGCGGCCAGCCGGGCGGTGGTGGCGCATGCCTTTAATCCCAGCACTCGGGAGGCAGAGGCAGGTGGATAGCTGTGAGTTCGAAGCCAACCTGGTCGACAAAGGGAGTCCAGGACAGCCAAGGCTACACAGAGAAACCCTGTCTCGAGAAAAAAAAAAAAAAAAAACCAGGGGGGCCATGAGGGTGTTCTCGGGGCTGCGGCGCTTGGGCCACCCCCCAGCTGGTAGCGGCTGTTTGCAGGAGTATGGGCTGCCTTTCATGGAGACCAGTGCCAAGACGGGCCTCAACGTGGACTTGGCTTTCACAGCTATAGCTAAGTAAGTCCTCAATGATCAGAAAGCACTAAGCCTCAGGTTCCAGGCTCTAAGCCCCTCTGGAAGTGGCTGAGCAAGCTATCTTGTGCTGTTGTCACCCCCTGCTCTTCAGGGAGCTCAAACAGCGATCCATGAAGGCTCCAGGTGATCCACGCTTCAGGCTGCACGACTATGTTAAGAGGGAGGGCCGAGGGGTGTCCTGCTGTCGACTCTGAACCTGGCTGATAGGAGGAAGCAGCCCTGCCTTGGAAAGCTGTACAAGAGTCTATAGCCTTCATTTCACCTGATGGAAGTCCCTAAGGTACTCCTCCTTTACAAGACTCTTGAGGCTAATGCTCACACCCTTTGCCCAGTGGCCACCACAGAAACGGTCTTGAAGAAATGGCAAACCATGCCACAGCACTTTACTGCCCCCTTCTGGGCACTTCCAGGACTATACTGCCTAGTGTTTCAAGAAAAGCCATGTTTACTGCACACTGCCCAGGAAGGACCCCACCCAGGACCACTCATCCTTGTCCATTTGTCGGCCTGCTTCCAACTCACCAGAAGGCTCTCTGATATAGAAAAGCCAGCTACGTGTAGGGAACCACAGGAATGCCAGGGCGATAGAGCCAAGTCACCACTTAGCAAGGTGGCCCACTCCCTTCCACCTTGTACTAAAGCCACCAAGCCACAACTTTTGAGTGCAAGCTTGTTCTCAAAAAGCCCCTATTAATAAATGTGTTTTCTGAAGTTTGTGTCATCTGTGGAAAGATCACCTCTTAGGGGCAAGAGGACAGCTCAGTGGGGGTAAAGGCACTTACAAGCAAGCCTGATTTGATTACTGGCGCCAGGACTCACCTGGTAGAAGCCCCCAGTGGTTTATTCTAGCTTACACACGTGCAAATACCCTCACCAAAATACAGTCTCCCATGAAACCTGGATTGTCACGATTAGGGCTACCCATAATGTTCCTGAGGCAGAACTAGTTTAAGCCGCGCACTCTAACACCGGGTATGGTGGCGCACTCAGGAGGCAGACTGATCGCTGTGAGTTCGAGGCCAGCCTGGTCTACAGAGTCCAGGATGGCCAAGATAACATAAACCCTGTCTTGAAAGACCAAAAAAAACCTTACTTTCAGGCCTCCCACCCTTTGTAGACTGCATGAGGTCAGTCCAAACCCTCTACATCACTATGCTTACAGCACGTGAAATAACGATGTTTGAAACCAGAGTAAGGTTGCACTTTCACTTTATTTACTGCTCAAAATAAATTCAGACACAGATGTTAGCTTACCAGCAAACCCTCCTGGCCGTTGGATCTCTAGATTTGCAGTCAAGGTCTGCAGCCGATTCACCATGCCCTGAAAGTCAAGCAAAAGTAATGTAGTCTTAAGTCTTCCCTTTGGGCAACTTTTCACTCAGAGATCTTCCACTTAAGGGCAGCGCGCTCAAGCCTCAGTCTTGCAATGTAATCAGACTGCACATGCAGTTTTCATACGAGGTGTCAGAAATTAAAGCAATTCATCACAGGCTTGGTGCTACAAAGGGAAGCCAGGCCCGACGCGGTCTTACCTGTAGAAAAGGAGTCAGAAGATTCAGGGGAAAGGCTAAGCCTTTAGGCTAAAGCAAGGCCACACCACTGTAGCTCTCGAGTTCTTTTGGCGACCACTGTCCACAAAGCGTGCTTCACAAAGAACGGAGACTAACACACTACTCTCTCTCTCAATTCCAAAAGAACGCGTGCGGGAGACGCTCCAGCGTTTATAGGACTGCCCCTTATATGATTGGGCAATCTCTGAGGAAGTGCCCACCTTCCTCCGCTGCTGATATGCTCCTCCAGCGATCCTGCAGTTTCCACCAATCGTACCTTAGATTTTTCTTTTGGAGGCGGTATCTTGTGTAGCTAGAAGATCATCCCGGCTGTAGAGCCCATGACCGACGAGTGGATTTAGCCAATCAAATTCCGATCTGCAACATAGAGTGATCCTAAAGCCACCAATCCGGCCCTTCGGTGGCGAGGTCGCCGGAAGACGTAGTTTAGGAAGCTCAAAGCGAGAGGCAGCCGCCTGAGTCCCTGGAGTCCGTGAACTACAAGTTCCGACGTGCACAGCGCCCTGGCCCTTCCGGCTCCTGCATCCTGTATCTTTCCCGGCCGCGGGCCGAGGGGGCAAGATGATGCCGGAGGGTGTAGCCGCTGCTCCGAGGCAGCCGCGGCGGGTGAGTGCGCGCACGGCGCGCTGGACCTGGGGCTCCTTCTTCCGGGCTGTGCGGCAGGGCGCGGGCTGGTATGGGAGCGTCGCGAGTGGTCGTGGGCCTAACCTGGGGGGCGGGACTGAGACCGCTGGGGTCTCAGCCTCCGTAAGACAGCCTGACTGTCAGCAGATCAGTGGTGTGTCACTTCTTTCCTTCACTCTCTCCTCCCGTTCTTTCTGCACTCCTGCATTTTTTTGAACGCTGCCTGTGAGCCAGGCAGTATCCTAGGCTCTGGAGAGTCGGCGGCGAACCGGATTCCAAACTGATAAGCTCATCTGGTTTGAGGCAGATCATTCTGCCTCTAGGGTCCTGTGCATTGTAAGCTGTTGAGCAGCTTTTCTGGTTTTGTTCCCTGGATGGTAGTAATACCCACAGCCCTATTTTGTTACAACAAAACTATCCCAAGACTTTGGTAAGTGTCTCACTCTCCAGAACTGTTATTCTAAAAGGAGCAAACAACTGACAAAAAGAGTTAAAAATCATAAGGAACCGTGATAAGTGTTAGGGGGGAATAAACTGAACGCAGGTAAAATGAGTGTTGGGCGTTCTTAGGTCGTTTGGTAGGGAGTTTTCCAGTTGGCCAAAGACCTGATGAAGAAAGCAGCCAGTCCTGAGACATTCCTGAAAAAGCCTTACAGGCAGAGGGAGCCCGAGGGATAAAGGCTCTATGAGGAAGGGCTTGGAGCAAGCGAGCAAGCACTAGCAAGCCATAGGTGAGGTAGGAGGCAGACCAGGGCAAAGTCTGAGAACCTTCTGGTATGCATAATGATGAACTTTATGATTCAGGTGAGATACAGGAAATGGAGGAAGCCATACCATTGCTTTGTTTGTTTGTTTGGTTTTGTTTTTTAAAGGAGAAAAGTTTATTGTGGGAGGGAAAGAGAGAAATGGGGTATCCCAGAGAGACAGAGAGAACGAGAGACACTGAGGGAGAGGGAGACAGAGAGACAGAGAGTAGACTATTGCCTTCTAACCCTCACTAGAGGCCAGTTGTCCTAGCCTTGGGTTTTGTTTTTTGTTTTTTTTGAGGCAGGCCAAGATGGCAGGCTGAGGCTGAGGGTCTAGAGAGACCTGACACTTCAATCTCATCTCCCCCTGCCTCCACCCCGTGCTTCCTGTGCACGCTCGCTCGCTCCTTTGCAAATTGTTCACTGCTGGCCTTGATTCAACAACCATGCAGAGCTGGTTGTGGTGGCACACACCGGTAGGATTTGCTGAAGGAGGCAGAGGCAGGAGGATCACGAGTTCGAGGCCAGCCTGGACTACACATTTAATTTTAATCCCAGCACTTAGGAGGAGGAGGCAGGTGGATCTCCATGAATTCGAGGCCAGCCTGGGCTACAGAGCGAGTTCCAAGACAGCCAGAGCTGTTACACAGAGAGACCCTGTCTCGGAAACAAACAAACAAACAAAAAACAACCATGCAGCCCTGTTCTTCAGTTTTCTTTGGGCCTCTCCATGCCTAGATACCTTTCTTGGGGCTGGTCTATGTGGCAGCACTACTTCAGTCAGGGGGCAGTCCAGAAGATACTTCGTGCATTCTTGTTTCTCTGTGGAAACTCCAGTCCCTATACCCTGTGGTTCCCGTATCTGTTTGCTGCTGTTCCGTCAGGAAGTGAGAACCACTGTGTGCACAACCTGACTGAGGTAACCACAGACCAGGAAGGCGTGGCCAGGAGTGATAGCCAAATCGGAGAAGTTCCTTGATGTAACTCTTGTAGCTGTATATCAGAGTCTTTCTGGAAAGAGAATAGAAAAGAGCTGAGTCTTTAGTTCTGATCTGTGGCCGAAGGACTAGAAAGAAACGGGCCTTTGTACCCTTCCCTGCAGCCTCTAGCTCCCCTGGGGTTAGACTAAACAGTCTTTGTGTGTGTGTGGGGGGGGGAACCCTATTCTCCAGCACCTAGCAGGTATAAATCTACACAGTGCCTGAGGCAAAAAATAGGAAGAAGGTACAGCTTGAAGGAGGCTCTAAGCTGGCCAGACAGTGTAGGCAGCTTAGTTTTTGTGATGGGCTGCTTGGCTCCACTGAGCATGGACTAGCTTGAGGGCACACTGGGACTTGTAGTTTACTAATAGCAAGGGAGAGAGCAGAAGGAACAAAGCCTGGCTGGCCTTTGGGTTTCCACACACTGGTTTGTCTGTGGGCTGGCCTTTCGGCCTTTCCCAGCATTGAATCTCTCAGAACTGCTGCTGTTGGTATATCCATAGGTTTTAGTTATGTCACCTCTGACAGCTCCTTTCAGACTTGGATCCATTATAATGTCTCCTAGTGAGAAATACAGTCTCCTTCAAGGTCAGACAACTTATCCACTCTTTCCTCTCTTGAGTAGTCAAAGCAGAATTTGAAAACAGATCCGTCTGGGTCTGGAGCCTTGGTTGTGATCACTCTGCCGTAAGTGCCATGTATGTGAAGTTCTAGCCTGTGCTAGTACTTTAAGAACAACCAGATGAGCCAGGCATGGTGGTGCTGGCCTTCAATCCCAACACTCAGGAGGCAGAGGCAGGTGGATCTCTATGAGTTTGAGGCCAGCCTGGTCTACAAACAGAGTTCCAGGGCTACACAGAGAAACCCTGTCTTGAAAAGCCTAAACCAGGGACTGGAGAGATAGCTCAGAGGTTAAGAGCACTACTTGCTCTTCCAAAGGTCCTGCGCACGCCTTTAATCCCAGCACTCGGGAGGCAGAGGCAGGCGGATCGCTGTGAGTTCGAGGCCAGCCTGGACTACAAAGTGAGTCCAGGACAGCCAAGGCTACACAGAGAAACCGTCTCAAAAAAACCAAAACAAAACACAAAAAACAAAACCAAAGGTCCTGAGTTCAATCCCCAGCAACCACAAGGTGGCTCACAACCATCTATAATAAGATCTGGTGCCCTCTTCTGGTGTACAGGTGTACATGTGAGCAAAACACTGTATACATAATAATAAATAAGTCTTTTTTAAAAAAAAGAAAAAAGGAAAGGAAAGAAAAACCGGAATCCAAACAAACAAACAAAAAAGAACTATCAGCCGGTTGTACCTTGCTGTGGGCCAGGGTCCCCTTAAGTCTGGTTTTACCTGGTCTTACCAGCAAGCGGGCACCCAGCACTCCCTGCCTGCCCCCCTCTGTGTAGACCTGGCTGTCCTGGAACTCTGTTTGTAGACCAGGCTGTCCTCAAACTCACAGACATCCACCTGCCTTTTCTTTCTGAGTGCTGGGATCAAAGGCGTGCGCCACCACGCCCAGCTTAGCACCTAGCACTTTAACAGTTCTCTGGCTTGTTCATGAGGAACATACCAAGCCCTCATCCTTCAACAGATACTCCTAGTATCCTCAGAATGCCAGACCTAGGGAAGAGTAATATACATGAAAGAAAACCGATTACTAGGACTAAGCCACTAATGTAGGACTTGATGCTTGAAAGTCCCAGGTAGGGGCTGGAGAGGTGGTTCAGTGGTTAAGAGCATAGTCTGTTCTTCCAGAGGTCCAGATTTCAATTCCCAACAACCACATGGTGATGGCTCACAACCATCTACAATGTGATCTAATGCTCTCTTCTGGCCTGCAGGCAGAGCACTGTATACATAATAAATAAATAAATCTTAAAAAAAAAAAAAAGCCAGGAGGTGGTAGTGCATGCCTATAATCCCAGCACTCGGGAGGCAGAGGCAGGTGGATTGCTGTGAGTTTGAGGCCAGCCTGGTCCACAAAGCGAGTCCAGGACAGCCAAGGCTACACAGAGAAACCCTGTCTCGGAAAACTAAAAAAAAGAAAGTCCCAGGCAGAAGAAGGTCACAGTGTAGAAGCCAAGAAATAGGGCTCTCCAGTCCCAAGAGATCCAGGGGAGGATACCCATTGTATGGGGGAAGGGGTGCAGGGGAGTAACCTTGAAGAAATCCAGGTTGGAGAGGTGGAGCTGCCTGGGTGCCGGAAGCAAATGTATAGTGTGGGGTGGGGCTGGGCAGATCCCTGCCCTCTGCTGTCTGTCAGACCTGGGACTTGAGTGACCATACCCAGCTTTTGTGTGGAGTACGCAAGGGAGTCAGAGCCACAGTCGTGACACCAGTTGGATTTGTTTGAGATAGCAGGGCACTGGTGTGGTGACATGTACCTCAGAATGCTCTCTCTGTCTTCTCTGGCCAGGCTCCTCCTCTGGGAAGCCCTCTGCACTTCCAGAAGAAGCCTGCCTACTTTCTGTCCACGGATGTGGGAGAGGAAGGGCAGTGAGGTGCAGCAAGAGGGGTGATGAAGTTCAGGGGGTACAGAGGCTATCTATGGGGTGCAAGAAGGGGGCAGACCGCTGGGAGGGAGAAGCCAGTTAAGGGACCCCTGCCAAGTGGAGACTGTGGACATAGACCGCAGGAAAACAGACAGGCAGGGAGAGGTCAGGTTGAGGAGCTGGGAGAGAAGGAGTGAGCAACGCGTTTCTGCCGAGGGTTTGTAGAGAGATTCTGGGAGACCTTCAAGTCTGAGGTAAGCAGACGCACTCTAGGGACGCTGGCTGTCATACCCCGCCTGTTTGGGATGGAAAAGATGTGCTAAGGGGACATCAAGGGAACAGCCAGAGGAAGTGCATGTGGCTTTGCTATGGCAACCAAGTGTGTTTCTATAGGATTTGGCAGCCAGATCTGGTTTTGAGCCGGGGGGGGGGGGGGGGGGGGGGGGGGGGGGGGGGGGGGGGG
>OU015755.1:61127200-61183475 GCA_907169655.1 Acomys percivali | reverse complement strand
CTCTCTCTCTCTCTCTCTCTCTCTCTCTCTCTCTCTCTCTCTCTCTCACTCTCTCTCGCTCTCTCTTTCTCTCTCTAATTTTTACTTTATGGACATTGGTGTTTTGCCTGCACATATGTCTGTGTGAAGATATCAGATCTTGGTGTTATAGATAATTGTGAACTGCCATGTGCTGGGAATTGAACCCGAGTCCTCAGGAAGAGGAGTCAGTGCTCTTAACCTCTGAGCCATCTCTCTAGCTGTAGGTCTGTCTCTTAATACCACCCTATGAGCCCACCTCCTGGGTTTCTCTAATGGGCTAAACCTTTCACACTAATGGTGTGAGCCCTGAAGCCCCAGGTTTATTTAGGCTGGTTAGACATCCCTATGACAGAGGTGTTTTCATCTAAGTCACCATGACAAAGCAGGATCTGGGCAGGCTGTCAAGGACCTTCCTGTGCAGGGAGAAGACTGCTGGGGAAAGGGGGCAGAATATGGCCAGGTTTCCTCCTGGCCACATTCACATCTCTGCCCCTGTGTGTACCTCCTGCGCTTGCCTGTCCCTAGCGAGCCCAGTCAAAAATACCCAGAGCCTAGTCCTGGAATCTTAGCTGGGCCTGGGGCTGTCTGGTGGTATTGGGGCCGGTGCAGTGGGAGGGAGGAAGTGACTCACATAGAACTTCTGGTCTGCATTGGCAGCTGTGCGGCATGGGGCTAAGGTCAAGAAGAGGTAGGCCTTGGTCTGCCTTCTAGAGAATTTCACTTACCTGTATTTGAACATGGTTAGAGTGGCAGGTGCCTGACAGTGCCAATGACAGGCAGGGGCCAGGAGCTACCCTGATTTGTGAGGTAGGGGGCTGAGGCCTGAGGCCCTAAGGCTAAGTGGGTCCATGGCAGGCCGATGGAATTGCAGGTGGCTGGTGAAGAGGTAGGTGAGGCCTGGGCAGGAAAGGAAAGGAAAGGAATAGGATCAGAGGGGTTGCAGACAGGGTGGGAGTCAGTCCTTCCTCCAAACCCTCTGGGTGGGGCTGAACAAGTCGGAAAAAAGCAGGACGTGCTTTGTGGCCTTCCGGCGTTTGTATGGAAGAGTCAGTGCCAGGAGGACCCGATGGAGAATGTAGCAGAAGCTGCCCATGTGCAGAATTCCTAGGGAACTGGCATAGAGACTGTCTGTCCCTGCCTTGCTCTGGGGCCTGGGCTCAGCACATGATCCACCTAGGCCCTCCTGGAGCTCGCTTCCTTCCTGTCCCTTCTTGTCTGTGGCACAAACCAAGCCCCCTTGTGGTGTAGTCCTGGTCTGTGGAATGGGTACTCCACCACCATGGCCTGCTGCCTAGAAGGCAGCTTCAAAAGCTCCCCTGGGGCAACGAGCCTGTGGCATGGGTCACTAGGTGGCCTCGTGTACAGTTGATTGTGACTTTTCTCCTTTCATGGAGCCCTCTGGGGCTTAAACAAAGCTGCTGCTTGTTTGCTGAACAGCGGTGCCCTCCTAGCCCAACTCTTGCAAAGACCTGAGAGTAGGGAAGCCCTCAGGGGACACCTGCTGACAATTCTGTGTTCCTGCAGTGTGTGCAGCTGTAGTGTCCCAGGGTGGGTGTTGTCCTGGACCTGTCCTGAGTATGACCTACCGACAGGGTCTCTTTTAATCTTCCTTCCCCTGCGGATGCCCCATGTCTACTCTCTCCTGTCCCTTCTGGGCAGAGCAGGGACACTGGCCCTTGTATGCTTCCCTTGTCCCTTCTGCCACCCTAGCCCCTGAGTGGCACCATTGGCATGGCTGATCTCCATTGTTTGGTATCTAGGGTTTATCTTCTTCCTGTGGTGTGCCCTATATGACCACAGTTGGGAGACAGATTCAAGTGACTGCCCATTGGTTTTTTGGTTTGGTTTGATTTTTTGAGACAGGATTTCTCAGTGTAACAGTGGTCACTTTTTTGGTCCTAATAGCATCTCTATAGCAGAGAACACATTCGTGTTGCTCTGGTGGGTCCCCATGTGGCTCAGTCCTGGTATGTGTATGCCCCACTTTAGGCCCCGTCTAATGGATGGTTAGAAAGCAAGATCCACCCTTAGCCATAGGGACATTTGAGCTACAAAGAGTCAGGCCTCTAAGTGACCAGCTGTGACCAGGAGTAGACGATTAACCAACACAGTGGGCTTTTTCACCTCATGGGTAGAGCTGGATGGCTTCCTCCAAAGGTCCAGGCCTGAGGGGATGGTAGCACTAAAGGTCAGCTGTCCTCAGGTGCCCCCTTTCCTGTACCTGGGACCCTTTTAACCTAGAAGGAGCAGGCTGGAAGGCCTCTGCCCACTCAATGTGGTATTAGTGGTAGGAAGAAGTTAAGACCTCCCCTGTGATGGGCTGGCCAGAGGTCTAACAGGTGGGGACATTTGACTGACTTGCAGGAACCCAGGATGGCAACTCTCCAGCCCCTCACTTGTGTTCTCCCCATAGGGGACACTGCCCGAGGACCCTGGATGTCTCTCTAGAGTATGAGCTCAGCCAAGAGTGCCCGCTACAACCGCTTCTCGGGGGGACCTGCCAACCTCCCCTCCCCAGACAGCAGTGGGGTAAGAGAGGTGCCTGAGGGTGAGGGTCTGCCCTCTGCACACCGTACCCCAAGCTCCCAGCATGCTACACCCCCACACACACACACACACACACACATAACTTGCCACTGAGGCAGAGCTACTGGCAGTCCTCTTCTTCCTGGGAGGGTCCCCTAGGACCACCTGTGCCTGTTGATGGTGTGTCCCTGCATGCGCATGCAGGTGGGCCTCCAGCAGGTAAGCATGTCGGTATGTGTAAGCCTGTGCATGGTGCATTAAGTCTTTCCCATTGTCTATCAGACCAGAATGGAAACGACCTTTGGGCCGACCTTTTCGACCGTCACCACCATCACCAAAGGTGAGCCTGTGACCAGCAAGACTCTGTACGCTACTGGGATCTAGGGGTGCTTCCTGGTGGGCTGGGCTCGGGGTGCTTGTGTTGGTGAAGGAGCATTGGTCTCCTGGCTTCTGCTTCTTGCCATGTCCCAGTTGCCAGTTGGGTAGCATCAGGCAGTCCTGGCCCTGTGCGCCCGCCCCCAACCCCACCCCTACCGCCCGTTCCTGAAAACTTGCCCATCCCCTCTCAGAGGGTCAGCTGTCTTGACTCTCGTGGCACCACTAGTTCTGTCTATATCTTACTACAGTGACCCACGCCTCACCTCAGCCATGGCTCCTAGTATCCAAGAGGGTGTGAGTGGCACAGCATCTTTTCTAGGGTGGGATCTGGTGCTGCCGGACAGTGTGCTTCAAGAGATCGGTTGGGGCAGTAGGGCAGCATCCTTGCTGACGGCCAGGGAAGGGCCAGGGTTCTGAAGCTCTCTGTTCTGCTTTTCCAGGACACTCCACTGCAGGAGTGCACCAGCCACTAATTGGTTTTTTAATTGCCTTCCCATGGCTGAAGGCAGGGGGCTACCAGCTGCACATCGGTGCCTTTTATTCCTGGATGACCTTAGAGGGCTCTTCTCT
Organism: Acomys percivali; assembly: GCA_907169655.1. NCBI lineage: Eukaryota > Metazoa > Chordata > Mammalia > Rodentia > Muridae > Acomys > Acomys percivali. Next base: position 61,179,980 of record OU015755.1, on the reverse strand, counting down.
CACACCCCCTACCCAGGAGGCATTGCTTAACAGCTCATCTACCTGTAAAGACTATACAGTGCCTGTCACCACTGTTGAGGCATGTGGTCTGCTGTACCCTGGTTTCTGAGTGGCTAGGGGTTGTCACCTAGGCGACAAGGTATCAGTACTTGCCTCATCTGGCCCTTCTCATCACAGACAGAGAGACTGAGGCCTCGTCACAGGCTAGGCAGTCATATTCCTGATCTTGAACGGAGGCCTTTAGGGTTCTGGTTGCTGTGACACCTGCATCTATTTCCACCTGAGCCGATTGCAGCCTGTTCCCGGCACTGTATAGGGCCTAGGAGGAAGTTCTCTTTGTCCTATGTGACCCTTGACCTTTCACTCTCAGGGACCTTCTGCCTTCTGGGCCAGGCAGAGCAGAGTATTCTGTGGGCAGGAGGAGGGAGGCCAGCAAGGCTAGCTCCAGCTTCTGTTTCTGGTTGTACCAGGGAGGAGGCAAGAGACCCTAGGCTGCCAGAATGTAGCGTTAGACCAGCCATGTATTAGCTGAGGTCCTTCAGTCTCTCTGTGCCTTAGTTTCTCTTCTGAACTAAGGCTGTAAGAGAATTCAATCTGACAGAGTTAACCTTAAAGGTCAAAGAGATGTCCCCGAGTGACCCACCCTAGAAAAGGTGCCATGCCACTCAGGCATCACTTGAGGTTGATTGTGCACCCAGCTAGGCACAGAGGGCCCCTTGTTGGAAGGATGGAACCTTGTAGGTGCTCTGAAAGAAAGGTCTCAGTTGGCTACGGTGGTGCTTGGTTATAATCCTAGTGCTCAAGAGGAAGAGGCAGGAAAATAATACACTTGAAGTAACCCTGAGCTGTGTGGGGCGATCCTGTCGTAAAGCCCGGGTTGAGCCAGGCATGCTGGTGCACACATTAGTCCCAGCTCTTTGGGAGGCAGAGGCAGGTCGATCTCCATGAGTTTCAGGCCAGCCTGGTGTGTATAGTGAGACCTTGCTCAAAAAGCCAAATTCAAACAAGAACTGGATCTAGAGAGACACCTCTGTGGTTAAGAGCACTGGCTGTTCTTCCAGAGGACCCAGTTCAGTTCTCAGCACCCACATGGTGTTTGGTGACAATCTGTGACTCCAGTCCTAGGAGATCTGATGCCATCTTCTGGCCTCCCTGGTGTAGGCAAGCCGCTCATACACATAAAACTAAAAAAGAAGAAAAACAAGGGCTGGGGATCCAGAGCTCTTGATTAGCACCAGCCAAGGCCTGGGTTCTTCACACAGACAGAGGGAAGAAATATTTAAAAGTCTCCTAGTGGTAAGCAGGACAGGGCAGCTGCCAGTCCATCCGTTGTCTGCTGGTCCCAGCTAAGGAACCAGGGCCACACTGCTGGTGCTGCTTTCCCCTTGGAAGATAATCCTGGCTAGCCATGTCCCATCCTAGGACCCTGTCATTGCTAGGGAGGCTGAGAGCTAGAGGCAATCCAAAGATCCCATAGACACGGGCTCTGCCAGCAGACGTCTCCCCTGCCTCATCCCTTCCTCACTGACAGTCTTGTCACTGAGCCCTCCCTCTCTCTTTTCAGCAGCTGATGGGACTAGCACATACAAACAGCATCGCAGGACCCCTTCCTCCTCTAGCACCCTTGCCTATTCTCCACGGGACGAGGAGGACGGCATGGTAGGTCCCCACAACGCAGGTGCCTAGTATGCCTCCCAACCCTCCCACCATGGCCTCCATCGGGAGGGACCAGGTCCTAGGAGGAGCTGACAGGAGAGCAGACAGTGGGGTGGTGAAATCCCTTGAGGTCTGAGCACTTGTTGCGTTCCTGAAACTAAGAGGGGACTCCTGTAACTGCATGGAGGCGGGAGGCAGCCAGTTTGTGGCAGTGGGCTTTAGAGCATAGCTGCTGAAGACCACTGTCAGGCAGTTTGGGTTCCATCTTAGGTGAGGTGGGAATCACAGAAGGTTTACCCAGGCGAGTCTGCCAGTGGCACGGAGGACGGCTGGCGGGGCTGGAGTCCTTACTTGGAGTTCCCGTTTCTTTATTTTTGTTTTTGGTGGGTTTTGCTGTTGTTGTTTTGTTTGAGACAGGGTCTCTCTATGTAACCCTCATTGCCCAGGAACTCATGAAACAGACCAAGTTGTCCTCGAACTCAGAGATCTGCCTATCTCTGGAGTCTCTGGAGTGCTGGAATTAAAGGCGTGCACCACCATGCCTGGCCCTTTTTCCTTTTTCAGTAGGAAGATAAACTCTGACTAGGTGAACTACGGGCCAGGCACTGCACTGAGCCCAAGGGTGAGTCAGAAATGCTGTACTGTGCTCCCCACAGCTTCACCCATCTGAGTCTCCGCCCAGCTCCTCTGACTGCGGCCTGGGCCTTAGAAGCGGATTCATTGTGCCTTTTGGTTTTTGATAACTCTGGGCCATCTGACAGGTTACAGTGACTGTACCGATGTACTGGAATCTTCTGTCTGCTGTGGGACGATGGGCAGCCATGCCCACCCCATTCCACTGGCCTGGCCTGGGTTCCTGTGCTCAGGGTAGGAGCCTGAGAGCTGCTGTAGACAGAGGGGAGAGCACAGCTCCTCACTAGCTCCCGATTACTACTCCCTGTTCCTCTGCCTGCCCCTGATACCTGCAGGGGTGTCTGATTCACTTCCTTTAACTTTGCCCTCTGGGTCTCACATGCCAGGTGTCACTTGGGACACCATAGTGAGGGGAGATGGGCTGAACACAGGCTCAGGAAAGGCAGATGAGCCTGGGGCATTGGGTCCAAGGCAGGTCATGGCTCACAAAAGAGGCTGCAGGTGTCTGTCAGCCTGCAGGGAGGAGCTGTGGCAGCAGTGGCTCTTGGATACTGTGACTCTTTCACCCTAGGACCTCATCAAAGGTTGCTCTCTTCAGGTCTCAGGAGGCCAGGCCAGCCTCTGTAGAACATTCCTGCCATTACAGTGACCCTGGCTGCGTCTAGTGTCTCTCCTGGCCAAGAAGGCGGCTCAGCCCACGGGCACCTCTCCTTTCCAGGCTTTTACTCTTTGCTGTTCAGTAATCTGGGGTCTTAGCTGCCCCAGGATTGGCTGGTGGATGCAGCCTCTCTGCAGCCCACATTCCCTCACGGGAAGCAGGAAGAAGCCTGAGCATGTCCTGTAGAATTGAATAGCAGGAAATCTCTCCATTTACACAAAGAAAATTGGCAGGCAAGAACGGGCAGCCCAGTACCAAAGGCCAGGGCCGGCCACCAAGGCAGCGGGGCCGAGGCCACACCAGCCTCCCACACGCAATCCACAGCCTCGTGGGCTTGCTGGAAGTGGGGTGGCTTAGGGGTGCCCCCTGCCTCCACAGGGTTCAACCCCCTGATAGGCTGCCTCCATCTGTGCAGCCCCCCATCAACACTCCACGCCGCTCTGACTCAGCCATCTCAGTCCGCTCCCTACACTCCGAATCCAGCATGTCCCTGCGCTCCACGTTCTCGCTGCCTGAGGAAGAGGAGGAGCCGGTAGGTGTGGTAGAGTTGGCAAGAAACATCTTCCAGAGTTGTCGCTGCTGTGGTGGCTCTGGGTACTCTCCCCTCCGGCCACACCAGCCGAGTTCACAGTGACGATAGGTCAGACCTGGTTAGGGCCTCAGGTCCATGTGGAAACTCCAGCGACCCCATCTCCCACGCCTACTGAAGGCTGCCTGGGGCTGAGTGGTGGGAAGGCGGGGTGCAGATAGGGTGCTTTTCTAGTCTGTATGCTGGGAAAAGGGGCCAGTAAGGCTGTCTGAGACTGTGTGTGCAGATGCTGTATGTGTGGTTGGTCACTGCTTACAGTCTGCCTTGGAACACACAGAGCGCTTTCTAGGATAGGCCTAGCCCCAGAGAACAGCCCTGGGCAGGGTAGGCGTGCCACAGCGTGGGTAGTTACTGTTACTGAGGGTCTGCTTCTAAGGCCCCACATCAGCACCCCTGCCCACCTGCTGACCACCTGCTCCTGCTCCACTCTGTCTAGGAACCATTGGTATTTGCCGAGCAGCCTTCTGTAAAGCTGTGCTGCCAGCTCTGCTGCAATGTCTTCAAGGACCCTGTGATCACTACGTGTGGGGTGAGGTCACAGACCCTCTTACTGTCCAACTCCTTTGACTCTTGGGCCCCGTGGGCTGCCCTATTCCCAGGACCTTAGCCTTGCTCATTGTCCCAAGCTGGCTGTCCAGTGGGTGCTCTCTGCAGGGTTGTGGCATGATGTGAGCTCTAGGTTCCCACTGACCTTGACTTGAGGGAAGACAGTTACAGCTGTTCCCCAAGTCCACTCTTTGTCCCCACAGCACACCTTCTGTAGAAGATGCGCCTTGAAGTCGGGTAGGTCCATCTGTGCCTTCTATCCACACCTGGGGAGGGTGGCAGGCAGTCCCTACCCTGCTATTCCCTTGGCTGCCAGCAGAGGTCACTGGTTTCTCATCCTGCCATGCGTGGCCTCTCTCAGCCTGTCTCCAGATTCAGAGCCTTTGCTGTGGTGGACATGGGATGGGTCCCAGGGTGAGGGCTTAGGCTACCAACAGATGCTGTTGCCCCTGGCAGCCCCTGCTTCTGCTCCACACCAATGTGGCTGCGCTTCTACCATCTGTCCACTACCCCTTGACCTGCCCACGACTCCTGGGTCAGCCGAGAGGCCTCTGTCACCACCTGCTCATCCTCGGGGAGGCTGCTGTGCAGCTCTTCCTGCACAGGCACCTTGGGGCAGTTGAAAGAGTGGACAAGGCACCCAGTGGGCTTCTGTCCACCTGTCCTACCATTGCACACCCCCCCCCCCCAGGACTTGGCTTCCCACTAGGCAAAGCTGCTGGGGAGAAGAGGCTGGGCAGGTGGTGGGCTCAACTTGTTCTTCTCTCCCAGAGAAGTGTCCTGTGGACAATGCCAAGCTAACCGTAGTGGTGAACAACATTGCAGTAGCTGAGCAGATCGGCGAGCTCTTCATACATTGTCGGCATGGTTGCCATGCAGCAGGCACTGGAAAGCCTGGCGTCTTTGAGGTAGACCCCAGGGGCTGCCCCTTCACCATCAAGCTTAGTGCCCGGAAGTGAGTACCTCCTGATCCTCCCATCCCCCTGGGCTTGTAGAGCAGCTTTATCTCTCAGGGGCTACACTGGGCAGCTCTCAGCTCAGCCTCTATGTTCTGCGCGTGCACAGGGACCACGAGAGTAGCTGTGACTACAGGCCTGTGCGCTGCCCCAACAACCCCAGCTGCCCGCCCCTTCTCAAGATGAACCTAGAAGCCCACCTGAAAGAATGCGAGCACATCAAGTGTCCCCACTCTAAGTACGGGTGAGTGGGCGGGGGCGGGGTGTGGGCTGGTGGGTTTGAGTTCCTCAGCCGAGGGCCTCTGAGCTGGTGCCTGGGATATGGACCCACACCAATGACTGCCATCACCGCCCGTATCCTGGTGCCCAGGAGAACGCAGAAAGGACTAAACAGGTCAGAAATGGGTATCAGGGAAGGTGTGGGCAAAGGGGCACAGATTTGAACAGACGGCTGGAATCGATGCTGGGGGGTGGGGCGGGGCAGCAAGGAAAGGAGGGTCCTGCCGAGCTCTTCAGAGCAGGAAGGCTGCTGATGAGCAGAAGTTTTCTTCCTAAGGAGGGAGGGATCCTTGAAGCATTCTGGAGGTATATAATAAGACTTCATTGGTGAATGTCCTGCCTGCTGCCTGGTAGAGGTCGGGAAGGTGGCTGGATCTGGGGGTAATAGGCATGACCGTGGTGATGACTCTTGTGGGGTTGGGGAGGACTAAGGGGTCAGCCCTGCCTGGCAGGCAGGTGGGCAGCACGCCTGTCCCCCCAGGTGCACATTTATTGGAAACCAGGACACCTATGAGACGCACCTGGAAACGTGCCGCTTCGAGGGCCTGAAGGAGTTCCTGCAGCAGACCGATGACCGATTCCATGAGATGCACGTGGCGCTGGCCCAGAAGGACCAGGAGATCGCCTTCCTGCGCTCCATGCTGGGCAAGCTCTCCGAGAAGATTGACCAGCTGGAGAAGAGCCTCGAGCTCAAGTTTGGTAAAGTCTAGTCCAGAGAGCTGGGGGTCCAGCACTGCTCTGGACCCCAGTAATACCTTTCTTTTCTTGTTGCTCAGATGTCCTGGATGAGAACCAGAGCAAGCTCAGCGAGGACCTCATGGAGTTCCGGAGGGATGCATCCATGTTGAATGTGAGTAGGTGAGGGGTACAGTGGCGAAACACAGGACAGATTGGGGTCCCTCCTCTGGCCTTTGCTCCCTTAGTACTTAGGGTTTGGGGTCTGTAATCTAGTAAGAGCTGACCCTACACCTGGGGCTCTGCAGCTTCCCCAGAGGTCGTGTGAGCTCCACCCACCTGTTTTCTGCTCTCTTCTTGGCCTTGCAGGATGAGCTGTCTCATATCAACGCACGCCTAAACATGGGTATCCTTGGATGTGAGTATAGCCCACTGCTGCTCCCACTTTGTCCCCTGAGCCCTACCGGTCTCTCATTGGCTTTTCCCATTTGCAGCCTATGACCCTCAGCAGATCTTTAAGTGCAAAGGGACCTTTGTGGGCCACCAGGGCCCTGTCTGGTGTCTCTGTGTCTATTCCATGGGTGACCTGCTCTTCAGTGGCTCTTCTGACAAGACGATCAAGGTGAGTGGGGTCCTGTCCTGCAGGCTTTGCAGCGTGGCTGGGCCCAGGTGGGCACTGTGCGCCAGCCTCTGCTACCTGCGATCCGTGGTTGGGTCGTCTCTCCTAATGACTGCTATTCTGTCCTTTTGGCACTGACCTGACCCTGCTGGGCCTGGTCTGGCCTGATCTCTGTAGGTGTGGGACACGTGTACCACTTACAAGTGCCAAAAGACACTGGAGGGCCATGATGGCATTGTGCTGGCGCTTTGCATCCAGGGGTGAGTCTCAATATGGGGCCCACTAACCGCAAGGCCAGGGCCACCCTGTGGGCCCTGAGCCAGTGTAGCTTGTGTCTCTTCTACCCATGGAACACTCACACCTGAGCCAGGCTGGGTTCCTAGGTGACAGTCTATGAACCCCCAGCAGAGCCTGGCCCTGCCCTAATATGTCAGGTGGCTAGAATCCAGAGGTGGCACTCTTAGAGGGTAGGACAGCTCAACTCTTACCAGAATGGCTCATACCTTGGGACTTAACTCTGGTTAAGGTTGACGTAGCGGCTGCCATGGTTAATTGTCAGTAGGCTCCTCCCAAGCCTGGCCATCCTTTCTCATGTTGTGTTGGGCCTTATGTGTTCATTCTAGGTACTGAGGACGAGGTGAGGGCTTTGCTCAGCTGTACTGGCGACTTGGTATTCAGGATAGGCGACTTCCCCACTCACTTAACTCAGCCATCAAATATTTCCCAGACTAGTTGCCCACACCTAACTGTGCCAGCTGAGAGTGGGGCTCAGGGAGCAGCAGTACTGGAACCGAGGCAGGCTGGGGCAGCCAGGGCATCGTGCTTCCATGTGTTGACTTTGCTTCCCTAGGTGCAAACTCTACAGTGGGTCTGCAGACTGCACCATCATTGTGAGTGGGGCACATGGTGAGGGGTTGGGGACAGAGATGGCCCAGTGCCCTTTCCTCCCTCACCAACCCTGAGTCTTGTCACACACATACACACACACACACACACAGGTGTGGGATATCCAGAACCTACAGAAGGTGAACACCATCCGGGCCCACGACAACCCTGTGTGCACACTGGTGTCCTCCCATAACATGCTCTTCAGTGGCTCCCTGAAGGCCATTAAGGTATGGGCAAGGGGTGTGCATGTATGTGGGGGCTCCTGGGGCAGTGGATGCCTCCCTAGCCCGGGCTCCTGTCCATCCCTACAGGTCTGGGACATCGTGGGCACTGAGCTAAAGTTGAAGAAGGAGCTCACAGGCCTCAACCACTGGGTGCGGGCCCTGGTGGCAGCACAGAGCTATCTGTACAGTGGCTCTTACCAGACAATCAAGGTGTGCCAAGCCACCCCTGGTGGTGGGGACTTGCCCTCTGCTGTACTTCCTGGGGTGTCCTAGAGCTTCCTCCGCCCTTTCCCTACCCTCCAACATGCTCTAAGGCTGTCTCCTCCTGAATCCCAGAGGCCCAAGGTAAGTCCCTGGCCTGAGATTAATGACATACTTTCCCCTAGATCTGGGACATTCGGACCCTTGACTGCATCCATGTCCTGCAGACATCTGGTGGCAGTGTCTACTCCATTGCTGTGACGAATCACCACATTGTCTGTGGCACCTACGAGAACCTCATTCATGTAAGAGGCTGCCGTATAGCAGGCCTCCCTCTCCCCTGCCCTTGTTTGGGTCCCTCTCTCTAACTTGCTTGGCCTTGCCTCATTTCAGGTATGGGACATTGAGTCCAAAGAGCAGGTGCGGACCTTAACGGGTCATGTGGGCACGGTATATGCCCTGGCAGTCATTTCAACACCAGACCAGACCAAAGTCTTCAGTGCATCCTATGACCGGTCCCTCAGGGTATGTGCTGCCCGGGAGCAGGAGGAGGCCAGAGGTGTCTGGGCCAGGGTAGGCCCTCATATCCCATGTGCCCCCCTCCCCCAGGTCTGGAGTATGGACAACATGATCTGCACACAGACACTGCTGCGCCATCAGGGCAGCGTAACGGCACTGGCTGTTTCCCGGGGCAGGCTCTTCTCAGGAGCTGTGGACAGCACCGTGAAGGTAAGTGCCTGTGACTCAGGCTTTTGAGTGGGGTTGCACAGGATAGAGCTCCGAGAGTGGATGAAGGGCACGTGGCCCAGGCAGGTTAACAGTGGAGGGCTAGGAGACTTAGACTGGCTGGAAAGGGATCCTAGTGCCACAGAGGAGCTGAAATAGAACCCTTTCTTTGCAGGTTTGGACATGCTAACAGAATCCAGGCCAGGCTTGGCTCCCTTTGTGTCTGTCCTTCGGGCTGGTCCTACATGATGGCCTTGGAATTTCTACCTGTCTTGTGGACAAAGGTAGACAGACTCAAGCAGCTAGGCAGTGTCTTCTGCCCTGTGCTTGGCAAGGGATCTTTAGTTAGGCTCCACTCTTACTTCTACCAGAGAAATGCCCAGGTCCTCTGGGCGCCAGGTACGATGCTTGCCCAGCTCCACCATTCATATCACGCCACAGATTTTTGTTTTGAGACAGGGTCTCACTATGTAGCTCTGGCTGTCCTGGAACTCACTATGTCGACCAGGCTGGCCTTAAACTCACAGATCTGCCTGCCTCCACCTCCCACGTGCTGGGATCCAAGGCATGCGTCACCACTCCTGGCAGGACCCAGATGGACCATGGGTCCTTTTTACTCACCTTTTCTACTGGTTTTAGATTGTATATAGATTTTATTACTTCCCTCTTGAAATAAAAGCTGCACAGACTGTGGTTGTGAGTGGAGACAGCTTTCTGGGACCATGGCTCACGTGGCACCGAGGACATTGGTGTGACCAGGCACAAGATGGGAGGGAAGGGAGAGAAGAAGGTGGCTGGGTGACTTCGCTTCCCTGCAGGAAGCACTCTATCAGCCCTTGGCTCCCAGCTTCCAGTCTCTGAGCTTCGCTTTTCCCACCACACATGCCCCCAAAGAGTCGAGCCAGGCAGCTCTGTTTTCTGCTGTTTATTGACAGCTGACAGCAGCTCCCTGTCCAGACCCCCCTCCCCACTTCCTAGAGCCCTATCCTGGGCCACCCAGACAGAGGAGGCTGACAAGTGGCCAGCACGTTCACTGATAAGGAAACGCCCAGAGTGACAGTTGGAAGGGGCCCCGTGTCCACACTGCCTTAGTTGGCCCCCTCCACCAGCCTACACCACAGTTACAGTTTTGTTCTTTGGGGTTTTGTTTTTGTTTTTTTGTTTTTTTAAAGAAATGTCAGTATTATTCCCAACACTTGTGGATCAGCAAACACGAAAGAGGAGACCAGTCAGTATTTTTTGGAGGGAGGAAGAGGATAAGAAGCACTACACAACACGGCCTCAGACCATGAGCAGAACTGTCCACAGGATTCAAGATGGGGAGGCTGGCTGCCTGGACAAGGCTGCCTTGGGGGATGTGGGGGGAGACACAGCCTCGAACACACATCTGCCCATAGTCTGGCATGCATGCCCTCGCACTCATGGCCACGTTCACACAGGGTTCACACTGGGTGCACCCTCACACCAGCACCCCAAGAGCATGACCACACCCAGAAGAGAGAAGCACTCCCCAAGGCCTATGGGGCATTGAGGGGAACAAGTGAGAGCAAGGCACATCCTTCAAGTTCTTCAGACTCTCAGAAGCTAGAGGATGGAGGAGAAGCTCTGGGCAGAGCCGCCCCTCCAGACTGTGCCTCCCAGGTGTGTGTGCTCATGACCAAGGGCAAAGCCACTCCTAGGTGAAAGAAGAGAAGGGCAGACAGGTGGTCTAGCCTCTGACAGCTTTAGTCTCAAGCAGGACTTGTGTCCTTCCTGTTGGTAAATGGTCTCTATAGAATCAATAATATTTCTTCTCTTTAAATATATATTTGTTAAAGTTATCTTTTTGTTTTTCTGGGGAAATCTGCCTCAGCTTATTCCCAATAAATTAATACTCTTGATAGCTTATATTCTGGGGTGCAGTGGGGCGAGCCCAACCTTGGCCCCCTGTCCCTTGTGCTGTGCCGGAGCGGCTGGCAGAGGTAACCCCAATGGGCAGTTCTGTGCTGGGCATAGGCCTGTGCTCTGCCACAGATTGGGGAGAGGGCCACAGTGGCCACCTCCCTCATCTTCCCTTGGTGTTCAGGCTGCCTAGGGTAAGGGAGGAGCGGCCCCCCCTCCCCCCCACAAGCAGAGCAAAGCCTGCAAGGGTAGGGCCCAGCGGGTGTTGCACAGGGAGCAGCAGACAGGAATGGGCACCAGTGGGCAGCGCATCTGCCCAGAGCCCTTGGAGCGCCCCCCCCACCCCCGTGCCAGGGCGCTGATTCACCAGCCTGGGCCAGGAGTATGAGTTGTGCTTGTGCAGAGCTGGGCCCGCTAGACCCCCGCCCACCGCTTGGAGGTGCCCGTCCTGAGGTAAAGGTCAAAGTGCGGGCCAGAGCTGGGAGTGTGGTGGGCCCATGTGGGTGGCTGCCTCACTCCAGCATGGCGTCCAGCTGGTCGGCCAGGTCGTCGAACATGCTGCCGATGTCTTCCAGGATGCTGCCAGTGCTCTTCTCCTCGGTGGAGGAGGGTCTAAGAGTGGGCATGCGTCAGTGGGGTGGGGCAGCACAGGCTCCCTTTCTCAGGGCTATGTGGTACAACAGTAACCCACTCTTAAAGCCCCCAAGATGGCTCCTCCTACCCCTACCAGTTCACCAACAAGAGCCACGCCCTGTGATGGACCAGAACTCCCGCCCCAGGCAGAAGTACTTACCGAGGGCCTTGCCCATCTTCCTGCCGGATCTTCTCCTCCACTGCCTGCAATGCAGCAGCTAAGCACGCACTAGTCTCTTCCAGCTTCTGCCGAGCGCTGTCCCCGGGAGAAGCGCAATCTGAAGCTCCTGGGGGTCCCGAAGCCACTGAAGCGGCAGCGCGAGGGGGTTTGGCTGGTACGTGCAGCGCGGGTGTTCCTGGGGAAGGGGGCTTGGCGGGGCTGGCGCTCTGCGAGGGCGGTGAGCTAGCCGGCTTGACAAGGGCTGCTGGCGGCTGGCGCGCTGGCGAGGGCACAGGCGAGGGGGTGGCGCTGCTGGACTGTAGTCCCGCCAAAGCCTTGGCTGGCTTGGGCGCTGTGGGTGGCGGCGGAGGCTTGGGTGATACAGGCGGTGGCGTGCCGTGAGCGCGCTTTACTTCTGCAGGGAGGACAAACGACACTGGTACCCAAGAAATAACAACACCCCTACAGTGTTCCCTGCGTCTAGCCAGCGAGATGCTGTACCCTGCGTTGTTCTCACCACAGCCACTAGGGTCTGCGATTGCACTGTAAAGTTTGTCATTGCTTCCTAAGCTCCTTCAGAGGTGGCCTGATGCATCTGGCCACAATGCTTGTCTCAGCACTTTTGCACTGCTCTCCTGTCTGGAGCCTTATCAGGGAATTCCAGCTAGGCCTCTCCTGCTTATGTGCCACTACCCTTGGTCTTGTGCACCTCCCTCACTGAACAAGAGGCATGTCCACTACAGGGGTGGCAGAGCTGTCCCACAGTGGTAGTTAAGGAGGTCTGTAGACAGTGTTACCCCATACCACCTGGGCTTCATCAAGCTCGAACAGGAAAACCAGACTATGAGGTAGGGTAACAGGCAAGGGTCCTGTCCTGAGACCCCTTGGTCTGTCTCAGCTGGCTTTCCGGACCTACCTGGGCTGCCAGGGCCTGGCAGTGGCACCTTCTTGGAGGCAGGTGTGGGCGAGCCCTGGATCTTGGACACAGGCTGAGCCAGGATGGGCTTGGGAGAGACAGGTGGTTTCGCAGCCTTCCGGGCATTGCCATCAGGCAGGGGCAGTGGAGGCAGCTGCATCAGGTCAGCAGGTGGGGGCTCAGCAGGCGGAGGAGGAGGGGGCAGCTCTGGGGGCCCAGCCTGCTCTGAGGCTGGCCGTCGGCGAACAGTGGCCGTGCCATTCTGATACACAGACAGCGGTGGCGGGGGTGGCTCAGGCCCAGTGTCACGCTCCTTAGCCTTAGGCCTCCGCTTGACTGTGTCGGACTCTGTCAGGATGAACTTGACGTTCTCCTGCTGGCTCTGCTTGGCCCGGATGCGCCTCTTGAGCGTCGCACTGGCCTCCACCCGAGCAAGGGGAGGGCCTTCCACACTTGCCTCACCCTTAGCTGGACCTCGAGGCCGTTGCCGGGCTGTACCATCCTCCACAAAGTGACTCTGTTCTGCTGCTTCCCCGGGTCCCCGGCGAGCAGTGGCCAAAAGTCCAGTGACGGGGCCACTGAGCGTGCGGCGCCGGTTCACCACCTCACCATCAGGCCCAATTGCCTCTTTGTGTTTCACAGAGGCCAACACAGTAGCTACCCGACCCGGTTCTGGACTGGCAGGGCGAGGTGTGTGGTGGCCTTCGGGGGGCTTGCGAATAGCCCGCCCCCCGCCTCCAATGGAAGACAGCTCCAACATGGCTGCAATGCTCTTCACACTGCCAGCACTGCCCGTGTCCACACTGCCAGTGAGATCGCTAGCCCGCCGGCGCTGTGCCCGGACCCCTAGCCGGCCATCCTCCGTCTCAGCGTCTGGAGCCGGCTCATCAGCTAGGTTGGCACTGGCCATGGCTGAGCTGGAACGTTTGGGAGGAGGTGGTGGGGGGCCCTTCTTACGTGGCCGCACGGCAAAGGACTGACTGCGGTTTACATTCTTGTCGGTGCCGGCAGGAGCCCTCACCGAGTGGCTCCGACCCACTCGCCGCTGGACCGTGGCATAGGGTCCAGCAGCAGCAGGCACCAGCAGCTCATCCCTCTCGGGCTCACTGTCAGACGCTGCATAGCGATTCAGGCTGTGGGCACGTTTTTTGGGCCTCCCAGGCTCTACGTCAGCTTCTGGGGGTAGGCAGAGGGTGGGCACGGTTGCTGGTACTGGTGGGAGTGCAGGTCCTGGAGCAACTGAGCCTGCCTCGCCCTCAACTGGCTGGGGTAGCACATAGGCAAAACCACGGTGTGTGGGTGACTGAGGCAGGGAACGGGGTGACATGGGTCGGTCTGTCGGTGGCAGCAGCTGTGGGGTGGGCTTCACCTTGGCTGTGGCTGGACCATGAGGTCCCCCAAGGGCCTGAGGGGAGCCTGGCTGAGCTTTGGTGGGTGTCTGTGGGGGTGTGAAGTGGCTGGCACCGGACGGAAGGACCTGCCGTGGCTTGCCAGGCACTGGGGGCACACTGGCCCTCTTGACACTGTGGCCATGGCGGCCAGACCGCACCTCCTTGGGTGGGGTGCCAGGAGCAGGCCCCTCATCCAGCAGGTATTCTTGACTTCGTGACATAGGACTGCCAGGCCCTTGGGGCCCATCACCCAGCAGCTCCTGAGAGCTGCTCATGTGCCGAGCACGTCCAGTCAGGCTGGACTCCTGGCGCGAGGTGGCCCTTGGAGTGGGTGGCAGGTGGTTGGAGGCTTTCTCAGCAGCAGCTGCACCTGCTTCAGCTGGGCCAGACAGGGCAGCCTGCAGCTCACCACTAAGTTCACTGTCCTGGAAGGTGGTCATCTTAGGAGATTGGCACTCTGCCGCAGCAGGCTCCGATGGTGGTGGTGACTCAATAGCCATCATTTCAAGTGATTGGGGTGCCTTTCGACGCAGGGGTCCCCCCTCATACTTGGAGTATTCTGCCTTTTGCAGCTCTGCCAGTTTCCTCACCGCTAACATCAGCTTCTTTTGGTGTCCTGAGTTGGGAGTGGGGGAGAGGCTGGTCAGGAAGACAAGGCCTGTAGGGACAGGCGGATACGTAGGAGGCGGGCCAGGACATTACCCAGCTTGGTGATGCCAATCTCCTGCAGATCCTCCCAAGTGATATCAGTGATGAAGTCAATGTTCTCATAGCCGTTGTCCACCAGCACCTTGTAATACTGGGCCAGACCAATCATCGAAAGCCACACAGCCAGGTTAGCCTGTGGAGAGGGGGACAGAGAAGGGCAGCCCGAGCTGGCTGCTCACACCATGGCCACCTACTTGGAACTATTAGAAGATAGGCCTGTGGGGGCACAGACAGACAGAAGGACAAACAGACAGGCCTGAAATGTCAGTAAAGCACAGCCTTGGTGGGAACTGCAGGCCAGCTCCTCCGCATACCAACTGTACATTAGGATACACACAAGTCAATTCACGCAAACACTTGAGATATCCATCACTGGGGACAGTTTTCGGGTATAAGAAAGGGTTTCTTTGCCTGATTAGGTGGCCACAGGCAATGTCCTGAGAAGATGCACCCATATGCCAGATACAGACACACAGTGTCACATAAGATACTTGTACACACACGCACACCCGACATGCTCCTTCCAGCTGCACAAAGCACAGGCACCCTTTTCTTGGTCACCTTCACAGTGCTTTCCCACCCACGTCAGATGCATGCTCGCACACCTGTTACACATCCGACACACAGCCATACCAGGAATGTGCAGATATCCACTGTCCACCGAGAACTGCCCACTCATCCCAAGCTCCCAGCTGATGCCACTCTCGCACCCACACTAGCCCCTCCAGTCATGCAGGTGACAGAGGGAGGCGAGGTCCCTGAGACCCAGATGTGCTCCTGGGAAGATCCCAGAGCTGCTGACTGAGTAGCAAGGTGAGGCAGATGAGTGCAGCCCTGCTTACCGGCAGATCCAGGACCCTGGGGAGGGCAGGCTTGGAGGCAGCCAGCAATACTTCTCCCATGGGTGAATGGGAGAACAGAGCAAGTGTGCAACCCTGAGGGGCAGCATCACCTCAGCTGTCCCCATAGATGGCCATCTCCTCATAAGTAAGAGCAAAGGCCACTGTGTGCAGAAGCCATCAAAGGAGGGTCGTCAGCCATTAGCACAGGCCAGCATGTGCAGCATGTGGGACCTGTGTGCATGCATGCAACAAGCATGTCCGACACCTGCCCATGTGCAGTCCACGTAGGAGTAAAAGACAGTGCTATGGGGTGCTGGCCATGACTGGAGAAGGCATACCCTCCTGCCTTTAGGTTCTCCTCACAGCCCCTAGACTCTTAGCCATGAGCCTGCCTGCCTGGGAAGTTTGCCTCCATAATGGACAAACAGGCTGTCTAAATAGCTCCTTGCTGGCAGGCCACCTCCGTAGCCCAGGCTGGCCTTGAAGCTCATGATCCTCCTGCCTCAGCCTCCCTGAGTGCTGGTCATAGGCCTGTGCCACCAGGCCTGGCTCCATCCTCAACTCTACTTCCTAGGGCCCCCAGAAGGCAGATGAGGGCTGGAGCCAGGGAGGCAGCCTGTCTGTCCATCTGCCTGCTGGTCCTGGCTCGGCCACCAGGGCGCAAGGAGCCTTACGGGTTTGTGTTCAGGCAGCCAGTCAGGGATGTTCAGGCTGCTGATCTCTGCTGTAATCTTCTTACGGTGGCCTGGCTTGGTAACACCAATGGCTGTGAGGTCCTAGGCAAAGAGGAGGCCCATTAACTAGCAGGTAGAAGGGCTCTGCCTTTTGGAAAGGAAGCAGCTGGCAAGAAGCCCATAGTAGCTCACCTCGGGGGTCATACGGCTGATGGTAGGCAGGTCATAGCCAGCACTGGTGAAGTTGGGGGCGTAGAGCTGTAGCTGGAATGTGGCAAGCCACTGACTGACCGCCTCTGCACTCTGCAAGACACAAGGCACCAACTGCAGCCTGTCCACTGCTGGGCTGCGCCCCAACCTCCACTGTGCCTGCTCGTCTGCTTGGTTCATGGCCAGAGGGCTGGATCCGCCGCTGTGGTCCACCGCTCCAGTACTCCATGATCTGTCATCCTGGGTTCAGCATTTGTCTCTGCAGCCTTCTTCTGCGAGCTCCACCAGGAAGGTCCTGCTGGATTTGTGCCATGGCCTCCCTCCCCCCCACCCCGCCCCCGCCCCAAATCTGCACCAAAGATACCCATACCATCTCAGAGATGCAGATGATGTGGCCCCATAGGAGGGGACTCTGGGGGAAGGTGGGCTCTGTGCCCTAGTTAGAAGTCCCTCGCCTCCTCTGCTGTATGGGATTCAGGCATCAGATCATGCCTCACAGCCACACAGGCGCATACACGCACGGCCTACTGCACCCACATACACGTTTACATGTCTCACACCCATCCCCTTCCATCTGTGCAACCACATGCATGCATGCCCAGCTCATAGTTGACTGCTCCACATCCACACCGACACCCTGCATACTTCTGCAAGTGTGCACACACTAGCTCACAGCCTACACAATAGACAACACCTGCACACCTGTACAACACCTGTGTGTGTGTGTGTGTGTGTGTGTGTGTGTATGTACATATGACACAGAGACAGACAGAAAGACAGTCTGGTCTGTCAAGGCCTGCAGTAGCTGCTGTGACCAGGTATGCCTGTCAGACTATCAACCCCATCCCTCCCAAGTCCAGGCCTGGAGCTGACCAGGCCCTGTACCTTGCCCTCTGAGGCTGAGGCCGATTCCAGCTTCTTGGGTGGCTGCTCCCCGTATGCCTGGCCAGAATGGGCTGCTGGAGGCTGGGACCGGGCAGCACCTGGTGATAAGAGAGAGTGGCAGGGCAAAGGCTGTATAGCGGCCACCTATGTGCCAGGCCAGCACAACTGGGTACTCCGTTCTTACCTGCAGAGCCCTCTTGAGGCTTGACTGGGCTATCTCCTGGGCTGGACTCAGAGACTGATTTCTGGGAAAGCACTGTTGCCAGGAGCTGGAACCCAGAAAGGTCGCCTGCTAGCACTGCTCTAGGTCTGGCTACCCCAACCCGGTCAACCCCCTCCCCCTCACCTTAACTCCTTCAGAGCCTGCATGCAGGGCATGGCCTCCAGTACTCCTGCCCCCGGCCACATTGCTCAAGCTGCCACTGCGATCTCCACCTGCCAGGACAAACAGGGACCATGAAGTGTGCTGGCCCAACAGCGGTACCCAGCAGCAAAAGTACTGCCCCGGTGTGTTCTGGAGGCCCCTGGCCTACCTGCAAAAGGCTTCCTAAGCACCCAGATCTCCTCCGGGGGTGCAGAGGGCCCCAATGAGCCACCTCCCTGGGGTGGGCTTGACTCGCTGCCTGTTCGGGAACCTGTATGCCAAACACACAGCCTTCCTGAACCCTGGGTGGCCCAGGCACAGCCAGACACAGAGAGGAAGCAGTGCAGAGGCCTTGCTGTCTCCAGTAACATGAGGGACACTCAGTATCTGAGACCAGATCAGAGTGGTAGAAGGAAGGGAGGGCCCCAAGGTCCTATAGGCAAAGGGACTGACTGAAGATCATTTATCTGTGCTAAGGGACAAGCAAGAAGCCACCCAGTGGTCTGAGGCCAAATCTATCCTAGGAACGAAATGACCGCGGGTGGCTGACCATACTCTCTACCTGGTCACCTCGCCCCACTTGCCAGTCTCCGTCCACGTCCACTCTAAAAGACAAATCAACCCCACCCCCACCACACCTCCAGCCTCTTTAAACCACCCTGTGGAGCTTTCCTACTTGCTCCACCATGCCGCTCTCCTGTCCACTAGGTGCTGAGACCCTCCCTGCCCCACCTTGCACGCACGGTGTGTGATGCCAGGACTGTGTTGCCCATGACCTGCCCGCCCTCTACCACCCTTCAGGGCCTTCTCTGATCTCCCTAACTAAGGCGGGCTTCACTTTACTTTCTCTTTGTCACTGGCTGTTTCTCTCCCTCGGTTAACATCAGTGTTCCCTGATTCCCACCTCAGGAGGAGACCAATGTCGGCCTGGGACCCTGTGTGGATAGTGGTCGCCTAAGAACTGAACTACGGAAGCCTTGGTAGACCAAGTGAAGGAATGCATGTGCAACCCAGCTGAGAGTGGGCCACCAGTAGGGCTTACTGGATGCCACCTGGCTCTGCCACCAACATGCTAAAGTATACTTCTTTCTTTCCAGTCCCCAATCCCAGGCTGAGTGGGCCCTGCTTGCTTCTCTCCAGAGTGGGGTGGACTCACCTGCTCGCTTGACAATAGCCTCCCCAAGGGAGGATGGGAAGTAGCCCACCCTGTCATTGCCTGTCCGGTTGTCATGGATACAGCCTTTCCACCGGCCATCTGGATGCTGTTCAAGTACCTGACCAAACGAACGGGGTGTGTGCTCAGGTGGACACGTCAGCAGATGAGGCCTGCTGCCCTGCACCCCAACCCCCGCCCCAAGCTGCTGCAGCTCGGTGTCCTAGGCATGCCAGAGTATCTCCCATCCCTGCCACCACACCAAGGGACTAGCCTCACCGTGATAATGTCCCCAGCCTTCACATTGAGACTGGTCAGGTCATAATTGTTACAGTAATCCTTGGTTGCCCGGACCTGTAGAGCTGCTGAGGCCTCTGGAAATACAGGGGGTAGACACCCCAGTCCTGGGAGCTGCCCTGCCCAGCCCTGTCCCAGCCCTCAGGCCCACCCAGGCCCACCTCGAAGCAGTTGTTTGATCTCCTTGCTGGCCTGGGATGTGGTAAATTGGTGTACAATGTCCAGGGCTGTCTGGCTGTACGTGTTCCTCACCTGGGCGTTGATGCCACTCTGCATACACCAATGGCCAAGGCTTCGTCAGGGAACCCCATATCCCCAGCTTGACCCAAACCTTCCCCCCTCTGTGTCCTGGGTCACCAGACTCACATCCAACAGCAGCCGAACCACTTCAGTCTTCCCACAGAGTGCAGCCTCATGAAGGGCAGTGCCAGACTTGGTCTGGCGGTTAATGTCGATGCCGGCCTGAAGAAGAAGTCTGTAAAGGTAGAGAGAGCGGGCAAGGCCTTTCAGTAGGAGCCCTTTTCCTCAGAACCATCAGACCAGACTGTGACCCCGTCTTCTGGGGCATGGTGACAAGCCAACCCCACCCTTGTGTGATGATACAGTGTCCATATTTCTGATGCTTTGCAGAAGGCCTGTCCTTAACTGTGTTCTCACAGCTGTTAATTTGTTCAATCCTAGGGCATGCAATGTTGTGGGCCCTCCTCATAGAAGAGGGAACTGAGGCTCGGGGAAGCAGCTTCTACAAGATTTCAGCAGGTGGCAAGATCAAGTCAAAGCCAGCATGGAGGAGGTACAGGAGCCTCTCCTCAGCCTGCCCGTTAGCTGGGCACTCAGGCCTGACCACAACTCTGCACCTCCCTTCAGGACCCGTGTACGTGTGTGCATGCATATGCACGCTGGGCTATGTCCCAGCCATTTTTGTGTCCGTTCATATCCATTTGTAATGTACAAGTGTGTGAGTGCACATTCACAAGTGTGCACATGTGTGCAGAGACCAGAGGTCAATGCTGGGGGTGTCTTCTTCAATCATTCTTCAACTTTTTAAAAAATTTTAAGCCGGGTGGTGGTAGCGCACGCCTTTAATCCCAGCACTCGGGAGGCAGAGGCAGGCGGATCGCTGTGAGTTCGAAGCCAGCCTGGTCTACAAAGGGAGTCCAGGACAGCCAAGGCTACACAGAGAAACCCTGTCTCAAAAAACCAAAAATTAAAAATAAAAAATAAAAAATTTTATTTATTTTTTTAATTTGTATGTACTTGTACTTGTCTGCAAATGGGAATGTGCAGGTGTGCATGTGAGTGAGAGAGAGAGAGAAAGTGCATGTGGAGGCCAGAAGAGGGCGTGGGATTCCCTGGAGCTGGAGTTCTAGGAGGCTGTTGAGCTGCCCAACATGGGGGTCCTCTGGAAGAGCAGCAAGTGCTCTTAACTGCTCAACCAGCTCTCTAGTCCCTCCTCCCTTCTTGTTTGAGACAGGAGCTCTCACGGACACCTGAGCTCTCTGGTTCAGCTATACTGGCTGACCAGCAAGTCTCAGGGATCTTTTGGTCTCTCCCTCCCCAATAATGAGATTTTTATCTGGCTTTTACATGGACACTGAGGGGCAAAACTCAAGTCTTCAGCTGGGCACCTTTGATCTCAGCACTTGGGAGGCAGAGGCAGGCTGGGAAAAAAAAAAAAAAAAGGGCTGGAGAGATGGCTCAGATGTTAAGAGTACTGTCTGTTCTTCCAAAGGTCCTGAGTTCAATTCCCAGCAACCACACGGTGGCTCACAACCATCCAGAATATGATCTAATGCCCTCTTCTGGCATGCAGGCACACATTTGGGCAAAATACTGTATAAATAATAAATAAACATTTTTTTTTAAAAAGAGGGGCTCAGTGTTTAAGAGCACTGACTGCTCTTCCAAAGGACCCGGGTTCAATCACCAGCACCCACATGGCAGATCATAACTGTCTGTAACTCCAAGATCTGACACCCTCACCAATGCACATAAAATAAAAATAAATAAATTATATAAAAAAATTCAAACTCGAATCTTCATGATTGCATGGCAAGCACTTAAGTAACGGAGCTACCTCATCGGCCCTTCCCCCACTCTTATTTATTTTTGGTTTTTTGAGACAGGGTTTCTCTGTGTAGCCTTGGCTGTCCTGGACTCACTTTGTAGACCAGGCTGGCCTCAAACTCACAGCGATCCACTAGCCTCTGCCTCCCGAGTGCTGGGATTAAAGGCGTGAGCCACCACGCCCGACTCCCTCCCCCACTCTTAAGACCCGGTTTCATGCAGCCCAAGCTGGCATCAAATTCATTACGTAGCACAGCATAGCGGAGGATGACTCTGAAGTCTTCATCTTTCAGGCTCCTCCCCCAGAGTAGATAGGCACCACCACACACAGGCTTTCTATCTTCCTGCCAACTTCTCCAGGGCATGGCAGACCTGTGCCACTATCCTGGGGGCTCCCTCTTGTTCCCACGCTCAGAGCCTTGCAGCCCTGGATACCAATCACCGTGCCCTGGAGGCTCGAGGCTGGCCCCAGTCCTGTTGCTGACTGTACCTGATGATGTCGATGTGGCCATTCTTGGCTGCCAGGTGCAGGGGGCTGGTGCCGTTGGGGTCAGTGGTGTCCCCTGGTCGGGGCTCCAGCAAGGCCGCACACATGTTGCTGCTTAGCAACAGCTGGACAACCTTGAAGGAAGGGATCAGGGTATGGTGGTCCTGGCTTGGGGGCTACCCCTAGCCCCACCCCAGCTGAGAAGGACAGGCCGGGGGGCCCCACCCACTTCTGGGAGAAACTTACCCCTACTCGGCCAAATTCACAGGCCAGGTCCAGAGGCGTCTTTCCAGAGTTGTCTACCACGCAGGGGTTGGATTGATGCTGCAGTAGCATCTCCGACTGCAGGACAAAGGTCTGGTTGTCCGTGGGGCCACCCAACCCTGTGCCCGACTGCCCACCCAGACTCCCCATGAGGCCTCACCACATCGTAGTGACCATGCTGGGCGGCCAAATGCAGGGGGATGTGGCCCTCGTCGGATGGGACATTTACTGCTGAGCCTGCCTTCAGCACCAACTTCATGGGCTCCTTCCGGCCCTGCCAGGCCGCATAGTGCAGTGGCCTCATGCCTGGGGGACAGGTGTGGTTTGTTGGAAACTAAGTCCTGGTCCTAAATTTTTTTTTTTTTTTAAAGATTTATTTATTTATTATACATACAGTACTCTGCCTGCATGTACACCTGCAGGCCAGAAGAGGGCACCAGATCTCATTGTAGATGGTTGTGAGTCACCATGTGGTTGCTGGGAATTGAACTCAGGACCTTCAGAAGAGCAGCCCAAGTGCCCTTAACATCTGAGCCATCATCTCTCCAGCCCCCCTGGCCCCTAAATTGAACCATCACTAAGGACACATCACACTATCTCTAAGCTTCTGTCTTTTTTTTTTTTTTTTTTTTTGGTTTTCCGAGACAGGGTCTCTCTGTGTAGCCTTGGCTGTCCTAGAATCACTTTGTAGACCAGGCTGGCCTCGAACTCACAGCGATCCGCCTGCCTCTGCCTCCCAAGTGCTGGGATTAAAGGCGTGCGCCACCACCGCCCGGCCTAAGGTTCTGTCTTAACCCAGGCAGACACCACGGGCTGAGACCGCAATGGCTCCATGGCCACCTGCCTCCCCGCCCCCATCCCAGGCCAGGCTTGCCTTTGTTGTCCTTAATGTCTACGGCAGCTTGAGCCTCCAGCAGCAGGGAGATCAGTTCTGTGTTGCCATTCAGGGCGGCGTGGTGCAGGGCTGAGAAGCTGCGCAGGTGAAGGACAGGTCTAGGAGAGCCGCCAACAACACCCCAGCCTTTCCCCCGGGGCCCACCAACCCCATCCACTCTGCCACTGCCCAAGCTGACCACTCACCCATCTGGGTCCTGGAAGTTGACATTGATCTTCTTGGTAGAGCCCAGGAGCTCTGTGGAGAGAGGGAGGCCCAGTGAGGAGAAGTGGTCCAGACCCTCCTAAGATCTGCCAGGCTGCTCCAACTTGCTTAACTCTACAGTCACGCATCTAGCCCGGCAGGGACTTGGCTCTAGGTGCCAGCAACTTGGGCCTTGGTCTCCCGTTGTATAACATGGGAACTTGGGCCTGTCCTCATCTGGGAACGCGAGATGAGACCATGCACCCACATGGGCACACACATGTGCACATGCACCCCTCCCTTGAGACGCTGGCTCGGCACCTGCCATTGGTGGGAGGGAGAGAGCCGGCCCCATCTGTCTTCTCTCAGAAGGACCCAGATGGGGCCGGGGGTGGCTGAGGAGGCTGGAACACCCGGAAATGGGGTATTTCTGGGGGAAAGGACTACAGCTCCAAGCCCTCGGCTGCCAGCTTTGGCTGCCATGTGGGTAAGCCCTACAATTCTGTGAGGAGAAGGAAGGGCTGTCTTGTGGGCGAGGGCCTCCAGGTGACCCATGCCAATGGCCACTTTGCCCACAAAGGCCATGTTCAGACTGACTGGAGCCCCCGGGGTCCACACTCTCTCTTCTGGGGTCTCTCTCATACTGGGGCCTCCCTTACCCTGACCCTCCTAGTGCTTTCAGAAGAGGGAGCCCCCCCGGAGCCATCCCAGTGGGCCCTTGTCCACCGGACTCTTGCCAACCCCCTGCCTGTCTGGGCCATGGTTATATAACCCATTTGTGGGTCAGTCACTCTGGGAGGGGGGGCGCCTAGAAGGACAGAAGCCCCTTTGTCCAGGCTCAGGACAGGGGTGGGGGTGGGGGACCCAAAGGCAGGGGAGCCAAAAGAGTAGAGTCACAGTGGGCTGGCTGTAGAACTTAGCTTGGATTGGCTCAGCCTCAGCCACCAGGCACAGCATGTGGGTCTCTTGACAACCCCTGAAGGCCAGGAAGCCAGCTGCACCTGAATTTGAATCTTCTTTCTGACACTTCCTAGCCCTGTGGCCTTGGCCGCTGATCTCTTCCCTGAACTAAGGTGGTGTAGCCTGAACTGACACCCCTCACCTCACAGTAGGAAGCTACTGCCACCTTCTGGTTCCTCCCATGTTCTCAGACACTATTGGCAGCCGTTCATCAACTGCATACCTCTTTCCCAGTGGTCAGCCAGACCAAGCCTTGACATCAAGACTCAACCCTGGCTGCCCAGTGTGGTGGTGCACGCCTTTAATGCCAGAACCTGAGAGGCAGAGGCAAGCTGATCCCTATGAGTTTGAGGCCAGTCTGATCTATATAGTAAGTCTCCGTACAGCCAGAGTTACATACTGGGACTCTGTCTCAAAATAAAATAAAATAAAATAAAATAAATAAATAAACTGAGTGGGATGGTGCACGCTAGTAATCATGGCACTCAGGAGGCAGAGGCAGGCACATCTCTCTCGAGTCTAGGCCAGCCAGGGCTACACAGAAAAACCCACGCACCCACATGGGCACACACATGTGCACATGCACCCCTCCCTTGAGACGCTGGCTCGGCACCTGCCATTGGTGGGAGGGAGGGTGAAAAAACAAACCAGGCCGGGCATGGTGGCACACGCCTTTAATCCCAGCACTTGGGAGGCAGAGGCAGGCAGATTGCTTTGAGTTCGAGGCCAGCCTGGTCTACAAAGTGAGTCTAGGACAGACAAGACAACACAGAGAAACCCTGTCTCAATTTAAAAAAAAAAGTCAATCTTGGGGGGGGTGTTCCTCATGGATGCTTGGGTTCTCAGGTACAGATATCCTCAAAACACATCATGTCCCATGCTTTTCACCACGTATGGTTATCACCACGGGCCCAACTGGCACTTCAGGCAGGATCCCGGCCTGTGCCTTCCCGTTGGTGTCACTGGTGACTCCTCGTATCCCTTGGCTTGTCCTCTGTACACACAAGTTGGAACACTGTTAAAATGCAAGTCACAGCCGGACGTAGCGGCATACACTCGGTAATCTCAGCACTCGTGTGATAAAGGGGGGAGGAGGAGGAGGAGTTCAAGGCCAAACTTGGCCACATACTAAGCTTGAGGCCAACCTGGGTCACATAGCACTCTGCAACAAGAGAGGAAAGAGGGGAGGAAAAACAAAACTTCCGAAAACCCCCAGGGACAGCCAGGTGTGGTGCGTATGCCACTCCAGAGGTGAAGGCAGAAGTGGTCCAAGCTCCAGCTCAACTTGGGCTGCAGGTTAGATCCTGTCTCAAAAGATAAGTGAATGAATAAATAAAATAAAAACAAAACCATTTGTGGGCTGGGGGAGGGGTGCCCAGCATTGAGATAGCTCACCGGGTAAAGGTGGATGCCAGCAAGGCCGACAATTTGAATTGAAGCCTTGAAACCCACCTGGTGCAAAGTGAAAAAAAAAAGCTGCCCAGCCATGGTGGTGCATTGCCTTTACTCCCAGCACCCAGGAGGCAGAGGCAGGTGGATCACTGTGAGTTGGAGGCCAGCCTGGTCCACAAAGTGAGTCCAGGACAGCCAAGGCTACACAGAGAAACCCTGTCTCAAAACAAACAAACAAACAAACAAGCCAAGCCAAGCCAATCCCCCCCACCAAAAAAAAAAAAAAAGAGCCAGGAATGGTGGCGCCGTAAGTCCAGCCTAATCCAATGAGACAGTGAGACCCCATCACAAAACAGAAACCCACAAACAAAACACCAACTTGAGAAACAACATCAGACCTCGCAGAAACCCACCTGTGCCGTTTCACTGGGCTGGAGACTGAGGCTGCAGCGTTTGATGTGCCTCGGCCCTTACTTTGGCTCTGGCCTCTTCCATCCCTGTGCCAGCCACACAACCTCCCTGATGCTCCTCCAACATGTCCGCCAGCAGGGCCACAGGGCCTTTGCATGATACCCTCCTCCACGTCCAAGGCCTCTCTTCCGAAATGCTGCCCTTCCCTTCCTGGATTCATTGTATTTCTCTCCCTAGCCCTCACCAACACCAGGGTATCACATCCGCTTTCTTGGCTTTGGTGGCTAAAACAGTGCCATCTCCACCCTACATGTTGTCTGTCTACCTTTGGGGCCAGCTTCATAGCTAAGCGACCTGTGAAGTTACTCAGAGAGGCACGCTACTTGAATACTTTGATTCCAAATAAGGGTCCTACATGATCGTCTCTGCCGTGAGCTGATGTCATTGTCCCACAGCATCCCCTCTAGGGCCATGCTCAGGACACTGCCCAGTTCTTCTCAGGGTCTCCCTGTTCTCCCTCCACCATGGAGCTTTCAGGCAGCCTCGGAGTCAGGGTTAGGGAGTGGAAACCCCTGGCAGGCTGCTCTGAGGTCAGACAGGCTGAAGCCAATTTTTTTCATTTTTTATTTTTTGTTTGTTTTTCAAAACAGGGTCTCTCTGTGTAGCCTTGGCTGTCCTGAACTCACTTTGTGGACCAGGCTGGCCTCGAACTCACAGCGATCCGCCTGCCTCTGCCTCCCGAGTGCTGGGATTAAAGGCATGCGCCACCACGCCCAGCTGAAGCCAATGGAGAGGGGACACTCCCCCCACCTCACCCCCCCAACCCCCCATCAAGAATGGAACTGCCAGCAGGGAGTGGTGGTGTTACACTTGGGAAGCTGAAGTAGATGGATCTCTGTGAGTTCAAGGCTAGCCTGATATACGTAGCCAGCTAGCCAGTCAGAAGCACATAGTGAGAATGTTTCAAAAGAAAATTAGGGCTGGAGAGATGGCTCAGAGGTTAAGAGCACCATGGTGGCTCACAGACCATCTCTAATGCGTTCTGGTGCCTTCTTGTGGCGGGAAGGCGCACATGCGGGCAAAATACTGAATATATAATAAATCAATCTTTTTTTTTTTTTTTAAGAAAATTAATTAATTTTATAAAAGAAGGCAACTTCCCCATGTGGGGAAGGTCACCCTTCCAAGGACACAAATTTATAGTCCCATAGGGAGGGGAGCAGTGTAAATTGCTTGGAGGGCCATTTGAGGTCTCAGGGCGCCTGCAGGAGACACTGAGGAAGGTGTGGGGCTGGGGTGGCCATCTCACAACAGGACAGGCTCTAAGAATGAACTGGAAGCAAAAGATAGCTGGAGGAGGACTGAGGACTGAGAGGGGGTTACGTGGTGGCCAGGCCGAGGGCCTCAGGAACCCCTCTCGCTTTTTAGTAGGTTTCTGCATCAGCATAGTACATAGGCATGGCATGCGGTTTTATGGCCGAGAGCTTACTGACTCCAGCCTTGCACTACACACACACGCCAACAGTGCACAAACCCCGCCCATTTCTTGTGACCCTAGACCTCAAGCTGCTCCCCACAGACCAGACCGAGGTCAGATCCCAAACGCCACGCTGGAAGGGATTTATTTTTTGTTTTGTTTCATTGTTTGTTTGTTTGTTTTGTTTTGTTTTTTCCAGTCAGAGCTTCTCTGTGTAGCCTTGCCTGACCTGGGAACTCCCTCTGTAGACCAGGCTGGCCTCGAACTCACAGAGATCCACCTGCCTCTGCCTCCTCCCAAGTGCTGGGATTTAAAGGCGTGCACGCAGCGCCGCCCGGCTGGAAGAGATTTCAAAACAGACAAATAAACAAAACCACAGATGCTGCCCTGGCTAGCCTGGAACTCATTATATAGACCAGGGTAGCCTAAAACTCACAGCCATCCTAGGACTAGGACTAAAGGTATGTGCCACACACCTGCTGGAAGGGAATTCTTTGTGGGCCAAGGTGAGACAGGAAATTCCTCTGGGAATTTCTACAGGGTGTCGTCAGCCTGCCTTGGGGAAAAGGCCAGGCCACAAAACTAGACAAGGACCCTTTGCCAGCAGCAGAAGGGGACAGCCCCCTACCAACATCTTCCTTCCAAAATCGTCTTTTTCCCTCAAGGATGACTGACTGCATCCATGGGCAAGCCTCCTTGGAGGGGAGGTGGGGGCTAACAAGGCCATGGGATGGGAGGGAATAGCTGGGCACCCAAAGGGGCTCAAAAACAAGACTGTGGGAAAATCTCTAGGCTGGGCTGGGGGACACAGTCTCTTTTTTCTGTTTTGTTTTGTTGAGACACAGTCTCTAGAACTCACAGTGTAGACCAGGCTGGCCTTGAACTTAAAGAGATTCCCCCTGTCTCTGCCTCCTAAATGCTAGGATCAAAGGCGTGCACCACTAGGTCTAGCTGATGTGTGTAAGGGAACACACTCTCGAGGATACTTATGGACACCCCACACACACACCCCATGGCCCAAACTCCAGCTGTACTTTGCTAAATCAAAATACATCTTACTCCGAAGCAGGCCAGCGTTGCCATGACAACTGAGCTAATTCATGGAGGGATTTCTCTGTCTGATTTATTACACCGCCCCTCTGACTCAGAGAGTACAGACAGAAGGGCCAAGACAGGTGCCTCTGCTGTCCCTGAGCCCACATCAGTCACGGGCAGAGGTAGAGACCCAGGCCGAGGTGATGGCCCTCTCTCACCTCCCCAGGGTGGCCAAATAGAAGGGAAGAGGATCCCCATATTTGTGGTTCCCACAGGCTGGCAGCAGAAAATAAATAAATAAATAAACAAATAAATAAATAAATTTAAAAAGCCAGCACCATTAGTATTTACCAAACTGGAACTGTCCCCTCTTCATCGGTACCCTCTTACTGTTTCCGTGATGCTGTGAGGTGAGAGGGACCACCACAGATGTCCCATCCTACAGATAGAGCCACTAAGGCCTAGAGCCAGTATGACCAAGGGCACAAGGCCACTAGATGGAAAGCTGTGCCTTGCCTTCTTCCATCTGCCTCTCCCTAGCTGCTCCTACACTCAGCCTTGAGGCCCTAAAGCCAGCCCTAGTAAGTGGAGCTTTCCCAGGCAGCCTGTGGGCCCTGGAGGCACCAGTGTCCTTCTCCTGCAACAGCAAAGTAGACAGGAGCCACTCTAGGCAGTCCCATGTCTCAGGCAGCTCCTGGAGAAATAACATTCCCCCCCACCCCCACCCCCACACTCCACCCCCACCCCAAGTATATGCAGTCTTTGATGGTGGGGAGGGAGTAAAGGCACTCAGGTCCCATGTGTTGACCTGCAGAGCCTGCACAGGTGCCCTGACATACTGACACGGTCATACGTGCGCAGCTGCACAGTCGGGCTAGTCCACACGCCCATCCATCCATCTCCAGAGGCCCCTAGGGAGCCTCCAGGCTAAGCAGGGTTTGAGAGCTAGAATCAGAGCTCCAAGCTCCTAGCCCTTCCCTTGAACCCCCAGGGCACAAACTAGGGATGGTGTGGGAGCTCCTTTACAGATCCTTGGCCCCCTTTCCTGGCAGGAAAGCCCAGGATGACCAAGATCTGTAGAAGCCTGCAGGAGCCTACAGTCCGTATCCCCCAGGCTGTCCCTGACTGAAGCCCAGCCTGCCCCAGAGCTGGGCGACCTTGGGCGCCTCTGTTTCACTCCCTCTCTCATCAGTAAATGGCCCCCACTGGCCATGCCTGGGCAGCCACACCCCCAGCGTGGTCCCCCCTTCCATTACATGCAAAGAGTGTTATTAAACATAGGGTGGGGAGGAGGTCTGACAGAGATTGTTAGCCTCTGGGTCGCCCCTCACTGTAAGGGCCCCTCCCTCTCTCTACAGTGTGTCTTGTAGGGGGGGATCCGCCTAGCCCTTAAATGCCCAAGTAGAAACCATCAGCCCGCAGGCTGGGAAGGGAGGGGGTCGGGAAGATGTGATCGCCAGCGGCCTCAGGGACAGTGGGTGCCGCAGGTGCCCGCAGGGGGCTGGGCAGACGGTCCGGCGCTGGTTGCCTCCCCTCCTCCAGAGCAGGGGCGAGAAGGGAGGGGGGGGCGCGGAGCAAGGGTCTGAGCGCTCCTGGCCCCGCCCCACCCCCGGAGACCCACAGCATCCCTTCCTCGCCCTGCACCCGGGCGGTGTTGTGGGCCCCGCCCGCTCCCCGCGCGCCCCCCCGCACTCACTGGCCTTCCCCGGCCGCGGCCTCTGCAGCAGCCTCTGCGCGGTCCCCACGTCCTCCGCCTTCACTGCCTGCACCAGCTCCTGCTCCTTCCCCATGGCGCCGCCGGGCCCGCAGCGACGCGGAGCTCGGTGCTCTCGGCGGCTCAGACGCAGCGGCGGCCCCGCGTCTGCGATCGCATCCTTTCCAGCCCGCGCTGCCTGCGCCGCCCAGAGCCCGGAGCCCTTCGCGGGTTCGGGCTCGGGCTCGGGCTCGGGTTTCGGGCTCGAACTGGGGCTGGGGCTCCGACGCGGAGGGACAGATAGCGCGTCACGGGCGGGGGGCGGCCCGGGGGCGGGAGCCGGCGACGGCGGCGGGCACCCGGTGGCGCGCCGCGTCTGAGCCGCCTCCCGGACGCCTGGGTCCGCTCCCGAGGCCGCTGACCTCCGTCAGCCCGCGCCGGCCGCGCGCCCGGCTCCGAGGCTCCGCCCCCGCATTGGCCCTTCCCCACACCCCCGCCCCCCCCCGCAACGCCCGACGCCCCCTCCCCACGTTTGGGTGCGCGGGTCAGGCTAGGCCTCTGCGGACAGCGGGGAACGGAGGGCGACCGCCGGGGACAGAGGACGGTGCGCAGGGGGGCTGGCCACCGAGCACCGACACGGCGGCGGCGGCGACGCAAGGCTAAACCTAGGAGAGGTTTCTCGAGGCTGCGGGACCTGAGGGGGAGGGACTCTGAGGCAGTGGGAGGGCGGGGAGTCGGGCACAAGTGCCACCGGGGCCGGCCCTCCAGAGGCTGTCAGACATTTCTGGCCCGTGGTTCCTGTGGGAGGTGTTGAGGGATTGCGAAGAGGAATCTCCCAATAATGAATTCGGTGTCAGGGAACCCGTACCCCCTCCCCCCCCACTACACCTTCTTCCCTAGCAGCCTCTGGCTTCTCTCCACAACAATGCAGATGACAGTTCTCCTTCGAGGACAGCCTGGAAGGGAGCTTGCCTTCTCCTTCTCAGCATCTGCTGGGATGTAACTGCCTATATCCACTAAGAAGGACCCTAACCTCCCATCCTCAGCACCACTGAAGGCCCAGCCCTGTCCTGCCCTGAACCGTTCTAGCCCAACCTAAGCAGTCTCCTAGCCACAGGTCAGGACTTCCTGCTTGACCAACCTCTCAGGAGGTCTCACCTTTCTTCTGCCTGCCCGAAGGCTCAGCTGCTCCAGGCCTCCTCTTATCTTGCCTGCAGCATTGTGGACACACATCAGCTGAGTTCCAAGTCTTGGGGAAGGGTCTGCTCCCTCACACCATCATCCAACCGGGTGATACAGTCTAGAGATTTGTTGAGGGTTCACGCACACACACATGCACGTGCACGCACCCCCCCTCCCACACACACACACTCTTCTTGTGACCCTGGACTGTGGGGTGGTCCAGAAGGGCAGGGAAAAAGCAGCAACAGGTTCAGAGGTTTCCGGGATTACGTCATTCTGGTCATGACAAGATCTCTCACAAGGCTCAGAGAATGAGCCTAGGACTATCTAGTATGTGTTGGGCTCTCAGAAGAGGTCTCCAAATGCAGAACAAACAAAAAACAAAACAAAACCAAAAACAAACCAGCACTCTGAGAGTCAGAGGCAGGTGGATTGCTATGAGTTCGAGGCCAGCCTGGTCTGCAAAGAGAGTTCCAGGACAGCCAGGGCTATTACACTGAGAAACCCTGTCTCGAAAAACAAAACAAAAACAAAAACAAAAAAACCAACAACAAAAGAAACAAAAAACAAAACAACCGCCCCTACCCCCAAATTCTCCTCTAATCTGTTACAGTGACCAACTCCTGGTTAGTGTCAGGGTCAGTTGCTGTGCTGGTCATTTGGAATAAGGCTCAACTTACTGTCTACATTTTATAGGTTGAACAACCAAAAACAACAGTGAAGGTTTAGGAACACTGTGCACTCCTGAGTATGTGCTACAAGATCCCTGGGTCTCAAGGTTATGAGACTTGGGAACCTATGTTGATCCCTGGGTCTCAAGGTTATGATATGAGTCTGGACTTGGAACCTACGTTGATTCCTGTCCCAGTTCTTCCTATTACTGGTTTTGTCACCCTGAACTGGTCACTCTGTCTTTCTGGGTCTCTTATCCCTGTCAAAGGTGGGTCAGCAATGTGGCCCCTTCATCCACACCAGGGTTCATGGCCATGCTGCTGGATCTAGTAAATGCCCAGCACATAGCTGCTGCGAATATTGTGATGTCCTTGGGCTTCCTGCAGGGGCTGCAACTGTATTAGCTTCATCTTCACATGGTACAGTGCCAAGCACACAGGAAACACCACAAAAAAAGTAAATATATAAAAAGAAAACAGTTATTATCATGACTGTTATTGCTGTTTGGAGCTTATAAGGTAAATCATCTTTGTAGGACCTGGGGCAAGAAATACAAACAGAAGCCTACACACCAAATGTCTATTTCCATGTTGTAAATTACACTAATAACCTGTTAAATAAAATATGTTCCAGCCTCCTACCTTAACAAATATACCTTCACCAAGACCTGAAAGGGCAGGTTTAAATTTAGAATTCTCGGACTGCTTTTGGGTAATGAACTGACCCTTGCCTGTAGCTGTCACATTCTTCTCAGACTGTCGGTACTCCATACGCAAGCACCCCTGGGCCACTCCTCAGGCCGGGCGTGGGCATCCCACTGTGTAGCCCACCTAGGATGTGGAATGCACAGACCCGGGAAGTTGACTGGATCCTTTTGGGGCAGGAAATTCAAGTGTCCCAGTTAAATGTACACATCGTGGGCTGGAAGGGACACCTGGGCTCTCGGTAGCCTCTGAATCCAGCGATTGCTTGCCTCCAAGGATGGATGGTGGCAGAAGGAAAGCCAGAGGCTTCGCGGCCAGGTCAGACTAGAACCCACAGGGGATCCAGAAGACCAAGGTCAGACGCTGCTGACTAATGACCATGGATGGACAAGTTCCTGGTGCCCAGATGCTTCATAATCTGTAAAATGGGATAGCGGCCTGGATGGTTGAGGATCTGCGGCGGATACAAAGATGGTCTTCACCTGGCTGGATCTCCTCGCCATCCTCCTCAGGATGAGGGCAGCATAGCAGGCAGACAAATACCTCTCCTGGGGCAAAGGATGCAGGTTTGTGAGACTGGGGCAGCCCTCCAGAATGTCAGGCCTCTGAAGAAGCTCCTGGGAGGAGGGGCCGCTGAGCCAGCAGAATTACTGAGCTGATGGCTGCTTCGCTGCAGCCCTGACTGGCTTTCTTCCCGGATGCTTAGCTGCAGCCAGCCAGCCAGCCTGCAGCCCCTGCCTCTGCCTACCAACTGTGTACCTGCTTAGGGACATCCCCCAAGCACTAGCGCGCAGCTAGCATGTGTACAATGGTGATGCTGAGAGGGCTGTTCTCATGGACTGCTGGAAGCATGTGTCAGGTGCCATTTTTTTGGGTGCCACCTCTGTAAAGTGCTGTGTCTGTGAGGAGTTATCTCACAAAGGCTCAAAAGCTGCATGCTCCAGGTTCCTTCTACCCCACAGAAATGCTGGGGCTGCTCAGAATGTCCAGGGCCACGCCCAGCTTAACAGCTCTCTCTGGGTTGGACCATCTGCAGCAGCCTAGCCTTTAGCTCCTGGCTCCACGCAGAGTCCCGAAGACAGAGTAACAGCTCAGGACAAGGGTGGCACACATCTGGCCAGGACACGGGGAGCACACACCTGGCCACGCTTCTCCTTTGTTCAGGACTCACCAAGGCTGCCTCTGAACCTTCAGTGGAACGGTTTTGGGGGAGCTTATGCCTCATCAAAAGGAATATAAGGAGGGGCTAGAGAGATGGCTCAGTGGTTAAGAGCACTGCCTGCTCTTCCAAAGGACCCAGGTTCAATTCCCAGCAACCACATGGCAGCTCACAATTGTCTGTAACTCCAAGATCTGACACTTTCACACCAATGCACATAGATTAAAAAAAAAAAAAAAAAATTTAAAAAAAAAAAAAAGGAATATAAGGAGGTATAGGAGGTGTAGCATCCCTGTGGAATAGTCTCCTCAGCTGGCCAGAAAGGAGGAGGTCAGGAGGGAATGAGCTCCAGACTGCATCTGGGCCAAACTGGGATCCACCATCTCCTAGCCACGAGCCTTCAGTGGTGGCAATTCTACAGCTCTGAGCCTGTTTTCTGACAAGATGTCCCCGACGGGGACAGATCCTCCTGACTGAAGGCATTGTAAGAACACTAAGTATGATTTAATGAAAACACTCATGATGTTTTGGCAGTTCCTCAAAAAGTTGAATACATCGGACTGGAGGAATTGTTCACTGGCTGAACATAGAGCTAACATGACCAGTAATTCCCTTCCTAAGGTAGTTCCAAAGTAGCCGGGCAGTGGTGGCGCACACCTTCAGTCCCAGGGCTCCCGAGGCAGAGACAGGTGTATCTCTGAGTTTGAGGCCAACCTGGTCTAAGACCTGAGCTAGTTCTAGGACAGTCAGGACTGTCTCAAAAAAAAAAAAAAAAAATAGTTCCAAGCCAAATGAAAACATGAATGCAAACAAAAAAGCAAATGCTTGTACATAATCATTTACAGCAGCACTATGTCACAATGGATAGAAAGAGGGAAAAAATAATTCAGATGTCCCTTATCAATGGACAAATAAAGTCCATCATATCATACAATAGGATACTGGTTGGCCACAGTAAGGAATGCCGTGGTGATACTACTGAATGAACCATGAAAACACACTAAGTAGAGAAGGCAGATACTAAGGGGTGTAAACTTGTAATTCCATGCATATGAATGTCCAGCAGAGACCAATATACAATGGCAAGAAAACTAGTAGTTGCCAGGGCCTGGTTGGGGAAAGAGGATGAGGAATAACTGCCTAGTCTCTTAATGGGAGGATAGAAACATGGTTGCAACACTAAATGTTGATTGAACTGATTTTTTTCTTTTCTTGGCTTTTTGAGACAGGGTTTCTCTGTGTAGCCTTGGCTGTCCTGGACTCACTTTGTAGATCAGGCTGGCCTCGAACTCACAGCAATCCACCTGCCTCTGCCTCCCGAGTGCTGGGATTAAAGGCACGCACCACCATTGCCCAGCTTGATTTTTTTTTTTTTTTTAAATACAGATCTCATTATGCAGCCCAATGAGCCTGGCCTTGAACTCAAGATCCTCCCACTCAGCCTCCCAAGTGGCAGGATTACAGAGGTGACATCCTGACTAAGTGTTCACTCTGCTTTTCTTTCTGTATTGTTGGGGTGGCTTAGAATATGTCAGGCGGGCTCTCTACTACTGACTTTCATCTCAGATCTAAACTGTTCAGTGTTTGGGGGACTGAAGAGATGGCTCATCAGTGAAGAGCAATTCCTGGTTTTGCAGAGGACCAGAGTTCAGTTCTCAGCACCCACATCAGGCAGCTCACAACCACTTGTAACCCCCAACTCTAGGGAATCACATACCCTTTTCTGGCCTCTGAAGGCACCTGCATGCATGCATGCATACTGACATGGACACACACATACCCATAAATTAAAACAAACCTTGTTTTGTTTTGTTTTTGTTTTTGTTTTTTCGAGACAGGGGTTCTCTGTGTAGCCTTGCTTGTCCTGGACTCACTTTGTAGACCAGGCTGGCCTCGAACTCACAGCGATCCACCTGCCTCTGCCTCCCAAGTGCTGGGACTAAATGCATGCGCCACCACACCTAGCAAAAACCAAACCTTTTTATAAAGGGGTAATTCTATGTGATGTTCAAAATCATTTGAGCCAATAGAAAGTCCCACAAAGAACAAGCAAGCTCATGAAAGAAAAGGTGCTGAAAGCCAAGAGCTGGGTAGGTGAAGGGGTGGGAGGAACGACAGTATAAGGACAGGCAAAGGACCTAAGTGAGGCTGTGGTGAGAGACTGCCTGCCACCAACTCTGCTGAGCCGGTAGTCTGTGGGGAGGAACATTAGGCAGAGACAGGGGCTAGACCCAGAAGGTTTCTGGGACCCCTGAAGGCTCTTGTAGATTAATAATGCCAGATTTCAGTTTATAAAGGACCATACAGGCACATCTGTGTTTCTAGCACTTGAGAGGTAGAGGCAGGAGAAGGGGGTCAAGGTCATCTTTGGTTATAGAGCAAGTTCCAACCAGCCTAGGATGCATGAAATTATGAGAAGAAGAAGAAAGAGAGAAAGAGAAGGAGGAAGAGGAGGAGGAGGAGGAGGCATGGTGGTGGCACATGCCTGTAATCCCAGAATTTACCCCTGAAAAACAATGTTTAAAATTTTTTCTTTAGGTTTTTCAAGACAGGATTTCTCTGTGTAGCCTTGGCTGTCCTGGAGTCACTTTGTAGACCAGGCTGGCCTCACACTCAGCGATTTGCCTGCCTCTGCCTCCTGAGTGCTGGATTAAAGGCGTGTGCCACTATGCCCAGCAAAAAAAAAAAAAGTTTTAAAATAAAATAAAATAAAATAAATGAAAGGTATGAGGAAGCTGGGCATGGTGACACACACCTTCAATCCCAGCACTTGAGAGGCCAGCCTGGCCTACAAAGCTGGTCTGCAAAGTCCAGGACAGTCAAGGCTACACAGAGAAGCCCTGTCTCGAAAAAACAAAACAAAAATAAATAATAAAAAAGAAAGATAAATTGAGGAGGTGATGGATGTGAAGTGAAATTGGTGGCTGAAGGTGGCAAGGATGAGGGATGCACTCAGATGATAGCCAGTTATAACACAGTCGGACCCTGAGGAGTTGCTTTAGGCATGGAAGGTGACCCCTTTGTGGCATTTGCAAATCGTATATAGCAGAGGGCTGGGTATGCTTCAAGAGCCTAGAAGCGGTCAGGCGTGGTGGCGCACGCCTTTAATCCCAGCACTCGGGAGGCAGAGGCAGGCGGATCACTGTCAGTTAAAGGCCAGCCTGGTCTACAAAGGGAGTCCAAGGACAACCAAGGCTACACAGAGAAACCCTGTCTCAAAAAACCAAAAAAAAAAAAAAAAGAGCCTAGGAGCTGGAGGTGAGAGTGGCAAGACACCAGAGTAAAGATGTCACAGGAATCCACGGAGCCTTTAGTGTAAGGCAAAGAGAAAAGGGGTGGAGTGTATGGAGGAAGATGGAGGGAGGAGAGAGAGAGAGAGAGAGCTCATACTAGGGCACAAAGGAAGAGATGAGATTTTCTGTCTGCCACAGTACACAGGGGCCAAGAGTTGGAAATAAAGTATCTACCGTGTTGTTTGACAGATTATGCTGGGCAGTGGCCTTGAGGAATTTCCCCAGAGAGCTGAGGGGTAAAG
The DNA here is from genome assembly GCA_907169655.1 of Acomys percivali. Classification (NCBI taxonomy): domain Eukaryota; kingdom Metazoa; phylum Chordata; class Mammalia; order Rodentia; family Muridae; genus Acomys; species Acomys percivali. Next base: position 61,143,100 of record OU015755.1, on the reverse strand, counting down.
CTAAGGAATGAGGGGGAGGTGGGATGCCAAGCGACCAACATAATGAGGGCAGCACTCTGAAGGAGAGAGCTTCAGCCATAAGGAGAATGTTGGGATTGGTTTTCTGGTGCTAAACGCTAAGGGGGAAGCTGGAGCGAGCACTGAAACCCGGATGACAGAGCACGCACAAGCTCTGTGATAGATTGCCGACACTATAAAGCTGGGTGTAGTGAAAGCCACCTGTAATCTCAGTACTCAGGGGGAGACCCCACCTGAAGTCAGGGTCAGTGTTGGCAACATAGTAAATTTGAAGCTACTGTGGGAAAAATAACAAAAAACATACTAAGGAGGGCAGTGGCGCCACACACTCAGTGCTTGGGAGGTATAGGCCGGAGGGTCTCTGAGTTCGAGGCCAGCCTGATCTACAGAACGAAAAACCAAGGGGAAAACAAAAACCAAAACCTGTACAAGGACTGGAGAGATGGCTCAGAGATCTACAAAGAGAGTTTCAGGATAGCCAGGGCTGTTACACAGAGAAACCCTGTCCCAAAAAGCCAAAACCAACCAACAACCAAACAAACAAAAAGAACACTGGCTGTTCTTCCAAAGGTCTTGAGTTTAATTCCCAGCAACTACACGGTAGCTTACAACCATCTATAATGAGATCTGGTCCCTCTTCGGGCCTGCTGGCTCACATGCAGGTAGAATACTATGTAAATAATAAATCAACCTTTAAAAAGAAACAAAAAACATGCTAAGAGCTGGGTGTGGTGGCTCATGCCTTTAATTCCAGCGCTCAGGAGGCAGAGGCAGAGGCAGAGGCAGAGGCAGAGGCAAGTAGATCTCTGTTAGTTTGAGGCTAGCCTAGTCTACAAATCAAGTCCAATACAGCCAAGGCTACAGAGAAACCTATCTCTAAAAATCAAAAACAAACAAACAAAAGCATGCTGAGGAGGTAAACGAGAGACTGGGGAGAGGTATGGGAGGAACCTGGGGGCGTGGACACGGTAACTGGCCTTGGCCAAGGAGTGGACTCACCCTGTCTGTGGCTGGAGGAAAAGGGGGGTTGCAGCCTCACCTATAGGTGCAGAGGGAGGAGATCATGGGAAAGCAAGGCCAACTTTGTGGAGCTCAGCGAGCTGTAATAAAAACGGAGGCCTGATAGCAAAACCATCATCAAAGAGACCAGAGAGACTTCAAGCAACTGATGAGAGCAGACGTACAGTCCGGAAGCCAAACATTACTTGGAGCTCAGGGAGGCCTGTGGAGGAGTGGGGAGGCAGGATCAGACGAACCAGAGTGGTCAGGGACACCAGGAGTACGTGGCCCACAGAGTTAACTGACTCGGACTCATGGGGGGCTCACAGAGGTCTGACCTAGGTCCTCTGTGTCCTTGTAGGCATCCTAACAAGCGGGAGTGAGGCTGTCCCTGACTCTCTGGCCTGCTCTTCCTACTGGGTTGCCTCATCCGGCCTTGATATGATGTTATGGGCTCGGTCTCAGTGTAGCTTGTTACGCCATGTTTGGCTGATGTCCCTGGAACCCTGCACTTTTCTGAGAGGTGGCAAGGTCAGGGGTGGGGTGGGGTGGAGGTGGATCTGTGGGAGAGGGGGGATGGAGGGAGAGACGGGGCTACTGGAGGGAGGAGAAACTGTGGTTGGAATGTAATATATGAGAGATTAACAAAATGAGGTTGTATAAAATAAAATATTTTATAGTATTTAATGTTTTAATAAACATTTGTTTTCTTTTTTGGATTTTCAAGACAGGGTCTCTCTGTGTAGCCTTGGCTGTCCCGGTCTCACTTTGTAGACCAGGCTGGCCACGAACTCACAGCCATCAGCCTGCCTCTGCCTCCCGAGTGCTGGGATTAAAGGCGTTCACCACCACGCCCCGCACGAATCAGCAGTTTTAAAGGGGTTCCTGGGCTAACTATGTTCCGTGAAGATCAGGCTGGGGCTGGACAGGTCTGAAAGGGCCCAGGCTAGAGTCACCAGATAAAGCAAATATAAGTACAAAATACCCAGTTGCATTTGAACTTCTTGTACTAAGAAAGTACTTCTTCAGCACTCGGGAGGCAGAGGCAGGCAGATCTTTGTAAGTTCGAGGCCAGCCTGGTCTACAAAGAGAGTCCAGGACAGCCAAGGCTATACAGAGAAACTCTTTCTCGAAAAACCAAAAAAGGAAAAATAAAAATAAAAAAGAAAGTACTAGCCAGGCGTGGTGGCGCACGGCTTTAATCCCAGCACTCGAGAGACAGAGGCAGGTGGATTGCTGTGAGTTCGAGGCCAGCCTGGTCTACAAAGCAAGTCCAGGACAGCTAAGAATACGTAGAGAAACCCTGTCTGGAAAAAACCAAAAACCAAACCAAAACAAAACAAAAAAGTACTTCTTTTAGTACAATGTTTGAGATACGGTTGTACTAAAAAAAAGAAAGGAAGGAAGGAAGGAAGGCAGGAAGGAAGGAAAGAAAGAAAGAAAGAAAGAAAGAAAGAAAGAAAGAAAGAAAACATTTCTTATTTGAAAGTTTTGTATTTGCCTAGAAATTCAAGCTTGGTAGGGGACTGTGTACAAGTATGTTTGCGGGGGGTGGGGGATTACGAGAGTGCAATCCCTCCTGGGAGCCAAGCCTGGAAAAATAGGCGTCTGCACCGCGGCTGTAATTCCCAATGAGTTCAAGGCTAGGGTCGCGGCTGACGCCCACTCCGCGCGCGATCACTCCTGGAGTTCCTCCCTTGAGAACTTTGGTATCACTGTAAACCCCCCACTCCCCAGACCCATGGTCTCGCCCTGAGACGCTATCGATTACTCTACGCTCGGCCCGGCTTCGATCGACTCGCTCCTCCTCGCCTCGCCGTCCTGGACCAAGGCAGAGTGCAGAGCGTGTGTAAGGTACCGAGGCCGAGGGACAAGGGCTGCGTGTCGGCTGCTGGGTGGCTAGGAGGGTGCGGTCGGGGTAATCAGGCCGGTAGGACAGTGCCAGGGCGGTCTGCAGAGCACCGGGGAGCTCGGGGGTCCGGCCAGACAGCGCCCCCACCCATCCGATCCCAATGCCGGTCAGCTACGCATGCGCAGCTGTAGCCGTGCTGGGCTTCCCTAGTCGCCCTGCGCATGCCTCGCCTATCCTTGCGGCAGACGGCGCCTGGGGATTGCCCTCGGCTTGTGACTGCCTCCTGCTGGCTGCAGGCGAGGTGGCGAGTACACCCTGCGGGTGCAGCTGAAAAGAACACTGGTGGGAAGCAGAGGACCTGAGTCTTGACCCTTGTGACTCTCAGCGTGACCTTAAACACTCTCATTTTTCTTTAAAGTGATAATACTCGGCTGTAGTGTTCGGATTGTTATACATGTATGCATCTTTTCTCTCCAGATGTTTTGACCTTTGGACCTTGCCTATCAGCTCTTGGCCCAGTGCAGACCTCATTTCCCCCAGCCATCAAACAATGAATACCACTCCAGGCACAGTGGGCAGTGACCCTGTCATCTTGGCAACTGCAGGCTATGACCACACTGTTCGCTTTTGGCAGGCCCACAGTGGAATCTGCACTCGAACAGTGCAGCATCAGGACTCTGTATCCTCTTCTGGGGAGCAGGGTGGTGCTGGCCAGGATTAAGTATGCATGACGAATGCCTGGGGAAACTCAGGCCAGGTGGTGGGGGTCTTGATGGCCCATGGCCCCAAGACCTCCCTTTCCAGGCTTCCCCTTCCCACGGTCCTTAACATACTCAGCAGGTGAATGCATTGGAGATCACACCAGACCGGAGCATGATTGCTGCTGCAGGTACCTGAGATTCTTGACCTCTGACTCTTCACCGGTGGCGGGACTACCTGGGACCCCATGCTTCAATTCAGCCTGTGTCCCTAGGTTACCAGCATATCCGCATGTATGATCTCAACTCCAATAACCCCAACCCCATCATCAGTTACGATGGCGTCAATAAGAATATTGCCTCAGTGGGCTTTCATGAGGATGGCCGATGGATGTACACAGGCGGGGAGGACTGCACAGCTCGCATCTGGGACCTCAGGTGCTGTGAGCTGGGCTGGAGAGGATGGCTGCCTGGGGAAGGGGCGGGGCAAGGGCTTGTCTTGGGGCAGGTTATTCTACGGAAGGGCTAAGTGAGGAGGCTTTGAGTAGGTGGTTGAGGGAAAGATGGAGAGCCTTTACATCGAAGAACCAGCCCTGCCTTGAGGCTAGGAGGCGAAAGACTTTGGATCTCTTTTCACTAGCCTCACACTGCCACCTGTGGGGGGGGAAAAGCCAAACTTGACAAGCATTTCTCCTAAGGTAGAAACGACTGTTAGAGAGAATGGGGCTTTTTGGTGGGGCACAAATTAACATTCATTAGACACTGTGTGTAACCTTAACTCCCCACAGGTCCCGGAATCTGCAGTGTCAGCGTATCTTCCAAGTGAATGCTCCCATTAATTGTGTGTGTCTGCATCCCAACCAGGTGAGGAGAATTCATGGGCCAGGTCTCTGGGGGCTTTGGAGGGGGGGGGTTACTGCCACATCTCACCCCTACTGCATCCCAGGCAGAACTCATTGTGGGTGACCAGAGTGGTGCTATCCACATCTGGGACCTGAAGACTGACCACAACGAGCAGCTGATCCCCGAGCCGGAGTTTTCCATCACGTCTGCGCACATTGACCCGGATGCCAGCTACATGGCGGCGGTCAACAGCGCTGTGAGTGCTGGGATGGGCAGAAGGGCATCTCAGCACCTTGCCCCTTGTCTTCTGCAGATGGGATGATTCCCTGCTTGTCTCTCAGGCCTCTCTGAGCTTCCACCCAGCCCCCAAAGAGAGGTACCTGGGTACCATTCCCGATGCTCATCTTGTTGTCTGCCATAACCTACCCATTAGACTAGACGCTTCAGCCAGCCTTTGTCAGGGCCAGTTATTTCCTCCTTTCATGTTCCATGACCTTGATGTTCCTTGATACTGACAAGCTTCTCTGTGGCCTTCCTGGGATGTCCGATCTGTTCTCCTTCAACCATAGAAGGGTCCTTTAGCCTTTCTGGCAGGCTGCGCTGTTCTGAGGCCTTACGAAGCACTGGCTCCTTCTCGTGGACCGCAGGTTGCTTTGGGTTGGTCCCTGCTCTCATCTCCAGTCTCATTTTCTCCTTTTAAATCCCAGAACATCGGTCGTTCCACATAACCTCCTTCCCTCCTCCCAGCCTTGGGTTGTCACATCATTTATCTGGGTGCCCTCCTTCCCGCCTCCCCTCCTGAACATCTCTGTTGGCCAGCAGCCTCTAGGGAGCTATGTTTGAGTCCTTGGCTAGTGTGGCCTCCTGCTTTTGGCTGGCATGGTTCCTTGTCAGGGCCCAAGTCACCTATAGACATGACCCAAGATGCCACTGTCCTTCCTATCCTGGCTGGCCCAGGTGTCCCAAGTCCATATCTGAGGGTCTGGGTTTTGAATGGTTGCCCTCCTGTCCTATAGGGAAACTGCTATGTCTGGAACCTGACAGGGGGCATTGGTGACGAGGTGACTCAGCTTATCCCCAAGACCAAGATCCCAGCCCACACGCGCTATGCCCTGCAATGCCGCTTCAGCCCTGACTCCACGTGCGTGTTAGGGCCCTGGGGGGAGAGGGGATCTACAGGCCGGGGGCACTATCTGGCATAGGGGAAGTGGATCCAGGATAGTAGTAGCTCCTCAGACACCCCATGTCCAACCCCAGGCTCCTTGCCACCTGCTCAGCGGACCAGACATGTAAAATCTGGAGGACATCCAACTTCTCCCTGATGACAGAGCTCAGCATTAAGAGTAGTAATCCTGGCGAGTCATCCCGTGGCTGGATGTGGGGCTGTGCCTTCTCAGGGGACTCCCAGTACATCGTCACAGGTGAGCCCTGCCCTCCTCTCTCCCCCACATTGCCCAAGCCTCTAAAGTGGCCTTTCACGGTTGCCTGATCCCTCCTTGCAGCTTCCTCTGACAACCTGGCCCGGCTCTGGTGTGTAGAGACTGGAGAGATCAAGAGAGAGTATGGCGGCCATCAGAAAGCTGTCGTCTGCCTGGCCTTCAATGACAGCGTGCTGGGCTAGCCTCTGCCCCTTGAAGCCGCGCTGGGCAATCACAGCTGCCTGGTGTAGTGGCTCTAAGTGGATTACCTGAACAATTCCCTGGTCCAAGTGAGACTCTCAGATCAGCCTGTGCATGTCAGGCCAGCTGGACCTGACCAGACTACCCCTGTTGGCCAACCTAGACTTGTTGACCACTGTATCCTGGGACTCTCTCCATGCCCAGTTTGTTGTCAGAAGGCTCGGTAAGCCAGGCTACATGCACCTGGACTGGGAGTCTTCTCCCTTTAGAGAGACTAGATCCAGAGGGTTTGGAACTGTTCTGATCTGAGGTTGGTGCCCATTTCCCAGATACTGTTACTCCACTTGCCCCTCCCTACCCCTGTGTGGGCTCTGAGGCCCCAGAAATTACCACTGTGGCCAGGTAATCTGGGTTTATTCATCCCTACTGTCAGCTGCCTTTCATTGGTGCTGGTGACCTGGCCAGCTTGCTGATCTATGGGGACTGGCCTAGGGGACAAAAGGCCGGGAGGGCTCAGTAGGAGTCTTAGTCTGGGAGGTAATAAAAGCAGACAGACACACAGATGTTGCTCGGGAAGCAGATGTCAATGCAGAGGTAGATCAGCCGCTGTCTCTGGGGCCCTGGGGAGAAGGGAACTACATGAGTCGAGAGGGCCCCCACCCAGTACTGCCCTGCAGGAGCCATAGGCCTCTTCACTCAGCCTACCCCAACTTACCCTCTGCTCGTCGGGCCCAGTAAATGGGAGTGTCCGCGCAAAGGTGTTGCACTGAAGCTCCCACTTGGGCAGGGTCCACAGTATGGCCCCCCAGAACCGCCAGCAGTTCCTGGGCATAGTGCGTGTCCTGGCCAGGTACCAGGGACTCTTGGGCCTGCAGAAAGAGTCTGGTGGGCCACCATGTAGTACTTCCTTGATCCTGACTGGGTTGGGCATTTGTGTCCCACCCCAGCCTGATGGCCCTTCCACCTGCTCTTGTCAACAGCCTTAGTCAGAGGAAGATAGAGCTTTCTGTTCCTCTGAAACTAGAGCCTTGGCTGGCTCAGCTGGGCTATACAGAGGACCTTTTGTTTGTCCCCTGGCCTTGGGGGTGGGTGGGTGGCAAGCCAAGCAGCACTGCTTACCCTGGAAGCGTTCACCAGCAGCTGCAGGGTCTCCCAATCTTGGGCTTCCATCAGACGGAGGAAGCAGGCCTGGTGTTCTGCGGGGCGGTAACAGATGTAGCCCTGTGGGGGGGGGTGTCGAATAGGTAAGTCAAGGCCACCCCTGACACCTTCACTCTTTCCCTCTCCCAAGCCCACTCACACTTTGCCCGTCGAACAGCACGGCCCAGCTGTGGTTGCTCTGAAGCGGAGTCACCGTGATTGTTGCCATGTTCAGGGCCACGTCCACTAGAGTGGTTTGGTTGGGCCAGGGTACCCTGGAGCTGGGGAGGGTCTTTCGGAGCATCTGCAGCACTGGCTGAGGGGTATTTGGGGTTCAGCCTTTGTTCCTTCTGGTTCTCTCACCAGCTGCTCAAGGCTAGTGCTTAGATCTGGCCCCATGCAAACCTGCCTGGTCCTCCTGACCCCTTCCCACTGTGTCCCCTAGGCTTAAGGAGGTGCTCACCTTGGGAGGGCTGTACATGAAGCCAAGAAGCCCTCCAGCCATGACTCCTACAGTGACCAATGTCAGCAGCAGCAGCAGGCCTGCAGCTGTCCAGCCGCTATGGCAGGCTTTCCTCTTCACCTGAGGGCACATTACTGTCAGTGGGGCTTCCCTGTCAGAGACCAGGGAGCTAACTTGCTCAGGGAAGGGGCTGAGGATGGTAGGTAGTGACGCTTGTCTCTCCTCCCATGGCATCCCAGTGTTCCTGTCCTGGGGGTGGTGGAGACACTTACCTCAACAGGCCTGGCCCTGAGGCTCTCAGTGTTGTGCCCTTGTTTCATGCTGCAGCCCCTGCTGACAATGCACTGATTGTCTGCAGCCCCTTGGAGGAGTCAGCCAGGGAAACCTCAGGATGCCTTTGATGTATCCTCCCCTCCCAATTACACTGCTTCCTTCCCAGCCAATATCTGATATCCTGAGTCAGAGCCAGGACAGCCCTCTCCCCAGGCTTGCTGGTCACCAGGCTTGTCTCTGGAGCAGAACATGGGGTTCTTGGAGGGTGTGAGAGCCTGCCTGGGCTCCATAGGCAGTCAGCAGCTGTCTAGGTCTTGGCCAGGATGATTTTGTCTGGTTGGGCAGGTTTTTTTCTTGGGAGTCTGTTACTTCCCAGGAGTCTGGACTCCTGAGCTAGACCCAGGAACCATCAATAAATGTGTATGAACCATTGAATATGAGGCTAATTGCTTTACTTTCCCCACCAACTCCCAAGCCTCTTTCCAGATCCTGTCAGCATCAGATGGGGCTGTGGCTATTTCCATGTGCATGACCAAGTGGGCTCTGGGCTGGACCGTGGACAAACACCTTGCTTCACACCAAGGCTGGTTGAACCAGCCTCTGTTCCCCAGCATGTTTTCTCTAACCCAGCTCTGGTCCCTTATCTGTTTAGGTGCGTAACGTGGTGGCCGAGCTGTACGCACATCCCTTACACTTGATCAGTGGCTTTATTCTTCTTTGGTTTTATGTCATGCACTTCCTGTTTCTTCAGGACCTGTTCCTCACAAGCAGGGTGGGGCTGCAATGGCCACACCCCCTGTGTAAGATTTTGAAGTTGGAATCCCAGCTTACTAAGTTCTCCTGTCTGGCCCCTATCCATAGCTAAGACAACTACTCAAAGAACGAAGAGGAAGGCAGACCTAGTCAGTGTGGGTTTGAGAGTTTAATGTGCATTTGAGTTTACACAGTCAAACAGGCTGGAAATTGCACACACACAGGCTCTCTGGCTACTGCCCAAGAGAAGGGGGGCATCCCTGGCTGCTGCACCTGTGTGGGTGACAATGCCATGACAGGTCTGCTCATTGTCCAGACTCACGGAGGCTCAGCACCACCACTGTCACAGGCACTGCTGCCTTCATGTCCAAGTACGGCACAGTCCACTCCCAGCCACTGCAGGCCTGTGAGCGGCTTCAGGCACGGGATACCTTTCATTGTTGAGAACTTGGTCAACAGGTGAAGTGCCACTTGGTACAGGGTGAGCTGCCAGCAAGGAGTCAGCCAAAAGGAAGTTCCTGGGTGTGCCCCATGAATGCCTCCCAGTCTGCTCAGGCTGGTAAAGGTCAGAGACATGCAGAGCAGAGGAAAACTGAGAAGCCAACTGGCTGGTGGGTCACCAACAAGGAAGTCCAGGACGGAAATAGGTGGCTTCATGGAGCACCGACATCTAACCCATCCACAACCCGAGGTGGCCCTAGGCAAGGGAGGCTGGATGCGCTGTTAGAAGATTTAACTATTCTCAGGACTCCTCTTTCCCTCCTAACCAGAGGGCATTCTGGGAAGCAAGGCAATCCTCTGCTTGCACTCTGGCTGCACTGCTGAGTCGGGCACGAGATTTCTTGAGTGGGATTTACCCTTGAGACAGACCACAGCTATTAATCCACACACAAGATCCAACCCCACACTTGACAATGTCATTCACTAATTTTAAGAAAAACAAAAAACAAACAAACAAAAAAACACTGTTCTGAGCTCCTTGGGCTGTTACTGTGCATGAAGGGCAGAGGTACTGGGCATCTGAAACAGCAGACAATTGTGACAATCAAAGTGGTTTCCACGAAAGCAGGAGTGAGTGGAGGTTAAGGGCAGTATCCGAACCCAAACAGAGTGCTTGCCTCCGCTGCGTGATACATAGATAACACTGGGGGAAACCCAAGTTTTTGGTCAGCTCAAATGTCTCTCAAAAGCCCTTTCTTTCCTCGCTGCCCATCTGAGAGCCTAATCCCTGAATACATTTTCAGTAAAAAGCGAGACACACAACCCTTGACCCATTTCACAATCATCCACAGGGCCTGAGGTTACCTGAATGCTGGGCAGATGCTATGCCCACCGCAGCCAACATATACAAAGCCCAGAGCCCACCCCATGATGCCTTCCAAGCTTAAAAGTGCATCTTAAAATATAATCATCTGTTAAACAACCCCCCCCCCAAACATATACTTACAAGGTTAACTACTGCCTTTGCCTGACTTCAGTTAGCCTGCAGCCAGCTAACAGCAATTCCTAAGCCCCACCTATTAATTTAGGTAACTGGTTTTCATTTTCATTTTTTTTTTTTTTATTCCAGAGATTAAAGACACTTTATCTTTAACCTTGAAGGGCAGGCAAGAGGTCGGCTATGCTGTCAACATAGAAGTCAGGGACCATTTTCTTCTTGTTCATGCAGTCACTTTCCTGATTGCTCTTCACATCCTGAAGACTGGAGACGCCGGTGAGGGTCAGGATAGTCTTCAGGCTACAGGTGGCGCCCAGAAGGATGTCTGTGTCCAGGCGGTCTCCCACCATGACTGTGCGCTCGGGGTTGATACCATACTCCTGGGACACGCAGTCGAAGATGAAGCGGCTAGGCTTCCCGATGATGTCCGCCTGGCGCTGGGCGGCCATCTCCACGGCTCGCACCAGACAGCCGGTACCTGCAGAGCGAAGGGAGGGAAGGGGACGCGGGAGTCAGAGGACACGGAAGGGCTGAGCCCGCCCTCCAACCTCCAGCCCCTAGGGCGCACGGACCCGCAATGAAACGGCCGTTCTCCAGCGGGAGCCGGTTGTCCATGTTGGTGCCCACGAGCAGACAGCTGGGCTGCTGCAGGTACCGCACGGCCTTGGTGAGCTTCATGTAGCTGAAGTGTGGGTCGAAGCCCACCACTACCGCGCGCACGTCGGGTTCGAGCGGCGCGGACAGCCAGTCGGCCGGCCCTTCGCCGTGCAGCGCCTCCGGGCCCACGCCCACGCTAGTGACACCCACGGCCTCCAGCTCGGCGGCTAAGGCCGGGCTGCCCAGCACGTAGGCCTTGGGGTCCGGCACGCCGGCCAGGCGCTGGCGCAGATAGAGCGCGCTGCAGTAGGCCGTGCCGAAGACCTCGAGGCCCGCTTCGGGCCCCACCGGGCCGCCGAAACCCAAGCGCTTGAGCTTCTCCGCGTAGGCCGTGCGGGTCTTGCTGCTGTTGTTGGTGATGAAGCCCAGTCGCTTTCCGCGGGCCCGCAGCGCCCGCAGAGTCTCCGGCGCGCCCGGCACGGCCGTCTCGCCGCGCCACAGCACGCCATCGCAGTCGAACAGCAGCGTGTCCACCTCGGCCAGCAGCGCCCTGGCCCGCTCGGCGTTCAGCCGCAGGCAGCGGGCTTCGTCGCCGCCGGCCTCTGCCTCCGCCATGGCCGACCGCTGCCCGCCACCGCCTCCGCCACCCGCCGCCGCCGCCGCCACCTCCACCACCGGCCGCTCCTCGCAGCCGCCCGCCGCGGCGCCCGCCCCGCCTCCGGGACGCTCATTGGCTCCGCTCCTCGCGCGCACCGCCCACTGGCCCCTGCTTGCGCCAATCCGTCTCCGCTTCCCGTGAGCGGCGAGGCTCACAGCGGTAACCGTCGCGGGCTCGGCGAGCGGAGGCGGGCAGCCATTGGCTGGCTGGCCCGGCTGCAGCAAGGATTGGCTGGCGGAGCGCCAACCGGCAAGGGTCAGGCGTACGCCGCGGAAACGCTGGGGGCCGCGGACGGCAAGGGCCGTAAGGAGGCTGATGGTGGATGGCCGCGGGACAGCTCGCTCATTGGAAACGGGTGGTCAGTCTAGGTGACGGAGACTCCAGGTCAGTGACCCCGGGCCAGGATGGCTGCTGATTGGCTGCCTCTTCTGGAGGTCTTGGTTGGGCCGGCCTAACCTCAGGAACGAGGCGGGAGGGGCCGCCATCACCCCAAGTCTCTTGTAAGCGCCTTAGATGTGAAGTCGGCGCTTGAACCGAATACCTTTCAGTCTTTGGAGCCAGCCTGGGACTTCTTTTCCCAAGGGTACTCGGCATTCTCACCTTCAGTTCTTCAAAGACGGTTTCCCGGTACCCGGAGGTGCCATGACCCGGTGATGGCAAAGCAGTGAGTTTGAGATCCAGGGGGACATTGCCTACCGTATGCTATTCAGCAATTGGTCGCTAGCAACTAATTGGTCCTCATCAACTATTAATACTTTTATTGAGGCATAATATGCACTGACGGGCTTAAGTCTTTTTTTTTAAGATTTGTTTTTATTTATTATGTATACAGTGCATATTAGGTCACGTTATAGATGGTTGTGAACCACCATGTGGTTCCTGGGAATTGAACTCAGAACCTCTGGAAGAGCAGTCAGTGTTCTTAACCGCTGAGCCATCTCTCCAGCCCATTAAGTCTTAAATGTACAGATCAATGCAGTTTCATCATGTACATTCAAGTATCAGATATAGAATAATTCCAACATTTCACAAAAGTCTCCTTATATCACCATCCGGTCAATTAAGGACATCCCTTCCCAACCACATCTCTGACTTTAGTATACATAAAAAGATGTTCGCTAGGTGTGGTGGCTCATTCATGCCTTTAATCCCAGAACAGTAGAGGCAGAGGCAGGCAGATCACTGTAAGTTCTAGGCCAGCCTGGTCTACAAAGATAGTCCAGGACAGCCAAGGCTACACTAGAGAAACCCTGTCTTGAAAAACAAACAACAAAAAAATCGTACTTTGTTAATCCCAAAGACGAGAGAAGGAAGGACTGAGAAACTGTAAAATTATAAAATATAAGATGCTTGTTTGCTTGCCCAACCTTGCTTGCCTAGAACCTAAACTTCTGACCCCAGAGGTTTTTCCCAGTTCTCGGAACTGCTAACCTCAAGAGTTCTTCCCTAGTTCCCAGAATAGTTTTTTTGTTTTTTTAAAAATATTTTATTAATTTTAACTTATGTACATTGGTGTAGGGGTGTCAGATCTTGGAGTTACAGACAGTTGTGAGCTGCCATGTGGGTGCTGAGAATTGAACCCAGGTCCTTTGGAAGAACAGGCAGTGCTCTTAACCACTGAGCCATCTCTCCAGCCCCCAGTTCCCAGAATAGTTACATGCAAGTTTCCAAATAACAGATGTCCCCATATGGTTTCCAGTAACCGCTCTAGAGACCCACACCCAAGTCCCCACAAGAGGTTTCCCAATGCCAGATTCCTAATGTCCATATGGTTTAATTTGATAAGCAACCCCACCTGCTTTGCGGTTTTTGCCTTTAAAACTAGCCTGTACCAGCTGCTCGGGGTCCTTTGCCTCTCCAGTGCTGAGGGACCCTGACGCGTCAGAAATAAACCTTTGCTTTTGCATCAGTGCGTTGTGTATTTCGAGTGGTCTCTTGCGGCGACCCCCTTCCCGAGTTGGGCGTGAGGGTCCAACAGGACCACCAACCCGATCATCATATAGCCAAATTAATTAAAGCAAGCAAACTTTTTCATTCGCACACAGGGGCTGCCTCCCACTCAGGCAGAGTTCTAAAGGTCAGCATTGGATGTGAGGAAAACAAGATTTTTTAAAGCTCAAGGATAGAGGGTTTGCAAATGAGGGATTTGTCTTGGGAAATAGGTGGGGTTACAGGGCAGAACATGAACATACTCCTGAAACAAAGGCATGGTTGCAAGGTGGGCATAACAAGGTAGTCATAAGCACAGGTAGTCGTAAGCAGATTTTGAAACCTTTTGGAACAAAGGTAGGGTTGTAAGATGGTTGTAAACTTTTTGAAACAAAGATGTGATTGCCAGTCCTGGAACAGGCAGTAGAGAACCGTTTGTGGTTAGGGCTATAGGTGGGGCATAGCTTAATCCTTGAGAAACAGAAGTTTAATCATAAACAGGAATAGATCTAGATTGTCTTTACTTATGATGGTTTTTAAGCCTGAAATGGAGCAAGCTGGTTTTTCATCCCTCTTGCAGATCACTCTGAGTTCAGTTCCCAAGCACCCAAGTTGGGTAGTTTACCATTGCCTGTAACACCAGCTCCAAGGATTATAATTGGTGGCCACCTATATACACATTCGTATACTCATACATAATTAAAAATACATAGTTTTGAAGATTTTTTTTTAATTTTATGCATATGAGTTTTTGCCTGCATTTGTGGTGACCTCAGAGGCCAGGAGTCAGATCCTCTGCAACTGGAGTGACAGGCTGTCGTGAGCCCCCATTCAGTGCTAAGAACTGGATGGCTGGGGGCTGGAGAGGTGGCTCAGCGGTTAGGAGCACTGTCTGCTCTGCTCTTCCAGAGGTCCTGAGTTCAATTCCCAGCAACCACATGGTGCCTCACAACCATCTATACCCTCTAATGCCTTCCTCTGGCCTGCAGGTGTACATGCAGATAGAGTACTCATACATAAAATAAATAAAATCCTTAAAAAAAAAAAAAAAAGAAAAAAAAGAACAGAATGGCCCTGTATGGTGAACAGGCCTTTAATCCTAAGCCCCAGAAGCAGACGCCCCTGTTTCAACAAACACTAACAGTAATAACACACAGATAATCTTTTGAAAACTACTATCATTGCTACTGGTCTGCCCCCCCCCCCCAGACAGGGTTTCTCTGTGTAGCCTTGACTGTCCTGGACTCACTTTGTAGACCAGGGTGGCCTCGAACTCACAGCGATCTGCCTGCCTCTTTCTCTGGAATGCTGGGATTTAAGGCATGCGCCACCACCGCCCAGCTTGTTTTGTTTTTAATTTGTACTGAATTGTCTCCTGGACCATTGTAAAGTCACACCACCACTCGACCTGTGTGTGGTCTTATCTGTTTTCCCGCTGATGAACACTGCTTATATCTAGTTGAGGCTGTCATAATTTCCCTGTGGCATTCTTGTTCTTATGTATGAATATGAGGATATGTGTCCCCATATCTGGGGTATATCATTTGGAGTGGAAATTCTGACGAGAGCCAGGTGTCAGAATAACAGTAGTTCCTCGTTTCCTATAGATCCCCAATTCCCAATGTGCCAATCTCCCAGTTTTCTACAAAACATTTTTTTTTCTGAATCTTTTCTACCTTTAAAGTCATCGGATTAGCCCACTGACCTCAATACTCCTATGGAGGGTCGTGTTTGTGGACCATCCCATGTCTGCTGGTCTGGAAAACTTGAAGGATAAGGGCCCAGCCTTGGAGGGCAGGACGCAGGGTCCCTGGGGGGGGGGGGGTGTATACTGTCCAGGAGAACTCTCTCATCTCTGTCTGCACGTTTACTTTGGGGAGCTGAGCTGACCCTGAGAAGAGCTACATTTGACAAAAGACTGCAAATACTGTTTTTTTTTTTTTTAAGATTTATTTATTTTGTATACAGTATGCATCAGATCACATTATAGATGGTTATGAACCACCATGTGGCTGCTGGGAATTGAACTTAGCACCTCTGGAAGAGCAGTCTGTGCTCTTAACCACTGAGCCATCTCTCCAGCCCCGCAAATGCTGGTTTTATCAATTAGAAACCCCAGGCCACAGTGGAGATTGCCAATGTGTCCAGATGCGAGCAGACTTCTGAAACTTACCTGATTGCCTTGCTTTACCCTTGGACACTCAGTAAGTTTGCAGACAGCAAGCACCACTCCTGTTGTCAGAATCACAGGACAGTGTAGGCTCCAACTTTTCCAAACCTACTTCATTTGTGGTTCTTTAAATGCTTATACCTCCCTTCCAACCCACCTACCCTAGATAGCAGAGAAAGGAGGTTTATGGGAACAGAGGAGGTAGACCTTGTTGAATTCAGTTCCTGGGAGCGAGTCCCCTGGCGTAGTCGGCAGGATTTCAGCAGACCAGCAATTCCACCAAAGTTGCTGCTGGAACCTGGAACAGCAGCTGAAGCCCGTAGCCTGGAAGCCGTCGCTGAAGCAGTCTCTCTAGGAGCGTGTCTTGAAGTGCAAGGATGAACAGCCAAACAATACCAAGACCTGTGTGTGTGTGTGTGTGTGTGTGTGTGTGTGTGTGTGTGTGTGTGT
>OU015755.1:61103646-61124206 GCA_907169655.1 Acomys percivali | reverse complement strand
AGAGAGAGAGAGAGAGAGAGAGAGAGAGAGAGAGAGAGAGAGAGAGATTTCTAATTTCTTTCCCAACCGGCCTTCCCAGTGGCCAGCCCAGCCCCTTCAAATGCTTCTCCCAAAGGTCCCTCCCTCGGCAGTTCCCCAACAGTGCGCTGTAACATCTCTTCTCCCAGCTCAACTCAGCTTCTCCTGGACCAGCTGTCTCCTCTCTGTATCTCCTGCCCCAGCTACTTCTCCTCTCACTCTACTCAGTCTCTTTTCTCAGCTTCTGCTGGCTTTCTTATATCCCACACTGAAGGGCATAGGGTCACGCAGTTCTAAAGGCTAAGAATTCTTGAAGGGCCAGTGGACTAGCAACTGGGAGTCATTTAAAGGGCCAGGAGCACAAGATACAGCGCACTACACCACCTGCTAATCGCAATGATCTGCTTCTGTGCCTGCTGATGGGTGTGGGCCAGGACATCCTAGTCCAGGTTCCCAGTTCTGACTTGCAGGAAGTGACCTGAGCAAGAGCAGGAGTCCTGTTCTGCCTCTGAGGATTCTGCCCAGCAGGTTCTCTGTCTCATATACACTCTCACACAATAATAATAATAAAATAAAAAAGAAAGAAAGCTGGGCGCACACCTTTAATGCCAGCACTTGAATCACCCCACAGATAATATGTGCATATTAATTTGTAACTATAAACATTACATTACTCTCAATAGCAATTGATACTTTGTAGTATGGATAAATCAACATCCAAAAAAATCTTGTAATTACAAAATAAAACAAAACAGGGTGCATTGTGATCCCAGCACTCCGGGAGGCAGAGGCCAGTGGATATCTGTGAGTTCAAGGACAGTCTGGTCTACAGAGCAAGTCCAGGACAGTCAAGGATACACAGAGAAACTCTGTCTTGGGAAAAAAAAAAAAAAGAACAACAACACTGGTTGTTTTTCCAGAGGGAGAGGTAGTGGTGGTTGAACTCTAGAGCCCACATGGCAGCTAGCAGCCTTCTGTAACTCCAGTTCCATGAAATGGGAGCCCTCTTCTGGCCATTGTGGGCACTGGCAAAACACCTACACACATAAAATAAAGCCTTTTCGGGCTCAGCAGTTGGCTCAGAGGTTAGGAGCATTTGTTCTTGGAGCTGGAGAGACGGCTCAGAGGTTAAGAGCAGTGGCTGCTCTTCTGAAGGTCCTGAGTTCAAGTCCCAGCAACAACATGGTGGCTCACAACTATCTATAATGAATCTGGTGCCATCTTCTGGCCTGCAGGTGTTATATGCAGGCAGAGCATTGTATACATAATAAATTTTTATTTTTTTAAAAAATATTTTTATTTAATTTTAATTTTTATGTGCATTGGTGTGAGGGTGTCAGATCTTGGAGCTACAGACAGTTGTAAGCTGCCATGTGGTTGCTGGGAATTGAACCCGGGTCCTTTGGAAGAGCAGTCAGGGCTCTTAACCACTGAGCCAACTCTCCAGCCCTCATAATAAATTTTTAAAAATTAAACAAAACAAAACACTTGTTCTTGCAAGGGGCCCAGGCTTGATTCCCAGTACCCACTTGGAAACTCACCACCTACTTGGGCATCAGACATGCATGATAATAATTTTGTAAAATTTTAAATAAAAAAAAATAAAGCTTTTTTTTTTTTCCGCCCAAGACAGGATTTCTCTTATAGTCCTGGCTGTTCTGGACTCATTTTGTAGACCTGGCTGGCCTCAAACTCACAGAGATCCATCTGCCTCTGCCTCCTAAGTGCTGGGATTACAGGCATGTGCCACCATGCCTGGCCTAATAAAACATTTTTTTGTTTGTTTTTTTGGTTGTTTCAAGACAAGGTTTCTCTGTGTAATAGCTCTGGTTGTCCTGCACTCGCTTTGTAGGCCAGGCTGTCCTCCAACTCACAGCTGGAATTAAAGGCGTGCGCCACCATGCCCAGCTTCTGAAGTTTTAAAAACTCCATTTATTTATATTTATTTATTTACTTACATATGCGTGTCTTGTGAGTGCCGTGATGCGTATGGAGGTCAGGGTACAACTTGTGAGAGTTAGTTCTCCTCCTATCATGTGGGTCCTTGGGGTTGAATCCAGGTCATCAGCCTAGGAGGGCAGTGTTTCTACCTCATGAGCCAGCTGAGGATTGGTTTTTTGTTTTTTTGTTTTTGTTTTTAGACAGGGTTTCTCAACAGGGCATGGTGGTGCCTGCCTTTAATACCAGCACTCAGGAAAAAGAGGCAGGCAGATTGCTGTGAGTTTGAGGCCAGCCTGGTCTACAAAGGGAGTCCTAGGCAGCCAAGGCTACATAAACCCTGTCTCTGAAAAACCAAAATAAGTAAATAAATAAATGGAGCATGGAAACAATACAAAAATATAAAAACAACTTGGATAAGAATGTTCAGAGCAGCACTAATATAAGAGCCAAAGGATGCCCCAGGCTGGCCTTGAACTCCCTAGTTAGCTAAGGATGGTCTTGAACTTCGATCCTCTTGCCTCCACTTCCTCCCAAGTGCTGGAATTGCTTGGCCTGAGCCACTCTGTTCATTTTTATTGCAGTGCTAGCACTTTGTGCATTACAGGCGAGCCTTTTGCCGAATTGAGCTACAGACTCTGTACAGGTTTTTTTGTTTTTGTTTTTTTTTTGTTTTTTGAGACAGGGTTTCTCTGTGTAGCCTTGGCTGTCCTGGACTCCCTTTGTAGACCAGGCTGGCTTCGAACTCACAGCGATCTGCCTGCCTCTGCCTCCTGAGTGCTGGGATTAAAGGCGTGCACCACCACCGCCCGGCTTCTGTACAGGTTTTGATGATGAAAATGTTCTGGAATGCCAGGTGTTTAAGATGCTGTCTTAAAAAAACAAAACAATAAGCTCACACCTTTAATCCCAGCACTCTGGAGGCAGAGGCAGGCAGATTGCTGTGAGTTCAAGGCCAGCCTGGTCTTGACAAAGTGAGTCTAGGACAGCCAAGGCTACGCAGAGAAACCCTGTCTCAACCCCCCCCCCAAATGTTCTGGAACTAAATCAGGCATATTTCCAGCACTGAATTACTGGCCACTGTGAGCTACAAAATCAGACTGTCTCCAACCAACCAACCAATTAGCCAATGATGGAACTAAATTTTGGTGATGAGCACCGTCAGTATACTAAATTACACGAGCGGCCATTTTTATGTGTAATTTATTTATTTAAAAAGATTTATTTATTTACTGTTATGTATGAGTGTTCTATCTGCATGCACACCTACATGTCAGAAGAGGGCATCAGATCACATTATAGATGGTTGTGAGTCACCATGTGGGTGCTGGGAATTGAACTCAGGACCTCTGGAAGAGCAGTCAGTGCTCTTAACCACTGAGCCATCTCTCCAGCCCCCTTTATGTGTACTTTACAAAACTTAAAAACAGAATGAAAATATAAAAGTCTTTGGAAAGCGGCACAGGAACTATCTCCAACTGGACTTAATTTCTCAGGACCAGATTAATTATCAGGGAATTATGACATTGCAACCCTGGTCTGAGCCCAGGATTCTATCCTGGGTATCGACCCTAAAGAGTTCAGATTCTGCCAGTGGCTAAGAGCACATTGGCTGTTCTTTCAGAGCATGTAGGTTCAATTCCCAACACCTACAAGTAACTGCAACTGTAATTCAAGTTTCAGATCAGACACCCTGTTCTGGCCTCCACGGGCGTCAGACATGCACACGGTGCACAGGCATATATGCAGACAAAATATCCATACACATTAAAAATAGAAAGCGTGAGAGATTCAGATTATTTAGTCCACTGTAAATCACCTCCCTCCACCCTGCCACGTTCAGCTAAATGAGCACAAGCCACGCCCACTTCCGCTCTCAAATCCGGCTCTAGACGCCCTCAAAGAGCTAGACCACAGCTTGCAGCTCCGCCCCTTGGCCTGCCCGTCAAACTCGTCCTTGTTCCGCCCCTGCCTGTCCTACTCGCCGACCTCGGTGCGGCCCGTTGTTATGACGACACGGTCGTAAATCCGCCATCTTCCTGTGGTGCGTTGCGACATGGAGGGCGCGATGGCAGTGCGGGTGACGGCCGCTCATACGGCAGAAGCTCGGGCCGAAGCCGGGCGTGAAGCGGGCGAGGGCGGGGTTGCGGCGGCGGCGGCCTTGTCCTCTGGCGGCTTCCTTGGCCTCCCAGCGCCCTTCAGCGAGGAAGGTAACGAGGCCACAGAAGCCTGGTGCGACCGGGGTGCGGGCGGCTGTGCCCGGGCTGCCGTGTGCAGTCTCGCCCGGATCCAGGCTCCTCGAGTGTCTGCAGACCTTCACAACTCTCACGGGGTACCCTGCGGGCCACGTCCAGCCTGCCGGGCCCAGGTGCAGGGGCTCACAGGGGAACCCATTTCCCCAGCCCCTTGGAGTAGACCTGGCCGAACAAACCTTGCTCGTGAGCGTTTACCAGCCCTAGCTCCTGGGTCCCAGCCGCCGCTGGGGCCTTAGCCAAGGGCGGAGCTGGAGACTGGGGCGGGGCCTCCCCGCCAGGAAAGGGATTGGGGACCTGACCTGGGGAGGCAGCATCGCCCCACTGAGGACCTACCTGGGTTTTCACCACCGGGTGGAGCAACGACTCCAGGAATGTGCGGTACACTCCCGGTGAATCGGCCTTTACCATTCCTTAAACCAACCTCCAAAGGCGAACTATTAGTACTACTTCAGAGATGGGGGTAATTGAGGTTCAAGGGTTGTAAAGTGGCTAGGTCACCCATCTCGTTCCTGTCAAGGATCAGATTGGAGCCAGGACTGTAACTCCTCTCCTAAACCCTTTAATTTCTCCTAGGTGAATGGGGAAGAGTTAAAAACATGCCTGTATGCCAAGGGCTGTGTTGGGTACACTAAGGATTACTGCTCTAGATACTGATGTCTTTCAGGGATGCTTTAGGTATCTCTTCTGCGTTAGTCCACAGAACTGTAGATTTGATCAGACACAAGTGATTTGGCAAATGATAATGGTTTAAAGGATTCAATCTCATTGTAATCTTTTTTCTTCCTCATTTCGCCTTGGAGAGGGTCAGTTATAGCCTCAGAGTGATCTCTTTGGAGAGTCTCAGTTTTTTGTTTTTTTGTTTTTTTTTTTCGAGACAGAGTTTCTCTGTGTAGCCTTGGCTGTCCTGGACTTGCTTTATAGACCAAACTGGCCTCGAATTCACAGAGATCCACCAACCTCTGCCTCCTGAGTGCTGGGATTAAAAAGGCGTGTGCCACCACAGCCCGGCTTGTTTTGTTTTTTTCGAGACAGGGTCTCTCTGTGTAGCCTTGGCTGTCCTGGACTCGCTTTGTAGACCAGGCTGGCCTCGAACTCACAGCGATCCACCTGCCTCTGCCTCCCAAGAGCTAGGATTAAAGGCGTGCACCACGCCCTGTTTTGTTTTTTTAAGACAGGGTCTTACTATGTAGAGACCTGGAACTCACTATGTAGATTAGGCTGGCCTTGAGTTTACAAAGCTCCTCCTACCTCTCCCTCCCCATTGCTTGGGATTAAAGGCGTGCGCCACCACACTTGGCTTGTAGATTTTTGGGTTTGTTTGTGGTTCTCAACCTTTCTAATGCTGGGACCCTTTGATACAGTTCCTCATGTTATGGTACCTCCAACCGTAACATTATTTTGTCACTACTTCCTAACTGCAGTTTTGCTATTGTGAAGAGCTGATGGTGACCCCTAAGGGTTGAGGGTCATGTGTCTATGGCTTTTTTAAGTGTGGAGTGGGTTAGGTGTGCTCTTGTCTGGGTCAGGAGCTCTGTGAGTAGCAATATCTTGGTGCTGAGTCAGACTGCCAGTGAGTGGAGTGGGAGGGGTAAGGGGGTGCTAGGCACCTCAGTGCCTGTTGTGCGTGTGAGCCATGCAGAGGGCACCGCCCTCTTTCAGGTGGCCTGTGGGCCAGTCATAGCTTGGGTTTGGCCTTTTATTTGATCATTAATTTGTTATTAACTTGACTCCTCCCTTGGACAGGCTGGTTTTGGCTTTGATGTGGGACCCAGTGTAAGATAGAGGAAACTAGCAGGCTGTTTTGGAAGCTGAGTCTGGCTGATTCACCTGATTGACCTTGACTCTTAGTAATGTTTCTAGGATGGACTTAGCTCTTCCCCCGGGTGCTGCCATGTTTGGTTAAATTCTTAGATCCTGAGCTAGAAGGATGGCTCAGTGGTTAGGAGTACTGTTGCAGCCGGGTGATGGTGGCGCACGCCTTTAATCCCAGCACTTGGGAGGTAGAGGTAGGCAGATCGCTGTGAGTTCGAGGCCAGGCTGGTCTACAAAGTGAGTCCAGGACATCCAGGATGACACAGAGAAACCCTGTCTCCAAAAACCAAAATAAAAAAAAACAACAACAACAAAACATCCCATTCTCCTACCCCTCAAAAAAAAAACCCTTGTTGCTCTTTCAGATGACTCACATTCAGTTCTCAGCCCTTACACAGTATCTAATGATTGGTTTTCTTTTTAAAGATGTTTTAAAATTTGTTTTATGAGTGCTCTATCTGCATGTCTGCCTACATGCCAGAAGAAGGCATCAGATCCCAGTATAGGTGGTTGTGAGCCATCATGTGGGTACTGGGAGTTGAACTCAGGACCTCCGGAAGAGCAGACAGTGCTCTTACCGGCTGAGCCAGCTCTCCAGCTCCTAATGACTCTAACTTTCGTTCCAGGTGATCCGATGCTCTGATGCCACCTTCTGGTCTCTGTGGGCACCAGGCACACATATAGCACAGAGACATACATGCAGGCAAAATACCCATTCAAGAAGTAAAACTAAGCAAATGTAAAGGAAAGAGGAGGGCAGGAGTGGTGCACATCAGCACTGGGAAGGCAGAAGCAGGGAGGTCTCTCTGAGCTGAAGTCCACCCTGGTTCTAAATAGTGAGTCTCAGGACAGCCATGGCTGTGTAATGAGACCCTGGCTCAGAGAAAAAGGAAAGCAATTTTGTTCATCATACATTAGGGCCTCCGTTAGTGGGAAGTGTCTCTTGCTAGTGAGGGGCCCAGATGCAGTGAATCTGGCATGCGTAATTGCTCTTTACTGCTTTTTATCCTTGGAGTATATTCTGGAACAGGATGCTACCCAATGGGGACCGGGCTCGCATCAGAAGAGAGAAAAGTGTGGTCAGGGCGTCGGTGCATCCCAGTGGTAGGGTGTTTGCTTAGCGTGCTCAAGGCTCATTTGCAGCACCATATATATACACATTTACAAGATAGTAAGAGTAGTCAGGGGTGAGGACGTCTGCTGTTCTGTGTTTTTAAAAGCCAGCTGGCCTATTAGAGCTTTGTGGATATCAACTTTCTAAGTCCCTGCTGAGCACTAGATATAAGTAACTATTTAGCCCACGTTATCTTTCTCAAAATGTGGAAATAATTTCAAGTTGGCAAGAGAGATGCCTACACACTCAATCATCAGCAGTCCTGAACAACTTTTTAACAATTCTGGGGATCCAAATGTAGGGGTCTTATGTATGCTGGATCATTGAGCTACATCCCCAAATCCCCAGTATTCTTAAATCTGAGTCCTCTGCTGTTCCCAAACTTGCTTAGGTGAGTTCCTATGCCTCCCATCCTCTCTCTCTGGAGGCTAGAGTGTGGGGACTTTGGATATGACAGCTTCAGTGTGCCCTTGTAGGATAAATGTGTGGTCAGGGTAACTGTGTGGAATGCGGGTCTCCCTGGTAGGCCTTGCTTCTGTAGATTTCTAGAGGGTCGGGCTAGGGTCCCCCAGCCCTGGATGTACTCCTCCAATGTGTTCTCAGTAGCTCCTGGGTGAGCGGGCATATCAGCTCTGGTTTTGATGCCGTCCTCGGGTGTCCCTTGCCTCAGCCTTGAAGGGAAGCTGGATGAGGCCCTGATTGCCCCCAGCCTTCCTGACATCAGGCTTATTGCAGATGAGGATGACGTGCACAGATGTGGCCGCTGCCAGGTGGAGTTCACTGCCTTGGAGGACTTTGTCCAGCACAAGATTCAGAAGACCTGCCATCGAGCCCCTCAAGAGGCCCTGCCCACCACTCCTGCTGCTGCATTGCTGGCCCAGGAGGTGAGCCCCTACCAGCTGCCGCCATCTGCACTCCTCTGGTCTGGCTCCTCTATGACACAGTGTTTTGACTAGCCTGTCAGCTGCCTTATGGCATGGGGCCAGTTAGAAGGCAGACATGGCTATGAGTAAAGGCAGATCTGGCTGTACGAGTATTAGTGGTGCTTTGGATGGCCTGGGCTAACTCAACCTCTCAGCAGCCTACACAGTTGGTGGCAGGGGTGGGGGTGGGTCCTTCCTTTCTGGTGTCTAAGATCATGGAAACTTTTGTCTTCTTCCTAATCTCCTGTCGTATACACATGGTTCTCAGGGATCTCTTTGAAGTAGGGCCTGCTGGGTTCTGGTACCTATAGGAAGATGGCCCACTAGGTTGAAGCCCAGTGCTTGGGGATGCACTCACATAGTCTTACTAAATTAGACAGCATCCCTATGAGATGGGTGTTCTCCCATCAGTCTTATTGGGTAGACTTAAGAAGAGGCTCTGGCCAGGCCTGGTAATACAGGCCTGTGATGCCAGCTACAGGAGGCTAAGGCAGAAGGATTTCCAGTTTTAGGCCAACTTGGGCTACAGTGTAGGTTGAGGCTACCTTAGACAACTTAGACTCAAGGTAACATTTTAAAGGGGGCTGGAGAAATCGCTCAGTGGTTAAGAGCACTTGCTCTTCCCGAGAGCCCAGGTTCAGTTCCCAGTAGTTGTAAGGTAGCTCACAACCATCTGTTACTCCACTTCTGTGGATTCTGACCCCTCTTTCTGGTTTCTGAGGGTACTAGGCACACATACATAAATGTTCATACGTATATACGTACGTATATACATATAAGCAAAACACTCATATACATAAGAGGAAAATAAATACATCTTTTATATCTTTACTAATGCAAAGAGGCCTAGGAAGATAGCTCAGTGGTAGAGTGTTTATTTAACCTACATAAAGCTACAGGTTCAGTCTCCAGTGCTTTCTTCCTGGAGAGGCCACCATGACAGCAGTTTTGTTTTGTTTTAAAGATTTATTATGTTTACAGTGTTCTGTCTGCATGTACACCTGCATGCCAGAAGACGGCACCAAATCACATAGATGGTTGTGAGCCACCATGTGGTTGCTGGGAATTGAACTCAGGACCTCTGGGAGGAGCAGTCAGTGCTCTTAACCTCTGAGTCATCTCTCCAGCCCCCATGACAGCAGTTTTTAACCTGTGGGTCCTGACCCAGTTAGGAGTGTCAAACAACCCTTTCACAGGGGTCACTCAAGACTGTTGGAAAATACAGATATTTACATTGTAATTCATAACATTAGCAAGATTACAGTTACAAAGTACAACAAAAATAATTTCATGGTTGGGGTCCCCATACCATGAAAAACAGTGTTACAGGTCGCAGCACTGCTAGGAAGAGTCAGTGTCCTTAAGCTATCAGAGAGTGGGTAAGGTGCCTTTAGAAAAGGATTAACTCTCTAACTTTGCCTTTATTACTTGCCCCCTCCCTGACTGCTTTCCAGGAAGGTATGTCCCACAGCCATGGGGTGGTCCTGCCCACCGTGCTGGGCTGCCTGTGTGGGCATTGCACCTTCACTCCTGCTGCTAGCCCATCTTCATGCCTCTTAAGACCACCCCCCCCCCCCGCACCCGGGGGCTAGAGAGTTGGTTCAGTGGTTAAGAGCACCAACTGCTCTTCTAGAGGACCCAGGTTCGATTCCTAGCACCCACATGGCAGCTCACAACTGTCTGTAACTCCAAGATCTGACACCCTCACACCAGTGCACATAAATTAAAAATAAAAAAAAAAAAAAGAAGTAGCAACCAAAAAAAATTAAAAAAAAAAAAAAAAAGGACCCCCCCCACACTGTGTGCTTCTGCCCTGTGTCCAGGCCATAGTGGCCAGAGGTGTTCAACTGACGGGGCTGACTGTGACTGCAGCCAGGCTTAGAGCCGTGCTCCTTGGAGAGCCCACCCTTCAGTCTTCCTGAAGGATATGGACTGGCCAAGGCCTGTGTTTCCCAAGTCTCCCTCTTCCACAGAGGGAGCCAGGTTCTTCCTGTAAATTTTGGAACCCACAGGTGCATCTCATGTGTGTTTGATGCCATTGACAGGTGGTGCCAACGGCAGCAGAGGGCAGCCCAGAGGAGCCCATTACTGTGGCCCACATTGTGGTGGAGGCCACGTCTCTGGCAGCAGATATCAGCCATGCTCCTGACCTTGTTGGTAAGCCAGTTGTCCGTGGGTTGCCCTCACTCCTGAGGCATTGACTTGATGTTGATTGTAGTCGGGGCTGGAGGATCTCCGCTGCTCGTATCCTCCACTCTTCCAAGTGCAAGGCCTGTCCACAGGGGGGCCCAGGGCTTGTGAGCCTTCCCCTGGGCAGGCCCTTCAGGAGGAGGCTCTTTTAGGAAGGGGAGCCAGGACATTTCTTTCTGCCCTGGAGTTCTTGGAGGTATTTAGGAATCTAGACTAGAGTCTGTGCATCGTCATGGACTTCTGTGCTTTTCTAGGCTGTGTCTGTCCTGGTCCTCCTTAGCATCCTCTCCAGTTCACTGCCCCTCGATTCTTCCTTCCTGTCCCCAGGAAGGAGCATCCTTGTACCTTCACATGGTCCCTTGCCCTCGCAGTAGCCTTTGTCGGGCCAGTAGGGTGCACAGGGGAAGCTGCTGCTTTGGCGGGCCCTGACTTGCTTCTTGACCTTGGCTTTCATGCCTCTACGTGCTTAAGCTGGCCTGAGGATTGCTGCCCTGGTTCTTGATGGTTTTTATGAGCGTAGAATGCCAAGCCTCTTTGATGCTGGTGCTTTCTTTCTATTGAAGTGCTCACTGATGCGCACTGGGAAGAGCGCTACTGAGAGGCCTGGGTTGGGTCAGGTGGTCATTAGCTGGAGACTGCGGGTGTGCAGGCGGCATCCAAGGAGCAGGTGGAGGGAGCCAGGGACTGAGTTCAGGGAAGGGATGAGTGGCGAGTGTTCAAAAGCCCCTGGAGGCTGTTGGGAAGTAAAGGAGTGCTCTGCAGGGACCAGGGCAGGTGGGCAGGAGGGCAGGAAGGAGCTCTGAGAATCAGGTGGGGCAGGAAGAGGAAGGCTCTGTTGAGGAAGCCAACTTTGGGCTCCAGAAGGGAGCCTGAGCACATCACCCCTCCCGAGGAGGCACCTGGACAGCTGTCTGGGGTTCCATTGCCTTTCTCAATGTCCTGAATGCAACAGGGAGACTCGGCCCTTGCCACTCAGACTTAGGAATGTAGGGGCGGGGTCCTGCTCCTGGCCTGGCACATAGTTTAGTTTCTATGGTGGGTGGTGATGTTGGGAAAACAAGTTCTCTGGGCTCTGGTGTATAACCATGCTCTGCCGGGTACGTCCTTCCCCACCCACTTCCAGCCTCCATGGGCGTCAAGCTTGTGCTTAGCACAGCACTCTCCACTTGAGGGATCCTCTACTTCTGTACCCTTTGTAGGCATCCCAGAGGGAGGGGAGCCAGGAGCCCCCACTGTTTCTCACGGCTGCGTAATGAAAAGGCTGTGAGGGAGGTGGCTGCTGGCGTGCTGAGCTTTAGCTTCTTCTCCGCGTCAGGTGTAGCTACAGAGGGGTGTCCTCGCGGCTGGTGCACCTGTAGCCTCGCCCTTAAGGCTCTGTCCTTTGGGAAGGCCCTTTTGGGGCGTGGTGACAGGTGCCCCTAGTTGTTTCTGAGTCAGGGTGCTCATTCAGTCTGAGAGAGTGACTTGTCAAAACAAGACCAGCTGGATAGAGGTGGTTTCTAAGGAGTAGTTTCCCAGCTGGTTCCCACTCATCACTTTTATGAGTAGAAAATGTGAAGTATTTTTATAGTACGGCTTTGCTCATTGTCAGATTCCCCAGCATCCCGTGAGAAGTGCAAAAACCTGACACCCTTTTCTCTAGCCACCTTAGGTGTCTAGATTCTCCAGTCAGTTGTAGGTAGGGATCTGCCTAGGCCTGTCTGTCTACCCACTGCCAGCTCCCAGAACTCTCTCTCCTTTATATTTGTGGGACTGGGACCATCCAGCAAAAAAAACGCAGGGAGCTGAACTAGGATGTCCATTGCCCATTTCCCTGGGTATCCTGTTGTAGGATGTCGCTGTGTCTCTTGGTTTAGAGGATGGGGTATCTCCTCAGGGAGAGTGTCCGTGTTGGGCACAGTCTGAGGGCCCTGAGCTTCAGGCAGCTCTGCTGAGTTGGAGGTGGTCTATCTGCCATGTCAGGTTGCCTGTAATGGCTGCTGCATGGATTTCCCTCAGTGCAGATCGGAGCCAGGTTCTAAGCCCTAGGGCTGGGGTGGTGTGTGGTCTAGACAGTTCTATGGCTTCCAGTGGGCTCCTGTGGAGGGATCCCTATGTAGTAGTGATAGGTCTTGAGGCTTATGTTAACTTGCCTCTCCTCAGGAAGTGGGCACATCAAAGAGGTCATTGTGGCCGCTGAGGCAGAGCCAGGAGATGGCGAGATGGCAGAGGCTCCAGGCAGTCCTAACCGTCAGGATCTTGGGCTTATTGGGGAGGGCGAGCAGGCCCAGGTCAAGCTGCTGCTGAACAAGGAAGGCCGCTACGTGTGCATGCTATGTCACAAGACCTTCAAAACGGTGAGCCCCTGGGGCCACAGGCCCGCTGGCTCCCCCGCTGCTCCTGTCCAGGAAGATGCCTTGAGCCTTACTGCCCCCTTCCCATAGGGCAGCATTCTCAAGGCCCACATGGTAACGCACAGCAGCCGCAGGGACCATGAGTGCAAGCTCTGTGGTGCCTCCTTTCGGACCAAGGGCTCTCTCATCCGCCATCACCGGCGGCACACTGGTGAGTGAAGTGGGGCTTAGAACTACACTAAATAACCTGCTGATTGGCTCTGGGGGTACCCTACAGCTTGCCTGTGTCCTTCCAGATGAAGAGACAGAGCCTTCAAGCTTGGTGTTCTCTCAACACAGGGCATTCATTGTCCATCCCTCATGGGGGCTGACTGTTCTCTCTACAGATGAGCGCCCTTATAAATGTGCCAAGTGTGGAAAGAGCTTCCGGGAGTCAGGTGCACTGACTCGGCACCTCAAATCTCTCACTCCATGCACAGAAAAGATCCGCTTCAGCATAAGCAAGGACACAGTTGTGGGCAAAGAGGAAGTGCCTGCAGGTAGCTGGGTGGGGAGGCTGGGACTGGCGTTCCCAAAATGGCTGCCAGGCTCTTGAAGGGCTCACTGATCTCTGCCTTAAGGGTCCAGTGCCTCCACTGTGGGGACAGTTACATCATCAGTGGCAGGGGAAGCCATGGAGACATCACCTGTGATTCACCTGGTCACAGATGCCAAAGGCACTGTCATCCACGAAGTCCATGTCCAGATGCAGGAGCTTCCCGTGGGCATGAAAGCCCTGGCCCCAGAGGTAGGTGCTGCCTGTGCTTGACCACACAGTGCCAGGCTGTGTTCAGACAGTGCCTCAGCAGGACCAGGACAAAGTTACCCCTCCCCCAAGAAAGCATTCCTCAGTAATGGTGAGTCAAGGCAGGGAAGCTGCTAAGAGAGCGTGGAGTCTAGGGAGAATGGGATGGAGTTTACTCAGCGAGAGCAAAGGCAGCCAGCTGGCTGCGCACCATATGGGGCTCCAAGGATGGGCCTGCCATGTGCCTGCTATGCGGGGTGGGTGGGGACAGGTGCCCTGTATTGGGCCGCCTGACAGGCCTCCCTCCTTCCTTCTTTTCCTCTCCCTCCCTCACAGTCTCCAGACCCTGAGGAGCTTCCCTGTTCTGGTGTGAACAGCCACGAGAACCTGCTACATCAGGCCATGCAGAATTCTGGCATCGTCCTTGAGAGGGTTGCCGGGGAGGAGAGTGCTCTGGAGCCAGCCCCTCCCTCTGGGTCCAGTCCCCAGTCCCTGGGAGATGGAGCTCCAGAACTGCCGCTGCTGGAGGTGGAGCAGATCGAGACAGTAGGTTTCTGTTACAGCCATACTCCTCCTGCTGGGGCTGACCCGGTGTCTGTTTCTCATGCCAGGGGAAGCTGCTAGCCTCCACATGCATTTTTAGGTTTTTTTATATTTTTTTCTTTTGAGACAGTCTGATGTACCCAGGCTGCCCCAGATTTACTATGTAGCCAAAATTGGCCTCAGTTCCTGATTCTTCTGCTTCCACCCAGTACTGGATTTAGAGGCGTACACCTCTGTGCCTAATTTGGAAAGTAGCGTTGCTTTCTGCTATAACTGCCCTCTAGTTGGTTAACTTCCTTACCTAAGGCCAGGAGGGAGGAGGGAGGAGAGCTGGCTCTTGTTTTTGGAACCACAGGAGCACAGCTTACATTACGTGCTAGAGGTTGGTCTGTGGTTCCCAGCAGGTGGCCAGTGAGGCCTCAGCTACGCCCAGGACCCACCCGTGCCCTCAGTGCACTGAGACTTTCCCAACAGCAGCCACCTTGGAGGCCCACAAGAGAGGTCATATAGGTGGGTAGCAGGGAGGCAGGTGGGTCCGTGGGGAAGATGGCCTGTGGACTGGCGACTGGTGGGCTTGTGGGTGGTGAAAATGGCCTGACATTGGGTGTGGCTTCAGGGCCGAGGCCATTCACCTGCACACAGTGTGGCAAGGCCTTCCCCAAAGCCTACCTGCTCAAGAAGCACCAGGAGGTGCACGTGCACGAGCGCCGCTTCCGCTGTGGAGACTGTGGGAAACTTTACAAGACCATTGCCCATGTGCGTGGCCACCGACGTGTCCACTCAGACGAGAGGCCTTTCCCTTGTCCCCAGTGTGGCAAGCGTTACAAAACCAAGGTAGGCCTTTGGTCCTAAGATCCTTATGCCTGAACCTGCCCTCCGTTGTCCAGCCTGGGGGTCTGGCTGTTCCCAGTGCCCTACCATATCCTCGTCCTAGCCTGCTCTGCTCACTCTTGGCCTCTCAGACCTGGGGTAGGAGATATGGCTGAGAACAGGCTGTCACAGAATGGTCTCCATAGAATGCCCAGCAGGTGCACTTCCGGACACATCTGGAAGAGAAGCCCCACGTGTGCCAGTTCTGCAGCCGAGGCTTCCGGGAGAAGGGCTCGCTGGTGCGGCATGTGAGGCACCACACAGGCGAGAAGCCTTTCAAGTGCTACAAGTGTGGTCGTGGCTTCGCAGAACATGGCACACTCAACCGGCACCTGCGCACCAAAGGTCTGTACCACAGGTGGCAGGAGAGGGTGAGGGCTGGGGTCAACTGGTCCCAAGTAAGCTGAGTATCCCTGTTGGCAGGGGGCTGCCTGCTTGAAGTGGAGGAGCTGCTGGTGTCTGAGGAGAGCCCCTCTGCGGCTGCCACTGTACTTGCAGAAGACCCACACACCGTGCTGGTGGAATTCTCCTCTGTGGTGGCTGATACCCAAGAGTACATTATTGAGGTGGGTATAGAGCTGGTGGGGCGGGTTTGGACTCAGGAAAGACCAGGATGACCTCTGTCATCTATCTGTCTAGGCTACCGCAGATGACACAGAGACCAGCGAAGCCACTGAGATCATTGAGGGCACCCAGACAGAGGTGAGGGTCTGGGTGAGGTGTGGGAGGGTTACTGGGCTGCCGAGCGGCCCCTCAGGCTGAACCATGGTCCCTGCAGGTGGACAGTCACATCATGAAGGTGGTACAGCAGATCGTGCACCAGGCTGGTGCTGGGCACCAGATTATTGTGCAGAATGTGACCATGGACCAGGAGGCAGCACTGGGTTCAGAGACAGCTGCTGCTGACACGATCACCATTGCCACTCCTGAGAGTCTCACCGAGCAGGTGGCCATGACACTGGCTTCAGCAATCAGTGAGGGCACTGTGCTCACAGCCCGGGCAGGTCCAAACAGTGCTGAGCAGGCCACTGTGACAATGGTGTCATCAGAGGACATAGAGATCCTTGAACACGGAGGAGAGCTGGTCATTGCTTCCCCAGAGGGCCAACTTGAGGTGCAGACAGTCATCGTATAGCTTGAGGGCCGCTGGTGTGACAGAGTGAGGACCCCAGAGCGTGCCTGTCCACACCCGCCTGCTAAGAAGACATTGAAGTTCAGGCACCCAAAAGAGACAGTGAATATGAAGTTCTGTTTTGTTTTTTAGTTTGTTTTCTGCTTTACAATAAAACATGAAAACCTGTAGCTTGTGGTGTTGGGGTAGAGGCAGCCTCTGGGGCTGGCAAAGGTGCCTTCATAGGTACCCTCTGGACACACACTTGCCTTTCAGCCCAGGTGGTGCCTCAAGGCGCGTGGGTGTCTGGCATGTTGACAGCCTCTGCCCTACCTAACTGGATCTGTGACTCCAGCTTTCACAGGCCTGCCAGGGTATGAGGTGTTCTCAACCTCCCAGTCTTGAGACTGCCAGGGGTTATGGGGTTGGTCTGGACACCGTGGACCAGCCTAAGTGGCCGATGCTTTCTTCTCTGGCTGGTAGTTGCTGGAGAAACAGGAGATGCCAGAGCAGGCTGGGCAGGGCTGGTCTGTCTTGATTTATCAGCCTGTCTCATGAGAGACTGCAGCTCATGGAGGCTGATCCCAGGCCGACTAGTTTCTGGAGAGGTGGAGACAAGAATGTGGCTGGCTGTGGGCACTGCTTTCTCTGTGTCGAGTTGAGGCTCTTCTGGGGGCTACTAGGGACTTGTGCCTTGACTCTTAAGTTAGTGGAAGTGGCTTAGCATATGCCCTGTCCCTTGCCCTCTTGTGTTTCTGGAATCTACTCCATGGAAGGGGCGGTTCCCATTGTGGTCCAGCCCCTCCCTGGTCCAGGGCCTCAAATACCAGGGGTGCTTTGAAATTGGAGTTACTGTAGGTGCAAGACTGCAGTTCATCTTGGGCCACGTTAGGCCCTCGGTCTGGACTGACTCTCACCGACTCTGGACCCTTGAGTTTTTGACAGCACCTTATCCACAGCCCAGGTAAGTCTAGGGGTCTGGGCCAGGCTAGAGGCTGGGTGGGAATAGTCTTTCCATGGCTCTTTCCGCCCACCTGACTCTACACACTGTGGAAACATGGGGTGTATCAGCAGGACGCAGGCCAATCCTGGGTGCCAGATCTATTTGGTTTATAGCTATGCTACGGCCTGGTATGGGTTGTTGTTACTCTGACACATTCCTGTCTTCAGGCTTTCTGCTTTGCCATGGGTTGGCCCTGGGCCCTGCTGACAGCACTTTGGGCACTGGGGGCCATGGGGACCACAGCACTGCGCATTGGAGCCTTCAACATTCAGAGCTTTGGTGACCACAAAGGGTCAGATCCGGATTGTTGCAGTGTTATAGCACAGGTGAAGCCCAGTGGGCGGCGGCGGGAGGAGAAATGGGATAGAGGCTGAGGGGAAAGGGAAGCTCGGGAGGCAGGGAGCAGGTGGGAGTTAGCCTCTGAGCAGTCAGACCAGTAAATCCATGGGTTCTTCCTCCAGATCCTGGCTGGCTATGACATCGCCCTGGTGCAGGAGGTGCGAGACCCAGACCTAAGTGCAGTGTCCTTGCTCATGGAGCAAATTAACAGGTGTGGCAGGGCCCGGCACCATAACCCCAGCCATTATCACAAGCTTGGTTTGGTGCCTTGACCTAGGGACTGGCGTCTCTCTCCACAGCGTGTCCAAGCATGAGTACAGTTTTGTGAGCAGCAAGCCACTTGGACGTGACCATTACAAGGAAATGTATCTGTTTGTCTACAGGTGAGAAGTGGGCTGCAGGGAGGGGACACGGGCAAAGGTGACCAGCTCCACAGACTGACCACTTTATTCTCTGCTCCCAGGAAAGATGCAGTGTCGGTGGTGAGCACCTACCAGTACCCAGACCCAGAGGATGTCTTCAGCCGGGAGCCTTTTGTGGTGAAGTTCTCTGCTCCCAGCTCTGGTGAGGCTGATAGCGCCCCCTCCCTCCCAGACCTACTTCCAGGCTTTTCCTGATTCTCATATCCCCACTTTCCACAGCTGCCAAGGAGCTAGTGCTGATCCCCCTGCATGCAGCACCACACCAGGCGGTGGCAGAGATTGATGCCCTCTACGATGTATACCTTGATGTGATTGACAAGTGGAGCACAGATGTAGGCAGTTCCTCCCTCCCCCTCCCCAACTCACGACCCAGAACACCGTAGGTGTGTACTCAGAGGTCTGGACCCCTGAGCACTGCTAAGAGCTACCTGCTGTGCTTGCCCACAGGACATGCTGTTTCTGGGTGACTTTAATGCTGATTGCAAGTATGTGAAGGCACATGACTGGGCATCAATCCGCCTGCGCAGTAGTGAGGTGTTTAAGTGGCTCATCCCAGACAATGCGGACACCACAGTGGGCAACTCAGACTGTGCCTATGACCGGATAGTAGTGAGTGGTGCCCACCTGCGCAGGAGCCTGAAGCCCCAGTCAGCCACAGTTCATAACTTTCAGGAGGAATTTGGCCTAGATCAGACCCAGGTGAGTATGGAAAGGACTAGTGAAGACGGGTACGGCAGACACGCTGGGGAGCCCACTCGGGAGAGGCTGGTGCTCCCTCTAGCAAAGGCAGTTATAGCTGAGGAGCCTT
Source organism: Acomys percivali (assembly GCA_907169655.1). NCBI lineage: Eukaryota > Metazoa > Chordata > Mammalia > Rodentia > Muridae > Acomys > Acomys percivali. Next base: position 61,105,743 of record OU015755.1, on the reverse strand, counting down.
AAAGAGCCAGTCCCCTGGGAGGGACTGTTGGCATGGTTTCTGTTCCTCTGCCACATGGGGCACTATGGGGCCCAAGGGTGGCCACCAAGCCTCTACTGGCTCCTCAGATGGGGACAGCCAGAGGACATGGTGCCCCACTGCCCTGCAATTGCTGAGGCTCTCCCCTTCTCCTCCCAGGCTCTAGCCATCAGCGACCATTTTCCTGTGGAAGTGACCCTCAAGCCCCGCTGACAGCCAGAATATGCCACCTGCAGACTCTGGCCAGGGCCAGCTGGTGTGGACAATACCTATGGATACACTACAGGATCACCCAGAGCCCCCGTTGCCTCATCTGTAAGGTGGGCTAACATCACCTACCTCAGCTGGCTGTTGTGAGAACCCGTGAAAGGCACAGAGCACGTGGAGGCCGCGCTGCGTGTGTAATAAACAAGCCGCTCCCGACCATGGCTGCCCACAGGTGGGGGGAGGCCTCTGCTTTATGAGACCTGTCCCTAGGCTGCAGAACTTGGCTTTACTGCCCAGTAGGTCTGTTTGCATTGCTCCCAGGGAACTGGATGGCTTCACTTGTCCACTGCACAGCATGGAGAAAACTGGCCGAGCCAGCTCCCTGTCCTTACTTCCTTTGTTCCTTTATTGTTGGTTATGTCCTTCTGGACCCTGCCTGACTCCAGAGGGCCAGGCTCATTCTGCCCTCAGGGACCTCGGCCCCTCATCTGAAACACTGTAGCAAGCAAGGGACACTGCACCTCCCCCAGAAAGGGCGCTCTTCTGGCACCATCTTCTGGTACCCTGCAGGGCCTGGGCCCTGGCTTGGGCTGAGTCCTTCAAAGGTGCCTTATGGAGTTTCTTCCTTTGGCTGGGCAAGGCCTTGGGAGGATGGAGGCTTATGCTCAGGTGGGCCATCACTTTAGCCACAGAGATAGCTCTGAACACAAGGCTCATGAGGTGTCTGGTGGCTAAGCCTCTTTGTGTGTCTGTGTGTGCATGCCCCTATGGAGGGAGGGCCAAGGTCAGCAAAACATCTTTTGTGGGCCACACAGAGAAACCCTGACTCAACAACAAACAAAAACCCTTGTGATGAATTAGAAAAGCTTGATTCTGTTTTGGCATTTCTGGGAATTGAACCAGGGACCTAGTGCATGCTAGGCAGGCAGGCAGGCCTCATTCTCAGCCTACAAGTCTGGTTCTTGCAAAATCTAATGTAAGATTCAGGACCTTGGGCTAGGGATGCAGCTCAGCTGGCAGAGTGCTGGCCCCGCATGCGGGAAGCCCTAGGACTGACTGCACCATGGGCGTGTGTGTTGTAATCCCAGCAGTCAGGAGGTGGGCGCAGCAGTCAGGATTTAAGGCACTCCTCAACTGAATAGTTTGAAAGTCACCGTGGGCCCCGTGAGGCCCTGGCTGGAGCAGGAAGGGAGGCGTGGGCAAGGAGGAGGGCAGTGCTTAGTCACTGTTGCCCACATTCCTGCTCTGCAGGTTCCTCTGATGGCTATCTACTCTTTCTAAATGAAAAAGTATGTGGCCAGAAGGCGTACTCCAGTGCGTGACTAGGCAGACTGGCCTTAAAGGTTCCAGCCAGGCAGTAAAGGCCAGGGATGGGCTGCAGGGCCAACCTGAGGACACAGTTCACACCTGTGCTTTAAGAAGGTGGGTGCAGTGTGACCAACCTGAGAACAGGGTTCACACCTGTGCTTTAAGAAGGTGGGTGCAGTGTGACCTTAGGAAGTCCAGGGTGACTTCTGTGCTCACTGAGCAGAAAGGGACTTGTTGCAGCTGTGGCACCCTAGGCTTCAAGGAACAGCTTCTCTGTGTGTGTGCAACTTGTATACGCTGGAGGTCAAGGACTGAGACAAGGTGTCTCACTGGCATTCACTAATTATGCTAGACTGGGAGTGGCTGCCAGAGAACCCCAGGACCTGCAGGCTTCTGCCCAGCTAGTCCTGCGATTACAAGTGCATCCTCCATGCCTTGCTTTGTATCGACCTCCATGATAGCATGGTAAGCCCTTTGCTGGCAGACCCACCGTGTGTGTGTGTGTGTGTGTGTGTGTGTGTGTGTGTGTGTGTGTGTGTGTGTGTGTGTGTGAGAGAGAGGGGG
>OU015755.1:61087103-61103546 GCA_907169655.1 Acomys percivali | reverse complement strand
GAGAGAGAGAGAGAGAGAGAGAGAGACCAGAGTTACAGAGGGTTGTTAGAACTGTGAGTGCTGGGAACTGGACCTGGGCTCTCTGCGAGAGCAGCCAGCACTGTTAACCCCTGAGCCACCTCCATTCTGGAGCAGGACATTTTAAGGTCAGGAACAAAAGAGCTAAGAGTTTTTAAATTGAAAAATAACCTTGTTGCTGGGCGGTGGGGCGCACACCTTTAATTCCAGCACTTGGGAGGCAGAGGCATATGGATCGCTGTGAGTTCAAGGCCAGCCTGTCTACAGAGTAAGTCCAGGACAGCCAAGGCTACACAGAGAAACTCTGTCTCGGAAAAAAACAAAAAAGAAAAGAAAAGAAAAATAACGTTGTTTATAGCCCTTGGAGCACAGGGCCCCCGGAAGGCGTGTGTGCCTAACACCTCCCCGCAGCAGCCTTGCTTTAGCCCCTCTTTTGCTTGAGCTTTTCCAAGTACATGTGCAGGGACTTCTGGATGGAGTCTCGGGAGATGAAGTTGACGAAGTTCTGGATATCGGCCTCACGCTGCTTGATGAGGTGGTCTGCGGTGGCCTTCCGCATCATGCTCTTGGTCAGCTGCCGAGAATGGTCTGAAGGAAGTGGGTTACTTATGAGACTCTTAGAGATAAGGGGCCACTCCTGCAGCGCCTGACTTTCTCCAAGTACTGAGATAGGGACTCTCCTAGAGAGTGCAGAAAGTCACAGAGAAGGCCTGGGTGTCCTAGCATTTGGGCAGCTGAGGCAGGATAGGGAGTACAAGGCCAGCCTGAAATACGTATGAACACCCGGCCTAAACACACCAATACAAACAAAGCTAAGAGCAGAAGGGGTACTGCGGGAGTGTTGTCGCTGAGACAGTCTCTCTGCAGCCCAGGCTGGTCTTGAACTTGTAGCACTTCTTTTACTCCTGAGTGCTAGGATTACAGGCACATGCCACTATGCCTGGCTCTTAAAATTTGCTTTTTTGTGTCTTTTGTTTGTTTGAGACATGATCTCTCTGTGTTAGCCTTGGCTGTCCTGGACTCGTAGTGATCCACCTGCCTCTACCTCCCAAGTGCTGGATTAAAGACGTGTGCCACCATTATGTCATTTTTAGGGCTGGGCACACAGGTCAGTGGTAGAACACGTGCACAAAGCCCTGGGTTCCATCTTCCAGCACCGCCAATAACTAGCATGTTATTTTTGTTCAATTCTATTACTGAGCACATTTTCCATATCAGTAGATTGTTGCTTGCGCATATGGGTACTGGAAACTATTCACGGGAGAAGAGGGCTCCAAGGAGGCAGGCCCAGACACTTAGCAACATTTGGGAAGTATATTAAATGACATTAAAACTTTAGTGTGTCGGGGTGGTGGTGGTGGTGCTGGAGAGATGGCTCAGCAGTTAAGAGCACTGGCTGTTCTTCCAGAGGACCCAGGTTCAATTCCCAGTAATCACAGGGCAGCTCACAACTGTCTGTAACTCCAGTTTGAGGGGATCACACAGACATAAATACAGGCAAAACACAGATACACATATGTACATACGTACACAGTGCTCTGCCTGCATATACACCTGCAGGCCAGAAGAGGGCATCAGACCACATTACAGATGGCTGTGAACCACCATGTAGTTGCTTGGAATTGAACTCCAGGACCTCCAGAAAAACAGTCAGTGCTCTTAACCTCTGAGCCATCTCTCCAGCCCAAAATAAATAAATCTTAAAATCAAACAAACAAAAAAACAAACCCCTTTACTGTCTTAACTGGTGGCACATGCCTGTATCCCAACATTGAAGAAATGAAGGCAGGGGATTCCAAATTTGAAGACACAGGGTAAGTATGTTGTTTCAGGGAAATCTTAGCTACACAGTAAGACCCCAACTCAAAAGAGTCTTGGTGTCCCTGTAGTTCACAGCATGCAGCCGTGAGGCCAGCTTTCGGGTGGCTTCCCTCCTGTAAGAGCCTCACTCAGCAGCAGTCTCCTGCTCCACAGGATCACAAACAGATCACACAGATCCTGACTGACCACTTGCCCCGTAGCTGCCTGCTGCTTGCTCCTTACCTGGAATGGCCAGCCACTGGGCCATCACTGAGCGAGCCCTGCTGTGTACCTGGTCCTCAGGCACCACCTCGTCCACCACACCCAGCTTGAGGGCCTCTGCTGGTGGGAAGAGCATCCCCAGCTGAAGGGCACGCTCTGCTGCTCGGTGTCCGATGACGTTCACAAAGTTGTCTTTTAACCTGGAATGAAGACACCCTTTACCTCTGAGCCAGGGAGGGGAGCAGTCACCACAGGATTCAGTACAGAGTAAGGGTGCAGTCCCTTGTCTTACCAGAAGGGGGCGACAATGCCCAGCAAGGTCTCGTTCAATCCTATGATGTACTTGGTGTTGTCAGCTATAATCCTGTAGTCACAGGTAAGAGCCAGGAGGCAGCCACCAGCGGGAGAGGCTCCCTGCAGAGAGAAGCAGAGTCTCAGTCTGTAAGTGCTCAGCCCCCAGTAATAGTCCTTAGGACAGAGAGTGCCTGGGCTTCCAAGGGCTAAAGATGGGCACGAGCTCTCAGCACTGCACTGGCATCTGGGCCAAGTATGTCTGATAGCTATGGGAACTGGGAGTGGTCACCCAGGAATCAGCAGCTGGGGTCTAAGAGATTCAAAGGCCTCCGCATATGGCTTTAGCTTTCTGGGGCCAAAAATTTACATTTCTATGAACAGCAAGTTGCTTTTCCTTTTGTAGCTTTTATCTGACACTGTTTAGACAGAGCTGTCAAGCCGGAGCCATCAGCATGCAGTCCTACCAGGATGCCTGGGAACCGAAAATGGCTCAGTGGCCTCCTTGCATGCACCCTAATGCCCCATCAGGGTCTCTTCTCCATCGCCTGCTTGCGTCAGTCTGTTCCTTCAGCTCCCATGGCTATGAGCCTCACAACCATCTCCTCAGAGAACCTGGCTTTTTATTTTTCTGTATTTTTTTGAGACAGGGTTTCTCTATGTAGCCCTGGCTGTCTTGGAACTCACCCTGTAGACCAGGCTGGCCTCCAACTCAGAGATCCACTTGCCTCTGTCTCCCGTGTGCTGAGATTAATGGTGTGCGCCACCAGCAGCTCAGGGCAAGAACTGTGCTTTTTGAAGCTGAGCCCCAACCCTTTCCCTACTGCTCTGCCTTCCCGGGGTCAGGTCAGAGCATCACTTTACAAGTGTAGATCTCTGCTCGGCTTGTTCCAGCCAGCCAGGCCCCAGGGCCCTACCCGGTGCCTTTTTCTCTGCTGTGTCTGTCTGGCCCGGGGAGTAGCCCCGGCTTTGGGGCAGGCCCTTGAGAACTTGAAGAGCACTCACGTTGATGGCAGACACTAAAATCAGGTTGGACAAGTAGAGCCTCAGCCATATCTCCTGCACAGCCCTCCAGTACTCAGCGTAATGCGCTGGGTTCCGGCCATATAGCTCCATCAAGTCCAGGCCTGCTGAGAAGACGCCTGGGCGGTCCTGTGGGGAGAAGCCAGTGTCATGTTTGGCCAGTAAGATGCTGGTTCCAAGGGGTCCAGAACTGTAGTATCAAGGACATAGCCTGGACCTTCCTCTGGACTGACCACCTGGGCTGTTTGTCCTTTCTGGCTTTAAATTGGAAAGGACACAACAGGTAACAGTGGGTACTGCTCAGAGATATATTAGGTACCGAGTTGTCCGGTACCTGGGCACACACCTCTGTGCTCAGTTGTTATCCAAGCTGAAGACCTCAGGTGCAGGTGACCTCCCAAGGTCAAGCGAGGGCAGAAGGAAAGTGCTGGTCCTCAGCTGATGTGTCAGGTCTGACCCAGCTACCACAGTGGGTGTGGGGAGAGCAGAGGTGGAGGGGAAGCGCTGAGGACAGCTAAGCCATGTGTCAGGAGTCAGCATCAAATCCCTAGGAAATGGCTCTGCAGCTTCCAGGTGAAAAAAGCACCTGGGGACGTTGCCTCGGTGTGGTTTCTTAGCCAGGGTTGATCACGGGTGGTAGATTGGTTACAGGACAGCAAGAACTAGATGTTTTGTTTGCTTCATAGCACTTCCTGTCAGGAGTGATGGGGTGGACCCAGACAGAGATCCTCCTGCCTCCATCTCCCAAGTGCCGGTGGAGCATCCATACATTAACAGAAGTGTTTATCCCCCACTAGCTGGGGTCCAGCTTACCCAGGAGCATCCGTACATTAACTGTTTTCTCCATTTAGCTGGTGTTTCATCCATCCTGGGTGCAATTAACTTTATTACTACCATCATTAACATAAAACCCACTGCCATAACACAATAGCAAATCCCATTGTTGCAGGATTTTTTGTTTTGTTTTGTGTTTCAAGATAGGGTTTCCCTGTGTAGGCCTGCTTGTCCTGGACTCACTCTGTAGACCAGGGTGGCCTTGAATTCACAGAGATCCCCCTGCCTCTGCTTGAGTGCTGGGATTAAAGGTGTGCCCTACCACGCCTGGCTATATCATTACTCATTATTCAGGCAAAACAAAAAAACACCACCAAGAAAAAACAGACAGAAGCCAAAACCTGTTGGATTTACAGGAGTCAGCTATGGTATCTATTGCTTTCCTAGGATTTAGGTATCACATGAACTCATCACATATTCACAGCGGCCTTATTTCATGTCAGCTACAGTAATTATTACAACTGGAGGGTACAGTCCCCAGCTCGCTCACTGCACTTCAGGAGGTCGCATTACTGCTGCGCAGGACTCTGGGCTTTACTTTCTATTCACAGTTGGAGCCTCACCCTTCTCTTGTCCTTCATGGCACCTAGGACACAGCTGCTGTTTTTTCTACAATGCCTAATTCTGTCCACTGGTTTCCACTGGTCCCAGGGTTTATTCTAGATGACACATAAGCAAAAGCTCATTTTTAAAATTATGTTTGTAAGCCGGGCGTGGTGGCGCACGCCTTTAATCCCAGCACTCGGGAGGCAGAGGCAGGAGGATCGCTGTGAGTTCGAGGCCAGCCTGGTCTACAAAGCGGGTCCAGGACAGCCAAGACTACACAGAGAAACCCTGTCTCGAAAAACCAAAAAAAAAATAAAAAAATAAAAAATAAAATAAAATTATGTTTGTATGTGTAAACATTCACTTTCTCAACGTTTTCTAGGGCCCTCAGACATTCCATAACACCACTCTGATTATCCAGATGCCTACAAACAGGATCATTCCTTCACCTTGCTGACGGCTTTCGTTAGAATCTTTTTTTTTTTTTTTTAGATTTATTTATTTATTGTTATGTATGCAGTGCTCTGCTTGCATGTACACCTGCAGGCCAGAAGAGGGCATCATATCACAGTATGGATGGTTGTGAGCCACCATGTGGTTGCTGGGAATTGAACTCAGGACCTCTGGAAGAGCAGGTGGTGCTCTTAACCACTGAGCCATCTCTCCAGCTCTGCTTTAGAATCTTTATAATATGAATTGCCTCCAAACAAGAGGCCCTCTCAGTCACTCCACTTCATGGGAATGCCATATCAGGTGCCCGGTTATTAAGGGGACTAAAAAGTTTCCAAAGCCTCCAGTTATTATTGTATTACCATAAAGAAAATTATGGCCAATGCAGGGGCAGTAACAACAAAAAATAATGCTTTGAAGTGGTCTGAGGCTGGGAGAATGGTAAAGGACAGTCCTGTTAAGTCACCGTAGCTGGTAAGGCTTAGTTATGTGACTACTTCCTTCCATGAGCTGTGATGCGCTCACGCCATGGAAACCGGACACCAGGAGGGCTGGTGTAGTAAGCAGGGGCTTCAAGTGGGTTAACTGCAACAGTGCCTGTGGATGCTCAGCATCCACCTAGCCATTGCGGGTGCAAGGAGAGACAGAAAGCCCAGGAAAAAAATCTGTGGGGGCTGGGGGGGGGGGGCAGGCTTCAGACACAATAAGGATGATTCCATTACAAAGGCCTTTCTGTACAACAGGGGTGCGGTGGCCTTGGTATGTTCATTATTGACTAATGTCATGTCATCATTGGCATAGTTGAGAATTTGGTAGGACTGAGAACAGTAATACAAGAGTTGACATGGAATCATATTACTAGGCCAGAGGCCGGAAGCAGGGTGGAGAGGGCTCGGGGGAGTGGTGGTGGGCTTGGGTTACCTGTGTGGTATGTGTGTATTTGGTGGGTCATCATGTGTTATCACGTAAATAAAGACTAACTAGGAGGGTAAAACCAGAGGCTTGGATGAGGCCCACAGCAACGTCTGAACAGCTAATGGGGTTAAGAATACTGAATGTGATTGTGGCAATTCGTGGACTAATTAATGCTTATTAATACTAATGTAGCACCAATTAGATGCATTAAAAGGTGGCCTGCAGTGATGCTAGCTGTGAGACCAACTGCTAAGGCTATGGGCTGAATAAATGAACTAATGGTTTTAATGAGATAACAAGCACAGGAATTAATGAGACATGAATTTGGTGGCCTTTGTCCAGGGTAGTGACTGTTTCCCTACTGGACAGCCTGGCCCTTTTGGGGCTTGATGACTTTAGCTTCCTACACCTTTACTGACCAGTCTGGTCTCTTTATTACTGTGGCACACAGCATAGCGAGACACCTATGCTTTGAGCCTATTGGAAAAGCAATGGCAGCCAGGCATGGTGGCACATGCCTATAATCCCAGCACTCAGAGAGGCAGAGGCTGGGGGATCTCTGAGTTGGAGGCCAGCCTGGTCTACAAAGCGAGTACAGGACAGCCAAGACTACACAGAGAAACTCTGTCTTGAAAAAACAAAAATAAAAACAAAAAGTTTTAGCCGGGCGTAGTGGCGCATGCCTTTAATCCCAGCACTCGGGAGGCAGAGGCAGGTGGATCGCTGTGAGTTCGAGGCCAGCCTGGTCTACAAAGCAAGTCCAGGACAGCCAAGGCTATACAGACAGACCCTGTCTCGGGGAAAAAAAAAAAGAAAAAAGAAAAACCAAAAAAGACAAACAATGGCACTGTTTCCCTACCTTATCAAGGGGCTGAGGGGCATATACGGTGGCAGAACACTTCACAGTATTCAGATGACCTGGCCTCAGTCTCCAGTATCACCCCCAAAAAGGAAGGAGGGAGATAGAGATAGAGATAGAGATAGAGAGAGAGAGAGATAGAGAGAGAGAGAGAGAGAGAGAGAGAGAGAAACAAGGGGGCTGCAGAGATGGCTCAGTGGTTAGAGCACTGTCAGCTCTTCCAGAGGTCCTGAGTTCTATTCTTAGCAACCACATGGTGGCTCACAACCATCTGTAACGAGATCTAGTGCCCTATTCTGGTGTACAGACACACATGCAGGCAGAATAGTGTATGTATAATAAATAAATAAGTCTTTAAAAAAAGAAAAAAAAGAATTAGACGTAGCTCAATAAGCAGAGCTCTTGACTAGCATCCACGAAGGCCTGGATCTGGTTCTCAGCGTCTCACAGACTGGCATATGGCGCTATAGCCTTGACTATATAACAAGTTGGAGGGCAGTGTGGGAATATGAGACCCTGACTCCAAACAACGACAAGATCAAAGGGGCTGAAATAAACTGGCTCCACATCTGAAGAGGATAGGAGATGTGATGCTCAGTCTGGCCAGAGACCACGCCTCTGAGGACTTCCTTGTCCACTCCTCAGTGGCCACTGATCTGTTCCTGGCATTTGCCAGCACTTGTGGGCAATGCCAGGTTCCCCCCAAGAACCCAGATGGCAAAACTTGCGCTCTGCTGCCTGACCTAAGATGACACAAAGAAGAGCAGACCCACACTCACGGGCACAGGTCCTGCTAGGACTAGATGAGGCACCTGCAGCTCCTGGGGGGAAAGCAGCCTGGGAGCCCCTCACCATGTTTGCTAGTGACTAGATGATTTCAGGTGGCTCCTGGGTAGACTTTGCTCCCAGGAAAGTTCCCACGGAGACTGCTCAGCAGGTTCCTGAGGACAGTCCGGGCCTGGGCCTGCTAACTGGGAACCTGCTTGCCAGGAACCTGTCCTAGAGGCCCCTCGTGGAGATCAGGGCTGCCTGGTGACTCAGTACCCCATAACGGAGGGCTCCAGATTTTCCACGTTCCCACTCTGACCACAGCCAGGGCTGGGTGTGTGTGGCCTGGACAGGCACCTACCGAGGTGAGGATGACACCACGGAAAGATTTGTCATTCTCCAGCTTCTCCAGGCTGATGACGAACTCTGTCAGAAACTCCAAACTGAGGGAATTCACGGGAGGGTTCTTGAATTTCATCACCGCAACCCCTAGTTTGAAAAAGAGGATCGTCAAAAAGGGCTCAGTCTACACCGAGACTGGCTGCTCCTGGCCCTCTGCTTGGCCACAGAAATGCAGAATTTGGGGTTTAGAAACCTCAGGCAGGCCAGGTGGTAGTGGTGGCAGCGCACACCTTCAATGCCAGCACTGAAGAGGCAGGCGGATCACTGTGGGTTCAAGGCCAGCCTGGTCTACAAAGTGAGCCCAGGATAGGCAGGAAAACCAAATAAAAAATGTTCAGGCAGGGGCTAGCAAGTTGGCTCAACAGGCAAAGAAAGCATGTGATTTGGGAAGTCTGGTTTCTGGTGAGGGCGCAGGTGATGAACTCTGTGTGCCCGTGGGTAGCCTTAATCTGCTACCTCTGCTTCTCTGAGTAACCTCTCTGCCTCCTGAAGGATCAAGGTTAAGAGCTGTCTCAAGTACCCAGGACAATGTCACCAGCCCTCTGGAGAGCAAAGCTTCTGCAGCTGCCTGCAGTACTTGCGACACATGGACAGCCAAGCACATGTTAAACCCTGAACCACTCATCTCATGCTAAGGCAGGCGGAGGGCACATGGAGACAGACACCAGGATGTAGGGTGTATGGTACCACCATCTTGTCCCGCGTCCTTGATCCTTAGAGGCCACGGCACCCTAAAAGGCAGAGCTAGTACAGGGAGGGGGCTATATGCTCCCCTAGCCAGAAGCACAAAGTTGAATTTGCCAGAAACTTCTACTTCTGCCCAGGGCCTGAGACCTGCACAGCTAGACTCCCTGAGGCAGGCACACAGCTGCTCAGGCCATCGGTCCTGCTTGTGCATAAGGCCTGACTTGAAACTTTTTGATTTGGTTTTGAGGCTTTGAGCTCAATCTTCTCACCCCACCCCGGCTTTCTGAATGCTGGCATGACAGACTTGCAGCATGACCCTTGGTCTAACAGCCACATTCAGTCTTTTGATATTGCAACATGACATTATCACTTACAAAGTTCACATTCAAGAACTGTACAATTAACCTTGGTGACATCACCAGCCAAGATGGCTGCCACCCACATGATGGCTTCCATGTTGGTGAGGTCAACAGCCAAGATGGCAGCCAACAATAGTTACTGCAAAAGTTTGAACTGTGACAGACACCCCAAACACAGAGAGGTATCAAAAGAGAAACATAAATAAAATTTGAAATTAAACTAAATGTACAGCAAAGTATAACTGTCTACCTACCTAACTACCTATCTAGGCTACACAAAAGAACCCTGTCTCAAACCAAAACCGAACGAATTAATGATTAAATAAATGAGTGAACAGACAAATGAATAAACAAAACAAAGCAAGCAAACAAACAACCCCCCCCCCCCCCCGCCATCTTTTAGGTTTACAATTCTGGGTTAGGCTTTCCTTGGCTACTGCAGCCCAGGTGCACACACCTGAAAACTGACTTTAAAGTCTCACACCTCAAAAGAAGCAAGTGAGCCAGCGCTGTGGCAGGACACTTTGGATACCCCATCTGTGTCTCGGTTTACCCTTCAGGTCCATCCTTTCCAGAGGCAGGAGATGGGCTCTCTGGCAGTTTAGTCAGGCCTCGCTGGCTTTCCTTAGTCAATAGCTGCAAGGGAGCTATGACAATCTGGGAAGGAACCTGAGTAGAAGCCTTGGGGAAACCAGGCAGATGGGGCCAGCCCATGTGACATGCACAGGAGGGAGAGGGAAGAGGAAGACAGTCCCATCTGCGCTGGTGTTACAACAATAAACCAGTTTTAAACCCAATTAAACAGGCCAAATGTAAAACTCTATGCCAAAACTCTCCACCCCCTCTTGCTGACTTTCTAGCACAGGGCTAAAGGTCTTAAGGAAAGGCCCTGGGAATAGATATTTTCAGCTTTGCAGGCAATACAGTGACTGCTTACAAATTGTCAGCTCAAAGGCAGCTGGAGAATGAATGTGTTGGAGAAGGCCATATAAGCAAGGACAGTGGCAGAGAGCTGGGGTCATGGAGTGGGCATGGTCGATAAAGCACTTGTCATCTAAGGGCAAGGCCTGGGCTTCTACCACAAAAAGCTGGCCAGGCAAGGCCGTTGCTGGTGCGGTCCCAGCACACAAGAGCAAGCTGGCTAGCTATACTAAGTGGAATTTGCAAGCTCTGGGTTCAGGGAGAGACCCTGACTCAAAAAAGTGGAATACACACACACACACACGCACACGCACACGCACACGCACACACCTTTATTGGACTCTATGCATTCACTCCCAATCATACATGTGTACCTCATTCACACTATCCATACATGCAAAAAGAAAAATTAAAAAATAGAAACAGAGTAAAAGGAGGCGCCCACAAGCCAAGGGACACCAAGGGCTGTGGCAATACCGAAAGCCAGAGATGCAGGGGAGACTGGCCTGGAGGCTTCAGAGGCACAGCCCTTCTGTCCACGGCTGTGGGCTTCTGTACTTTACAACTGTGAGAACATCGTCTCATCAGCTCGCTGTGTTCTGTACCCACGGATTCAGGGAACACTTGGACTGCCATTATCATGAACCTCCATTTTCAGGAAGAAGCTGTGAAGTCCTGAGGGCACAGGACACATGTGGTCTTGGAATGGCACCTACCTCAGAACGCAGGGGTGTGGGGGAGGGCCGTGTTCCCCATCTTTTCAGTATCTGTACCTCCCTGATGTCTGACTGTTTTTTAAAGATTTATTTACGTATGTATACAATATTTTGCCTGCATGTATGCCTGCATGCCAGAAGAGGGCACCAGATCTCATTATAGATAGTTATGAGCCACCATGAGGTTGCTGGGAATTGGACTTAGGATCTTTGGAAGAACAGCCAGTGCTCTTAACCTCTCAGCCATCTCTTCAGCCCTGTTTTGTTTTGTTTTTTTAAAGATTTATTTATTTATTTCATATCACATATACAGTGTTCAGCCTGCATGTATGCCTGCAGGCCAGAAGAGGGCACCAAAACTCATTATGAGCCCACCATGTGTTTGCTGGGAATTGAACTCAGGACCTCTGGAAGAGCAGCCAGTGCTCTTATCCTCTGAGCCATCTCTCCAGCCCCCCTGACTATCTGACTGTTAAGGCAGCCCACCTGGCTGGGGACGTGGCTGTTTCATTTGAAGTCCCCAAGCCCGACAACACTGTAGCAGCTTGTCGTTGCCACTCTGAGCAGAGTGCACCATGCTCCAAGCCGAGGAGTTGGCTTGGAGATGGATTGGTGCTGTGACTTTGATGTCATACAAAATGACAATGGGCAGAGCCCTCCTGGTTCTTTTTCTTTCTTTTTTCTTTTTCTTTTTTTTGGTTTTTCAAGACAGGGTTTCTCTGTGTAGCCTTGACTGTCCTGGACTCACTTTGTAGACCAGGCTGGCCTCGAACTCACAGCGATCCGCCTGCCTCTGCCTCCCGAGTGCTGGGATTAAAGGTGTGCGCCACCACGCCCGGCTCTCTCTCGTTTTTTGAGACAGAGTTTTTCTTGTAGTCTTGACTGTCCTGGACTCACTTTGTAGACCAGGCTAGCCTCAAACTCACAGAAATCCGCCTGCCTCTGTCTCTAGAGTGCTGGGATTAAAGGCAAGCACCACCATGCCCAGCTACAAGTGGGTTCTTTTAAGACCTTTTTAAGTGGGCTAGGCGCACGTCTTTAATCCCAGCACTCCAGAGACAGAGGCAGGCGGATCACTGTGAGTTCGAGGCCAGCCTGATCTACAAAGCGAGTCTGTAATAGCCAAGGCTACACAGAGAAACCCTGTCTCAAACAAAAACAAAACAAACAAAACAAAATGAAACAACAACAACAAAAAACCAAAACAAACAAACAAAAAAATAACAAAAATCTTTAAGTGGAAGAGGTAACTGTGACTCAGTAACAGGCCTGTGTAAAACAAACACCCCGGGTTAAGTTGGAGGTAAATATCTGCGAAGTGTGGACTAGCAGAGGGCACTAGGGAAAAGGTAACGAGGGAAAAGGCGAACATGAGCAGGGAGAGCTTAGATGAATGTAGTCACCTCAGGATAAGGAACCAAATTCTTAGATACATTCTTCTCTAATGAGGACGTGAGCAGGTTCTAAAACCAAACACAAATGCCCCTGACTTTTGGCAGAACTGATCTGAGAAGCATGCCGTTCTGAGTGCCTGCTGGGCAACACGAGGAATGGTGACAGAGGCCGAAAAGCCCGTCTGCGTACGCTATGGACCTTCGCCAAGAGACTCAGTATTGATGACTTTCTGTGCTAGCAGTGTTCACAACTTAGGGTATTTATGTGCTGGGGACTTAAAAGTGTGAGCTCGAGGGGGGCTGGACAGATAGCTTAGTGGTTAGGAACACTGGTTGCTCTTCTGGAGGAGCTGGGTTTGATTCCCAACGCCCACCCGGCAGCTCACAACTGTGCAACTCCACTTCCAGGGGATTTAACTCTCTTTTTGGCCTCCACGGGTACTGCGCAAACATATAGGCAGGCAAAACACAAAAAACCCTAAGTACATAAAATAAGAATAAACAGACTGTATGAAAAAAAAAAAAAAAAAAAAAGGAAAAAGTATGTCAAACACTTGTAATGGTGGGAGGGAGAGGTAGGTGGGTGAGGTTCACGGTCAGTCCCAGCTACACAGTCACACTCTCCAGCTTTAACATCCTTTTGTTATAATTTTATTTATAAATACAAAAAATTTATGTTTATAAGATGCTCTTAACTTTTGAGCCATTTTCCAGCTGCTGGTGTCAGAATCTTTTATGCATTTTTCTTATTTACAAGAAGGCTAGCCTGGGATAAATGAAACCTGGTCTCAAACGACAAAAACCCCATAAACTAAAGTACTAGGACATGTGGACTTCTCCATTTTACCTTTGAAACAGAGGTAACACTCTCTCTACAAAACCAAAATAAGCAAACAAGTAAAGCCAGTTGCTATTTTACCTTTTTTTGTTGTTGTTACTGGATATGTATGTATGTATGTACACATGCATGTATGTGTGCACGCTACTTACCTATTACCAAAGTCGCGATGAAATATATATATATTAAGCCTAAGTATCTTGTCACCTTTAAGTATGCACTCCGGTGACTTTGGCATGGTACACAGTTGTTACCGCTACCCACTGTACTATTTTTATTTATTTACTTTTGTGTCCTGGGATTAAACCCAAAGCCGGGCAAATGTTCTGTCATCAAGGTAACTCTCTCCAGTCTGATAGTATTTCTAAATTTGTTTCTGCGGTTTGTAAGAGAGATTAAACTGTCAAGGAAAGATCCTTTTAGCATTTCCTGCTTCTGTTGGACTCATCAGGGCTGAGTAGCAATCCTGTCACAGGGAGGACTCCGACTTTGACCTCCAAGTCCACCTGGGATGTTCCCCCCCTTAGGTGCCGACGCTTAGTGTTGAGAGACAGGGTCAGGGTTGGAATGCGGTCCTGAGCTCTGGGCCCAGCTGTGCGCTCCTCTCCCAGGTTTTTCTTTCATAAATACATTACCTACTTTTTCTGGAAAATCTCACCTTTTCCCTACAGCATCCTCACTTTGAAAAACAAAACAGAGCACAGGGGAAAGGCACTATATGCAGTACAGGCTGGTCTCCCTTTCCCCACCCTCCCGCTTCAGGCCTGTGAGGAGAGGCGCTTGCTAGGCGTTCTGAGGGGGTCAGGGAGTGAGCCTACTTGCAGATCCTAACTTTAATTGCTGAGGTCTGCGCCACACGCCAGTATTAGGAAACTATTAAAAAAAATACCAACAATCATTTTCGTGTCGGGTATTTGAGCCGCTCTCATGTGCCTGAGACTGGCTTCAGCTGTGTTTACAAGCACCAGCCACCAGTGCAAGCTACAATCATTTTAAACTAATAGTTTAGGTAACAGACCATAACTTTAAAAACTTTAACCAAAACTTCAAAAACGCACACTTTTGTCACCTGGTGTGAACTTAAGTTTTAAACAGAATCTGAGTTTATATGTTTTTTTTCTCACTGCTTTTGGAAAATGCAAAGCGCTCAACATCAGGCCGACTTCACCCGGGACCTGCGAGCTTGGAGCCGGTGGACCTTAGCCAGGTGCGGGGCCCCCACCGGGCGCCCGCTCACTCACCCGCCGCGTCCTCCGTCTCCACCAGCACCTGCTTGTTAGCGAAGCGCCGCGCGCCGTCCACGGCCTCCCTGCGCCCCAGGCGGGACCCTGCGGACAGCCCGGAGCACGTTAGCCAGCGCGCCCACTCTCGCCACCGCCGCCCGCGCCCCCAGCCCTCCGTGAGGCCATGCACCGGCTCTCCCGCCCTGGCCGCGCACCCGCGTGCAGCAGAACGCGACCCGCAGCAGCCAGCGCCATCTTGGCTGTCCGCGGAGACTACAGACCCGCGGAGCGAGCGCGGCCGCCCCCGGTCGGGCCTGCAGACTCCGCCCCCGGCAGGCCCCGCCCCCACAAGGTCAGGGCAGCCAGCCGTTCCGCCGCCCGCTGGGGCCTGGGCGTAGCCCCCCGGCCGGGTTACTTAGTTCAGCGTGACACCGGCTCCGCTACAGGCCCAGCGCTGCAGGCAGCTGACTAGGGAATGAACAAACTGGCGAGGGGGGAGGTGGGAGTGTGCTCAGTAAAGGGTTCCTGCCAAAGACGAAGCTGCCAGATGATCTCGGGCGGGCAGTGCAGAGGAGCTGGGATTAGGAACACGAGTTGAGGGCAGAGCGGCCATGCCAGCACAGGGGTCTCCCGAGGTTACATGCCCTCAAGAGTGCGTACTTTTTTTTTTGCATTTTTGTTTACATAAATACTGAAAAGGCCATAAAAAGGGAGTGGCCTGTGTGGCGTAGGCAATGCAGTGAGAGGCAGCCTCCTCAACGGGTTTTTTTGAGATAGGATTTCTGTGTAGCCTTGGCTGTCCTGGACTCTTTGTAGACTAGGCCTGAACTCGGAGATCTGCCTGGGATACAGGCGCCTGCCATCAGCCTGTCTTATTCTCCCATTTCTCTAAGTCTTCCTTCTTGGCAAAGACTTTTCCTCTGTGGTGCTGAAGGGAATTGGGAACTGGACCCCACCACCAGCTCAGAACCAGCACAGTCAGCAAAGTATCCCTGTATCTTCCCAACACAGCAGCAGACGTCTCAGGCAGAAACAGCTTCTCCACTACAGGACCGATCTTCCCCGCAGCAAACACAAACAAGCCCCAAGTCCTCCTGGCTGACAGCTTTTACCTAAAGTGCGTTCTTAGTTGGGTGCTCACCCCAAATCTTGAGTGTTATGGACTAAGAAGAAAGAGGCAGTGAAACCAGTACTCTTTGCATTCTAATCCTAAATTTATTCAACACAGTCCTTTCACTCTACACAAGTACAAACACAACCTTATCGGAAAGGCTACAAAGTTATAAAACTCAAAACAAACTTTATAGTACTGACTGTACAATAAAAGCAAAAAGGCAATGTACAACACACTGCCAAGGTTAACCTGCAACGTGAATGCAGGTGGTAACGGGGTGGGGTAGGTTCCCTGTAGAACTGGCTCACCAATTTTAGAGAGTACCCGAGACATGGGGACAGAACAGAAACTATGTATGAAGACCCCTTCAAAGGCTTTTAACCCTACAAGTTGAAGAGCATCAGCAGGGACACGGTCAGGCCTACAGCACAGCAGCTTGGTCCTTTCGGCAGATGTGGCACAGCAACAGCAAGGGTGTGTGAGCAGTTGTCTGACTGGTGTGCTGCCGTGTGGAGGCTTGCTTGTCCCAGTTGGCTCTGCTACCAAACAGACTTGCAAGAACTGGAAAGGTGAACTTTCTAGCCAGAAAACTACAGGGCACTCTGTGGGCACAGTCCCTCTGCAGCCAGAACCTCTGCAGAGGAAGTATCGCAACTGCTGTCTTCAACGCCTACCCTGGGAAGGGATCCTTCCCTACAGATCTTCATTTGGCTAAAGGACACAACTGAGGCGGGGGATGTAAGTTACAGAGGTACTCATCCATGTCCCTGCTTATCGAGAGGAGTTGGAACTAGAGCGGCTCCTATGGCGGCGGCGGCCGGGAGACCGAGACCTCCTGCGCACAGGGGACCTGCGCCTCGGAGAGCGGGACCTGCAGGAAGAGAGACCAGGTCAGCCAACAGCACAATCCCACAGCTATGGGATCAACTGGCCATTTCTAGACAGTCCTGTTTTTGTTTTCAACCCTATAAACTGTTGCTTCTGCTATACCTGACCCCTAAGCCCTCCTGTAACCTTCTATCTATCTATCTATCTATCTATCTATCTATCTATCTATCTATCT
>OU015755.1:61056342-61087093 GCA_907169655.1 Acomys percivali | reverse complement strand
TCTATCTATCTATCTATCTATCTATCTATCTATCTATCTATCTATCTATCTACCTACCTACCTACCTACCTACCTACCTACCTAGGTTTCAAGACAGGGTTTATGTAACAACCCTGGCTGTTTCTCTGTGTAGCCTTGGTTGGTCTGGACTCACTTTATAGACCAGGCTGGCCTCAAACTCAAAGCAATCCACCTGCCTCTGCCTCTCAAGTGCTGGGATTAAAAGTATACGCCACCCTGCCTGGCCCTCCCCTCACGATCAAGTGCAGAGGGTCTCCTGGGACGCATGCCAGCTCAGACTTTAGAGGTGGTTCCTTCACAGGGCCCCATCTGCCTATCAGTAACATATTTTGACTGTCCTTTCTCTGAACAGTTCCCAAGTAGAACATGCTGGCCTACTTTCTACATTCAACCCCAAAGTCATCATTGCCATTCATGTTTACAAACCATACAAAGAACCAAGATGGGCTAAGGACAATTCCAAATCACCGCACCTTCTCCTCATTCGTGGGGGTGACCTGCGCCACATGGGAGGCGGCGGGAGCATTCTCCTGGGTGGGCTGAATCGCCGAGGGGGTGGCCGAGGCCAGGGTGCCAACACAGCAGTAGCAGTGATCTCTTGGCCATCAATTTGTCCTGTAGGAAAAAGGGACAAAACCATAAAATCTCTAATATTAAAAACTTAAAAGCGGGAGGTGGTGGCGCACACCTTTAACCTGGACTACAGAGGGAGTTCCAGGACAGCCAGAGCTATTACACAGAGAAACCCTGTCTCAAGAAACAAACCAAACAAAAAACCCTTAGGGCCAGGCGTGGTGGCACATGCCTTTAATCCCAGCACTCTGGAGGCAAAGGCAGGTGGCCTGGTCTACAAAGCAAGTCCAGACCAACCAAGGCCATACAGAGAACCTTGTCTCCAAAAACCAACCAACCAACCCCTTAACATACTCACACCTGTGCTGGTGTGTGATGGCACATGCCTGAAATCCCAGCATTCAGGAGGTGGAGGCAGGTGGAGCACCCTTAATTAGCCTAGGCAACATAGTGATATAATGCCTTAAAATGAAACCAGCCAGGTATGGTGGCCCACACCTTTAACCCCAGCATTGACTGAGAAGCAGAGACAGAACAGATGGATCCCTAAGAATTTGTAGCCAGCCTGGTCTACATAGCAAGGTCCAGGCCAGGCCAGCTAGGAGTACATAAAGAGACCCTCTCTCAAAAACAAAACAAGGCTAGGCATGGTGGCTCACATCTTTAATTCCAGCACTCAGGAGGCAGAGGCAGGCAGCTCTGTCAGTTTGAGGCCAGCCTGGTCTACAAAGTGAGCCTAGGACAGCCAAGGCTACACAGAGAAACCCTGTCTCTGAAGAAGAAAAAAGAAAAAAAAAGTAAAAACAAAACCCCAACTAAAACTGTTAAGATATTTATAAAGCCTAACAGACTTCTGAGGACTCTAAGGTTCCCCTCAACAGAAGGGCCAGACCATACTGTGCAGTGCCAGTTCTCAGTCCCAGCTGTGGAATACCCTAGCGCTAGACACAAATTCTGCATTCCCTAAAACGCTGATTTGAAGACAAAGTGGGAATTGGCCACCAAAAACTATTCCTAAGTGCTTGTGCTTCAAAAACCATGATGTTGTAAATATTAAAAGTCTTGAGAGAGATTCATTGTGTGAAGTCAGTATATGTATCATCAGTAAAAGCAATCCTAAAAAACACTAGAATGTTAGCAAATAGAAAAGGACACTTAGAAAAGACCACAGAGAATATTCCTGTGTTGAAGCCAAATACATTCTTTGTAAGGAAAGCTACATCTGATGCACAGATTTTTAACAGATTGAAAATTTCTTAAAAAGCTAATATATTCATATTTGCTGGATTTTTCTTCTCAAGAATAGCGAATGCTTTATAAAACATGTTTTTGGTAAACACGCCCCCACTGAATAAAAACTAGAATTTACAAAGGGCTCCAGTCAGACGCAGAAGCACCTGGGTAGGAATCCACTTCAAGGGCCCCACAAGCAATCAGATCTGAGGTGACAGGGCTGAGGGTGGTGAGACAATCACCCACCTCCATCCATGTGCTTGAGCGCCTTCTCCGCTTCATCTGGATTCTCAAATTCCACATACGCGTAGCCTTTGGACAGATGAGGGTGCATCCTCTCTACAGGCATGTCAATCATCTTAATTTTCCCATAAGTAGAAAATATTTCCATGATATGATCCTAGGGAAAGAAGGTCACATCCCTGTTTGCCCATCTATTACTTAATGGTCAAAGGGCATTGACACGGGCTGAGTAAATCTTCAGTGCTGTGAGAGCATGTTGCCCTGACAGTGTAGGCCCCTGGGGCCTAAGTCTCTGGACATAAGTGTCACAATTAAGCAAGGCTCCAATCAAGTCATGGACGACATTCTAGGTACACCTGCTGCTGCCAGACAGACAGCAGCTTGTCCGGCCACACACCCCAACCTCCGTGGATGTGGTTCTTACCTTGGTCACATTCCTGGTGAGCCTCCCAATGTGCACTTTGGTGGGTTTAGGTGAAGGGCTCCGCCTTTTCCTCTCCTTTTCGTCTCTTTTAGGTGGCTTGGATCTGAAAAAGCAAAAAAATTGCCCAGAAAATGTCAATTTCTCAAAATTTCAATACACTCAAAGGGGTGGAGTTCATGCCAAGTTCCCAGCTTTGGCTCCCAGCACCAAAAAAGGAAAAATATCAGCTGAGTGGGTGTGGTGGTACATGCTTAACATCCCCGCACCCAGGAGGCCCAGCAGGAGGAATTCTAGAAGTTTAAGCCAGCCTGCACTGCCTGGTGACTGCCTCAGCAACAGCATGGTTTGCCCTTAGCTTCAACAGCTTCTAGAAGAGTTTCTTACCAGTTCTCTCTTTTTTAAATCAAGGTTATCCTACCATCTTCTTTTTTAAAAATATATTTTATTGATTTATTCATATTATATCTCAATTGTTATCCCATCCCTTGGATCCTCCCATTTTCCCCTTACTCCCCTCCCCTCTAATTCTCTTCTATTATCTAAAAAAACAAAACCAAAAACCAAACAAAACAAAAAAAAACCTCCCACTATCCTTAGCCAGGTGGTGGTGGCGCACGCCTGTAATCCCAGCACTCAAGGAGGCAGAGGCAGGTGGATCGCTGTGAGTTAGAGGCCAGCCTGGTCTACAAAGTGAGTCCAAAACAGCGAAGGCTAAACAGAGAAACCCTGTCTCAAAAAACAAACAAACAAATTAAAAGACATTATCCCTGACTCAGAAACCAAACTAAGACCCCTTCAAATATGTGTGCGTGTTTTACTTTTATTCTGTGTGGGCATGAACCAGGGCAGCATGTATGGAGTTAGAAGATGACTTGTGGGAATTGCCCTCAGCTTCAACCATCAGTATTCCAAGGATGGGCACTCTGGTTGATAGGTGGCAGTGAGCACTCCTACTGACTAGGACGCCCTCCCCACCTTCTAACTCCTTTGATCATTCACCCTCTTTTCTTTGTCTTTTTGAGAAAGGTTCACATGCAGCCCAGCATGGCCTCAAACTTCTAACCAATTACAAACACTGAGCGCTGGGATTTTAGGCATGTACCACACTTCATTTTGATATACTTAAAAAAAAAAAAAAATCCACATTTATGTATTTGTGCGCTACAGTGCTTATGTGGAGGTCAGAGGACAACCCGTGGGAGTCATCACATGCCACCATGTGGGATTGAACTCAGGGTGTCATAAGCTTTACCCGCTGAGCCTTCTTGTCAGCCCCTGGCCTATTTTATTATAATAACTACAGCGATGAGCAGGCTAGGCATTCTGGACTCACTTGGAGCGAGAACGCCGCCTGTTGTCATGCCTGCGCCGAGATGGGCTTGGGGAGCCCGAGGAGCTGCTGGAACTCGAGCTTCGAGACGTGCTGGAGCTACCTGAGCGGCTGGAGGCAGAGGACGAGCTGGAGCCACTGCTTGAGCCTGTGCTGGTGCTGGAGCCCGAGCTGGAGGTTGAGCTGGACCGAGACCTGAGGACAAGGTGGGGGTGTCAGACTCAATGAGCAAGAGAGTCACATTTCTACACAGAAGACTGCCCAGTAGAGGACTGGTTTTTGAAGCCTCATTACTTTCATCAGTGTGGTGACAGGGAAGACAAGCTGTTGTCACCTATACAGAACCCTTAACTTGTTTTTGATTTTCGAGACAGGGTTTCTCTGTGTAGCCTTGGCTGTCCTGGATTTGCTTTGTAGACCAGGCTGGACTTGAACTCACAGAGATCCCCCTGCCTCTGCCTCCCAGAGTGATGGGACTACAGGCGTGCACCACCATACCCGGTTAACTTTTTACCAAAGGGGAAAAAGCAGGAGTGTAGCAAAAGTCAGACCACCCACCTAGCCTGTAACAGAGCTGCAGACAGACTCAGATAAGCTTCCAACTACCAAAACGAGCATTTGGGGCTGAGGAAATGCTTGTCAGGTAAGAGCACTTCCAGGACTCAGGCTTGGTGTCCAGCCCCCACATGGCAGCTCACAGTTGCCTGTGATTCCAGTTTCAGGGGACCTAATGCCCCTTTCTGTTGGAGCTAGGCACACATGGGCAGAGGGGGGGGGAGCACTCCAGACTTAAGCTACCAGGTGTCAATTCAGAATGAGTACATTCTCAATACTGAATGAGAAACAATTCATACACCCCCCAAACATCACATTTCTTAGAATCACATCATAGTTCATACCCATAAACAACACACACTACACAGCAAGACCATACATCATATATAATGAGATGACGCTCAAAACCAGAATGCCATAACTTAGGGTCTTAAGAAAAGGTAGACTTCCCTCGGCCAACTAGCTAAGTCAACTGGCAAAGCTCAGGCACCAATGAAACCCATCTCAAGAGAGAAGGTGGGCAAGTGCTTGGGAAGGACGCCTGGTGCACAGGACTGTCCTCCAGCCACACCGCTAGCCTTCTCAGCTGGGCTGTCTCTCTTGGAAGGAAGGGGCAGGTTCAAGAGCGCTCAAGCATGCAATTCTGCCCTAACTGCACGCTGCCTCAGGTCTCAGGCAAGGCTTGAAGCAGAGGATTGTGGAGGGACCCCATCCATCTACACAAGCACAGGGAAGTTATCCCCACTCCTGCCAGCACCTCACCCACTGCACTGTAAAAAGGCCTAATAACTCTCACTGGTTACCTAGAGGGAGCTCTGGTGGACACAGGAGGGGCAGATTTTGTGTTTCTCCAAGGGAAGGAATTTAACACTGATCTCCATAACACACGTGTCACCCTCCCGCCCCAAGACAGAAAAGGTGTCCTCAGTGGGCTTCACAGTGAGGGAAGACGCGGTCGCAGCAGTGGTCCCTCTGCCCCACCTGGTGCTGCTGCTTCCACTTGAAGCACTGCGTCTCTTCCGAGTCTTATCCCTGCCACGATCCTTCTCACTTGACTCTTTAGTGGCCCCTTTATCTTTAGAGCGATCCTTGGACTTCTCGTCAGAGCGGTCCTTGCGTTTGGTAGGAGAAGGAGCCCTGCGTGATGAGGAAGCATATTGAGGTTGCAAGCTCTCCCAACCAAACCCTGAGACAGCACAACCCAGCAGTGGAGTCCACAAGGATTACTAAGCTACCCCACTGATCACAGAGCAAAATGATCTGTGAATTAGGACACTCACTGTAGAACACAAAAATCTCCCCTCTTTGAGGGTCCCTAAACAGCAAGCACCCCCAAAATAGCACTAGAAAAATCTTACAGAAGATTACCTAGTGCTGGACTTTTTATTATTTTCTTTGACTCCTAGCAAGCTCTTCTTTTTCACTCCTGATAAATCCATTCTCCCCTTCTGAGGTGTTCAAAGCAGCAATGTCGGCCTCACTTATCTGAACTCTCACTTCTAACTTGAGTCTGAGAAACGATCCCTAATCGATTGCAATTTACGCCAAAGAGCAGCCTAGTAACAAGATAAAAGGGTTTAAATAGAGTAAACGAATTGTCAAACATCAAATCTATTTTACAACAAAAAGTTGAGCACACAAGAAGGGAGCAAAGGAGCACAGCAACCAGCAAGTGTCCACACAGCCTGCACACTCAGGAGACATCCTTCATTTCTTCATGGAGGCTTTTCCTACCCCCACAGGAGGCCACGTTAGTTTATCTTTTTGTTTTGTCCCCCCCCCAGACTTTATTTACTTATGTATAAATGTTCTATCTGCATATATGCCTGCACGCCAGAAGAAGGCATCAGATTCTAGTATAGATGGTTGTGAGCCACCATGTGGTTGCTGGGAACTGAACTCAGGATCTCAGGAAGAGCTCTTACCTGATGAGCCATCTCTCCAGCCCCCCTCCCTTTAATTAGAAAAAGCAATATAAAATGTTACCTGTCTTAGGTCAGGAGTATTAAGGGTCACTGTTTTCCCTCATGAGATAGAGCGGTAACTGTACCTGTCATTGTTCTTTCACAGCCTGTACCACACTGGCGCTCCTTACTAAGTTTGATGATGAACCACCTGTTAGATGGCTTTCAAAACACTGAACACCAAAATGGCTTCATAGGAGAAAAAAAATCAACTTGGAGATAGGCTGACAGGCTCTTACTGCCATAATTTTCTTTGGGGATACACTAAGTGATAACCAGATATCATTTTGAGAGTGACAAGCACCAAAACATTACTCAACACAAATGGACAAACCATCAAAACGCATTAAATGAGCCCTAAGCTGGGCAGTGGTGGTGCGCGCCTTTAATCCCAGCATTCGGGAGGCAGAGGCAGGTGGATCGCTGTGAGTTCGAGGCCAGCCTGGTCTACAAAGCGAGTCCAGGACAGCCAAGGCTACACAGAGAGACCCTGTCTCAAAAAACCAAAAAAAGAAAAAAGAAAAAGAAAAAGGTGAGCTCTTATAGGCTGTTAAGGGTTTAACAATATGCTAAATAACAGTAACAATAACTCAAATAGAAACCGCTAATTTTTCCTGTGCCCTAGTCTCAGGGAGCAAAATACAAGCAAAGGCCCAGGAAACATCTTAACTCTTCTTTCTCCCCTTCCTTAACTGTAACTGAGAAAGAACACACCACTGGAATTCTGATTTGAGACAGGGCACATCTAAACCCTGCTGAATAGCTGTTCCGCTGTTCCAGCCCCAGAGACAAGCCCCCATCTTCTGTTAAATAAAGGTGGCAAATGATGACCTATACAGATCCTTTCCAGGGTTATAAAATCTTTTCAAGCTTTTGTGCCCTTAAATATAGGTGCTAGGGAACACCAGTACCTCATGGGCTGGAGTAAGCAGGCGGGCCTCACTAATGTCATCTTAGTCACAGCACTCACTCCTTATAATTTTGTTCATTTTTGAGGCAGGATCTCTCTCTCTCTCTCTCTCTTTTTTTTTTTTTTGTTTTTCGAGAAAGAAGGTTTCTCTGTGTAGCCTTGGCTGTCCTGGACTCACTTTGTAGACCAGGTTGGCCTCGAACTCACAGCGATCCACCTGCCTCTGCCCACCCACCAATGCTGGGATTAAAGGCGTGTGCCACCACGCTTGGCTTCAGCAGGATCTCTCTTATTATACGGCCCAGCTGTCCTAGAGCAGAGTCCTGGCCTCTGCCTGAGTGCAGGGATTAAAGGCTCATTTTATTTTATTTTTTTGTTAAAGATTTATTTATTTATTATTGTGTATACAGTGCTCTGACTGCATGTACACTTGCAGGCCAGAAGAGGGCATCACATCTCATTACAGATGGTTGTGAGCTACCATGTGGTTTCTGGGAATTGAACCCAGGACCTCTGGAAGAGCACCCAGTGCTCTTGACTGCTGGATCATAGCTCTCCAGCCCCCAAAGGCTCATTTTATTAAAGACAGGTCTCTAGCCCAAGCTGGCCTCAAATGCCCTGTTAGGGAGGATGAGTCTCCTGTTCTCCTGCCTCTGCACCTGGGCTTATAGGCTTTATACATGGGCTGGAGATGGAAACCAGGGCTTCATGCACTACAGGCAAAAGCACAGAACCAACTGAGCTATTGCTAGAGCCTCATCCTTCCTGATAGTTCCCAAAGGCCTTAGGCTAAATCAATCTATAAATCTGACAAGGCACCTCTAGCTAAATGCTCAGTGATAAATGATACTGAAGGGTTGTTTCTCCACATCAGGAAACTATTCATACACTCACTGTTACCTCATTCACGACTTCTGAATGCTCAATTAAGTCCAGAACAGGTCACTTCACTTTCAGGGGAGGTCACTTAGAGCAGCACTGTCCAGTAAGAGCATGAGCCATTAATTCAAATTTCTTTGCCGCTACCTCACAAAAATCAGCAAAGCCTTTCTCCCCCTTTTTGTAGTGCTGGGGAATGAAACTCACAGCCTGGCCCGACCAGGCAGTGGTGATACATGCCTGTAATCCTAGCACTCCGGAGGCAGAGGCAGGAGGCTGTCCGAGTTAAAGGCCAGCCTGGTTTACACAGCTAATTGCAGGACACTCAAGGCTACACAGAGAAACCCTGAACTTGGTGCACTCAACACGACTCTACCACTAACATGTACTGACAGTCCAAAATTAAGGGTTTTTTTTGTTTGTTTGTTTTTCCTTGAGACAGGGTCTCACTATACAGTCCTAGCTTGACCAGGCTGGCCTCAAACTCAGAGTCCTAGTACCCAAGTGCTGAGATTAACGGCAGTGGGTCCCAAAGTTAGTTTTTAATAAGATAACTGGGCCGGGCATGGTGGCGCATGCCTTTAATGCCAGCACTCAGGAGGCAGAGGCAGGCGGATCTCTGTGAGTTCGAGACCAGCCTGGTCTACAAGGCTACACAGAGAAATCCTGTCTCGGGGGAAAAGAAGATAACTGTCCCTGTAACATATAACCAATATAAAAAAATTTTGGTGGGTTTTCTGTATTAAGTCATTTAAATTTGGCTGTACTATTTAAGATTTTGGTTTGGGTTGTTATCCAAGCGCTCCACAGCTACCAGTGGCAGAGGAGAGATTAACACGCACCCCCCACCCCCGCGCGCGCACCCCAACCCAAACCGTCCAGAATGTACTTCCCGAAACAAGCAGAACCTGTTATTTCTAAGCAGTCTACACATTTTAAACCACAGAGCAAGCGAACACTTTGCTGGGTGTGGTCGAGTGCTAGAAAGCAAAGGTGAGGTTCTCTGTTCACACAAGTTCAGGTAACAGCTCAGGGCCACGGTCACCTCTCCCCATCCTCCGGAAAGGTGTGCGTCCAACAGCCAGAGAGGGAGGAGAAAACATTTAGTTAAATCTCGAGCAGATGGGGGGCGGTGCAGCAACCTTCAAAGCGCTCTCCACATTAAGAAAAAAAAGAAAGAAAAGGCACGTCTGAGACACACAGCCTACGGAATAAGCCAGGGTACAGGAAAGGAAGCCTCCGCCACGTCCCCCTCTGAGCTTGCTAACCGTCCTCAGTGCACGCCGGGCCGGATCGCCAAGGCCCAGAGCTGGGAGCCGCACACGGGAGCTCGGCGAACACTCGTGGAGAGAGATCTACAAAGGAAGCCAGCCTTTTAGGGCGGCTCTCAACCTGCTGGGGGCTCCGCGCCGGACACGCGCACCGACCTCGCCCGCCCTCCCTCCCTCCCTCCCCCGCCCGCTCCACTCACTACTCAGGTGGGGCCCGGCGTGGCGAGCCTGTCTCCAGCCCAGACAAGGAAACGGGCGGCGATCCCGGCTGCTACTGGAGTCCCCGCAGGCTAAACCGGGGTCGCCGCCGAGCGAGCCAACGACGCGGGGTCGCCCTTCCGTCCGCGACCGCCTCGACCACTTCCGGGCCGCGGCCTCGACGCCTCCCACTCCGCCCGCCCTAACCCGCTCGCTTTTCTCTTCGGGCTCCGCGCCCAGCAGGCGGCGGGCCTCCGCCACGCAGCCGGGCCGCGGGACGCCAGCGGAGCGGCGATGCGCCCCGCCGAGCCGGCCAGGAGGTCCCCGAAGGTCGGATGCGGCCGGATTCCGTCCCCAACTTACATCTTCCCGAGGCCGCCGCCGCCTCCGCCGCCGCCGCCTCCTCCCGCTCTCCTCAGACCCCGGCGCCGGCGCGGCTCTGTCGTCAGACTTAAGAAGCGGGAAGGCGCTGGGGTCGTCGCGCGGCGATGACGTCAAGCTTCTCAACCAATGTGCTGCACGAGCGGTGGGGAATTAAAGGACAGTGACTGTTTGTGGGAGAAGCGCCGCAGCGTTTAGATTTTTTTTTGTTTGTTTGTTTTTTGTTTTCTTTTTTCTCCCACCCAGACTGGAGGCTCAGGAAAGCTTGCGGGGACTCGCTTTGCGCGTCAGAAGATGCGCCCTTTGGCGCCTCGCGTCTGTGCGGATGGAGCTGCTCCTACTGCCTCTGTTGCCCCTAGGGTCACAGCAAAGCCGCGTTATTCTATAGGGACAAGCTGGTTCAGATAGTGGGTTCGTGCTGTCAAAACTCTCTGGTAGCGTAGATCGCGTGGACGCGGTCTCTGCGCTTGGTGGGATTCAGCCGACTTAGGTGCGGAGGGAGGAGGCCAGTGAGGCCAGAACGAAAAGGAAGGAGTTTGAGGAAATGTTGAAGACAAGGTGACGCTGGGGAGGCTTCTCCAAGGTGACTTTTCTGAAAAGGATGGTTGGGGCAGAGGGATCAGCAAAGGCTTTCGTGCTAGCCTGGAGGAGAAAAGGGACGCCATTCTGGGCGAGGGTAACTGTCAGGACCTTCACTGCAAGGACACAGAGGTCCTGATCTTTGCCCAAGGCTGCAGAGTAGCGCCCGCCATGATGTCCCCGCCTCCCAGCTCTGCAGTACCCCCCGCATTTATCTCAACAGGTTTGAGGCAGGCAGGAAGAAAAGAGGAGCAGATCTTAGGCGAGCTTTAGGAGGAAGGAACGAAGGTGACTTAGATTTGGATTACACATTGCAGTGAAAGACAGGAAAGAAGGCAGCATGCAGCTTGGTGACCTCGGAGTAAGGAGCTAGGGTCCAAGGAGCTGGACACAGGACGGCCAGGAAGAGGAGCCTGATTCTGGAATTGGCTCCCCTGAGGCACGAGTTCATTTTGGGGGATGGAGTTCGCAGATCCAGACAGCCTGGTGTGGTACCTTTGTTAAGATTATTTGACATGTGAGATATTTAGTATAAGCTGGTTTTCCTGCATTGCTGTCACATCTGCTGTGGTCTGACATGAGTGGTATGTGGGTATATTAGCTGACCTCTAGAGGAACAGAACTGATAGAATGAAAATAAATTTATTATGTTGACTTACATGATTCAGTGTAGGTCATTCATATTAAGAAGCAATAGCTTTCTTTCCTTTTTTTTTTTTTTTGGTTTTGGTTTTTCGAGACAGGGTTTCTCTGTGTAGCCTTGGCTGTCTTGGTTGTAGGCCAGGCTGGCCTCGAACTCACAGCAATCTGCCTCTGCCTTCCGAGTGCTGGGATTAAAGGTGTGCACCACTATACCCGGCTTGTTTTGTTTTTTTCTTTTTCTTTTTTTTGGTTTTTTGAGACAGGGTCTCTGTGTAGCCTTGGCTGTCCTGGACTCGCTTTGTAGACCAGGCTGGCCTCGAACTCACAGCGATCCGCCTGCCTCTGCCTCCGAGTGCTGGGATTAAAGGCGTGCGCCACCACCGCCCGGCTTGTTTTGTTTTTTTCAAGACAGGATTTCTCTGTGTCACCCTGGCTATCCTGAAACTCACTCTGTAGACCAGGCTGGCCTCGAACTCACAGTGATCCCCTTGCCTCTGTCCCCAGAGTGCTCGGATTAAAGGCGTGTGCCACCATAATCTAGGCTGAAAGGGTGGAGGATTCCTGGTCTTCACCACAAATTGGAAGAATAAAGAAGGTGAGTTCTGCGGGCCGTGATGGCGCACGCCTTTAATCCCAGCACTCGGGAGGCAGAGGCAGGCGGATCGCTGTGAGTTCGAGGCCAGCCTGGTCTACAAAGTGAGTCCAGGACAGTCAAGGCTACACAGAGAGACCCTGTCTCGAAAAACCAAAAAAACAAAAAAAACAAAAAAAAAAAAAAAGAAGGTGAGTTCTGATGTCAGTGAAAGATGGCAACAAAAAGGTAGCTGAACTTGCCAGAGAGAAACAATCAGCGCAAACTTTGGACCTCCTGGGGAGCCACAGGGAAGCTCCGTTTACATTTCAGGGTGATCTTCCCACTTAACAATCCTTTATAGGTGTGCCCAGAGCCCACCTCTTGGTTAATCCTAAATTCAGTCGAATTGACAACCAAGATTAACCAATCCAGGAGCTTCAGCCTGTTCTTGTAGAGAAAGGGCCCTTGAGGCTTTACAATGGGGTGGCGATGGTCAGCAGGCAGCACATACAGGTGTCTGAAATTTCGTGGAGTCTGTGATTTGAGAGGCTTTTGGCTGGGCGTGGTGGTGCACGCCTTTAATCCCAGCACTTGAGAGGCAGATGTAGGTGGATCGCTGTGAGTTCGAGGCCAGCCTGGTCTACAAAGCTAATCCAAGATAGCCAAGGCAGAGAAACCCTGTCTTGAAAAAGGGGTGGGTGGTTGTGGTGGTGGCTATTGAAGGCCTCGGACCCAGAGCTTTGTGTCCAGAGCAACCCTGACACCCTAGAAAGCTAGTCCCCCCACCATGGTAAGGGAGGGCAGAACAAGTTGGGCTAACAGCCTCTCCCATGCTTTCCCCTAATGTTTAAAGTAAGTTAATTTGGCATGCATGTAAGCTTTAACACATTTTATATTAAATCTAAAAGCATGATTTACTCAGATGCTTTGATAAAATTTGTTTCTAAATACTATGGACTTTTATAATCAAGAGTACTATCGGCTGTTGAGCGCTGAAGGCTGAGCATCCTGGTTTTTACTGTTTTGGACCCCTTCCTTCCTCCTTCCTCCCTCCTCCTTCCTTCCTTCCTTCCTTCCTTCCTTCCTTCCTTCCTTCCTTCCTTCCCATTCTTCTTCTTCTTCCTCCTCCTTCCTCCTCCTTCTTCCTCCTCCTCCTCCTCCTTCTTCTTCTTCAGATTTATCTGTTATGTGCTCTGCCTGAATGTACACCTGCAGGCCAGAAGAGGGCATCAGATCTCATAGATGGTTGTGAGCCGCCCTGTGGTTGCTGGGAATTGAACTCAGGACCTCTGGAAGAGCAGTTGGTGCTCTTAACCTCTGAGTCATCTCTCTAGCCCCTTCCTCCGTCCCTCCTTCCCTCCCTCCCTCCCTTCTCATCCAAGCATTGCTTATCCTGGCCTGTTGCTAACCTACTGAGGCCAAGGTGGCTAAGGGCCACCAAGCTGGATTTCCAGAGGCCCAGGGCATCCTTGGCCCAGACTTTCTGGCAAAAACGTGAATAGCTGGCCAAAATCGAGTGGTGATGTGAGCCCTGGCTGGTACTCTGAGTTCCTTTTCTTCCCTTCTCAAGGTTCAAAGCCAGCCTAGTCTAAGAGAGAATTCTAGGACAGCCAGGACTGTTACACAGAGAAACCTTGTCTCAAACAAACAAAATCAAAACAAAAAACGTCTGGGAATCATCCTGTCTCTGCTTTCCATTTGGTGGGGTTGCAGCTGTCTGTCATCAGACCTGGAAGCCCTTTCTGTTTAAACCTAGAAAAACAGTGAGGGCTTGCCTATGGTCTTGCTCACATTGGAGCTTCCCTACTCTCTTATGTCCTAAGCAACAAGATCTGCATGCAGTGACAGAGTATTTCAGCCAAGCCATTTTGTTGGGCATATAGGACGAAAGGAAGAAACACAGTGGCTGTCCCACATGACTTGCTCTTGGACCCATAGGAGCTGGGTCAGGTCCTGGGAGCAGAAGAAACAGCCTTGTCTCCTGGGTCCCCCGGAAGAACTAGGCAGCAAGGCAGAGCAGCTACCTGAAGACATTTGAGCCATACTGGTCTGGAAGGAATGGACATGGAAAGACAGGCTAGACTTCTGTTGCAGAAGTCCATAGCTCCCTTTTTGCTATTCCTCAGAACTGCATAGCTCAAAAAAAGCCAATGGAGATTGAAGGAGAGAGAAACGTTTTTTTGTTTAGATCACAAGTGGAGGATGAGAAAAAGACTTGTGAGAGAGCAAGTGATGTTAACCCCTTAGAAGTCGAACCACCATGTGGGGAAGACTGGTTGTTAAACATGCTTGAACAAATGCTGAGAGGAGGTATAAATGTGAGCCATCAACCAGAGGTGGGGCCTTTGGAGACTTGGGATAGTTTTGGCTGCGCATCACTCCACTTTGAGAAGCATCTAGAGAAAACCGCTCGAGGGAAGGCTTCCAGGCTCTGGGCTCCCGCTGAGGTTCCAGCAGAAGAAATCCTGCTGATGACACCAGGACAGTCGTTCCTTGGAACTGATGTCCTTACGGTTTTGTTATTGTATTCATTAATCTCCTTTTCCTATTATTTAGGTTAGTCAGGTTATAAGTTCGTAATAAAATATAATTGTTAAGAAAATTGAGCCTACAGGAGATGGGTTCCTGGGGCCTGTTCTTGCTTCTGCTGTTAATACTCCAATGTTGAGTACCCAGTGGGGTACTGCGAGCTGTCCAGGACTGGCTTTGTAGACCAGGCTGGCCTTGAACTCACAGAGATCCGCCTGCCTCTGCCTCCTGAGTGCTGGGATTAAAGGTGTGAGCCACCATGCCCTGCATCCTAGGGTGGTTGTTGTTTTATTTTTTGGTTTCTTGGGACAGGGGTTCTCTGTGTAGCGTTGACCATCCTGGACTAGCTTTGTAGACCAGGCTGGCCTCGAACTCACAGCAATCTGCCTGCTTCTGCCTCCCAAGTGCTGGGATTAAATGCGTGTGTGACCACTGCCCGGATTTATTTTTATTTTTTAACTGGGCTGCTGTCACCCAGGTTTTGTTCTTGGGTGCAGTCTTTGGCTCTTCTAGACATTTAGAGTTCTGGGTTCAGCCTGTGGCTGTGTATGTATTTGTCATTCCTGATCCCTGCACAGTGCCCTGGGCTTCTTTACATAGCTGTGCAGTTAAATTGACACAGCCTAGGGTCATCTGAGAAGCCGTTACTGAGTTACTGCCTAGATCAAATCGATCTGTGGGCATGTCTGTAAGGGACTGTCTTAATTATTGATCTAGGAGGACCCAGTCACTATGGGCAGCAGCATTCCTCAGATAGGTCATCTTGGGCTGTGTTAAAAATCTAGCTAAGGCTGGGCGTGGTGGCGCACACTTTAATCCCAGCACTCGGGAGGTAGAGGCAGGTGGATTGCTGTGAGTTCGAGGCCAGCCTGGTCTACAAAGTGAGTCTAGGACAGCCAAAGCTCCACAGAGAAACCTTGTCTCAAAAAAACTGGAAAAAAAAATCTAGCTAAGAAGCTGGGCAAGGTACCTCACACCTGTAATCCCAGCATTTAGGGAGGCGGCAGCAGCTGGCTACACAGAGAAACCCTGTTTCAGAAAAACAAACAAGCAAGCCAACCTAGTTAAGCATGAGCCAATGAATAAAGCACAGAGTGAGTGCGCCAGCTTCCTCTGTGTTTCTAGAACAGTCCTGCCCTGATCTCTTTTCTTTTAGTTTTTTGAGACAGGGTTCCTCTGTGTGGCCTTGGCTGTCCTGGACTCACTGTGTAGACCAGGCTGGCCTCGAACTCACAGAGATCCGCCTGTCTCTGCCTCCAGAGTGCTGGGATTAAAGCCACCCCAACTGGCTTGAGTGATCTATTTTCTATCTTTCTCTTCTTTTTCTTTTTCTCTCTTTTTTTTTTTTTCTTTTCCCCGAGACAGGGTCTCTCTACGTAGCTCTGGCTGTCCTCGACTTGCTTTGTAGGCCAGGCTGGCCTTGAACTCACAGTCATCCACCTGCCTCTGCCTCTCGAGTGCTGGGATTAAAGGCGTGCGCCACCACGCCGGGCTCTCTTATTTCTTATTCCTCCATAGATTCACAAGTTAACAGATTTGGGGCTCCCTGAGATGAGCAGGCACACTTTAATTCAGGGAGATGTCTGCAGGGGGCCCTAGATCAAAGGGCTTCATTCAAATCTGTGAGGCTTTTAGTTAGAAGCAGTTTCTCACAGCCCAGACTGCAGGGGGGGAAAAGTGGCCAGAGAGGGGGCTGGAGAGATGGCTCAGGGGTTAAGAGCACTGTCTGTTCCTCCAAAGGCCCTGAGTTCAATTCCCAGCAACCACATGGTGGCTCACAACCATCTATTAATGAGATCTGGTGCCCTCTTCTGGCGGGCAGGCACACACGCAAGCAGAATATGTATAAATAATAAATAAATATATTTTTTTAAAAAGTGGCCCGAGAGGAAACCTTATCTCCCTCCCCTCTTCCCTGTCCTTTCATCAACTGTCTTTACTGGTTGCCTTTTGCGGTCTACAAATTTCAAAGGTTATGA
This sequence comes from Acomys percivali, assembly GCA_907169655.1. Lineage (NCBI taxonomy): Eukaryota > Metazoa > Chordata > Mammalia > Rodentia > Muridae > Acomys > Acomys percivali. The sequence continues at coordinate 61,070,808 of OU015755.1, read as the reverse complement.
ATCTAGGTATAGAGCACAAGAAGGAGACATCAGTCACCAACTGACCCCAATACTGCAGTGTGTATCTTAGGTGGGACCCTTTTCCTCAAAAGACTACCCCCCAAAAAAGTCACAATGAAGGGCTAGTGAGGTGGCACTGCTGTAACCTACTTAACTAATCAAAATGATGAAATGCTGCCTTTCCCTCTGCTTCCCACCTGGTTACGGTTTTTCTTATAAAAGGCCTGCCTTAGAAACCGACAGGCAGCTGGGCGGCGGTGGCTCACACTTTATTTCCAGCACTCAGGAGGCAGAGGCTGGTGGATCACTGTGAGTTCCAGGCCAGCCTGGTCTACAAAGTGAGTCTAGAACAGCTAGGGCTACACAGAGAAACCCTGTCTCAAAAAACAAAAGACCAAAAAAAAAAAAAAAAAAAAAAGAAGAAGAAGAAGAAACAGGGCTGGTCTGGAGAGATGGCTCAGAGGATAAGAGCACTGTCTGTTCTTCCAAAGGTCCTGAGTTCAATTCCCAGCAACCATATGGTGGCTCATAACCATCTGTAATCTGGTGCCCTCTTCTGGAGTGCAGGCACACATATGGGCAGAAATAAGTCTTTAAAAAAGAAAGAAAAGGATTGGCATCACAGTCTGGTTCCCAAAAGTATATGTGGCCCTGACCAGTCAGTTTTTGTTCAGCGTTCATCAATCTGAGTCTGGTGTTCAGTGTGATATTCCTGAACTTGTAACAGCCACATAGTGGAAGAACTGAACAGACTTCTACAGGTTGACCCCTGATTTCTACACATGTGCTATGGTGTATGTGTGTACATTCATATATATACACAAATCTATTTTTCATTTTTATTTATTTTTTGGTTTTTTTGAGACAGGGTTTCTCTGTGTAGAACTGGCTGTCCTGGACTCACTTTTTAGGCCAGGATGGCCTCAAACTCACAGCAATCCACTTGCCTCTGTCCCTGAGTGCTGGGATTACAAGTGTGCCACTGCCTGGAATGTTTTAAAAATGCCAACAGCCTGGTTTACAGAATGAGTGCCACGACAGCCAGAGCGACATAATAGATCCTCTGTCAAAAAACAAAACAACAACAAAAAATAAAGCAAGGGCCAGGTGATGGTGGCTCACACGTACCTTTAATCATAGCATAATCCCAGCACTCAGGAAGCAAAGGCAAACCTATCTGGTTTGTTTTCCCAAGGTTGTCCTGAACTCTCTTTGTAGACCAAGCTGGCCTTGAACTCACTAAGATCCACTTGTCTCTGCCTCCTGAGTGCTGGGATTAAAGGTGTGCACCCACCACCAAGGCAGATCTCTGAGAATTTAACACCAGTCTGGTCTACACAGCGAGCTCCAGGACAGCTAGGGCTACACAGAGAAACCCTGTCTCAAAGCCTCCCACCCCCCACCCCCACAAAAGAGAAAAAACTAAAACAAACAAAAACCAAAACTCTCTCAAAGAGATGACATCATGGTTAGTCTCAATTGTCAGTTTGATGAGATTTAGACACCCCTAGGAGATGGGCCTCTGGGCATGTCTGTGGAGGATTACCTCAACCAGACTGACTAAAGTGGGAAGGCCTGCCCACTGAGGGTGACATCATTCCCTAAGGTTGGGTCCTGAACTAAAGAAAGATGAGAAAGGTGTGCTGAGCGCAAACAGTGGCTACTCTCTACTTTGACTTCTTGACTGCAGATACAATGTGACCAACTCCTTCAAGCTGCTGTGATTTTGACTTGAAGGGTCATACCCTGCAACCGTGGGCTGAAATGAAGCTTCTCCTTGAAGTAGCTTTTGTCTGAGGTCACCAAGAGTGATTCCTCCCCCCCCCATAGCTCCCTATTGCCTGTGTCACTCAACTGTCACATGTCCCTCAGTCTTTTTCTGGGTACCAAAGAGATGGCCATTCAACTCTACAGCGGTTCCTCACCTTCCTGTGGCCATGACTTCTGAAGAGCAGTTTTTCTGAAACTAGCCAATTCTAGAAGGATGTAAAATGTGGAATTTTGTTTTGTTTCTTTTCGAGACAGGGTTTCTGTGTGTAAAATGTGGAAATGTTGATACAGTGCTTTAGAAAACCCTAAGAAGCAATAGCTCATAAACATGGCACTCATGTTGAAGAAACTGGAAATTTGTGCCCGTGGGCAACGTTGGAAGCAGAGGTGTCTTGCATCAGCTTGTACTGTTGTCTTGGGTGTACAGGGGACCCACTTCTCATTTGCCTTTGGGTATTGTGATGGCTGATGATTACCAGTGTGATGGGACTCGGACTCACTACAGGAAGAAATGCTTGGGCATGTGAAAGTCTCTGGAGTCTCTAGACTGTGCTGGTGAGCAGAGTGACGTCACCTGTGATGTACCTTTCTCTGCCAGCCCCACTGCCTGCCCACTCCTTGGCAGACCGAGCTGCTAGAAATGTGGTGGCGACATTCCATGGCCTAGGGTCCTGGACTGGAAAGAAGGAAGCAAAGTGACAGCACTGGCACTCCTGCCTCCAGATGCGGTCTAGCCGACCGTGCCATGCTCCCAGAACTGTGAGCTCTTTTGACACGTATTTTACCACAAGGAAAGTAACTAATGCATGACTCACCCTTAACCCCATAGCAGTGGCTCCTTCAAGCTTCCTGTTATGAAAAGCCAAGTCCCGCTTGCTTGAAACTTGGTATGAGAGCTATGTTTGGATCTGGGATTGTGGGGTAGTGATCTAGTCCCAAGATCCCTCTTCATATCGTATGTATGACTCAAAGACTCATTGTGTCCCCTTAAGCCTTTATTTTCTATAGAGTCACAATATGCTTAAGTGTAGCCTCAGGAGACGACACCGCTCAGCCCTGTGGTGGTCCTCGACTGTTCCACGGCCACTTACTAAGAAGGCACAGAGCGGGGACAGAGGACTGTGCTTCAGGTTGGGCCACATCTCTCTTGTGCTGCAGATGCTCTGTGGGACCGCAGCTGGCTCACGAGCGGCTCAGCTTGGTGCAGCGTCCATCCCTGACGAAGGAACTAGGCCTCAGCACCTAGTCACAGCCGATACCTTCCCTTCATGGAGTTATTTGCAATTTTTCCTGTTCATTCAGGGCAGCCTGGAAGTCCTTGGCTGCTGGTCAACCCTGCTGGCTTTCTTTTTCCTCTCTAGGGGAACTTAGTGTCATATGTAAACAAGGACAGGTCCCTGGGGGCTCTCTGGATAAGCACTGGAAAGAAGTTCAACCCCCCAGGTAAGCTGCAGTACCACATGGGACAGTTCTCCACGCAATGACCACGGCTGTTTGTGTGCACTGTGGAGATCTGCATGCGGATTCCTGCCTGCAGCACTGACAGACACGCTCGGTCCATTTTGTGCATATCACCTTGGTTTTTGTTTCATGTCCATCATAGAAAAGAGTGATTAAAAATTAAAGAAAAGAGAAACTGGGAGGGAGAGGGCGGACGGCTGGGCCCCGACTCCCCTTCCACGCCTGCTCCTCATCGCCCGTCCTCAGTGGCGGGGGGCTGCAGGTGGGCGAAGCTCAGAAAGACTTGCTCCAGCGAGATCTGGCTCACAGAGTAATCGTGCACTCCATACTTCTCCTTGGCCTTCTCCAGGATACCGAAAACCTTTTTGAAAGAGAAAAGCTACTGGTAAGAGAGGCCAGGACCCAGTGAGTGAGGCCTCTGCAGCTCCCTCAGCCACTGCTCACTGTTGTCCTAGGGCGCCTGGAGAAGCCACTCCCGAGAGCTCAGCCGTGGCCCTGGGGAGAGGATGCTGGTGGTATAGGGGCAGCAGGGCAAAAGGCGAGGCTTTGCTTTCACCTCAAAGCATGACCTTGAGCAAACCGTGTCCCATCTCTGAACCAGTTTCCTTTCCCCAAACATTCCTCTTCTCCCACCTCCAGTATTTTACATATAAAAACTCAAACCCAGCTGATATTAGGGTAGGTGGCAGAGGGGAGTTAGAATGTGATTCTAGCCTGAAAAGAAGCCGGCATCACCACAGAAGGGGAGTCCCAGAGGGTCCTCCTTAGTCTCTATCAGCACTCTGTGGGACTCTGGGGCCTGCTCACCTTGGCCCAGCTGAGGTCACAGCCAGGGAGATGGTAATGGACCATGTCCTGGTGCTCGTCCTCTAGGATGCTGCCTGCACAGAAGAGACCACATTCTTGCGTGGGTCAGGCAGGGGAGGAAGCCCCGGGGTCTGGGCGGCAGCGAACAGGCCCCAGCCAGCGCCATACACACCTGGGAAGGTCAGGTCCACAAACGCCTTGAACTCCTCCAGGACTTCTTGCTTCCCTTCACTCCGGACCTTGGCCTGGAGGGAGTAGCCGCTGCCAAACTTGCTCTTGAGGTGTTGCGGGCTGCCCAGGCACTTGAACTGGCCCTGTACCATGATGGCCAGCCGGGTACATAAGGCTTCACACTCCTCCATGCTGGGGAAAAGGAGAACGCCTCAGACAGTGCCGGAGGAGGCTTGTGTGGACGCTCCAGACTGCCCCGTGCTAAGTGGAGCCACACGCACAGCCTCCTGGGAGTGTCCTGGTGGACTCCCGTATCGGGTGCCGCCATACCTTCTGCTCACCGGGTCCCACCCCAGCCACCCATTCTGGCTGCTCCACTGGCCCACAGCTGCCCAAGCTCTACCTGTGGGAGGTGATGACAATGGCCTTGCCAGACTCACGGGCCCGGGCTACAGTGTCCCACAGCAGGCGCCGGGCCACGGGGTCCATGCCGGTGGACGGTTCGTCCAGGAAGATGACTGCGGGCTCTCCAATGAGGGCGATGCCCGTGCTCAGCTTGCGCTTGTTCCCACCACTGGGGAGGTGGGGTGGGGGGGGGATAAGTGACAGGTGGGAGGCAAGAGTGATAATTAGCATGAGTACCCCAGCTCCTAGCCAAGGCCACACCCAGTGACTCTAGAGCACCCCAGGTTGAGAGAAAAGAGGTGAATAGTACTGGAAAGTCCACTGCATAGGGCTGGAGGCCCTGGAGGGAGCTGTGCCCAGGGGTCCTTGACATGGCCAGTCAGCTTGCCTCAGCAGGAAATGTCAGGAAAGTCCCCTCATATGGTAATGTCTGAGTCCCGCTATCAAGTCCAGTCTGATTCTGGAGCCACTGACCTTGAGCCCTATGATAAGGAGACCCCAAACTATTTTGAGAATGCCCAGGGCTGGTCTCACAGGAAGAGGGTGAGCACAGATCGCACCTGTAAGTCTTGACTAGCTTGTTGGCATGTGGTTCCAGGAGCAGACCACGCAGAGTATTTTCCACACAGGCATTGATGAGGCGCTCTGGGATGCCTCGGAGCCGTGCATACATGACCAGCATCTCCCTGCCAGTCATGTGATCCAGCAGTGCATCAAACTGGGGGGCAGTAGCCCATCCGCTGCCGTACCTAGGTTAGAATACGGTACGAGAGGGAATGGGTTAGAAAGTCATCTCCTCTCAGAGGACCACAGTGACTCTCTGGCCATTGTGTCTGCCTCTATGCCTGTCCCCAATCTATGTCCCAAAGTGTCTTTCCAGGGTTATCTAAAGAGTAATTAGGCCCTGATGGCTGACCACAGCTGAGGCTCTCTGAGAAGCACCCAAGGAGGGAATAGGGAGGACTGGCTGTCTTAGGGAGGCTCCCAAAGGGACTAGATGGGGCTGGAGAGATGGCTCGGCGGTTAAGAGCACTATCTGCTCTTCCAAGAGGTCCCAAGTTCAACTCCCAGCAACCACATGGTGGCTCACAACCATCTATACTGAGATCTGATGCCCTCTTCTGGCCTGCAGGTGTACATACAGATAGAGCACTCATATACATAAAATAAATCTTAAAAAACAAAACAAAACAAAACAAAAAACAGAACCCAAAACAGAATGGTTTCATTAGGTGTGGTGGCACAGGCCTTTAATCCCAGCACTCAGGAGGCAGAGGCAGGCAAGGATCTATCTGAGTTCCAGGCCAGCCTGGTCTACAAAGCAAATTCCAGGACAGCTAGGGATGTTACATAGAGAAACCCTGTCTCACAAAAACTAAAGGGGGGTGGGTAGGGAGAGGGAGGGAGGGAAAGAGAGAGGGAGAGGGAGAGAGATGGGGGTAAGGAGAAAATGGTTTTATTATTATACAAGTGGACACCACATAAAACTTTATAGCTTCCATGTGATCACACACTCCCTCATTCATCAGGCAGGTAACAAACACTTAATGTGCTGGGGTCTTTCCTCTCCTAATACCAGGCACTCATTGGCCATACTCTTCAAGCTCGCAGATGCAAGCCTGGATGCACCAGAGCAGCCTTTCCTGGCTCTGGTAGGAACTGGGTGCCATTTGCCCTTCACCATCTGCTGGCTGCAGCACGTGTGCCTAGGTTCTAAAGCCGCCAGAGAGTCTCCTTCCTGGAGATCTGGGGTCTGCTTTGAATGGAATGGAACAATTCTTAGCCTTTGGCTTAGCTCCCCGACACTGCCTTCTTCCTTCTGGAACCCCAGGTTAAATGTTCAGCACCACCTCTCACCCTTCCCTTCTTTTTCAGACCAGATGTGGATCATTGCAAGATCACTAGTACACATATTTCTTTTTCTTTCTCTCTTTATTTCCCCCAATACAGGATTTCTCTGTGTAGTCTTGGTTGGTCTGGGCTCTCTTTGTAGAGCAGGCTGGCCTTGAACTCTGCCTCCTGAGACCTGGGATTATTTAAAAGTTTGTGCCACCATGCCTGGCCTGGTACACACATTTCTAATAATTTTTTATTTTTTATTTTTGGCTTTTTGAGATGGTCTCCTATGTATTTCTGGCTGGCCTGGAACTCACCTGCCTCTGCCTCCCGAGTGCTAAGATTAAAGGTGTGCACCACCATGTCTAGCCATTTTTAATCCTTAAATATATTAAGTTATTTTTATTTTTGGTTTTCAAGATAGAGTTTCTCTGTGTAGCCTTGGATGTCTTGGACTCAATTTGTAGACCAGGCTGGCCTCCAACTCGCAGCTATCCACCAGCCTCTGCCTCCCAAGTGCTGGTATTAAAGGCATGTGCTACCACGCCCGACAAATTATTTTTATCTTGCCCAGATAACTGAAAAATCCTAAGCCTGAGTTTGGGGCTGGAAAGATAGCTCAGTGGTTGAGAGCATTTGTTGGCTTTAGAGAGGACTGGATTTGGTTCCTAGCACCCACATGGTGGTTCACAGTCATTTGTAACACCAGGGGGTCCAACACTGTTTTCTGACCTCATGGGGCCAGGCATATACAGAATATACATACAGACAAGCAAAAACACTCATACACATAAGTAAATCGAGAAGTCTAAGCTTGTTCATTACTTGAATGCTTTGTCTGAAAATTCTGGTCAAGGTGTTTGCCCAGCTGCTTGCTCTGCTCACACAGCGGAACCCAGCATTCAGGTTTCATGAGCCTAGCAGGAGCCCTTCCTCCAGAGGACTTCCTGGCATCCTGTTATCTGGGATGCCACAGTCCAGCACGCCCCACCACCAGCTCTGGAGAGGAGTCCAGTGCCAGGCTTATATTCATTCCCTGTCCTGTCCTCCGTCAGCTCTGCTTGGCACACAGGGGCCTCCTATACTTTCCCCAGGAACTAGCTAGGGACACGTGGGCTGTACCTGGTCCACCCTTCCTGTGATTTTGGCCCAATGCGTGAGAAGCTGTGGATGGGCTCTGGGCCTTCCTTTCCTCCTTTTATCTTTCTAGGCCTTCAAATCCATATTTATGTGTCCAAGACACAGAACGGCACTGGGTGGATAAAGACCGCTGAGTTTTGTTTCTTTGGTCAGCATTTCTTTTTTTTTTTTTTTCTACCACCTGCTTAAGCCTGGTCCTGTCACTGCCTTGTCCTGATGTCCACAACTGTTGCTATGTCTCCTGTGAGCCAGAGACAAGTCTGTCTGGCCTTCAGGGTAGCCTTGCCTCACCTGCTCCAGACCAGTAGGGCACTTCTGTGGCACTCACCTTCCCGATCTCAGAACTGATGCTGTAACCACCAACAAAGGCATCCCCTGAAGTGATGGTCTCCTCCCCAGTCAGCATTTTGAATGTTGTGGTTTTTCCAGCTCCGTTGAAACCCAACAGGCCGAAACACTCCCCTTTCTGGACTGTAAGGGAGATCCTGTCCACGGCAAGGAGGGGTGCTCGCTGGTCATATACCTGTAAGACGCCAGCCAGAAAGCCCCAGGTAAGGAAGCCTGAGGACAATCCAGGAACTCTGGCCTCTAGGAGCTTCTGGGGCTCCAGGGCCAGTGGGTAGCAGTGGAGGGCAGAGCTTGTGTTACCTTGGAAAGCTCACTGATGATCAGTGGAGTGTCAAGCATGGAGTCCAAGCTGGGGACCAGGACTCGGCTCCTCTCATCGGCAACATCCTGGTCCTCAGGAAGCACTGATGTCCGGTTCTGCAGTTCTGCCTGAGTAGTTAAGGTAAAGACTACACGTGTGAGTTCCGGCCCCATGGAAGGAGGGGCAGGAGCCAACGTCGCATGGGACTTCTCAGCCTTCCTGTCCCTCACAAGAGGCAGGTGGCCTTAGGGGCGAGCTCAGTATCTAGGGAAAGAGATGGTAGCACAGGAACCATGTGAAACGTAAGAAGAAAATAATAATCACTGAGTGATGGGAAGAAAAGTTTTTTAAAATAATGTTTACTCTTTTTTTATGTGTCTGTTCTTTGGCTTACATGTACGTCTGTGCACCATGAACATGCTTAGAATCTGTGGAGCCCAGAAGAGGGCACCAAATCCCATGAAATTTGAGTTATAGGCTTTGGAAAATAGTTTTTATTTTTTTGAAAAATAGTTTAAAAAAATGTATTTTATAAGGGTGGGTTTTGTTTTGCTTGCATGTATATTCGTGCACCACATGAGTACAGTGTCTGCAAAGGCCAAAACAGCTGACAGATCCCTTGGAAAGGAAGGTACAGTCAGTTGTGAGCCACCATACAGGTGCAGGCAATTGAAGCTGGGTCATCTGGAAGAGTAGCAAGTGCTCAGAAACACCAAGCCATCTCCCCAGCCCTCTTTTTCTTGCTTTTTATTTCCTTTTTGGTTCTTTGAGACAGACTCTCTGGGTAGCTCTGACTGTCCTGGACTAACTCTGTAGACCAGGCTGACCTCGAACTCAAGAGATCCACCTGCCTCTGCCCCTGGATTGCTGGGATTAAAGGCCACCTCTTGCCTGTCTTTTTTTTTTTTTCCCCCGAGACAGGGTTTCTCTGTGTAGCCTTCACTGTCCTAGACTTGCTCTGTAGACCAGGCTGGCCTCGAACTCACAGCGATCCGCCTACCTCTGCCTCCCAACTGCTGGGATTAAAGCCGTGTGCCACCACGCCCAGCTCTGTCTTTTTTTTTAAGTTAACATTTTACTGTGTGTGTGAAGAGGCCACAGAGGTGTACGGTGTCAGATAGCCCTGCAGCTAGCATTATGTGTAATTAGCTGTTAGACATCTAACTTAGGTGCCAGCAATTGAACTGCGGTTTGTTTCAAGATCAGGATGCATTGTTAAGTGCTAAGCCGTTTTTTTCCAGCACAGAGTCCTAGGTTCTCTCTTCCAGCATGAGTTCCAGAGATCACATTCAAGTTGCCAGGCTTGTGTGGCGAGCACCTTTACCATCTGAAGCAGCTCACCAGCTCAGTACTTCATTGTCTTTAAAGAGATGTGTGTCCCTATCTTGTCCAGCTTAGCTTCAAACTGCTGAGCTCAAACAATCCTCCTGCTTTGTCTTCCTGAGTAACTGAGACTATAGGTCTGTACCTCCGCCCCTGTCAGGGATGACTGTGACATGTGGTGGGGAACTCACTGGGGAGAAGTAATGTTTCTGAGAATGCAGTTCAAATCAGAAAATCCCGGATACCCAACGTGATCCTAACAGACTTTGTTCTTGTTGGTTTACGTGAGGGAGGACAGGACACCATGGAGTATTCCTGAAAAAGGTGAATGTGCGGGGTAGTGAGGTGGCTCATTTGGGTAAAGACACCTGCTGCCAAGCCTCGCAACCAAGCTCCATCCCTGGGAGCCACGTGGTAGGATAGATCAATTAATGACCTCCGAGCTCATTAATTAACTAAAAATTAATATATGTGTCTATCGTGACAACAAGCACAGCGGATACTTGCCCAGCTGGGCACGTCAAGTGGCTCAGGCACTGCCTCTGCTGGGCTGCCACAGCACTACAGGCTCAGGCCTGAGCTGTGACTGCCTCTGCTGGGCTGCCACAGCATCGCGGGCTCAGGCCTGAGCTGTGACAGTGTATGTGGACCTAAGACCCAGCACTATGTGTTGGCCACGGGGCAGTGTGATGAATGAGAAGGATGAGGAAGGTACACGAGCTTCGAGGCTGGGCTTGTGGGGAGACCATGTCACCCTCCAGTGGTCCTGCGTTTCCAGGAGCCACTCACCAGAGTCCATCTCCTCCGGAAGGCACAGATGAAGGTCCTCAGTCTCCACAGCAGGTTGGTCTCGATGAGGAAGAGCAGGGTGAGGTAGATGCACCCTGAGGCAGCCATGGAGGTCACGAACTTGCCAACGCCTGGGCTGCTCCAGGCATAGAAGTTCTCCTGGTACTGGATGTCTGTGGGGCAAGGAGCAAGGCTGGGCCACTGGCTGGGTGCCCTCTCCCTTCTCAGACCTTGGTGCTGAATTTAGCGACCCAGGTCACACTAATGCCTACACCCTCCACCAGGGGCCTATGCTCCACTTCTTCAAGGCGTGCCTTGTGCTTGTCAGTGTCAAAGGAGAGTCTAGGTACTTTCCAGCTCTGGAAGAATCTCGCTATGTCAGGTGACCCTTGCGCATCTGTGGCAAGGTACTGATCACAAACTGTAACTTTGCTAGTCACACTGCCTTGAGTTGAGAATATGGAAAGGGGTGAAGGTGCCCAGATCATGTCCCCTCTTCCAGGCATTTAAGTTTAGAGAAGGGACAAGCACCCATAAGCTCTTGGCTAAGGTGATATTCAGCAACGCAGTGGAGAGACCACACTTCTGCCTGAGGGCATGCGGCCTCTGCAGGCGTGACTGCTGAGCTCACAGCTGAGGTGTAAAGGCCATCACTCCAGGTATAAGAAGCTCCCACCACCAACTAGGTCTAACCCTTAATCCGTGAATGTGACTTTGTGAAGAAATGAGACACACTGGGCGTGGTGGCGCACACCTGTAATCCCAGCACTTGGGAGGCAGAGGCAGGTGATCTCTGTGAGTTGGAGGCCAGACTGGTCTACAAAGTGAGCCCAGGACAGCCAGGGCTACACAGAGAGACCCTGTCTTGAAAAACCAAAAGAGAAACAGAAAGAGAGAGAGAGAGGGAGGGAAGGGGGGAGAGAGACATTTGAAGAGGCCACTAGTTAATGACCTAAGGAGAGTAGTCTATTCTAGAAGCTGCAGGGCGGCACCAGGACAGGTGGGAAAGTCAGATGCCCAGATGCAGGCCCAGAACATCTGCGCCAAGCAGGAGTAAGGGGCAGAGGTGGGACTTTTAGGTCATGTGGACAAGAGTCTGATGACTCAGAACATGGAGCCCCGTTATGGAGCTGAAATGCAATCCCTGTTGTGAGGTATTAGGAAGGTGGGCATCTGGGGCAGGAGAGAAGGCACAGCAGTTAAGAGCACTGGTTTCTCTTTTAGAGGAAGATTCAATTCCAGGTTCAACTCTCAGGACCCACATAGTGGCTCACAACTGACTGTAACTCCAGTTTCAGGGGCTCTGATCTTCTTTTCTGGCCTCTGGGCACCAAGCATGAAAGTGGTACAAGGTTTCTCTGTGTAGCCTTGGCTGTTCTGGACTTGCTACCAGGCTAGCCTTGAACTCACAGCGATCCACCTGCCTCTGCCTCCCGAGTGCTGGGATTAAAGGTGTACAAATATGTTTTTTTCTTCTTTTAAAGGTGGAAATTTAATCCAAATGTGGTATTCAAAGGTGGGGCCCCTGAAAGGCTGTTGGCACTGAATACACTCTGCAGGGCACAGGCTGCTAACTGAGCCCTGACTTTACGTGAGGCTAGAGGACGTAAGAGTCAACTCATCTCAAGTCACTTTGGGATTCTATGACAGGAGCCCGCGGCCTGAAGCTGGCCTTTGTGCGCATTGTTCTACAACTTAATCAGCCTCTGGTACGGTGTTACACAGAACAGAGAAGGCATTACTAAGAGGCCCTTGGCGGGGAAAGGGGGCAGTTTAGGCTGTAGAGCGTGAGAGCTGAGGAAGGCCCCGTCTGGGCACTCACTGTACTTCTTGCAGTAGCGGGCAGCAATCCCTGAGGAAGTGCAGTACCGCCGAGCCTCGTAGTTCTCATAGAAGCTGCTGACCGCCCTGCCCAGGCAATGGTTCGGCAGCACCAAGAACACGTGGTCCAAGGTTCTGGAGAGTTCTTCTAACTTCACAGCTGTGATGAGGTATAGACAGACCAGTTAGTGCTGGCAGACACGATACGCTGGATACAGATGCAGGCAGGGAAGGTCAGGTCCGGCCCCTGGGAGGATGCTGCAGACACCCTCCCACCACTGTGACTGGCTGAACAGGGGCTTCCTGGGACAACATGGGTACGTGGGTGGCTAGTGGTTTAGGGTGGGAGTCAGTGACCCACCTGGGATGCGCATGATGGTGACCATGATGAAGGTGGCGATGCCCGACAGGATGTTGAATATGGTCAGCCTGGTGTAAGCCGTGGATGCAGCCAAGAAGAAGAAGCTCATGAGGTACATGAGGGGGATGATGGCCCAGCTGTACAGCATGAGGAGCAGCAGCAAGTCAGCCGTGTGGCCATCTGTCGTGAAGGCCTGCACATCGAAGGCTTGGAACACCACCTGCGGTGGCGGTGGCAGAGACGAGACAGGTCAGTGTGCAGGCCGTCAGAGGAAGGGGGTGTCAGGGGCATTCAGGGGTCCTTAGGCTCTGACTGGCCATGCCAGACCTAATGGCTGTCACCCTGGAGCCTCTCCGAGTAGTTGTCTGGCTATTGGAGCTAGAACCAGGACAGCTAGCCCAGTACCTGCCTTTCAAAGGGCAGGGAAGAAACCACCTGGCCTTTCCAACTGTGCTTCTGCATCAGGACCAAATCACCTGCTACCTGGTCTGCCCTGCTGGTCACGGTTTTGCAAGGGGTCCCCAGGTGCTCCCTGGCTCTGCAGAGGAGGAGAGGGGTCCAACACTCACCAGAAGTAGTAGACTGGGGACGAGGAAGGAGATTAGGTCCCACAGCAGAGCGGAAAGCCAGAAGGTAGCCACGTGGACACCGCTCACGAACTGAATGTGCTTGGCCTGGACGGCCCTCTCTCTGACAGCCAGGATGGAGAAGGTACTGGCCAGAAATGCCATGGCGATGAGCAAATTGAGGGCAATGTCAAATCCCTTCCGGCCCCTGGGGAGGGCAGAGCACAGTGCGTCTGGGTAGTGGGAAAGATTGAGCCCTTGGTCATGACCATCCACATCCATGGCCAGTGGCCAAACCACTCAAGGGGGATAAGTGGGGACGGCTCCTCCTGGTGTCCTCCACTAGGCTGCTTCTGTCCCTGTGCACCTCTGACTGTCATGGTATCCTCTGGGAACTTCTGCCCTGCTCTGATCACTTCTAGTCACTATTCTGTCCCTAGACCTCTGTGGTAGATAAACCCCCTTCCCACAGCATCCTGTGCTCCGCGGCTGGTTGACAGCAATACCTTCTGGAGACAGGCACTGGAGGCTTTATTTACTCCAGGGCTTAACAGTCTTCAGACCATCCTAATAAACGGTATTGGCATAAAGGGCAGTATCAAGCTGGGTGTGGTGGCACACACTTTTGATCCCAGTATGGGAGAGGTAGAAGCAGTGGACCTCTGAGTTCTAGGCCAGCCCAGTCTACGGAGTGAGCTTCAGGACAGCCAAAAGTACATAGTAAGACCCTATCTCAAAAACCAAACTGATAACCAAACCAAACCAACCCAACCCAAAAAGTCAAAAGGTATTTGACAAGGAAAAGAAAGGGAAGGAGGAGAAGCAAAGGCGGAACAGGGCCTGGAAATGCCGTGCTGAACGGTCACGTGCCCTATAATTTTGTTTCTATGAACCAACCACAACAGGAAGCCCTACAAAGACAGAGGAGATGAACAGTTTTGAGGCCTGAGCTTCGGGAGGATGAGAGTGACTGCTAGAGGGTACAGAGCTGTTTTGAGAACCCTGAGGTGAAGGAGCCACATCCAGCTACACAAACAAGCACCTGACTGTATGCTGTATGCTGCGTGTGACATTTTCACAAATGACTGGTATCTGTTAGGTTGGCACCCTGGCTGGATGAATGCCCTCGTGGTGTCTGTGCCCCTTAGCCTGCTCACTGGGCCTTCCAGCCTGAAGCCTACCAGATGTGATTGTCCTTCTCAAGCTCCAAGCACAGACCTGCCTTACTGCTGAGGACCCTGCTCAGAAGAGAAGGTGAAGATGCCCACCAGGCCCTGGGACGGGTGTTAGGAATGGCCAGTGTGAGAGGCTGAGGGGCTAAGTGGCCAGTGTGAGAGGCTGAGGGGCTGAGTGGCCAGTGTGAGAGG
>OU015755.1:61032289-61056332 GCA_907169655.1 Acomys percivali | reverse complement strand
GTGAGAGGCTGAGGGGCTGAGTGGCCAGTGTGAGAGGCTGAGGGGCTAGAGCGACCTTGGACAGAAAGCAGCAGCATCTGAGAGTGGACTCAACACTGCCATCTACAAAGCCTTAATTCCGGCGAGGGACACCTGAACGGGTGTGGGGGCTGCACACGTACTCATTGAACTGGTCCTTGGCAACCTGCAGAGTGTTCCGGGGCTGGGGATAGTTGGAGATCTCAATGGAGGCCCGAGGACCACACAGCAGCTTGAACAGAAGATTGTCCACGATGGCCAGGGCAGTGGCTGGGGAGTGGTACGCCTGGTTGTTGAACAAGGCAGTGACCACTGTCTGCTCTCCTCTATCTTTGAAGGAAGTTGCTACCAGGCACCGCTCATTAAAGCCGCCCCCCTTCCACTGAGGCCCTGAAAACGAGGAACTCCTCTAGGTCACCTGTGGAGTAAGGCAGTGTCAGTGCACCAGGTGGGACAAACGCCACCATCCCAACGACTCCCATCAGGGACTCAGTACAGGCACAGCTGAGATGGGACCCTGGGCTCCTGTGGCCTCTGCTGGGCCAGCAGTGCCCACCGTGGTGCTGACAGCTTCCCGACTGCTGACAGAACCACCCATTTACCAAGAAGGAACTCTGCCATTTTGTCATCAATCTGTCCACAGGAGCTCAGGTCACAACATGGGAGGGAGCAACAAAAGGAGAAAACCTGCCAGTATACTCCATTTAACCAGGTCAGGGCAGTTCTAAGCTGGGGGGCAATATTGCTCTATGGTTACTAGAGACTCAAGGCAGTTTTAAATTTCAAGGTGTTGGATGAGAGCACCGTATCACATGAAGACACTCAGCAGTCATGAACAAAGACAAGGCACACACAGACCACTGGACTTCTGCATTCCGTAGATACACGGTCCAAGGAATGGGTGTGTCCAAGCCCCAACAGGGTGCCTGCATCTCTGACTCAGTACCGAGCTTTGGCCTAAGGGACATCTGGTGATGTCTGAAGGCACATTTAATTGTCATGACATGAACTGGGCTGCGCCAGGGACGCAAAATGTGACATGAAAGCAAAGGACAGTTACAGGATGACCCACCCGAGACAGCACTGACACCGTCCGCACCTCTGGGCCCCACGCCCCAGCTACTCCTTACCCAGCACTTCGCGGGGCTCCTGCCTCTCAGCCTGCAGCATGTCTCTGAGATGCTCAGACAACTGCTGCCCCAGCTGGGAGGAGTCTGGGACCGAGAAGGGCACAACTGTTCTACCATACTCGCTCAGGCTCAGCTTCAGGAGAGGGTCGTCAAAGATGTCTGAGGTGTACTTGATAGCCAGGAGGGCCAGGGTGATGCAGGTCAGGGGGACCAGGACCTGAGCGGCCACCATCTTCCATTCCCGCCAGCTGTACGCAGCCTTCTTCAGGAACATGGCCCAGAACTGCTGGCAGTGGAGGGCAAGCTGCGGTAGAGGTGAGCAGAGGACAAGGGCTGTACACGTGCTGACCCAAGCAGCAGCAACTGAGACTGCGCTAACATCCTCCCAGGCAGCCACACCAAGAACTATTTGTGGTGATGTGGGGCCATGGTCGGAGCTCAAAAAACTGGGAGGGCACATGCACCTGCAGGGCCCTACACGGGTTTGCGATGTCCCACTGTGGTCACAGATACTTTTCTTAAAGAGTATTAAGGCTCTGACTGGGGCTCCCTGCCTTTCTTCTGCCCTTTGCTGGAAGTATCACCATGTAGAAGGCTCTGGCCTGGTTTATACATAAGCAGACAGACGACGCCCCTCACCTGCCTCCCTGGACTCTACTGCACTACATCTCTCGTTCTTGGCCTCCTCAGAGCAGAGGGTCTCAGGACCTTGGGAGCAAGCACCCAGGCTCAGGCTCTACACATGCTGGCTATAAATTTGGGTCAGACTGTGGTATTCTGGCTATAAGACAGCAGCAGGTTCCTCCCCGCTGCCTTCTTACCTCGTTAGGTGGCTATCAAGGCAGGGTAGCACAGAGTTTGGCATAGGGCAGGCTCCCCAACAAGGCCATTTCATTATTATAAGCAAACATACAGTTTTCTGTGAGCACTTAGAACATCAAGACATTTTAGCTGGGTGTGGCAGAGCACGCCTACTATCCCAGCACTTGGGAACAGAGCCAGGATGGGCACCACAAGTTTGAGGCCAGCCTGGCCTACATACTGAGTTCTAGGCCAACCTGGACAACAGAGTGAGCTCTTTTCTCAAAAAAACATCAAATAAAGAAAGCCATGAGAATGTTTCCTCTCCCTGCTGACCTGCGTAGCACCAGCCCTGTGTCTTCTGCTGAGACCTCTCCGTGTGGACAACAACCCTCCCAAGCAGCCCTTGTGTGGGCCCACCTGAGGTGCTCACCCCTGTGTTGAGTTTGACCACAGCTTCATCTTCCTCTATGAGGACTCCAATGCCATTGGTTGGGTCCATCACCCCACACAGGCTGCTGTCCAGAGCCCAGTCGCTTGCCCGCCTCTCGTGCTGGTACTGTAGAGCAGGAAGCTGGATGGCTTGAATGTCCATGCTGGTGTCTACCAGCTTCCCAACCCTGCACCAGAACACAGCCACCAGCCAGATCTCAGCTCGTGGGTAGGGGGTGAAGCCACTGGCCCCCCAAGACACAGACAGGACTTTCAAAAGAGACCCTGAAGCGGAAGCCGATCTGCCTACCTCTGTCTGTAGCTGGCGTTTGCTGCTTTGTGGGCTCTTCTTTCCTCCTCCCTCCCACCCCTTCTCTTCCACCCCTGCAACCCCCCAACACTAGGTAAGAAGAAAAAAGGATGGAGGAGCAAGGAAAGAGATCCCTGAGTAAAGTCGGGGGTCTGAAAGGGGGCGACATCACCCTGCTGACTGGGGGTATCCAGCTTCTTGGGGCGAGTTTGATCTTCACCATCAAGATATCTTATTTTTCTTCTTGTTTCTTTTTTGTACATCACTACTTAACAAACTGCTACCAACAACGACCAACAACCAACCAACCACCTCCACTGCCTCCCCGGCCCTAGCCTCTGATGAGTCTCCAACATTCCAGACTTCACACAATTGCAGAAACTGTCTGCAGCTGGCAAAGCAATAACTGCTAGAGCGCGAGGCAAATCATAGTCAGCTGCGGTGAAGCAGCCCCATGTCCCCATATCTGGGATTAAAATGAAAACATATTCTCATTTCTCATGCCTGGCCTTTTAAAAAGTGTGTGTGTGTGTGTGTGTGTGTGTGTGTGTGTGTGTGTGTGTGTGCGATGCCATATATATGTGGAAGTCAGGACAGCTTTGGGGAGTCGCCTCTGTACGTGGGCCTCAGGGACCAAACTCAGGTTGATGGGTTGTGCTGCGTGCCATTGTCGGCCCTAGGCCCATATCCTTTGTAGGGTCAAACCAGATTCAAATCAGAGACACCAAGTGTCACCGTCACACCAATATTTTATTTGGATTAACAACAGGCCATCTGAGCGTTGGCATGTGCTGCTGCCTCTATTGCTGGCTGAGGACCCTTGGCAGTCTGGCAGAAACTCAGGTATTTTTTTCCCCCTGAGAGGAATTACTCAAAAATCCCTGTTAGGCAGTGGCCTGGAGCTGAGGTAAAATGGCCAGGCCAGAGGCTGGGTGGGGCCATGTGCTAGATGTAAATGGGGAGATCAAATGGGCTGGGGCTACACAGGCACCTAATCCCAGGAAATGGAGACAGAGGTCCTACAGCTTTTGAGAACAGTCTGGAAGTGAGCCCTCAGTTACAGTTGACAGCAGGTTGGCATGTGGCTGTTTTTTAAAATATTTATTTATTTATGTATACAGGGCTCTCTATCTGCATGTACACTAGAAGAGGGCATCAAATTATATTAGAGATGGTTGTGAGCCACCATGTGGTTGCTGGGAATTGAACTCAGGACCTTTGGAAGAAGAGACAGTGCTCTTAACCTCTAAGCCATCTCTCCAGCCCAGCCTGTGGCTTTTTTTTTTTTTAATTTTTTAATTTATTTTATTAATTTATTCTTGTTACATCTCTATGGTTATTCCATCCCTTGTATCCTCCCATTCTCCCCTCCTTCCCATTTTCCCCTTATTCCCCTCCCCTATGACTGTTCCTGAGAGGGATTACCTCCCCCTGTATATGCTCATAGGGTATCAAGTCTCTTCTCGGTGACCTGCTGTCCTTCCTCTGAGTGCCACCAGGTCTCCCCCTCCAGGGGACATAGTCAAATGTAAGGCACCAGAGTACATGAGAAAGTCATATCCCACCTGTGGCTTTTTTATTCAACCAAGACTGCACCAAATGTTGGCATACGGTTATTGTGTAATTCAAATGCTGATTTCTGTTAAATAACAACCCCCCCGTATCTGGTTATAAGCCTTGTTCTGAGAATTTCCTGTGTAAATGTTGTATAAACTCCCTAACTGTTTGCCTGTATGTCAATAAAACAGTTTATAGCCAGTCGATGAGCAGGGGAGAGAATAGCGCTAGACTTCCTGCCAGCAAGGGGAGGAGGAGTTGGAGGAGGAAGCAGGGGATTCAGCTACCTGCTGAGGTGCAGGAGAGATGGAGAAGATTCAGCTGGAGCAAAGAAAGAAGTAAAAAGAAAAGAAAACCTGGGGGGGGGGGGACGGTTGGCAAAGATGGAGTCAGGATGACATAGAGGGTTAAGAACAGACTTAAACTGCTCAAGATTGTGTTGTAAAACTTTTCCCCCCCCGAGACAGGGTCTCTCTGTGTAGCCTGGGCTCACTTTGTAGACCAGGCTGGCCTTGAACTCACAGAGATCTGCCTGCCTCTGCCTCCTGAGGGCAGGGATCAAAGGCGTGTGCCACCACATCCAGCATGTTGTAAAACTTTACAAACAAATATGAGCCTCAATTATTATGTGAAAGCTGGGTAAGAGAGAAACTAAGAGAAACAAACACAGTTTTATAAAAAAATAACCTCAACAGCCATAAGCCACTCTGATTTGTTCTATGTTGGACACAAGTCAGCAAACAACTTTTCCCTCCCTCCCTCCCTCCTGGCTGTTCTATTTCAAGGTGCACAAATATCTTCTGTGCCCTGCTCTACCCACTGGTCTCCCTGCAGTAATGCTGGCCTTTCCTGTTGGTCCCCACAGCAGCAAAGACAGATGCCTTTGAACACATGGCACAAGGCTTTATAGCTTATGGTCCGTTATGCTGCGTCTGCTGCTCTAAGGATCTGGGAGCTGATCTTCACACTTCCCATGTAGAGGCACAAACTCTGCGGGGTGGGCCACGCCTTGCTGACCTGTGCGTGGGGCAGGGCGGTTGTCTCAGGAAGGATCATAGGTAGCCCCACAGAGGCTGTGGTTTCCTGATTATGCAGGTGTCTGTGAAAGTCACATCTGAACTCTGGCTTAGAGCCCCCGCCTTGCTCTGCCCACACCTGCTCTGACAGCGCTCCAGATGATTAACAAAATCATCTCCAGTAACAGTCCGGGACAGACAAAGCCCACACCTACTGACCGAAGGAAGACTTCCTCCATGGTGGTGACGGAGGCTCCGAAGCTGGCAATGCCCAGTTCCTTCTGCTTCTTTTCCAGTTTGGTAAACAGACTTTCAAACCTGAAAAGAGAGCCAGACCCTTTCTAAATAATTTGTTTCTAAATAACTGCCTCTGTATACAGGGAGGCAAGACAGGGTGGAAAAATTTCTTGCAACCATTTTTTCTTCTTTAAGAATGAATTTTTTTTAAAAAGAATGAATTAAAAGTTTAATCCTAGCACTCAGGAGACAGAGGTGGGAGAATCTCTGTGAGTTCGAGGCCAGCCTGGTCTACAAAGCAGTTCCAGGACAGCCAGGGTTACACAAAGAAACCATATCTCAAAACCCACCCCCCTCCAAAAGAATTAAAAACATATTTGGTGATCAAACCTGAGACTTTGCTTGTGTTCTACTAGTGAGCTATAACTACATTTATATCCCAAGCTCTTATTTCTCTTTAAAAAGTTTTAAGTTTGAGCTGGGCGTGCTCGCACGCCTTTAATCCTAGCACTCGGGAGGCAGAGGCAGGCGGATCGCTGTGAGTTCGAGGCCAGCCTGGTCTACAAAGTGAGTCCAGGATGGCCAAGGCTGCACAGAGAAACCTTGTCTCAAACAACCAAGAAAAAAAAAGTTTTAAGTTCATAGAAAATGTAAAGGAGGGACAGGGTCTACCATGTCATTCTACTCCTACTTATTTCCCCTCTCTGAGCACCTGGACTTTGACTCCGAGACCAGAAAAGAAACAAATAACCTGAAAAACAAACATCCGTCTGACTATTAATTGGTTGTAGGGCAGGGGAACACTTTGAGAATAAAAATGTAAGAAATCACAATAGAACTGATGTGATGCACAAAACATAAAATCTATATGAAGAGCAATACCACAAAGCTACACACACACGTGAATCACATAACCACATGAAAGCTGCAATGAAACGGTTGATATGATGGTTCTGGGACCAAAACCTTGCTAGTGATATATATATATATACATCTAAAAGTGACCCATAACAGAGCAAAAGACGCTACCCAGAGAAAGACGACCAGGAGGCAGAGGCAGGTGGATCTCTGGATTGAAGGCCAGCCTGGTATACAGAGTGAGTTCCAGGACAGCCAGAGCTACACAGAAAAATCCTGTCCCCCAAAAACCAAATAAATAAATAAATGCTAAAAAACAAACAACAACAATAACAAATAACAGCTCAAAGCAAGCAATCATGAAAAGGTACACGCTCTCAGCTGCACGTGGTAGTGTATACTTTTGACCCCAGCACTTGGAGGCAGAGGCAGGCAGATCTGTGAGTTTGAGACCAGTCTGGTCTACAGAGCGAGTTCCAGGTCAGCTAGAAGCACATAATGACACCCCATCACAACCTCCTGCCCCGTAAAGGTGTATGCTCTCTTATCCTGATGATGGAGAAGTAAAGCAAGCTTCCTCTTTCAGAAAGAGATCTGGCAATGGCTGCATTGCTATTAGGAATCTGTCCACACACCATCACTGATGACAGAGACAGGGGTTTCCTAAAAGGAAATTATTGCCGGGCAGTGATGGCGCATGCCTTTAACTCCAGCACTCGGGAAGCAGATGCAGGTGGATCCCTGTGAGTTCGAGGCCAGCCTGGTCTACAAAGCGAGTCAAGGCCAGCCAAGGCTACACAGAGAAACCCTGTCTTGAAAACAAACAAACAAAACAACAACAACAAAAAAAGGAAATTATTAACACAGCTTTTGGGAAAAATCTGAAATGAGTGCATAATAATGCAAGGTTGGTTTGTTGTTGTTTTGAGACAGGGCTTAACAGTGACATGTTTGTGTGTGTCAAGATGACAAGGGGTCAATTGTTTATGAAATAAGTTTTATGTCAACCTGACTCGAGCTATAGTCATCTGAGAGGAGGGAACTTTAATTGGGAAAATGCCTCCATAAAACCAAGCTGCAGCCAAGCCTGCAGGGAAATTTTCTTATATAGCATTTGATCTGGTACGGCTGTTGTTGGGGCTGTCCTGGGTTCTGTAAGGAAGGAGGCTGAGTAAACCAATATGCAGCAGCCCTCCACAGCCTCCACGTCAGATCCTGGCTTCTTCAGGTTCCTGCCTTATTTGAGTTCCCATCCTAATGTCCTTCAGCGAACAACAACGTGGAAGTGCAAGCCAGCTAAAGCCTTTCCTCCTCACCTTGTTTTGGTTATGGTGTTTGGTCACAGCAACGGTAACCCTGAGACACATGACTAAATGTACTGCAAGTTTTCATTTCACTCATCTGTTTATGCACGTGCGATGAGCAGAAAACAAGTGCAGGAGATGGCTCTCTACCACATAGGGCCTGGGCGTCACACTCAGGTCATCAGGCTCGGCAACAAGTGCCGAACTGGCCTGGAAGGACAGCTAGTGCTCTTAGCCATCTCTCCATCCCCTCAACAGCCTATACTTCAGGATTAACTTCAGGCAGGGGAGATGGCTCAGCAGCTAAAAGCATGAAGTGCTCTTGCAGAGGACCAAAGTCAGTTCTAACTCCCATGTCAGGTGGCTCACAAACGCCCGGAGCTCCAGCTGCAGGGGAATCTGACACCTTTGGCCTCTACCTGCACTCAAGTGCACATACCCCTCCCCACACACAATTTAAAGACATATAAGCACTGCACTTTCCAAGTATAATCAAAAGCCGCGCTTCTTGTGCCGCCTGGTGTAGGTAGCCGAGTCACGTGAATGAGCAAATTGACAGTCTCTAGTTCTGAGATGGAGAAGTTCTGAGCATTCACAGTTTGTCTGCAAACGCATGGCAGCTCCACAAATAATTGTTTATGCACTGCTACATACTTTCTTACCGACTTATTTCTGGAGGGAGGTTGAGACTGGGTTTCACATAGCTTAGGTTGGCTTTGAGGATGACCTTGAAATGATCCTCTTGCCTCTTGTCACCCAAATACTAGGATTACAGGTAAGCATCACTGTTTGGCAATAGGCTTTATACACTCAAGAGGGTGTTAGAAGGGAGTCCTGTGTGGGTATGAATGCAGACCTGTCTGATGTCTGTCTGTCTTCCTCAGGCACAGGCAATGCCTCTCTGCAGTAATAAGCAGTATGTAGTATCAGCCCAGCAGATGCTTCAGGTCTGACCCTCCATCCCTGGGTCCAAAGGATGAGATGCCCAGTAGTCATACCAGCCATGGGGCCTTCCTGGGTCTGGACCTGTGCACTCTAGGACACGTACCTGTGTGTGCTTTCCTTAGGAAGGATAAAGGACAGCTCCGCCCCAGCACGGCTCTCCAGCATGGCATTGGGGACATGGTGGCGTACTATCTGAGAGATGCTCTCAGGATTGCAGTGTGGCTCTTTCACCAGTGTCATGTGGTAGCCAGCTCCTGGAACACAGGGACTGAGTGTTAGGCCCTTTGGTGGTCCCACTTCTGCTGCCATGCCACACCTCTGTGGCTCCCATCAGGCAGGATCATGGGAAAGCACTTGTACAGCTGCATACAACTGGGCCAGAACAGATGCCTCTCAGACTTCTCACAGCAGTACAGGGTGTCATCACTCACAACCTACTGAGGAAAAGTTCTGGGGAGGCTAGGTCACTGGATGTAGCCAGGTACACCTACAGGAAGCCAGAGCAGGTACACCTATAGGAAGCCAGAGCCCTCCTGAGGATAAAACCACAGCACAGAGTATGTGAGTACGTCTCTACTGTAGGATTCATGCAGATCCCTGCTACAAGGAAGAGGCACAGCTGCAGGGAGATGTGGGACTACACCGTACACACTGAGCTCCCATCTGGCTTCTTATCCAATGCTGCATTGCTGGAAATGGCCCTTTCTTGTTCCCTCAGAGACAAGGGTTGGACCCAGGACAACCAAGGGCTCGGCTAACTGGGTAGACAGGCAAGAAGTAGCAAGCAAAACTCGTGAGGCCCTATTAGGGATGAACAGAAGACATTCTCTTTTGGTAAAGGAGCCCGGGCATCTTCACTAGGCATACAGCCACTTAGATGGGGGTCCCTCTCCTAGCCTGCTCTGGCTATACTGGGGATCTCTAGAGCACAGGAGAGGTAAGGTGTGAACCATGGGGCATTTTGTGGGGGAGGAGCACTCTGGTCTGAGGGTATGAGACAGGCATATAATGTTAGGTCAGGATGTGACAACGCGAGGCCAGGCACTCCGTACAACAAGGTGGTTGAGTCCTGGCTTATAACACCACCTGCTGGGCTGGGTTGTGCAGTGAATAGTGCTCTTAGTGAGAGCTACAAGTAGGAAAGCACCAGAGACCTCTTCTCACAGGACTCGTGTCTACCCCAGATTCCTGCTCTGGGCAGTCCTGTTGTGTGTTAACAAGAGCTGCGCCACTCAAGATACTCTGCTTTGCCATCCCCACACACCTCTGTGTGGGACAAGAGAAGAGGGGGGTTAAAGAAGGCCTTGCCCAGCTACTGTCTGGACCCTTCACAGAGGGAAGAAGCACTGGCCCTGTCATGAGACTGAGGTTGTCCTGGACCCCTCCTTCACACTCCTCACCATATTTCTGCTTGAGAAACAGTGATGACCCACAGCACTGCAGCTCCCCCTTGGCCATGATGGCGATGCGGTCTCCCAGCAAGTCAGCTTCATCCATGAAGTGGGTGGTCAGTAGGATGGTGCGGTCACTCTTCTGCTGCTGAAGAAGGTCCCAGACGGCCCTCCTGGACACCGCATCCATGCCTGAGGTCGGCTCATCCAACATCAACACCTGGAGGGCGGGGGTGAATGAAGCCTTGTGACAATGACAGAGCCACACATCCCAGCCCCAGGCTGGCTGAGCTGGGTGCCCTTCTGCAGCTCCAGGTGGGGGTTTGATAAGCTGTCGTCACCACCCCTGGGTCTGTCCTTGTGTGGGAGCCTGGCTTGGCCTCATGCAAAGATCCCCCCAGCCCCCCCTCCCCCGGCCTGATACCTTAGAGCCAGCTATGAGGGCGATGCCGATGGAGAGCTTGCGCTTCATTCCCCCGCTCAGGAACTTGGACTTCAAGTCCCGCTTGTCCTCCAGGCTGAGGATGTGCAGCATCTGCTTGACCTCCTCAGGACACTTCTGCAGAGACAGGCCCTTAAGCTGAAAGACAGGGGATGAGAGGCTGTAAGGCAGGTGGTGTTGACAGGAGCGAAACCATCCCAGCAAGCTCTCTAGCTCAAGAGACATCTTCCCGTGCTATCGCTGGACACTGTCCCTCCACAGTCACCCTTGCTTTTATGGAGTAGCTCCTCAGAACAGACTGCTGTGAGGCTCAGGGCACACAGGGGCAGCTGCAAGGAGGGAACAGTCACCATCCACATGTCCCTGTCACCCACAGACGTACCTGTGCATAGAAGTAAAGATGTTCTGCAACCGTCAGGTTGTCAAACAGGACGTCGTGCTGGGGACACAGGCCCAAACTCTTCCGGATTTGAACCATGTCTTGGGAAATTTCGTACCCGTGAATATATGCATGTCCACTGGTAGGGGGAAAGAGACCTGCAGCCAAACCAAGGACCCCAAATCCACCATGAAAATCTTGTTCAATTGTGCAAGGTACAGTGCCCTCCCTCACTCCCTTAACACACCCCCTCATTTTACTAAGGATTCTATCAGAGTACCTGGACCCCTGCACTCTCCCATGTGAGGTCTGCCCAGCAGGGCAGAGGCAGCCAGACGACGGGGCCCGGCTCTGTGACAAGGCACACACTACTTTGCCATAAAGAACAAACTCATTCTCATTTTCTCTCACACGAGTGTGTGTAGGTCCTGGACCCACTACTGTCACACGCTCCGCTCTCAACACCAAGGTGTGTGCTACTCACAAGCACCTTAGTGTTTCAGGAAGACGGGAATAGCTTCAGACGGGTGGAACACACTAGGGATGAAAAGTCCCCTCCTTCCCTCCTCTTGTCCCTTGTCCCCATGGGTACTGGGACTGAACCTAGGGCTCAGTGAATGCCAGACAACCACTCCACCACTGATTCGTGTCCCTAGCCCAGCACAGGGGGATCGGAGTCAATCAACATGGGTGGATCTGTTCCTCCGTAGCTAGGGAATTAGTCTTATTTGTTTTTGCTGACCCCGCCAGGTTTGGGCATTCACAGGCAGAGGCTGAGAGTAGGGTGGGAACTGCTTAAAGGCTCCTTGTATGTTCCCCTGGGCCACGGGGTTAAAATGTTACAGTCAAAGACTGAAAGCCATGTGAAAAAACCAACCTGAGGCTGACGTAAACCGTCCCGAGGGAAGGACCCGCCAGGCACAGACGGACGGACGCGGTGTCCCCTCTCACCTGTAAGCATGGACATTGTTGTGGTCTTCCCAGCACCGTTGTGACCAAGTAGGACTGTTATCTGGCCTTCGTACAGGTTCAGGTTCAGGTCTCTGATGCCCGTCTTGTCCTTATTACCCACTTGGAACACCTGCAGATAAGGTAGAGGGCTACCGTGACTTCCTGGGCCCTAAGGCCTTCCTTTTCCTTTGAAACATGACCCTAATATCTCAGGACACTAAACAAGGTACCGCGAATCAACACACAGTACAGAACTGTGGGGCAGAGGCTACATCCCTCTGTTAGTCCCTACATGCATCCACTGTACATGTACTGAGAAGCTGGTGACAGGTGGTGACGGGTGCACAATGCCACAACACAATGCCAGCCAGCATGGGGCCAGATGTGGAGGGAAGGTGTGCCCTGCAGAGTGGCTTAGGAACAGCTACAAGAAGGGGACCCTATCCTCCTCTGTCAGGTGCTCAGGACAGCTGGAGGGGGGCAGGCCTGGAGAGAGCGCCTGCAGCTGACCAGTCTGCCCTCAAGGCCTCACCTTGGACAGATGCTTGATCTTGATTCCCGCAACCAGGTCCTCCGGCTCCGCTTCAAAGTACTCGGTTCTGAGAGCTTTTTCTGGGTCACTGTCTTCTTCCTCTTTCCCTACGACAGTTCTTGAACTCCCACACCAGTAGGAGGGCTGGGATGGAGGCACATGGGTGCCAAAGTCATTAGTATCAGTCCATTTCATTTGTGATCAACAAAGTAATTACCACTGATACACTAAACGTGCTTAACGGCATGACCCGAGTCTTAACCACCACAGGGCATATGATTAAGGAGACAATACCATCTCAGACTGAATTCCAGCCTATTTCCTGATTTGGCTATACCTGGGAGGGCTCTAACTCTTGCCTTCCTAACCTGGCAAATGGGCACAAGAGTGGACTGTTGTGAAATTCAGATTAAACAGAGAGAAAAGGGAACTTGTCAATCGTATGAAGAGATATTATTGAACACTCCAGTCCAGAATACTGTCAGGCCCCAAGGGGAAAGGGGCTGTGTCTCAGGCCTCTCTCTGCTCACCACGTGACAGGCTCCCTGTGGACAGGGGCACCGGAGAGGAAGGTAAGGATGTGTTAGTTCTCTTCCCAGTGCACAGAGGCACACATTGCATTGTTATCCCTGGACACACAACTCACATTTAAAGTGACTTTGAAGTCAGAATGGATCTCACATAATAAAAGGCGGTAGTTTAATGGTGGCACGTCCCTCTGCAGCTATAGACAAGAGTATTGTCTGTCTCTATAAGTGTCAACTTGCATTTGATGAAACACAACAGCTGACACTTGACAAATACTTGCTGAATCAAAAATAAATAAATGACAAAAGAAGCGGAGCTAGTTATTAATCGGAAACTGCTAGTGTGTGATGGTGAAACATTACATGGGGATTCTACATAGTCATGACAAAGTTCACTCATAAAAAAGCTATATATTTAAGTAAACATACATTTCTAAAATAATGGATTTATAAACATGGCTAGATGAAAATCTAAAAAGACTGTATAAATAGACACATAGGTTCATATATTTGTTAGAATTAAAAAAAAACTTTCCAGTTTGGTTATAACGTATTTTTGTTTTGTTTGTTTGTTTATTTATTTGAGACAGGGTTTCTTTGTGCAGTGCTGGCTGTCCTGGAACTCAGTCTGTAGACCAGGCTGGCCTCGAACTCTGAGATCCTCCTGCCTCTGCTTCCCAAGTGCTGCAGCTAAAGGTGTGCACCACCATGGCCCAGCCATATGGCTGACTTTTGTAAAAAGATTTGTTTATTTATTTATGTCTTTTTGTTTGTTTTTGTTTTTTATTTTTGTTTTTCGAGACAGGGTGTCTTTGTGTGGCCTTGGCTGTCCTGGACTTACTCTGTAGACCAGGCTGGACTCGATCTGCCTGCCTCTGCCTCCCAAGTGCTGTATTTATCTATTTATTATTTATACAGTATTCTGCCTGCACATATGCCTAGATCCCAGATGACAGCACCAGATATCAGTATAGATGGTTGTGAGTGTGGTTTCTGGGAATTGAACTCAGGAACTTTAGAAGAATAGCCAGTGCTCTTAACCCCTGAGCCATCTCTCCAGCCGCATATGGCCCACTTTAATCAAGCCAATTGTCTGCAGGGGCCAGGTAGGGAGTGCATAGGACACTGAAAGGGCTAGCACTGTCAAGTTGACAACATCTGGAATCACCTAGGAGACAAGCGGCTGGGCCTGTCTCTGAGGGAGCGTCTAGCCTGGGCGCTGGGGAGGGAAGACCCACATTACATATAGATTGTATCATCTACCTCATGACTAAGAAAAGGGGAAATGGGGCGAGCACTAGTGCCCAGGATATTTGTTTCCTGGATAGCGACCCTGTGCAACATCATGTTTCTGTTGCCATGCCTTCCCTGCTGTAAGAAAACGTCTCCCCCCAAACTGTAAGCCAGAATGAAGCCTTCTGCCTTATGATGCTGTTAGTTGTTTTGCCAATGAGAAAAGTGTTAACAGTGCCACAGTCAGGTGTCAACAGTGTCCTTTGCTGGCAGTGGGAAGTGCTATCTATTTTTGAAAGTGTGCCCACCCCCAAAAAAGCCTCAGTGTTTTGTAGGCAGAAAACCCAGTAAGAGACTTGTTTTTAATGCTGGGGATATAGCTCAGTATTAGAGTGCTCGCCTCATACATGGAAGGCCCTGGGCTTTTAAGCCTCTGGATTGTGATTATTTGGTTTTTTTGAGACATGGGTTTTCTGGGTAGCTTTGGAACTCACTCTGTAGACCAATCTGTCCTCAAACTCACAGAGATCTGCCAGCCTCTGCCTCCCAAGTACTGGGATTAAAAGTATGTGTCCCAGCCAGGCGTAGTGGCGCACACCTTTAATCCCAGCACTCGGGAGGTAGAGGCAGGTGGATCTCTGTAAGTTCAAGACCAGCCTGGTCTACAAAGTGAGTCCAGGACAGCCAAGGCTACACAGAGAAACCCTGAAAAAAAAAGCATCCTTTGTCTTGGGCCCTGGAGGTAAGGCAGGTCTTCATCTCTTTGAACAAATCTTAAGGGCCTCAGGACACATGCACAGGTCAGAGTTTTCTATCCCAGGCCTATGCAGGTGTCATGCTCTGGGACTCAAAGGGGTCCCAAGTGAGTGCTGGGGACACCGCTGTCCCCCAAGGAAGTGGCCTGCTTGAAGAACAGGGGCATCGGCACTCACCATAAGGAAGAAGTACCAGGGCTGGGGCACGCCAAACTGGCCTGGGAAGACGGCCTCCACATACCAGGTCACCAGGCCATAAAGTACCGAGTCCAGCAGCAGCATCCCCAGCACTTGTCCAAAGCAGAAATCGTCATCCACGTTGACAGGGTTCATGAGGTCATGCCACTGGATGCCAGTGCCTGGAGGACGCATAGGAAAGGAGTCCTGAACTATATAGGCTAGATGGGAGGGGCGAGACCCTGCAACCATTGATGGCACATGTACTCATGCTTGCATGCATATTTTCCTTGTGCTGTCACTGTGAAGTCAGTATGAGTTTCTTCCTGGGCTTTGTAACAAATCTGGTAACTTTTTTTTTTTTTAAAGATTTTTATTTATTATGTATACAGTGCTCTGTCTACATACCAGAAGAGGGCATTAGATCTCATTATAAATGGTTGTGAGCCACCATGTGGCTGCTGGGAATTGAACTCAGGACCACTAGAAGAACATTCAGTGATCTTAACCTCTGAGCCATCTCTCCAGACCCAAATCTGGTAACTTTTAAGTCTTTTCTTTTCTTTTTTAAACAGTCTCCTGTATTCCAGGCTGACTTCAGACTTGCTATATAGCTTAGAACTTCTCATCCTTTTATCTCCACATCCCAGTGCTGGTATTATAATTGTGTACGGTCGCCCTCAGATAACGCCGCTGTGTTAGGGACTGAACCCTAGGTAAACACTACCAATTGAGCTACATCCCACCCCGTCCCCAGTCAACTTTCCTCAAGTCTTGAAGACAACAGTAAGTTAAAAGAACCAGTAAATTGCAGAACTTTCTTGCGAACTGGAGCTGGAAAGATGGCTCAGAGGTTGAGAGCCATGGCACGTCTTCCTGAGGACCTGAGTCTGATGCCTGGTGGCTAACAACACCCTGTCACTCCAGTTCCTAGGATCCAGCTCCCTCTTTTGGCCCATGTGGCGCACAGACATGAATGCAGGCATCACACAAACATACATACATCATACATACATCTTTAAAAGTTTATGAATTGACAAGATGGGCTTGCATTTCACTTGTTACATGTATACATACACACATATATATATACACGTGCACAACTGCACACACATATTTGGTGTCAGGTCAATGTAACCAGTGAAACCGGGAGAACTCAAAACTAATGTGAAGCTCTACAAAGCTCATGATACATCAGTGTCGCAGGCCACGCAGACATGGACCTAAGTGTCTCACAGCTGCTGCTGAGATGGACATGTCTGCTCTACAGCCTTGGTGAACACTATGCTCAAACAGCTAGAGATTGTCTGTTTTGTGGTGGCGCATGCTTTTAATCCCAGCACTCGGAAGGCAGAGGCAGGCGGATCTTTGTGAATTCAAGACCAGCCTGGTCTACAAAGCAAGTTCAGGACAGCGAGGGCTAAAACAGAGAAACCCTGCCTCGACAAGCCAAACAAACAAATGAACAAAAGAAAAGAAAAGAAAAGAAAAGAAAAGAAAAGGTCCTATGGCTGGGTGGTAGTGGTGCACACCTTTAATCCCAGCACTTGGGAGGCAGAGGCAGGGGGATCTTTGTGAGTCGAGGCCCACCTGGTCTACTGAGTGAGTTCCAGAACATCTAAGGCTGCAGAGAAACCCTGTCTTGAAAAACAAAACAAAAAGTCACTATGTAACTTTAAAAAAAAAGGGTGTCATACAATGAAGTTCCTCTTTGGAAATGCCCTTTTAGATTTTAATACTAAAAAAATAACCACTGATTTTTATTATTTTAAATCATGTGTGGTTAGGCATGCACGTCTGCATGTTATTGTGAGTTCAGATGCCTGAGGCGACCAGAGTGTCAGATCCCTGGAGCTGGAGCTGTGAGCTACCTGACATGGATGCTTGGAACCAAACTTGAGTCCTCTGAAAGAGCAGCAACTGCTCCTGAATATGGAACCGTGTCTCTCTAGCCCCGGAAAAAGCTTTTTAAAAAGTGTTGGAGGCAGCTGGGCATGGTGGCACATGCCTTTAATCCCAGCACTCAGGAGGCAGAGGCAGTCAGATTGCTGTGAGTTCAAGGCCAGCCTGGTCTACACAGCTAGTTCAGGACAGCCAAGGCTACACAGAGAAACCAGGTCTCGAAAAACAACAAAACAAAGTGCTGGAGGCCTTGGAAGTTTCTGCTAGTTTACACAGTCTACACTCTATCAGCAGGCTACTAATGCTAGAAACACAAACGGCACATCCTGACCTCTTTTTTTTTTTTTTTTAATTTATTTATTATTAAGTATACAGTGCTCTGCCTGTATGTACACCCGCAGGCCAGAAGAGGGCATCAGATTACAGTATAGATGGTTGTGAGCCACCATGTGGTTGCTGGGACTTAAACTCAGGACCTCTGGAGGAGCAGACAGTGCTCTTAACCGCTGAGCCATCTCTCCAGCCCACATCCTGGCCTCTTGATCTTCCTGCCCCCACCTCCTTGGTGCTGGGACTAGACATAATTGTATTACCATATCTGGTTTTATGCAGTGCTACAGAACATACCCAGACCTTCATTAATGTTAGCTGTTTTGCTGTGGTTGTTTGTTTGTTGTTTTTAAAAGCAAGACAGGGTTTCTTTCTAGCGCAGGTGTGGAACTAACTCACCATGTGGTCCAGGGTGGCCTGCTTCAAGTTCCTTAGTGCTACGATTACATTGCTCAGTGGCATGGTTTAAGCACATGGCCTTAAGTTGTCTGCTAGAAATTTAGTTTCCAGGGAAACAGTGTGGGAGACAGCCCTCACGACGGACAAAGCTGTGATGACAAGGGTCCTGCAGGAATGGTGTTTCTCTCTCTCCATCTCCTGCTCTGTGTGGTGCCATCTTGGAAGCAGCCACCAGGCTCTTGCCAGGTATCACATTTCGAGACTTGCCAGCTTCCAGGACTGTGAGAAATAAATTCCTGTTCTTCATAAATTACCAAGTCTCGGGTATTTTGTGATAGCAATACAAACCGACAAAGACATGTGACCAGAAAGATAAAAATATCTGGCCTGAGAGAGCATCTGGGCAGGGAAGAGCCAAGGCTATCTTAAGTGATCCCAGGTGCGTCCTTAGAAAGGTGGTTTAGCAGCTGCGCAGTGATGCACAGCTACTCACCTATCCTCATCTCTTCCTGTGATCAGGAATAGTGGGGCCAGGTCCCAGTCTATGCTCCTCTCTCCAGGGTTCTCTGTGTGAGGCGTTGGACCTACCCAGAAATCACGTGGGGCCTTGCCATAAGAGGAGCCCATTGACCTTCAGAGGCTTGGAGCCCCTGAGATCCGAGTTTCCACGATGGGCTTTACAAAAGTAGGTGCACACAAGTCAAAGCCAGCCGCAGCAAGTGTTTTATTTGTCCTCCGTGATGTTTCAAGTCAGGACATTTCACAAAAATCCAGTAAAGATTTCCCTGGGCTTTGACTGGGTTCTCTCTCAGGATCCCTGCCTCCATCAGCAAGTGCTGCAGGGGGTACTAGGGAGCAGGGCCTGCTAACCACTCACCAAAAGCTGAGAGCTGACTCAAAGACCTCAAAATTCCCTGGCTTTGAGGTCTCTTGTGCAACAATTCTGAAAGTGTCAAGAATAAAAAGAGCTGACAAGTTGATTTGGGGGCAAAGGCCCTTTCTGCCAATTCTGATGACTTGAGTTCTATTCCTGTACTCACGTGGTGGAAGGAACTCATACTGTGAAAGGACAGAAGGACTCCAGTAAGTTCTATGACCATCACACACGCTCTGTGGCACATGTATGCTCCTGTGTGCATAAACTCATTCACAATAAAAATGTAGCCGGGCAGTAGTGAGGTGCACCTTTAATCTAAGCACTCTGGAGGCAGAGGTGGCTGGGAGTTTGAGGCCAGCCTAGTCTACAGAGTGAGTTCTGGGACAGCCAAGGCTACAAAGAGAACCATGTCTTGAAAAACAACAAGCTGGGCATGATGGTGCATGCCTTTAATCCCAGCACTGAGGGAACCAGAGGCAGCAGATCTCTGTGAGTTTGAGGACAGCACAGTGTACAAAGCAAGAGTAGGACATTCAGGGGTAACCCTGTCTGGAAAGAACCAGAGAGACAGACAGAGAGACAGGGAGAGACAGACAGACAGACAGAGAACAACAAAACAAACAAAAATGTAATTTAAAGAAAGTTTTTAAAGAGGATGGTAAGATGGCTTAAGAGCATTTGCTGTTCTCCCCAAAGGACTAGTGTTGAATTCCCAGCAGCCACATCAGGTGGTTCACAATCCCTTGTAACTTTAGCTCTGGGGGATCTGATAATCTTTTTCTTGATTCTGTGGCACCTTCACTCACATGTGCACAACACACACACACACGAAAATAAAAATGAAGCCAGGCAGTGGTGGCACATGTCTTTAATCCTAGCACTCAGGAGGCCGAGGCAGGCGGATCTCTGTGAGTTCGAGGCCAGCCTGGTCTACAAAGCGAGTCCAGGACAGCCAAGGCTACACAGAGAAACTGTGTCTTGAAAGCCAAAACAAAAAAACAAAAAAACAAAAAAAAAAAAAAAAAGAAAGAAAAGATAAGAAAAAAATGCATTAAAAACAAAACAAACAAACAAACAAAAACCAGAAATAGGAAGAGACTCAAAAACCAACTGGTAAGATCTAGTCACTGGACCGAGCAGATGGGGGGACCACCATCTCTGCATTTTAGCCCTTACTTGTACTTGGCTCCTAGTGCCCTTAGCTGAGCTTCTTTCCCATCAGCCTCACACTCAGTGTTTGTTGCTGATGAAGGCCTAGCCCAGTCAGGCGTTCCAATCAGCTGGCTTTCCACCTGAGGTGAGTGTCACTGCTGCAAACCCTTTCGGCAAGCTGTGCCCCAAGCTGTAAATCAGCACATGGTGATGTGAGGACAAGGCTCACCTTTGGCTTCGAATTTTCCTATGAGCTGTGCTCCCATTGCCATGGCGACATTAGACAGGAGACAGGACAGGAGCTTTTGACTCAGTGTCATCCAGTTGTACCGAGGAGCCACGAAGAAGTAGGGGGTGTAGGTGAAGAAGTACAGGAAGCCCCCCCACGGCGGCCGCCATGTTGGCTGTGGGGAGAAGGAGCACAGGGCTGCTGCTGTCAACTTGCCAGAGTGACAGTAGTCCGACAAGGCCCTGCCCCACCCAAACCCCAGCAATGGCGGCCTGCAGCTTCTTTTAGCATTGTTGGGCCCCTCTTGCAGGCTTCTGCCTACCTGAAGCAGTCCACATACAGAAACGTGTACACATCAAACAGCCTGGCGACAGCTGGGTCGCAGAGTAGCAACTAAACTACTACTGCAAGTATGTTTTCAAAGCAGTAAGATTACTTGATAGGGAGCTTGGGAAGTCACAGCGTGCTATGGACTTCCTTGAGACACCAAATTTTAGGGAAAATTTAAAAGCATTTAGTTATTACTAAGAGACATGTAGTTTGTATTTGTAGATTCCAAGCCACCAGAGATCCAAAAGCTACTGGATGCTCTCTCTGTCTGACAGAAGGTGGCATGGGAGAAGACAGCCAAAAACGACAAGTTGAACACAAACTCAAAGAGCAGAAACAGCCCGGAATGTGCCAGCCGTCATG
Source organism: Acomys percivali (assembly GCA_907169655.1). Classification (NCBI taxonomy): domain Eukaryota; kingdom Metazoa; phylum Chordata; class Mammalia; order Rodentia; family Muridae; genus Acomys; species Acomys percivali. The sequence goes on along the minus strand of OU015755.1, from coordinate 61,035,755 downwards.
GGGTGGGGGGTGGGGGGGCCCTGCGAGGAGCTAAGGCTTTTGTTTCTAGTAGCCTCAGCAGCGTACAGTGTGCGCACTCGCCGTCTGCCGATCCCCCTTTGCTCTAAAGCATGCCACCTCTCCTCAGCCTGCAGCAGGTGCTCTGCCTTCATTCACTGTCCAGCTTCTTCCTGGGGTTCCAAGAGGCTCTGCCATGGGCATCACTGTTTGCCTTTCTGTCTTTCCCTCTGACCAGTTATGCTGACCCTCGACCTTTCGGGGATTCTCTCTTCCGACAATGCAGCCTCTGGGTCATCAAAATATAGACCCTTTGACCCCTTAACTGTGCTCAGATCTCCTCAGCATCCCTCAACTTGGATCACCCCAGTCCGCTGGCCGAAGGGGAACAACGGGACTCACCTTTGCTGAAGAAGGTGCTGACCATGAAGCTGAAGGAAATGGAGGAGACTGCAAAACACAGCAGGAAGGCCAGCACCAGGGAGGGGTCGCTGTTCGACAGCACTGCTATGCCCTTCTTCACCTGCAGGATAGGCGGCCAAGTGGCAAGGTGAGGCAGGCAGGGGAGGCAGAAATGGACCAAGAGGGGCCTAAAGGTCCAGGTCACAGGAACACTGCTGGATGGGAAGGGATCCCTGCCTCAGCCAATGGGAAGCCTTGCTATGTCTTCTCCAGCGGTGGAGAGACTTGCCCTGAGGTCAGTGGCCTGAGTGTTGGGGCCTCTGTGCCCTCTTCTTTCCAGAGCCCTCACGGAAGCCACACTTACTTTGACGCAGAACAGCAGAGTCATGAAGGAGACCACGATGAGGAAGAACAGGAAGAACATGAGGAACCAAGCACTCCAGTGTAGCCAGCTGCTGAGCCCCATCATGCGCATGTACTCCTGCAAATGGCAGAAGGCATCACCCAGCCAGGCCACTATGCCGTCGTCTGCATGCTGGTAGCTTTTCCCCACAGCCCCATGTGTGCCAGTCCGCTCACACAAATACAGTGCCATATATAAAGCACAAGGGTAGACCGGGACTCCTATGCTGTAGGGCACACACAGGATCATCCAGCACACAGGAGAGGAAGGAGAAAGCTGTGCCCTGTCACACTAGCTCTTGTCCTGCAGCTCTCAGCCCTGTAGTGTAAGAATCTAGCTAGCTCTTTCCTACCTTTCATCAGTGTCCCATGCTACCCTGTCTGGGAGGCTATCCCCAATAAGTCAATTCAGTATTAATAGCCCTTTCTTCCTAAGTCATGACGGGCTGACCCCTCCCGCAGCCCACTACGTAGCAGGGCCTGGCTTTGCTCTGCTTCATGAAGGCTACCTTCCCACTGGGCCCACTAAGCTCTGTCATGCCAGCAAACGCCTTTCTCTGCTTGTGCCTCATTCAGGCCTGACACAGGTACCCAATAGATGTTAAGCTGGTGAATCCTCTGAGTCCTTCAGGGATGCCCTGTGTGCTGCGGAGCAGATCCAAATTCCCACAGTATGCTCCCAAGTCCTCCCTTTCCTTGAGCCGAGTCCCAGAAGGCACAGGTGGGCAGCAGCCAGAGTCACCCAGCCTGGCTCCTCCCGCCTGTTGGCAGAAAAGACTCTGCAGGCCACACTGACCACACTGATGGCAGCCTCCTGGGCTGTGACCAGTTTGTGGCTGGGGGCATGCGTTAAGAGACCTGGGCATCCAATCACTTGCCTTCCCACTTTGAAAGAGAAGCCCAAAATCCTTTTAGGGAAGGGTACTTCCTGTCTCTGGAGGAACAGGGTAAGATGGTGCATGGCAACTCTGGCCATGCCTTCCTTTCTCATCTGCTTATCAGGACAGGAAGTGCCCTGAGGAAACCCGGCTCCTCACTGACCAATGCTGCCTATGGGTTCTAGGACTCTATAGCTGGACTGCCAGAGGCCAAGTACAGTAAAAAGTCAGCTCTTGGCTGGCAGTGTGGCTCAATCAATGGTAGAGCCCTTGCATTCCTGAGACCTTGAGTTGCATTTCCATCACTGAAATCAAACAAAGCACCCCAAACCAGAAGGGTCTTGGAGGAGCCAGGGGAGGGGAAAAACATAATCAAAATATATTATATGAAAAAATATTAAAGATAAAACCAAAACAAAAGTTAGAAAGCTAATGTAAAACAAAAAAAAGAACAAGTAACGACAACAAAACAAGTCAGGAGTGGGGTGGTGCACACCTTTAATTCCCGCACTCAGGAGGCGGAGACAGGCAGAGCTCTGATTTCAAGGCTACCCTGGTCTACAGAGTGAGTTCCTAGACAGCCGGGACTAAACAGAGAAACCCTGTCTTAAAAAAACAAAAACTAAAACAGAGAAAAAACCCCCAACAACCGAAACGAAATTTCTGGAGTGCTACCTGGAGAGCAGGTAGAAGGCCTGGCCACCGTCAGACCCTCGGCAGAGCAGCCTGCCCACACTGCGGCCTGGATACTACCGTTCCAGCATTGCAGGAAGGAGCCCTGGCTGATGGCAGCAGCTTTGAGTCAGGCCAAATCATTTGCGGGAGTCCTAGGACGCACCACTGTGGCTGTGCCATTCTCAAGCTGACTTGCTGACATACTGCAAAGCCATGCACAGAGGGTTACCTTTAGTTTTCTCTCCTTCTCCTGCACCACAGCCCGGATGATGGTGAGGGAGGTGTAGATGAAGCTCAGGATGAGCAGCAGCGGAAGCTGGTACTGGATGGCAATGAGGAATGGGTCTGAGATGTATGGTGGGAACGGGAACCTCTTGGTGATCACCGTGAGCTTCTGGAACAGCTGCTGTGCAGAGGCGTTGGCGTGGTAACGCATGATGGCTTTGTCTACAGCATGCTGCACTGCCAGGAAGCCTTCACGGATGTACCCTGAGTTCAGAAACAAGAGGACGGCTGTGTCAGGGTGCTGCTCACTAGAGAAGGATGTGCTCTGAACAGACAGGACTTCCATGGGTCCACAGATGTAGGGCCAGAGGAGGTAAAGAGTAATTTCACCCCACTCTATGGACCACTAATAGCATCTGACACTATTCAGTGGCCCCAAAGAGAAGAGAGAGCATGCCTCATATTGCCAGGTGACACGTCTTCATACTTAACCCGCACAAAATCATGATCACATTCATATTTTAAAAACAGCTCGATATAGGACTAGGGAGATAGTTCAGTGGGTCCAAGCACTTGCTACATAAGCACAAGAACCTGGCTTTGAAGCCACAGCACCCTCATAGAGGCTTCCTATGCACGTCTGTAAAGCCCAGCATTCCAAGGTGGAACCAGGAAGATCCTGAGAGCTTATTGGCTAGCCAGCTGAGCCAAAATGGTGAGCTACAGGTCCAGTAAGAGACGCTGTATCAAAGGTGCCAAATGATAACACTGGCCTACCCATGAGCACGGTTGTACACACACATGCACACACACACACACACACACACAAGCACACACTATACACTATATACATGCACAAACCAAACACATTACATATACTACACACC
>OU015755.1:61019487-61030398 GCA_907169655.1 Acomys percivali | reverse complement strand
GAGAGAGAGAGAGAGAGAGAGAGAGAGAGAGAGAGAGAGAGAGAGACAGAGAGAGAGAGACAGAGAGAGACAGAGACAGAGACAGAGACAGAGACACGGAGGGAGGCGTGCGCATAGAGACAGACAGACAGACCGACCCAAGGAGGAAGTGGGTTTAGGATTGAGAAAAGGCAGCCTGAGGTCCCAAGCTCTCAGCCTCACCACAGACTGGGAAATGGGCAATATCCTAAGACACAAAACTGTCTAGCCACCTGGGTTCCAGCCTCTAGAAAAGAAAAAAGCAAAAAAACTAACCACACCCCTAACATAGGCTACCAAGCGCTGCCATCCCTCTGTCTCACTCTGTCTTTATGATCATAGCGTCACTGGTGTGTGACAAGGCCAGTGCAGCAGTAGTTCTCATTAGACACTTCACAGCAGCTCACGCTACCCTTATTGGACAGACAGAAACACTTAGGCCCACATAGCTGGCGAGGGGTTCAGCTGAGCATGGGACCCTGGGAACTTTGTCCTCCAAGTCATGCCTTCCCATGACATTGCTGTTTTCTCTTCAAGTAACTGCCTGCTGCTTGCCCACATATTGTTTTCTCAGGAGACTACCATGGGGCTCAGCAGTTTTCATCATCCTAACTTTGTGGCGACTTGACAGTCTAAGGCGATGTCTCTCAGCCTGAGGACTGAAACTTCCCTGTGGGTCACATATCAGATACTCACATTATGACTCATAAGAGCAGCAAAATTACAGCTATGAAGTAGCAACAAAATAATTGTATGGTTGGGGGTCACCACCACATGAGGAACTGTATTAGAGGGTCGCAGCAGCATCAGGAAGGGTGAGAACCACTGGGCTACAGGCGTGACGCCATCACTCTGTAATCCATCACTTTTTCTCAGGGAGAATGTTTGTGATCATCAGTAAAACCACGAGAAATATTGTTGTGCTGTGGGCTCTCTTGTTCTTTCAGAGTGCTCTGGGGGCATTCTTTTTTTTTTTAATTAAAAAAAAATGTTTTAGCCAGTTGTGGTTGTGCACACCTTTAGTCCCAGCACTTAGAAGGCGGATTGCTGTGAGTTCGAGGCCAGCCTGGTCTACAAAGTGAGTCCAGGACAGTCAAGGCTACACAGAGAAACCCTGTCTCAAAAAAAAAAACCCCCCCCCCCCCCCCGCCGGGGACAGGGTTTCTCTGTGTAGCCTTGGCTGTCCTGGACTCACTTTGTAGACCAGGCTGACCTTGAACTCATAGATATCCACCTGCCTCTGCTTCTCGAGTGCTGGGATTAAAGGTATGCACCACCATGCCTGGCCATTAAAAAAAATAAATCTTTTTTTACATGAATAGGTATTTTGCAGCATATATGTCTGCGTACCATGTACATGCCTGGTCAACTGGAATGGGCATTACATATGGCTGTTAGCGGCCATGTGGGTCTTCTGGAAGAGCAGCCAGTGCTCTTAACCTGAGCCATTTCATCATCCCTGGGACACTATCAGTGAGTCTTAGGCATGGGCATCTTGGGACAAAAGTAGGATTAGAAGTGATCTGCCATGTGCTGGTGTTGTAACCTTCCCACTTACCCCAGTAGGCTTTCATGGATTTCTAAACAACCTGGAACAGCCTTTCACAGGTTTAGACCACCATGCCTGGTTTATGACATTTTCCTTTTGTCAACTATTGCAAATGTTGGTGATAGGACTTTTTCTTTTGGGGGAAATTTTTGAATTTGTACATACTGAAATCTCTCAGTCTTGTCCTCTAAGATTTAAAATTTTTCTTAAAATAATTTTATGTGTCTGGGTGCTTTGACTGCATGTTTGTCTGTGCACCACATGAGTGCTTGCTGTCTGTAGAGGACAGAGGACACATTAGAGTTCCTGGAACCAGACCTACAGGTATCAGACGCCATGTGGGTGATGAGAATTCGCCCTAGTCCTGTGAACCATCTTTCCAGGCCCAGACTTCTTTTTCTTTCTTTCTTTTTTTCTTTTTTGAGACAGGATCTCTCAGCTGGCCTAAAACTTACTACGTAGAACAGGTTGATCTCTAATGCATAGGAATCCGCCTGCCTGTGCCTCCCACTGCTGACACTCAAGGCATGTATCACCATGCTTGGCTTAAGGGATATTTTTCTATTGCTTTCAAGAAACAAGACAGGCTTGAGGAACTACAGCCCAGCAGTTGGTTGCCATGGGCAACTGGTGTGATTGATGGCTGCGTGATAGAGCTCCGGATCTACTGAGCAGCACACAGCCTCTCCCGGCCACACCTCTCCTGCTCATCCTAATTCATTTCCCACACTTAAAGACCTGTACCAAAGCCTTAGCGTCTCTCACCCGGCTCGCCGCCATCAGGGGATGAAGGCTCCCTTGGTCCCGGGCTTGGGAATCGAGGAAACAGAGAAGTGGTGCGCCAGCCTTCGGTCTCCTTTAGAAAAACATTTCCCGTCTGGGTCCACATGTAATTTCTCCGTGTGCAACTGAAGCGTAGGTGGTATTTCACCTGTGGAAACAGAATTGACAGCCAAGCGTTTCGAAGGGTCCAGATTGTACGGTTTATGCCTGAGAGCCATAAGGGGGTTTCCTCACTAGAGTGGTGTTACCAGGAACTCAACATGTCCTGCCCTGAAATTACCCTATTTTGCCTCAAAGTCTCAGAGGAGTCTTTTTTTTTTTTTTGTTTTTCGAGACAGGGTTTCTTTGTGTAGCCTTGGCTGTCTTGGACTCCCTTTGTAGAACAGGCTGGCCTCGAACTCAGTGATCTGCCTGCCTCTGCTTCCTGAGTGCTGGGATTAAAGGCGTGCGCCACCTTGTCCAGTAATATATTTTCGATGCCACATATGCAGGATCAATGAAGTGAGACAGTGGCTCAGTTTTATTAACACCCAGAAAGCGAAGACCTTCCTTTATCTCTTTAGACACATTTAAGCCCAAAACATATGCTCTTTTCTTCCCTATCCTAGTTGGTTCTATTTCAAGAAGACCAGAGGACCTTTTGTAAAACCCAAAAGTGAAAGGGGCCTGAGGATGGAACGGGGCGGCGCGGCGCACACCTCTAATCTCAGCACTCGGGAGGCAGAGGCAGGTGGATCACTGTGAGTTTGAGGCCAGCCTGGTCTGCAAAGCAAGCCCATGATAGCCAAGGCTACACAGAGAAACCCTGTCTCAAAAAACCAAAAAATTAAAAACAAACCCCCCTCAAAAAAGGGGGAGGGGGAAAGGGCCTGAAACAATTGTCTAGGGGTGGGTAGATTTAAAAAGCTGCTCTGGGTTGAGGAGTTAACATCATCAACCTCCCTCAGTGGGGACTGAATATCATACTGGTCCCAAAGGACAATCTGGTGACTACTCTCAGGCAGGTGGGGGTTAAGGAAAAGTATATTTGCAGGTGTAGTGGGTTCCAAGGGGACACTGAGGCTTAGCACTGTGTGTGTGCGCGCACGCGCATGCGTGTGTTTGTGTACGTGTGGTGAAAGCCTCACCGCCAGTGGCAGGGGGTCCTGGCTGTGGTTGAAGGTGTGCTCAAATACGACAGCTGCCAGCACGTTGGAGGAGTGGTTGTCATACCGAATGTAGTCCTCAAAGTCCTTCTCGGAGGGAAAGCCGTGCACTGTGGATGAAGCAGGAAGCCACATGTTGCCCAATCATCCCTGCCCCTTCCAAAGCCTGGCAATGCGAGGGCACTTCAGATAAAAGACAGCATACGGACAAGGTCGCCGAAAGCTCTGGAAACCCTCAAAACTAGAGTGGCTTCTGTCTTGGCAGAGACTTAGGCTGCTGAGGATTGCAGAACTGCCCAATGGGGCTAAGCATTGACAGCAGTCATCCTTACTGCTACAGTCTGAACCGGGGGGGGGGGGGGGGGAGGCCGGCAGCAGGGCCAAGTCACAGAAAACTGTAGCCGAGCAGGGCCAGGGGCCGCAGTCTATGGCAGCCATAGTGCTCTCCTCATCCCCACTCCTCGTGCCCCAATCACGACAAGCTTTATTTTTATGTTTTTTATTACCATTATATTTAGACAGGGTCTCTCTCTATAGTCCACAGCCCTGGCTATCTTAGAACTCATAATGTAGACCAGGTTATCCTCGAACTCACAGAGATCCACCTGCCTCTGCCTCCCAAGTGCTGAGATGACCCCTGCCCCCCATCATGCCTCCTTTTCTATTCAGAGTTTTGCTGTAATCATTCAGTGGGGTAAAACAAGCCATGGGAAGTACGTGCCAACAGGCAAAGGGGAAAGGAACAATAGTTTCATCTTGAAAGGAAAGATGTAGAAAAGAAGACTAGCACACATTACCTGGGCAGTCTTTCCACAGGCCTCCAGTGGCTTTACTCGGAGCGGTCTCCTTGAAACCCATCCCAGGAAGGTTATTTGTACTGTATACTCAAACTGTGCTCCGCTCTCAGAATTAAACAGCTTTCCTGGACTGAGTCCACCTGCCTGCCTCTGTTCTCACAAAGTGTGACCACAGAGCTTGATATCACCGCCACTGCCACACATTTCTTCACTGGGCCCCTCAGCACTGGACAGAGGGAAGGCCAGGCCCTTGAGTCTCATTTTTTGTGATGAGACAAGGCAGCCCAGGGGTTAATAAACGTGAACGGCCAACAAGACGGGTCACTGAGTGCGGACTCAGCTTTTCCTGCATCCAGCAGTCTGAATTCTACGCACAGCTAGAAGCAAGCAAGCCCCAAGAACCCTGCTACCCTCCCCCTCCCCGGGTCTCACCTCTCATGTTGATCACTAGCTCCCTTTTCACCGTCTCGGTGATGGTCCTGGCAGCATCGCTGCGGGAAGGGACGTAGGCGAGCTCCCAGCTATCCCCGGGTGGCGGGAAGGAAAAGAAGAGGGGCAGCTCTTGGATGGACTGGTCTGGGTAAACAGTGGCATTGGGCACATTCTCTGACTGGATCTTCAAGCGAAGCCAAATCAGGATCCCAGAAAACAGCAGGGGCAAGAAGAGTTCCAAGACGGTCACCAGAACCTTCCGCTTCTACAAGAGAAACGACCACCCTGTTGACAGCGGCATCCTTGAGGGCCCTCCCTGAGGGATAACCTGGATGACCGTTCCTTAGGCCTGACCTCACCTTCAGAGTGTAGTTCTTCCAGAGCAGGAGCGCCAGCTGCCGCAGCACTGCCATCCTCCCGCAGGCTCAGGGCCAGCACCAAGCAGAGGCCCAAGACTTAAAGATGGAAAACAGTGCCATGAAAACACACACCATGGCTACCTGAGGAATCGCAGGGCCCTTTCCTCTGTATTTTCTCACTTTCCTTTCTGCCACCTTAACCCTCAAACACTCCCTCAGAGGAAGGCATGCCGTCTGATGCCCCAAACACACCCTCCTGTGTGTCCAGAGAGTGCACACACTTTTGGGGCAACTGCTGTGTTTCTCCACATGCTTTATTACATCGTATTTATTTATTTTTGTATGTCTCCACGTACAAATGCCGTGGCATACATATGGAGGTCAGAGAACAACTACTTGGACTTTGTTCTCCCCTCCCCAGCGCGTGGGCTTGGAGGGTCAGGTTTGGAGGCGAAGGCCCTTCTCCGCAGAAGCTCTCTCGCCCACCCAACAGCAAGCATTTCATGTGCTCTCCAACTGCTGCTGTGGTGTTTATTACTGGACCAACACCACTCAGATGCTGTAGTTACTATGTACATCTGTTACGGTAACTTGTATCTGTTTGACCTACTACCATAGCAAAATATTCTGACTTACAGAATTCCCACCCTGTTTGTTTGTTTATTTATTTTATTTTATTTTATTTGGAGACAGGGTGTCTCTGTTTAGCCCTAGCTGTCCTGGAACTCTCTTTGTAGACCAGGCTGGCCTCGAAATCACAGCAACCTGCCTGCCTCTGTCTCCTGAGCGCTGGGCTCAAAGGCGTGAGCCCTGGCTTTACTCTTAACCGATATAGAACCAGTAAAAGGAAACTCAAGGCTGGAAAGGGGGCTCAGCAAGCAAAAGTGCTTACAGCCAAACCTGAGAACCAGAGTTTGGTTCCTGGGACACAGGTAAAGATGGAAGGAGGGAACTGACTCCTAAGTTCCACACACGTACCATGGCGTGCCCATACACACACAATAAACTAACCAACTGAAATGAAATGAAAACTCAACTTAGTGTCCTGGCTACAGGTCGTTCTTAAGACTTGTGAGGACTGTGGGGAGGAAGGGAAAAGCAGAGAGCTAGGACTGGGGCCTTCGATGGCCTTGGAGCCCAGTGGTCAGGCAGCTGTGTAAGTGACAGTAATCAGACACTAATCCTTCCTTGAATGGAAGGGCCAGTTTTTCCTCTTCCTATTACAAGTACTGGAAGCCACGTTTCCCTCAAGACCAGCCTCCCTTTCCCTCACATCCCCCTTACTAGGATAGGCTCTTGCTATGTAGTCCAGGCTGCTCTTGACCTCACAGTGATCCTCTGCCTCAGCCTCCTGTCGGAATTATAGGCACCTGCCATCACCCCTGGCATAAGAAAATGCACCCTAAAGGCATCTCCCCTATATTACATATAAATGTTAACATTTAATTCAGGAACCCACAACCGGAGGGAAACATCTGCTAAAAGTTTATCAAACAAGTGATAGTGAAACCAAAACTGAGGAAGGTTGTCACTTTAGACTCCATGCTGCTTCCCGAGAGGACGGAGTTCAATCCTCAGCATCCACATCAGGCGGCTTACAACGGCCTGGAAGTCCAGGTCCAGGGAATCCAACACCTGGAGCCTCTGAGGGCACCTGCACTCAACAGTGCGAACACAAACACATGCACACACAATTAAAAAAGAGAAATCTAAGCCCAGCACAGTGGCACACACCTGTAATCCCAGCACTCGGGGAGGCAGAGGCAGGTGGATCTCTGTTAATTCGAGGCCAGCCTGGTCTACACAGCAAGTCAAGGACAGCCAAGGCTACACAGAGAAACTCTGTCTTGAAAAACCAACAGCAATAAAAAAAAAACCCTAAACATCTCGAAAACAGATGTTAAACATTAGCACTAAAAATCTTAACCTCTTAAAACATACACTAATTTATGCATGAAGATGGTAAAGAAATTTCACAAATTTAAAATATGGAATGTTTTTGAGACAGAGTCATGCAGTGTAGCTCAGGTTGCCCTCAAACTTGTGCTAACAGCTCCTGATTAAGGCAGGAGCCACCATACCCACTTCTAAAACATGAAGAAAAAAAAAAAAAAGCTATGGCAATTCAAAGTGTTACTAATTGGCAACTTGGTAAATTACCTCAAAACTTTTATAATTTTAATTTATAAGGGCTCCAGGTGAGGTTTGTCTGTTATAGCATGTATGAGTTGGGTATTCTACCCACAACAACAAATGTACGAATAAGTGTATTTTTATTTTTATTTTGTTATTATAATTTATTCACATCCCGATTGTTATCCCCTCCCTCTGATCTTCCAGTTCTCATCCTCCCTCCCTCTCCCACCCTTTTCCCCTCCCCTAGACCTCTGAGGGGGGGGCCTCCTCCCCCACTATCTGATCACAGTCTATCAGGTCTCATCGGGGTAGCCTGCATCCCCTTCCTCTGTGTGTCCCCAAAGCCGCCCCGCCAAGGGGCAGTGATCAATCACAGGCACCAGAGCTCAGTCAGAGGCAGCGCCCTCTCTCCCGCCTCCCCACACACAGAGCATGAGCCGTCCATCAGCTACGTCTGAACAGGGGGTCTAGGTACTCTGTGTGCACTGACCTTGGTTGGTGCATCAGTTTATGCGGGGCCCCCTGGGAAGTATATTTTTAAAACTTCAACAAAGCCAGGCACAATAGCACACACCCTTTAATCCCAGCACTCAGGAGGCAGAGGCAGGTGGGTCTCTTGAGTTTGAGGCCAGCCTGGTTTACTGATCAAGTTGCAGGACAGCCAAGGCTACATAGAGAAACTCTGTCTCAAAAACAAACAAACAAACAAAACCCAAAACTCCACCAGGCTAGGGGTAGTGATGCATGCATGCCTTTAATTTCAGCACTTGAGAGGAGACAAAAGCAGGCAGATCTCTGTGAATTTCAGGCCAGCCAGGACTACATAGTCTGAAAAACAAAAAACAAAACAAAACAACAAAAAAACCAACCCATAACCACCAACCACCAGCAATAAACCTCCTACCAATAAGGCCTTAAAAACAACTATAGATGACTGATAAAAAGGGGCAGTGATTTAATGACATGGTAAATCCTGAGGTTATTTTTTAATGTTATTACATTTTTACTTATTTATTCTGTGTGTGTGCTGTTTGTAGGCGCAAGTCAGAAGACCCCTTAGGGAGCCTGTTCTATGTGGGTTCTGGAGGTCAAACTCAGGCCATCAGGTTTAACAGCAGTGCCGTTACCCACTGAGCCATCTCTCCCTCCCTGACCTGTGTTTATGAAAGGCTGCCATAAACAGTGCAGCTGAGAACGGGACCAGGTGGCTCTGGTTCAAGCCGATCCAGACCAGCTGAACAAGATGAATTTTCTCCCTCCACCAGAGAGGGCTATGCAAAGGTCGCAGTTCAAAGGGCTTTGCGGCTCAGGACGTAACTCAGGTTGCAGCCTGCTTGCCAGGGAGGCATGCAGGACGCTCTGGGCTTAATCTCAAGCCCTGCATAAAAGGGCACGATGGCAAATGACTGTAATCTTAGCACCTGGAGTCCGGATTGTCAAGTGCTCAAGGTCATCCTCTTGCACCACACAGCAAGTTCAAGGCCAGCCCGAGCTACATGAGAGCCCGTCTCAAAAAGGAAATAAAAATAATCTTCTGGCTAATGAAGTAGATGGTTCCTCTTTCAGCTAACGTCCAAGAATATAAGCGCTCTCTTGTTTGTTCCCATTCCCTGCGGGCCCAGAGAGCAGCAAAGAACACACGTTCACCTCGGCAGCCTGCAGAGGCAGCACCAGAAACTGACCTTAGTCGCAGGCGAGGTTGGCTGACGGTGTTCCTCCAAGTCTACAGGTGAAGTGGCCTGAAGTGGCCTGGTGACAGCAGCACTACGCAGAGGACTCCGAGGTGGAGGTGGTGGGTCCCTGGAGAGAAGCAGTAGCCCTAGGGAGCAGGGACACTGAGGTCTCGAGGGACATCTGGAGGGACCTGTGACTCACAGGCATGACTCTCTGGTACCTTCGGGTAGATAGATGAAGGGTGCTTAGGCATGATTTCCAAAGTAACCACAGAATACCTTTCACCAAGTTAAAAGCGGAAAGAGTACAAAATGTGTTCTGAGTCTGTTTTCGGGGAACAGGGACTGCTGATCAGCAGTAGAGCCATTTGTCTAACGTTCAGAAGGAGCCTGGCTCAATCCCCGCCAGCAACGCACAAAGGAGGGAACCTTAGTAAAACAGAACAGCTCTGACAACAGGGATTTACAGCAGGAATATTTTCAGTGGTGCCAGGCACGTTACGTTCACGGCCTCCTGAGGTGGCTCTGGTTCCTGAGTATTAGCATCCTTGACAGATGGAGACCAAAAGGAAGTACTAGCTAAGAAACTTCGAGTTAAGCTGTGTCAGTGCTCGAACCTCAGCCTGTCTTGGCCTCTAAATCTGAGCCCTTAGCCTCTGCACGCCTCTATCTTTTATATATAGGATATATATTATATACATTATATATTTATAAGTAAAGTATGTATTTATGTTTTCTATTCTAGACACATTGAACGTGCCTTTAGCATTTTTATCTCTCCTAGAATGCAACATTATAGTCAGCCCCACCGGCTCTTCAGCGCTTTAATTTTCTCCCACTGTTCCCCAGTGCCCTGCGTATTGCTTTGTCCTTGACAAGCCTTATCTGAACACTTGTGCATGTTCTGTTTGAGCAAAGGCATTTAAAGGGGGGGGGGGGGATCCTGGAATTACAAAATCTGGAACACTTCTTGGTTACGAAAGCGAGTGTGGGCAAGGGAAGGAAGTTAGAGTTAGCACTTCAGTGGCACAGATGAGTACTTAGAAGTGGTGACGGCCAAGATCTGAGACTAACCTCAGGGCAGGCGACAGCTGCCAGCTACTCTAAGGCAAACACCAAGACTCATTTGGTCACTTTAACCCTCCACCCCCTGCAAGAATCCTATGAGAATGTCCCACTGAAGAGGGCTCAGTTTGCCCCTGAGAAAACAATCAGAAAAAGAAGGCAGCCCCTCACTCCCAAAGGCTTGTTTGCTTCCAGTTAAGAGACCAAACATTGCACAAGGCAATGAGTGTTTCAATGTTGGTATTCCATGTGGATGATCCAATGGGTATAAAGCAAGTGCTGATTTCTGAGAACTCGGCTGGCAGACTGAAGGAGTCCTGTCAATGGTCTTTCTCACAACTGCTCTTAGCTTAGGGACTAGGGCCATGCATTCCATGAGCACTGTGGTGCCTCTGCTCAGCAGCATGCTGGAAGGACCCCCACCAGTGACAGGATTGAAATCAGGGCCCCATTGGCACCAGGTGAGAACTCCACCACTTAGCTCTACCATGGTAGCTTCCCTGAGCCTCGTCATCTGATTCTTTGTACCACATAAATGTCTGCAAGCATGGAGCAGAAGGTGCTAAGGGGCCTTCAGAACCACAGAGTAAAGCTGCACAGGGACATGGTGTCAGGCAGAGAACCCACTGTGCCATGTGTTTGTCATGGCCCCAGCACCAATGTACCTCCCTCCATAAAGTCACAGGCCTAAAGAAGAAAGGAACCTTGATAAAGCCATGAACAGGCTGAGATTGTTCAAAGGGACTGATGGCATGGTGCGTCACATACTATCATAGGTATGTGACACACACACACAGGAATGTGTCCTACTGGGCAGCGTGGCCACACTCAGTGCCCTTCCTTCAGCATGAGGAATCACTCTGCCCTACTTGAGATGCTCTTAGGAAAGCATTCTATTACCAAACTGGAGAATTCCCAGCAGCCAGCCAGGACCAAAGGGATGGGGGGGGGGGG
>OU015755.1:60971751-61009741 GCA_907169655.1 Acomys percivali | reverse complement strand
CAGGACCAGGGCACTCACGGACCCACTCACCAGGACCAGGGCACTCACGGACCCACGCAGCTGTGGCGGTCTGCACAAAGTCAAGCTACTCAACATTCTATATTGGAGGGGAAGGGGCTCAAGGAGCTAAGGACAACCAATGGCTTCTGAAGGAGGGTGAGTCAGTTTTCTTGAAGAGTGTGGCTTCTTGCCTGGCATAATGGACCACATCTTTAATCCCTACATTCCGAGGCAGAGCCAAGCAGATATCAGCGAGTTGGAGGCCAGCCCGGTCTGTAATAGTGAGTTTCAGGACAAACCGAGCTACACCATCAGACTCTGTCTCAGAGAAGTGTGGCCCCTGATAGGTTGACTTGACTCCAGGGATCAAGCCACACTCAGGAGATAAAATTGGATTTATAAATTGGATTTAATGAGTTATTAAAGGAAAAGACTCAGCATCAGGTTATATGGGACGTAGAGTGCATCTGGAAGGTATTGGGGAAAGAGAGGAGATGGATCTGATTAAATGCACTGTATGAGATTCTCAAAGAATTAATAAAAATACAGTTTTTAAACCCAGAAGAATTTAACATATAAAGGAAAACATTTAATTTGGGCTGGCTTCCGGTTTCAGAGGTTTAGTCTGTTATCATCATGGTGGGAAGCATGGCAGCGTGCAGGCAGTCATGGTGCTGGAGGAGCCCAGAGTTCTACATCTTGATCCGTAGCAACAGAAGGACCCTGGGCATAGCTTGAACATAGGAGACCTCAAAGCCCTCCTCCCACAGTGATACTCTTCCTCCAACAAGGCCACACCTACTCCAACAGGGCCACTCCCTACGGACCAAGCATTCACCCTCATGCGTCTATGGGACCATTCCTATTCCAACTACCACAAGAACCAACGCCACAAAATTATACTGTGACCTCCACATGTACTTGCCATCACATATTTACACAATAATTAATAAGAACTACTCTCTCAGCTGAGTGGTAGCGCACATCTTCATCCCCCGCATTTGAGAGGTAGAGGCAGGCCAGTCTCTGAGTTTGAAGCCAGCCTGGTCTACAGAGTGAGTTCTGGGACAGCCAGGGATACACAGAGAAACCCTGTCTCAGAAACAATAGAAAACAAAAAACAAGCAAACAAAAGGAACTACTCTCACCTCCTCAGCATTACTGCTGTCAGCCTTCCCACCATAGGTTCTAAACTGAATAACAACAACAAAAGCCAGGGTTTCTCTGTGTGGCCTTGGCTATCCTGGAACATGCTGTGTAGTCCAGGCTCTCCTTGAGATCTGCCTGCCTCCTGCGTGCTGGGATTAAATGCATGTGCCACAACTGCCCAGATAGAAAACTACGCCTTTTGACTAATGTTATTTCTTGTGTTTCTCTCTCCTGCTCATATGTTTGCCGAATGGCTGAGTGGTTGGAGAAATAGGCTGGAATCGACATCTCCTTAGGTAGATGGGTGATGGCAACACTTGCTCTCATGGCCAGCTGTTATTCACTGACTGGATTTTTCGCTTTGCAGTTCTAGGCTTTCCTTCAGTGCCTTTATTCGAAAACTATATAATTAATGATCCCAAGTCTTTCTACGTACTGGTGGGAATTGTTTTTGACCATATCTTCAACAGCAGCAACGAACCTTTGCCGCTTGTGGTAAGAAAATCTTTCCTATAGCATACTGACTACACCCTGAGTATGGGTTAGGCAGGCTGATCTACCCCTCAGCTTTCCTCTACGGTAGCTTTGTTGTTTTATTTGCAGAGGAAGTGAGTGACTATTACAGGCTTATATTTTACAGCCCTCTCCGTTATTGCATTCAGACTGTTTGAGAGATCTGGTCTGAGCAGTCTCTGTCTTCAGTACAGGACAGGGAAGTTACTAACATTTCTGCTCCAGTCTCTGTTTCATTACCGGTGTAACAAAGTTCTAATTAGTGCCTGGCTTATGACTTGGTTTTCAGGATTATGCGGGTAAAGTGCTTAGAACAGAGAAGCTGGGTAGATGAGGAGCAAGAATTTTCCAGGTGGATCGGCTAATTGTCTTGTTTGTTTGTTTGTTTTGTTTTTTGAGACAGGGTCTCTCTGTGTAGCCTTGACTGTCCTGGATTCACTTGGTAGACCAGGCTGGCCTCGAACTCACAGAGATCCACCTGCCCCTGCCTCCTGAGTGCAGGGATTAAAGGGATGTGCCATCACAGCCCTGCTCAGCTAATTGTCATTACTACTCACCTCATAGACTAAGTATGGTAGCTCTAGTGTGTGGCTAAGGGAAAAGCAGGGTGGTATACAAGAATATGTGATTTATGTTTCGCAACGGGTAGAGCACTCGTGTGTGGCTTCTGCGCTGTGTAGGCTGTTTAATGACTTTTAGAACTTGCACTGTGATTAATTTTAAAAAGACCCAACGGTATCTTATAAGCATGTGTTAAAAGCACACATATGTCAGAAACCACATGTGTAACCCTACAGGCAGCTGATGGCTCAGAGGCAGTTGTTAACATCCCCCTTTCACAATGAGGCAGCTGAGGTATAGTGAGTAAGTGAGATGAAGCATCTTTCCCAGGGCAGACAGCAGTTCCATAAGAAATTTGGAGCTGAGGTCTAGGTGGCCTGGTTCCAGAGTGTCTTAGAGCCCATTGCTCGTTTCCCAGGTTGGTCCCAGGGAAGATACACATACAGATACAGAGAGATACAGGGAAGACCATTGTGTGGCTCTAGGAGGGACTCCTGCCTGGGTGGGCCTTTCCTCCAGTTAGAATGAAAGCCAAACAATTCTGCCAAGTCCTGTACCATTGCCAAGTCCTGGGAGCTCATGGCCAAATGTTTTCTCCTTGTTTTTTCACAGGTTAAGTATGACCTGCGCTTTAGTTATGTCCAGAGGAACTTCATATCACCGCTGAGGCATTTATTTTTTCAAGAGGAGATGGAAGGCTGGTGCACAGCCTTTCTTTACCCTCCTAATCTAAGCCAAGAGCCCCGGGAATTTACGTACCCTGATGGGGGAAACCCTGGTGAGGAAACTCTGAAGCTTGTCACATTACCATGGGCACAGCCACTTTGGCCCTGTGCCACTCATGTGTGATACTGCTTTGCTCACTGAATGCTCGCCAAAGTTAGCCTTTCAGTAGCAGTCCAAGGAGCAGTCTTTGGAAAATGTGGCGGTCAGTAAAACGCTTGTATTCCAGCGTAAGTTAAAGCAGCAGGTGGGTACGTACATTGTTTGTTATGACGTTGAACTGCTTGAAGGAATGAAAGCATTTTACAAGAGCAAGGGGTATAGGTTTCCGGGTTAGTAACTTTTTTTCTTTATTATCTTTTTTCTTTTCATTTTAGGGAAGTTCCTGCTGGGCTGGGGGTGTGCCTCAGTGGTACTTGCCTGGCATGCACCAAACAGTTCAGGCTCTAGCACTGCCAAAGCGAGCATGTGCTGCTGATCGTTAGGGATGCCGTGTTGGAATCCACCTTTGGTAGAATGGTAGCTTCCAAGGTTACCGCCAGGAAAGGCATCCTGTCCACACGTCCCGCTTTCTGTCATACTAGTCTCAGCCTGACAGTGTGGTGAGGGACCAGAACCCAGCCATGGAATCTGGCACACACCAGTGCACTTCCCGGAGCACAGCCACCTGCTCCCCGTAGCTCTCAAGTAGCCTGTTGGGAGCCCGTGGGCTTTCCCTGTGTTTCTTGGGCAGCACACATGTAGGGCCAGAGTGGAACCATGATGAGTATAGCAAGAATGGCCAGTTATTTAGTGACGACAGAGCCATCATCATGAAAGAAACACGACTCACAGTTTATGAATATGCAATGTTTACATGACCTCTTTCCCACCTGTGAGTAACACTCTTGTCTTTCTGCCCTCTTCCCCAAACCATACAGTTTTGGGGACCAAACCCAGTGCTTTCCACAGAACAGGACAACACTCTACTACTGAGCTGTATCTCCAGCCCTGTTCTATTGTTTGTTTTCTTTTCCACTACTAGGGACAGAGCTCAGTGTCTCACATACACTAGCAAGTGTCCTACCAGCAAGCTGCCTCCCAACCTGTTCTATTGTCTCTCTCTCTCTCTCTCTCTCTCTCTCTCTCTCTCTCTCTCTCTCTGTCTCTCTCTCTATCAGGCAGGCTCTCATGGAGCCCAAGCTGACCTGAAACTCACTGCGGAAGGCAAGGATAACCTTGAATTATTGATGCGCCTGCTGCCACCTTCCAAGTCCTGGGACTGCAAGCCTGTGTCATCACACCCAGTCTGTTATATTGTTTTGAACACCCATCCTGCTCAACAAGTGTTCCATTTATCCGTGTCTAACCTGCCTCACTCACTACCCACCAAGCACACTGTTTTCCTTTTGATTTGAT
This sequence comes from Acomys percivali, assembly GCA_907169655.1. Classification (NCBI taxonomy): domain Eukaryota; kingdom Metazoa; phylum Chordata; class Mammalia; order Rodentia; family Muridae; genus Acomys; species Acomys percivali. The sequence goes on along the minus strand of OU015755.1, from coordinate 61,005,397 downwards.
GAAGGAGGAACAGTCAACTATCTATACTGCTGCGGCCTGCCTGTCTGCCCGCTCGCCTGCCTGCCCACTGTGCTATCACATGCTCACAGTCTCAGCCCTGGGAGGCAGAGACTGGCTGATTCCTGGGGTCAGCCTAGCCTAATTAGCGATACCAAGATCCCAGTTGTTGGCTCTGTTTCTTAACAATTAAGACTTTATTGTACAATCCAACAATCCTATACAAGAGGGGAAAGGGGTTAAAGGGAAACAAGAGTAAACCTTCTGGTATCTTCCACGGGACAGGTCCCCAGGTGTCTCTGGCTTGCACGCTGGTCTGGCCTATAAGCTGGTCTCTCCCCAAATCCACATGCAATCCTGCTCCAAAAACTGCAGCCTTCTCTCTCCTCCACCTGGGTCTCTCTCGGGCCGTTCCGGTCTGGGTCAGGATCCCTGCCCCCATCGATGTTCGATTAGAAACACAATAGCCCGGCTGGAGTCCCCAGGTCCGCCTCCTGAATTTCAGACCCAGGATGGCTCCATTCAGTCTATCACCATGTATACGTGGTGTTTCCTAGGGGCAAAGCCCGCCAAGACTGCTTTCACCTGGGGCAAAGCTTACAGTCCTTCCCACACCCAGTGAGAGACCCTGTCTCAATAACAAGGTGCCTGAGCAAGGCTTTTCGGGAGGCAACACGGAAGGATGGCCTCTACCCTCCACACGCATGGAGGTGGTGGCAGGCAGAGGGCGTTCCGAACACATGACCCCTGCATCGGCTGATAGGTCATTTGATTTTACTTGCTCTTTCTGCATCCTTAGACCTCTCTTTGGTTCTAATCCCATCCACCTTGCCCATCCACAACTGGCAGGAGAAAACTAGCCGCCTCTTCTTTCAGCTCTCATAGTCTTAGCTGGCTGTGCCAATCTCTACTCGTTTCCCACTCTGGAATCATGCCCTTCCCCTCCCTGTTTTGCTCAGGGTACGGAGATAACATTAAAATCAGAAGGTGAGGTGTTCCTAGGATCTCCTCTGTCCTGAGGGATAACGTATGGCTCTGAAGCTGGGTAGCAATGCCTAGACACCATAACCCTTCTCTGCAGGGAGCTCTGTGCTGACGTTCTGGAACTTTCCAGTAAGCATAAAGGGGAGTTTCTCTTAGTGTCTGCTTTCTGTCATCTTGTTGTCTGCTATGGAAAGGAACATAACTGTATCTAACAGGGCAGACATCCCTCTTGGGACCCAGTTTCCCTGGACATGCATATACCATGATGGCCCCCAGCTCCCTCTCTGGCAATTTCAGACTTGTGGAGAAGTAATGGCGTATCACTGAGATGCTCTTTCCTTCACATGAAGCAACATGTTCCTGAGTGAGGGCCCACAAAGGACACATGTTTCAATTCATTTAGGTGTCTTGGCTTCCTTATTTGTGTGTGAGAGGTTGAACATGAACACCAATTAAACAATTAACTATTCTCCTGAAGTTGATCATCAACACCTCATGATGGGATGGCCACACAATCGTCTTGAAGCCTTGGGCCTGCATCCCACCTACTGGAATCCAAGCCCGAGCACTCAAGTACCTACTCTTGATTCTAGACAGTATCCTATAATTGGGGTAGTGAAAACACTGTTACAAAACAAACAACAATACACAGCAATATCCAGGACTCATCACCAGCAATTTATCCTTCCCTCTTCCAGTTTGAAAAATCTAGATGTCTGCCTTTGTCTAGACAATGGAGCTCAGTGGTCACCTCTACCACAGGGCTAACCTACTCTTCCCTGAAGGCCGGTTGCCCTTGCCCGGAACTAGAGCAGATCTCCCACTCGGGGGGCAGGGATCCTGGCACCCCAACTACACTGCTGAAATGAGGGTTGCTTATGATATGGACAATGTTTGTGGCTTGCCAGCAAAATACAGAAACTTTTTTTAAATATAAAAATAAAAATACAGAAACTTAATCCTTTAGTTAGTCAGCAATCAAGCCAATCAGAAAGTCTGTGTCTTCCAAGTGCTTTGAGTTTAGCATGCTGTGTCTACTGGACCATCAATGCTACAGAGCAGGTGCTCTGCCCACAGAGCCAGAGGGTGAAGGGAGAATGTGGGTCTCATGCCTTGTTTTCCTGCCAGAACCCATTTCCTGGTCATTGCTCCATTCCCGAGGCTCTCCAAGGTAGCTCTTCTCTGTTCTCCATGCTGTCTCATAAGGCTTCCAGGAACACCTTCTGGCTGCTGTCTGTCTGCATGTCCAGCCTGGATCCACCTGGATTTCCAGTCACTTCAGTCTTTGCTCTTATGCTTGGTATTCTGGTTTCTTGTAGGATACAACAAAGAAGGCTTCCTGGCAATCCAGCACGCAGTGGACAAAGCCATCATGCGGCACCACGCTCCCAGTGCCACACTCAGCATGTTCAAGAACCTCAGTGTGCTGCTGCAGAGATTCCCGCTGGGGCCCCACGTCCAGGACCCATTCCTGGTGGTCCTTCAGAATGAGTTCCCTCTGCTCCTCATGCTCAGCTTCATTTGTGTTGAGCTCATAATCATCAATTCCATTGTCCTGGAGAAGGAGAAGAAACAGAAGGTAACCCTCTCCAAGTACAGGGCTACGGGGAGGCTGCTAATAAAACGGCTTGAGTAGGACTGAGGCCCACGCAGGTAGGAGGAGCCTCTACCTCTCCGGTGAATTGCAAGTCAGATGTGATTTCATATTTTTAGCCTGTTTGCAGTTTAGGGAGTACCATCTCTTGTTAGCACACATATACTTACTTTTTTCTATTTTTTTTTTCTTTTTTTGGTTTTTCAAGACAGGGTTTCTCTGTGTAGCCTTGGCTGTCCTGGACTCTCTTTGTAGACCAGGCTGGCCTCGAACTCACAGAGATCCACCTGCCTCTGCCTCCACAGGTGCTGGGATTACAGGTGTGAGCCACCTCGCCCCTCTACATATACTTAATGTTAGACTGCCTGGCTTAGTAATCCTGCTAGGTTAGCACACTGCTGCTAATAGGAACTTTTATCCACAATTAAGTCACTCCCATTTTGTGGGCTGATGACTGGAAAGCACTGTCTAGGGGAATATGACCTAAGGCAGGGTTTACCTCTGAGCTGGTCCCAGGACTGGTTTTCTACTCGATTTCTGTGCTGTTCTTGCTCCTATAACCTCTATTACTTCTTTTTCTCACTTTCTTCCCTTTAAAAAAGATCCCATATTGCTTAGGTTTTTATTTCTCAGACATGGTCTCATTATGTACCTGAGAGTGACCTTGAACCCACGGTGCAATCCAGGCTGACCTTGAACCCACGGTATAATCCAGGCTGACCTGGAACCCACAGTGTAATCCAGGCTGACCTGGAACCCACAGTGTAATCCAGGCTGACCTGGAACTCATGATTCTTTAGTTTCAGCCTCCCAAGTGCTAGAAGCACACCAGGCTAACATCTCTTCACTTTATAGTTTTCTTCTCTTGGAGAAATAAAAATTTAAATTCACGTATGTTGTGTATATGGGTGTTTTATCTGTATATACATCTGCACTCCAGAATGAGACATCGGATCCCATGGGTTGTGAGCCATAATGGAAGTCCTGGGAGTTGAACTCAGGAACTCTGGAAGAGCAGCCAGTGCTCTTAACTGCTAGTTCCAATTTCCTTCTCTTTTTATTAATTATATATTAAAGTAGCCTGGTAGTTTCTCCTTGGCCTTTTCTTGGCCTCATTGGTGATGCCTGTGGCTAGAGAGCTGTTTCCCTGGCCTGTTTCGTCTTGTTGGAAGAAGCAGACTGACTGACGGGCATCTTGAGGCTGCCTATGGGGCACATCGGTTCGACTCCGGTGTGGCCAGACATCAGAGGCCTCCCTTCTGTTGGGATGGATGACAGTGAGACAATGGCTAGCGGGCAGATGCTCTATCCAACTCCATACTCACTGAGAGACCCCAGGAGCCTAGAGCTTCTGGTATGTGACTGGGATGCCCACTTAGTTTCCACTTGTGTGATGAAACCCGACCTTCCCTATTTGTTACTTGAGCAACAAGCTTGTGAAGAAAACTGGGGGGCACCAACTGTCTACACTGCCAGGCATGGTGGCACGCGCCTTTAATCCCAGCACTCAGGAGGCTGAGGCAGGTGGATCTCTGTGAGATCGAGGCCAGCCTGGTCTACAAAGTGAGTCCAGGACAGCCACGGCTACACAGAAGAACCTTGTCTTGAAAAAAAAAAAAAAAAAAAAAAAAAAAAAAAAAAGACTGTAGCAGCTAGGCATAATGGCACATGCTTAAAATTCCAATGGTAAATATGCTGTTAGCTCACTCATTTATTGAATGCTTCCTGTAAGTAAATGGCCCTGAGAATAAAGTCCAAACTGTTTTGTTTTCTTTGCTTTTGATTTTTGTGGGTGTTTTTGTTTAGTTTTTAATATTTTAAATTTAATTTTAACTTATGTGCATTGGTGTGAGGGTGTCAGATCTTGGAGTTACAGACAGTTGTGAGTTGCCATGTGGGTGCTGGGAATTGAACCCGGGTCCTTTCGAAGAGCAGGCAGTGCTCTTAACCACTGAGCCATCTCTCCAGCCCCTTGTTTTGGTTTGGTTTGGTTTGGTTTGGTTTGGTTTTGGTTTTTCGAGACAGGGTTTCTCTGTGTAGCCTTGGCTGTCCTGGACCCGCTTTGTAGACCAGGCTGGCCTCGAACTCACAGTGATCCACATGCCCCTGCCTCCCGAGTGCTGGGATTATAGGCGTGCGCCACCATGCCCAGCCTTATTTTTTCAGACAAGGGCTCAATATAGAACCCTGACTGGCCTAGCACACACTATACAGACCAGATGGGTCTTGTGCTTCTGACAAATTTTCTGCCTCTGTCTACAGTAGCCATAGACTACTATACTCTGCTTTCAAGTCTCGCCTCCTTACATGTCCCACTTGTAAATTCTCTTAGCAGTTGCTTTTAAATTTAAGGGAGATGTAGGCAGTGTGTACTCTGCCACGGTTAAACCAAGTGTCGGTCCCTGCTTTATTCTCCCACCTTCTAGCTGGGCTAGTCTCCGTCAGCCCAGGAGCTGTCTCTCCCCAGCACACACAGCCTGCCCTCCTGATGTGCTGGAGTTCAGTCCCTAAGGCACCTAACTGGACTGGCGACTGGTACCCGACTCTAACCCTTGGCTCTCGTGCTTTTCTAGGAGTACATGTGCATGATGGGATTGGAGAGCTGGCTGCACTGGGTTGCTTGGTTCATCACGTTCTTCGTGTCTGTCTTAATTGCTGTTTCTGTTATGACCATTCTTTTCTGCACAAAGGTATGCTCTGTTCTCTAGGATATGGTGAGCTGTGAATGAATGAATAGGGAAGAGTATGCTGTGGTACTGGCTGGAATTCTGGGGAATTAAGCCTTCTTTCTCCCCTTCCATCTTCTCCTCTTCCTCTCCCCCACCCATGCTTTTTTTTTTTTTTTTTTTTTTTTCTTTTTCCTTTTCTCTTTCTGTTTGAGACAGTAACTCATTATGGAAGCCTGGCTCTCCTGGAATTCACTATATAGGCCAGGAAGACCTTAAATTTGTGTTGATCCTCAACTTTACCTCCAAAGTATTCTTGTGCTGCATTCTTGTGCTACTAGACATAATCTAGTGTTTGAGAACTTGAGCATCACACAATGCATTTTTTTTTTACAGATTTCAACACATGAATTTCATGCTGTACAATAGTTGAAATGGTTATTATAAAACGTTCTTTTACTTCCACGTTATCATGTTTTTCTTTTGTGCTGTCAGTGGAGTATGATATTAACATTTGCCTGCTTGTATTTAATAACCCAATACTTGGATATATAAAAACTTACCAAGTCGGGCATGGTGGCGCACGCCTTTAATCCCAGCACTCGGGAGGCAGAGGCAGGTGGATGGATGACAGTTCAAGGCCAGCCTGGTTTACAAAGTGAGTCCAGGCCAGCCAAGATAACAAAGAGAAGCCCTGTCTTGAAAAACAAAAAACAAAGAACAAACAAACAAACAAAAAGCTTACCTTATAAATTATCGTGTCAGTGTGGTGAAAGGTAGGTAAGAAAACCCAGACTAAACAGGAAAACATTTCAAACAAAGGAAATAACTAGAAAACATTAAAATAGAAGACACAAACCGGGCGTGGTGATGCACGCCTTTAATCCCAGCACTTGGGAGGCAGAGGCAGGCGGATCGCTGTGAGTTTGAGGACAGCCTAGTCTACAAAGTGAGTCCAGGACAGCCAAGACTACACAGAGAGACCTTGTCTCAAAAAAACAACAAAACAAACCAAACAAACAAAAAACAAAAAAAAACAAAACAGAAGACACAAAGTAACAAGAGGAAAACCAAAATTATCTGTCATGTTGATAACATGACAGACGAATTGAATTTATGCTGGTGGTATAGCTCAGTGGTAGTGTATAGAAGGCCCTTAGTTCAATACCCATGATAACCCCCCCATGAAAAAAGTGAATTCAAATTTATTTTTTCCCTAAAAAACACTCATAGCATAATTTATAAATGGTAACAGATGGCAGATCAGATGTCTGCCTTTAAAAAAGTCTACCTATATAACTCTAAATTGAATATTTTCTCCACTGTTTTCTGGGCTCTCCATGCTTTCTTCACATCTGTGGTTGTTTTCTAGGTAAACAGTGTGGCTGTGTTCAGGAACAGCAACCCTACCTTGATATTTCTTTTCCTGATGTGTTTTTCCATGGCCACAATTTTCTTTGCCATCATGATGAGCACATTTTTCCAAAGAGGTGAGTGCTGATGTGGATCTCCGTGGGTGGTGTTGACGACTGAGTGGCTGGTGCTGGCAGCATTGTCATTCCATTACTTACAGCCTGTAGCGTTATTCTGCCATAGCCATGTTTTCAGTTTTATGGTTATTTCAGAAGTGGGAGAATTCTATTCCCCATTAAAGGCTTGTTAAAACACATGCTACGCAGCTGGGTGTGGTGGCCCACGCCTGTAATCCCAGGACTCAGGAGGCAGAGGCAGATGGATCACTGTGAGTTCGAGGCCAGCCTGGTCTACAAATCGAGTCAAGAACAGCGCAGGCTACACAGAGAAACCCTGTCTCAAAAAACAAAACAAAAAGAAAGAAAGAAAAAAGAAAAGAAAATACATGATACACACACATCTTTAAAATAATTTCACACATTAAGTCTCTATTTACTTTTATTTTTATTTATGCGTGTGTGTGTGTGTGTGTGTGTGTGTGTGTGAGTATGTGTGTGTGTGTGTGTGTGTGTGTGTGTGTATGTGTGTGTGTGTATGTGTGTGTGTATGTGATGTATATGCTGGTGCTCAGAAGGCCAGAAGAGACCCTTGGATTCCCTGAAGCTCAAGTTACAGGTGGTGGTGAGCTACCTGACATGGGTGCTGGGTACCAAACTCAGGTCATTTCAGGGAGAGATTCCTCCAGATCATGATTGTGAGGTTAGGGCACAGCAGTAACGTGGTTTCTGAGATACCACGAAGGATGTCCTGTGGAGGTCTCACATCTGAGCTACTTAGCCATGAATGGAATCATAGAAGATAAAAATGATTCCCAGCACTGGAGAAGCAGAGGCAGGTGGATTGCTGTGAGTTCAAGGCCAGCCTGGTCTGCAAAGGAGTCCAAGACAGCCAAGGCTACACAGAAAGACCCTGTCTTGAAAAAAAAAGGAAAGAAAAGAAAGAAAAAGAAATGATAGGCAGAGTCAGCTCAGAGCGCAGAAGAATTGAAGTGTGATTTACACTAAAAAAAGATAAAAATATGAGAAAATGAGCTCAGCAGTTGCTCCACTCCCCGAAAGGGGAACATTTTTTTTCTTCTTTTTCTTTCTTTCTTTCTTTTTTTTTTTTCTTTTTGGTTTTTCGAAACAGGGTTTCCCTGTGTAGTCTTGGCGGTCCTGGACTCACTTTGTAGACCAGGCTGGCCTCGAACTCACAGAGATCCGCCTGCCTCTGCCTCCCGAGTGCTGGGATTAAAGGCGTGCGCCACCATGCCTGGCCGAAAGGGGATTATTTACAAGAACTAGGAAAGAGAAATGTGATACAAAGGAGGCCAGGCAGCTTACCATTCATAATTGTGAATGTTTTGTATCAAGTAGCTCTAGTATGTGACTCCTGGAAAATACTGCCTCCATCTAGGAGTCTGTGAAAGTTATGTGGGTCTAAACACTCCCGCCTGATTCAAGCTTTGAATCCCACCTCCCCTTCCTTGCTTTACAGCAAGCACAGGAGGGCACTGGTCAAGCCAGGGAACTTGGAACATGTGCATGAAAGGATGCCTGCCTGCAGCTGGGGTCTGAGAGTGCTCCTGGCTGAAACTTAAAAGTTCATCTTAAAAAAAAAAAAATGTTAATCTTGGCTGGGCATGATGGCACACACCTTTAATCCCAGCACTTGGGAGGCAGAGGCTGGTGGATCTGTGTGAGTTTGAGGCCAGCCTGGTCTACAAAGTGAGTCTAGGACAGCCAAGGCTACACAGAGAGACCCTGTCTCGAAAAACAAAAACAAACAAACAAACAAAAAACCTACCACTACCAACAACAACAAAAAGAAAACAAGAATTATGAGGATGGAGAGATGGCTCAGTGGGTAAGAGCACTGTCTGCTCTTCCAGAGGTCGTGAGTTCAATTCCCAGCAACCACATGGTGGCTCACAACCATCTATAATATGATCTGATGCCCTCTTCTGATCAGTAGGTATATGTGCAGACAGAGCTCTGTATACATAATAAATAAATTAAAGAAGAAAAAAAAGAAAGTGATGGTGCTGGACGCAATGGTGCACACCTTTAATCCCAGCACTGTCCCAGGCTGTTTTTCGAAACAGGGTTTCCCTGTGTAGCCTTGGCTGCCCTGGACTCACTTTGTAGACCAGGCTGGCTTCGAACTCACAGCGATCCGCCTGCCTCTGCCTCCCCAAGTGCTGGGGTTACAGGCGTGCAACACTGCCCCTGGCTTACTATCACTTTTTAAAAGTGCTGTAAATGTTTTCTTCTTTCACTAGTAAGAGGGCAACTATTAAAAGAGGTTGCTTCCTTACTGAAATGCTGGGACAATCACAGAGATACTTTTCTCTCATGGCAGGGAACCGAGGTTGATATCTTAGTTATTTGCTGACGGAACTCTTCATTTCCCCCTCCGACTCTGCAGCGCATGTAGGAGCCGTGACAGGAGGCATCGCCTTCTTCCTCACCTACCTCCCCTACCTGTACATCACTTTCAGTTACCACCAGAGGACCTACGTCCAAAAGATAGCTGCTTGCCTCTTCTCAAATGTTGCCATGGCAATAGGAGTCCGGTTCATCTCCCTGTTTGAAGCACAAGGTAAGATTTGTCTTTCTCAAACTCTGCCTAACTGCCTGCGTGCTTTGGCCGCCGAACAAGGCCACCCTCCATTTCCAGGCCCACAAAACTGACATGTTTGTTTAATTTAGTGTTCTGAGCGTTTACGTTACAATGTGGAATGCTAAAGAGATACATAATGTGCTTTACAAACATTACAGCACAAGGTGAGTGGTGATGCCACATGCCTTTAATCCTAGAACTTGGGAGGCAGATCTCTGAGTTTGAGGCCAGCCTGGTTAGGTCAGTTCCAGGACAGGCAGGGTGACACAGAGAAGCCTTGTCATGGAAAAAAAAATCAAAACCAACCAACTAAACAAACAAAAAGCTTAGAGCATAGATGTGGATATGCGGAGAGAAACCAAAGCATATTAAAGAAAAGAATTTAGAGCCAAACATGTTGGCATGGGCCTGTAGTCCCAGCTACTTGAAGGCTGAGGCAGGAAAATCACTGGAGCCCAGGAATCCAGGCTAGCATGAGCAACGGAATAATTGTGTTTGAAAAAAATGATTAAGAAATTATTTACTTACATAATTCTATAGATATGAAACATACAACTTTATCATTAGAAGCTCAGAAAACATTTTTGAACTTTACTGATAATGTAGTTTTCGCATGTATTAGTCTTGTTGTTTGTGGAGTTCCCTGTACTACAGGTTTCTCTAGGGCTTGTAATAATCAGCCTTATTTGTTATAAAGAAATAGCTGAAATAATTAACTTGTAAGGAGAAAGACCTTTTGATTTACAAATCTGTAGATTTTAGTTAAAGATTGGGTGGCCTCCTTATGTTGGTACTCCGGGTATTCAGCACTTCAAGAGAGAAGTATACAGCAAAGCCAGCTACCAGGTAGTGCTCCAGAAAACAGTGATCCAAGATTCTTATTATTCTGCCAAGCCCCACCTCCTGCTAAGCCCCACCTCCTGCCAAGCCCCACCTCCTGCTAAGCCCCACCTCCTGCTAAGCCCCACCTCCTGCCAATCCCCACCTCCTGCTAAGCCCCACCTTCTGCTAAGTCCCACCTTCTGCTAAGCCCCACCTCCTGCCAATCCCCACCTCCAGCTAAGCCCCACCTGCTAACATTTTTACCAACTCCCAGTAGGATCACCTTGGGGACCATACCTTTAACATATTCTGTTAGTCAGCTTTCATCATTGTAGCAGATATGTAAGATGATCAGTCTTGAAAGAGCTCAGCTTGAATTGTTTTAAAAGTTTTAAAGTTTCAGCCTATGGCTTGTTAGTCCCACAGAGAAAAATAACAAAACATTGACATCAAAATCAAGACATATAAGAAAAAGGGAAAGACACATTAGAGTAAGAGATGACACACATAACACAGTAAGCTACCAAGCAGCTTGTTCAGAATGTTCAGAGAACTCATTCACATCATTAGAAACCTGCTCTTTTTTTTAAAAAAGGTTTTTTCAATATTTATTTATTTATCTGAGTGTTCTATTTGCATGTATAACATGTGTGGCATCAATCCCATTACAGATGGTTGTGAGCCACCATGTGGTTGCTGGGACTTCACCTCACATCCTCTGGAAGAACAAACAGTGCTCTTAACCGCTGAGACATCTTTCCATCCCCCGAAACCTGCTCTTGTAATTTAAAATGAGGCAAAAACACTTGTCACTTTATGGGACTAGGGATATACAGAAGGCCAATTAACATATAGATGGTAGGAATAGAACGAGAGAGAGAGCTGACCTCCTCCCTGCTGTCCTCTGACCTCCACACACACACCATGGTCCACATGCACACACGCACGCTCAGACACACACACACACACACACACACACATACACCCCAACCACCTACATACAAGTAAATAAATGGATGAAAATGGAAATAAGAAAGTTCTCCATTAATTGGCGTGGTGGCGTATACTGGTAATCCCAGCTGCTGGAAAGGCTGAGCTATGAAGAAAGAGAGTTCATGGTCAGCCTGGGAGATTTAGAGAGACCTTGTCTGTTAAGCAAAGAGAATAAAGGATGGGGGACATAGTAAAGTGCTTGCCTGTTGTGTGTAAGGTCATTGGTCCAATCCCTACCACTACTGCAGTAGGTATCTTAAAAGTCTCTGTGGTGTACAGCCAGGCATGGTGGTGCACGCCTTTAATCCCAGCGCTTGGGAGGCAGAGGCAGGCGGATCACCGAGAGTTCAAGGCCATCCAGGTCTACAGAGTGAGTCCAGGACAGCCAGGGCTACACAGAGAAACCCTGCCTTGAAAAACCAGAAAAGACCAGGTGTAGTGGCGCACGCCTTTAATCTCAACACTCGGGAGGCAGAGGCAGGCGGATCACTGTGAGTTTGAGGCCAGTGTGGTCTACAAAGTGACTCCAGGACAGCCAAGGCTAACACAGAGAAACCCTGTCTTGAAAAACTGAAAGAAAAAAAAAAGAAAGGAAAGAAAAAGAAAAATTAGAAAAAAATCTCTGTGGTGGTTAGTATTGCTTATAAACTTCACTGGAGCTGGCATCAACTAAGAGACATGTTTTGGGGTATGTTCGTGAGGATTTTTTTGTAAGGATTAGCTGCAGGAGGAAGGACCTCTACCCCAGAGTTGGGAGCACTCTGTAGCAGTGGCCCAAGTTTAAAGACAGTTGAGGAAAATCGAGGGCGCCTTGCCTGCTCACCTTCCCACCCTGCTGGTAAGTGCATTGTTGCCGCCGCCGCTGCCACAGCCACCGCGCCATCCTCTGCCAACATCAGAACTCAACTTGGTTGCCTTTCCAATGTGGAATGAAGACCTCAGCTCTCCAGGAACCCCCTAGGCCTTGTCTCTAGACCAGGACTGCTGAGTCTGGAGGACTGAGCAGACTTTTTCCAGCATGCAGACGGCCACTGTCCCCCTTCCTTTGTAACAGGCACGGGCCTCCAGTGGAGGAACATAGGCAGTGTCCAAGGCGACTTCAGCTTCGCGCAGGTGCTGCTGATGCTCCTGGTGGACTCCCTTTTGTACTGTCTGATAGCCTTCCTGTCAGAGTCTCTCTTCTCAGGAAAGTTCGGAATACCTAAGTCTTGGTACTTCTTTGCCAAGGTAAGCTCTGATTTCTCTATTTTCTTTGATTTTATTAAGTTTTTTATATCTGTCACCTGTGTTCCTCCATCTCCCAATAGTGTCCTCATTAAAATCTCAGACACCGCTAAGTCTCTACCTCGGAGTCACCTCCTAACTAACCAACTTGTGGTTGGCAGTGGATCGTCTGTTTCTCTTACCTCACGCCACAGCAGAGGCAGTGGACTTGAGGATGGGGCAGGGAAGACAACCTCACACAGTGTTTGCCTGTTGAATGCCAGGCCCTGCCTTATCCCACAGGACTCAGTCCCTTTGCTGACGTCAGAACCCTTGCTAGCGTTCTCACACCCCCTTTCTCCACTGAGTGGTATTGGTGGAGGGCCCTGAAACCTCTCTGATCACCCCAGTATACCACCAGGAGTGTCACAGCTTTCCTGGGCAATCCCAGAAATTCAAGACTAAGTGTTTCTTACAAATAAGAGATTTTGTACTTAACCGAGCCTCCCCCTGCGGCCTGTGGCGGTCTGCCCATGGGCCTGGTACTAGAGGGACCTCTGTGGCATCTGCCTTGCCTTCCTTCTTGGAGTATGGAGAAACAGGCAACTGTAACACCAGCATCCCCATCCAGGCCCCGCCCGCCCCCACGCACATGACTGCTAGTAAGGTGGCTTTGCAAATATAGTCCGGGGCCTGGAGGTAAGGCTGCATCCTTAGGTCCTCCCTCAGGGCCAGGGATTTCAGGCTGAAATGCAGTCGAAGGCATCTGTGAGCTGGTTGACTTCTCCAGGTGCCATGTTTTGATCCAGCAAGTAAACTGCCTGTGGGGGCAGGGGGTCTAATTTGCCCAAAAATGTATCTCCCATAAGAGAAAGACGACATGAAGGATTAACGTGTAAGTTAATGTCTCCTGCAGTGCCCCTCCAGGATCAAGAAGCCTGTTCCAGTTACACTGCCCCTTCTGGACATTGGGGGTCCTGAGAAAACGTCAAGAAGTGAGTTCATGCAGGACGAGCCAACCAAGCAGATGAAAGGAATTGAGATCCAACATCTGTATAAGGTACTGGCTTTCAGACCTCCTTCCAGGGGCTGAGAGACAACCCCAGTAAGCCAGGCTTTTATTCTAACAGTGCTTACAAAGCTACTCTTTGGAACCAAGAATTTTAACTCCCTGTGTGGTCCCACTCTCAGAAATTAGGAACACAGCTTGAAATGCTGTTTCCTGTCATGAAGTTCAATGGAAGGTCTGTGCATCTGGCTTTTTTTGGAGACAGTGTCTCCTCGACCTCCAGCACCAAGCCTCTCCATTGGAGAAAGGCCACCAGGCAGCCACCTGATGGATGACTTATATCCACCAAATGAAAATGTAACCCCGATCTCATCCTTAGCTTCCAAATGCAGGGACCAGCCATTGCTCTTGCAGAGGTGCTTGCAGAGACGTGCTGCACAGAGCCCTGTTTACTAAGGATTTCTGCTGCAATCTCGGGAGCAGTGGGACCCTCTTTCCTTCTTTGGCGTGGTGTGGTGGACCACGCCTTTAGTCCCAGCACTTGGTAGGCTGAGGCACATGGATCTCTGTAAGTCTGAGGTCTATATAGGGAGTTCTAGGCCAGTCAGGGTTATGTAGTTAAAACTGTCTCACATTAATCAATCAATCAAACGAAGCACTCAGCCTTGCTTTGCCTTCTCCTTGGGGCATAGGTGGATGGTGCCTGGCCAGGGACACTCATGAAATGGGCCAGCAGTTGGGAGTTGCCCTGACTTGCCATGCGGATTCTCCTTTGTTCTCTTACTCTCTCTCACTAGTCTAGCTCTCTCTTCATGATTAGCAGTCTCGGGGCAGCTGGGTCTGCGAGACGTCAGTTGATCAGCAGAGGCAGCTCACAGATCTTTCTGACTGTGTGGCATACAGAATAATTGGTTCTCCCTGGATCATCCATACCATGAGCTTTCATGATTGCAAGATGGCTGGAGCAGCTCATTTGGGGTGGAAGAGCGGGGCTAGGATGCTTCCTTTGGCAGCCTTGTCCTTTTCCCCTCCCTCCTGCTGCCTACTTCCTTTCAGTAAACTGCCAGTTAGTTGTCCTTGTTCAGAATCACGTTACATGACACCTGTGCTGAAAAGTCACTTGTTTCAAAACAGTAGAGACAAAACAGATATGAGGTCAGGGGCCGTGTGCAAACTCCTATAATATCCCATTTCAGGCTTGTGAGAAGTGGCGTCTAAGTTCAAACCAACAATAGGTCTGCATTCTGTACCCAACGTCCAGCCCAAATGTGGCATTAGCCGGGCGTGGTGGCGCACGCCTATAATCCCAGCATTCGGGAGGCAGAGGCAGGCAGATCGCTGTGAGTTCAAGGCCAGCCTGGTCTACAAAGCGGGTCCAGGACAGCCAAGGCTACACAGAGAAACCCTTTCTCGAAAAACAAAAAAACCAAATGTGGCGTTATACATGATTTTTGTTTTTTTCTTTCCTTACTCTTTTTTTTTTGAAGGTTTACTTATTTATGTATATGAGTGCTTGCTGTAGGCAGAAGAGGGCATTGGATCCCATCATAGATGTTCATAGGCCACTGTCTTAGTTTGAGTTTTATTTCCATAAAGAGATACCATGACAGCAGGCGTGGTGGCGCACACCTTTAATGCCAGCACTCGGGAGGCAGAGGCAGGTGGATCTCTGTGAGTTTGAGGCCAGCCTGGTCTACAAAGTGAGTCCAGAACAGCCAAGGCTACACAGAGAGAACCTGTCTCGAAAAACAAAAACAAAAAAGAACACTGTGACCATGACCACTCTTATAAAGGAAAGCACTTAATTGGGGCTGGCTTATGGTTTCAGAGATTTAGCCCGTTTTCATCATGGCAGGAAGCATGGCAGCGTGCAGGTAGACATGGTACTTGAGGAGCCAAGAATTCTACTCTTAATCCATGGGCAGCAGGGAGAGACTATGTACCACACTGGGCGGAGCTTGAGCATAGGAGACCTCCAAGACCAACCCCACAGTGACACACTTCCTCCAACAAGGCCACACCTCCTAATAGTGCCCCTCTCTGAGGCAGGCATTCACACACATGAGTCTATGGGGGCCATACCTATTCAAGCCACCACAGCCACCATGTTGTTGGGAGGAGAACTCAGGACAGCCAGTGTTCTTAGTCCCTAAGCCATCTCTCCGGCCCCTTTTCCTTGATCTTAATGCATGAATTTCTTTTTTTCCTTTTTTTCTTCTTTTGGTTTTTCAAGAGAGGATCTCTCTGTGTAGCCTTGGCCTTCCTGGACTCACTTTGTAAACCAGGCTGGTCTCTAACTCACGGCGATCCACCTGCCTCTGCTTCCTGAGTGCTGGGATTAAAGGTATATGCCACAACTGGCTATGAATTTCTTAAATAATAAAAATGGTATTAAAATCTTGGAGCTATCTGACCTGGAAAGCAGATGACTCGCATTCTCTTCAGTTGCTTGCTGAAGAAGCAGGGTGCCCTTTCTCAGAGCCTTAGTGGGGGGTGGGGGGATGGGGGGGCGAGGCCTGTTTGAGCAGAGGGAAGAATGAGATCACACCACAAGCCTATCGGCTTTGAGCTCCTCGGCCTCTGGTTTCCTACCATGATGCTTCAGGAACTGAGAAGACATTTCCACTCAGGCTCCCCAGGAGCTCAAGGCTGTAAAATTATGAAAGGAGCCCCTGGCCCCCGCCCGCCCCCACCCCCCCACCCCCCCACCCCGCTCTTAGGTTTCAGTTTGGATACCCATTATTAACCTATATTTTAAAGTTATTTTTATTTTTAATTAGGAGTATGTCTGTGGGGAGGGTGGGGTGGGGTACATGCATGTGCCCATGGAGGCCAGAGGCCTCAGATACCCTGGGAGCTGTCGAGATAGGTGGCTGCGGGTGGCCGTTGTGGGTACTTGGAATCAAACCTGGGCCCTCTACAAGAGCGATATGAGCTCTTGACCACTTCTCTCCAGCCCTCTCCCTGCTTGCTGGACTTTCAGAGGAAGCGGCTATGGATGTGAGGCTTGCTGTAGTCCTCAGAAATGCCAGCCACACCCTGACTCTCCTACAGGTATTTTACAGGGGAAGGAGAGTCCTAGTAGCTGTCAAGGATCTGAGCATGAACTTGTACGAGAGCCAGATCACCGTTCTGCTGGGACACAACGGAGCAGGAAAGTCCACCATCTGCTCCATTCTCACAGGTACCTGTGTGGGGCGGCGCTGCAGGGGAAGCCCTTAGCAAATTGCTGCGCGGATCTAGATTTGGGGCTCCTTCTCTCTTAAGTTTCATTGGCATTTTAACATTAACCCTGGTTTGTGGTTAGCGGAGCCGCCTTTGTAGCAGCTGGTTGTATATACTTACTGTTCAATAACCCAAATAAGGAAATCTTTGCCTCCTTCAGTCAGTCTGCAGAATGACAGTTCATTCATCGTGGCAAGACATGAACACTGCTTAGTTTCTTTCTTTCTTTCTTTCTTTCTTTCTTTCTTTCTTTCTTTCTTTCTTTTTTTTTTTTTGAGACAGGGTTTCTCTGTGTAACAGCTCTGGCTGTCATGGAACCACTCTGTAGTCCATGCTGGTCTCGAACTCATGGAGATCTACCTGCCTCCGCCTCCCACATGCTGGGATCAAAGGCGTGTGCCCCTACCGCCCAGCTTTTAGTTTCTTTCTAGATAGAACCTAGCCATTCAGCGTGAGTCCCTGCTAATCTCCCAACGTCTCAAATCTCTCAAAGAGAACATGTTTGGATCTTGATCACCACGGGTACTGTTCGAATGGTGCCTGTGAGTTATTCTAAAATACCCATTTCAGAGTAACCCTTATGCTTAAATAATTATCTCACACCCTGTCAACTAAAATGATATCTTATGAAATTTGAAAACTCACTCAAGAAACATTTACTGGAGGCTTAATGCGTGTAAAACTCTAGACAAAGTCAAAGGGGTGCATATCTTGCTTTGAAGGAGATCCAGAAAGCAACAAGCAGGTCCTCACACACGAGATGCCACAGGGCTGAGAGGCTGCCAACAGACAGCTGTAAGTCTGATCTTCAGAAGGGAGTGGTCTTCACTGTTAGTGCCCTTGAAGAACAGCAAGATTTGTGACACTCGCTGGGAAGCGCTCCTGGCCATACCTCTGCTTTCAGGATTTTGAAAGCCAAGTCTCAGCTAACCTTTGTACAGTGGGTGTTTTGTGTGTGTCAGACTGAGAACTAAATCCCCATCACCACCACGACCAATTTTCTGGACAGAGGTACAGGCATCTCTAGACAGGCAGGCCTCTTCAGATACAGGCTGAGGAAACCTGCTCCCCAGTATATGTGAAGTTCTCACTGCTGGAGAAGAAGTCCAGCTGTGCCCATAGGCAGAGAGTCCCGGAGGCAAGTCAGGTAGGAGACTGCTGAGGAAAGCCCTGCATCCCCGTTCCCTCATACATTCTTCGCTGCTACTGCACTCCCTTGTTTTGTGGCCAGGATTTCTCACAGTCTGCATTTCCTGTGTATGCTATTTCTCTGTCTCCCCATCATCCCATCTTATTCCCTAAGAAACTGCCCTGTTTACTTCCGGACCAAAATGTTGGAACAGTGTGTTTGCACAGAATACATAATTTCATTGCCTAAAAGGCTGAATTGCAGATACTGTCAAAATTCCAGCTATGAATGCTGTATTGCAGGAGCTCTATCACAGATTTCTAAAAAACAAAAATGATAGAACATATAAAAATATAACTCTGGCCTGGTGAAAGAGATGCCACTAGGGGACATACAACAATGTTCATAAGCTCTGGAGACCCTTGATGCAAAAGCAAATCCTGGCTGCTTCTCTGGGACATTGGCCAGCAAAGGGCTTCCCTACCATAATTTTTTGCAGACAGGATCTATTGTATAGCCCAGGCTAGCCTCTACTGCCAAGTGCTAGGATTATAGATATATGCCATTATATCTAACTCCATACTATATTTTTTGGCAGAAAAAAAAAAAACCCCAAACTTTATGTATTATAGACTTAGTTTCTCTACCTAGTGAAGTTTTGAATTTTCTCTGAAGTTATTTACTTCTTCTGTTATTATAAATTTACATAAAGACCTGCTTTTGTTTTTGTTTGTTTTGTTTTTTCAAGACAGGGTTTCTTGGTAGCCTTGGCTGTCCTGAATTTTTCTCTGTAGACCAGGCTGGCCTTGTACTCAAGAGATCTGCTTGCCAAGTACTGGGACTAAAGGTGTGCTCCACCATTATCCAGCATAAAGGCTTTCTATAATTACTCTAGAGTAGTGTCAGCTTTTATCCTTGGGGTGTGTATGAGAGTGCATGTAGCTGTGGGTATGTAAATATGTGTAGATGGGAACCAGAGGACAGCCTCAAGTGTCATTCCTCAGAGCTGTCCATCTTGTTTTGTGAGGCACGGTTCACTCCCAGGGACCTGAGGCTCACTGATTAGCCTGGGGTGGCTCGCCTGGGAGCCCTGCACATGCATCCGCCTGACTCCGCCCCTCCCCCAGTGATGGGATTCCATGGTTGCTGAGGATTGGACTCAGTCCTTGTGGCATGTGCCATGCTTTCTCCCCCAGCTCCTCTACCTTTTTACCTTTAAAAAATGATTTCTTTTTAACTATATATATGCATGTATGTCTATGCATAGGTATGTGTGTGTGAGTTCAGTTTTCTGCAGAGGCCAGAGAGGACATCAGATCTACTGGAGCTGGAGTTACAGCGGGTTGTGAGCTGGGAACTGAATTTGGGTGTTCTAAAAGGACAGTCTGTGCTTGTTTTTTGTTTTGTTTTGGTTTGGTTTTGGTTTTGGTTTTTTGAGACAGGGTTTCTCTGTGTAACACAGCCCTGGCTGTCCTGGACTCGCTTTGTAGACCAGGCTGGCCTCAAACTCACTGCTATCCACTTGCCTCCGCCTCCCGAGTGCTGGGATTAAAGGTGTGCACCACCACTCCTGCCTCTGGCCTTTGTTTCTTTGGTTATATTTTTTCCCTCCTTTTTCTGAACTTTTTGTAATAAAAAATGTTTACCATTCTAACAAGAACAAGGATAAAATTAAACATGTAGGTAGGCAGGCTAAGTTGCATACTGACATACATTTGTCAGTGACTTCCGGTTGCTCTTTTCATCATTCTGGCATCATCTGCCCCCCCCCCCCCACCCGTGTCTACTATCCATACAGATCACTCTAATCCTTTGTTTCACAAAGTCCTGTGTCATCAAATTCATTTAGCCGGATTGGAATTGCCCAAAGGCAGGAAGTATTTCTCCTGTCTCTAATCTTCCTCGCATATCCTCAGGCACAGTCCCACGTAGGACATACCTTCCTTGGCTGCTGACTGACTGAGGGGGGGCAGCGCAAAGCAGAATAAAGGCCGTCTGTGGGAGAACAAGCAAGCGTGATCATCAGGCCTTCCTACTCTCACAGCCTCTGACTGGACATGACTTCACGATGTCTTTTCTGCTTGGTTCTAGGTCTTATTGCTCCTTCTAAAGGTCAAGCGTATATCCGTGGATGTGAAATTTCAAAAGACATGGTTCAAATTAGGAAGAGCCTGGGCTGGTGCCCACAACACAACATTTTATTCGATAACCTAACAGTCACTGACCATCTGTCTTTCTATGGTCAGGTGAGTTGGTGGACAGTAGGTTTGTGCCCATCCCCAGGAATGGCCAGATAGACCACAGCTCTCTGACTCATTTCGGGGGAGTCATTTGAAGAGAGCACATAGATGATTCTGGACATTCTGACACCAAATGTGGGGTGGTGGTTTCCCACGGGTCCAGTTCTCTGTACACTGACTGGGTGTCCTGTGATTCAGTTCTGGTGCTGCCTGGATCTAGTGTAACTCTCCCCTTCAGCTCAGGCACCCAGTCCCACAAGACTGCCTCCCACTCCAGATGTCATTTGCAAATCCCAAGTTGTCTCCAAAGCCCACTCCTCAGGGTCTGTGACTGCTCTCAAAACTCAGAGAAACGTTTGCTTATAATGACCAGTTGCCAAAACAACAACAACAACAAAAACACACACACATACACACACACACACACAAACCTAAAAAACTACAGCTACAGGAATACTCAGAAGAAGCAGAGAGAGCCAGGTCTTTGGGAAGGGGTGCTTCCATGCTCCTTAGGAGAGCAGAGCCTTCCAGCTCTTCGATGCATTTACCAACTCAGGAACCCTGGACTTAGCAGCTTAAAAATGTTTATGCAAGACTTATGACATAGGCATGATAGATTATCTCCCACTTTCCCTAGAGGATAGGGAGTAGAGCTTAGATCATGGCTAAGCCTTTCTGATGACCAGCCCCAACCCCTAAAGCTACCCAGGAGCGTGCAGAAAGTCACCTCTTTAGAACAAAGGACACCCCTCTGTTCAGACTATTCTGGGGAGTTAAGGATCTCTCTGGAGCAAAGAAAATCAATTGTCAAATTAAAGAGCAAATATTAAGACAAAAGAGACTTCTAGAATCCTTATCAATTGTTTAGTGTTTAAGTATTTACTTTTTTTTTTTCTTTTTTCCGAGACAGGGTTTCTCTGTGTAGCCTTGGCTGTCCTGGACTTGCTTTGTAGACCAGGCTGGCCTCAAACTCACAGCAATCCACCTGCCTCTGCCTCCCAAGTGCTGGGATTAAAGGCATGCGCCACCACCGCCTGGCCTAAGTATTTGCTTTTTATTGAGATAAAATGCACCTCACATACAATCTGCCATTTCATTCTTGTTTGTTTTGAGACAAAGTCTCACTACATAGAACCTGGCTGGCCGGTAACTTGCTATGGATGCCAGGCTGGACTCACAGAGACCCGCCTACCTCTGCCTCCTGAGTGCTGACGTATACAACCATGCCCAGCAGCATTTTTATTAAGTCTTTGAGAATTTCATACAATGTGCTTTGATCATATTCACTATGCAACCCCCTCCTCCCATACTCACCCTCAACTCCCTACCCCACCCCCCAACTTTGAGTTTTTTCTTTCCCTACTCCCCACTCCCCATAGAGTCCACTACTGCTACTACTGCTTGGGGATAGGGTCTGCCATGGAGCAGGAGAGTTGCACAGTTAAACTTACAGCAATTATAAAATACGTACAAGACCAACTCCCAACATAGAGGTGGGGAGGTGGGCACGAATCCCACCATGTGGTCTTGTGACATCCTACGATGTATCATGGAGATGTCCTTCCGTGGTCATGTCTACTTGAAGTCTATGCACCGCTTATGGTTGGACGTCTACCTTTGTATTGGGAAAGTTTTCTGCTGTGATTTCATTAAATAGTCTGTTTATTACATTTGATTTTAATCTCTGTTCCTTCCTCTATACCATTAATTATTATGTTTGTACTTTTGAATGTATCCCAGATTGCTTGGAAATCTCATTCATGCTCCTTAATTCCCGTCCCTCTAAATGTCTGTTAGTACTGTTGTCTCTACTTGGCCCTCCATCACCGAAATGCATCCTTCTGTATAGTCTTGTGTGTTAACGGTGCTATTTGTTGGGATTTTATTTGATTGACTAGCTCCTTCATTTCAAGTATCTCCAGTTTCATTGTTGTTTGTTTGTTTTTGTTTTTCAAAACAGAGTTTCGCTGTGTAGTCCTGCCTGTCCTGGAACTCACTTTGTAGTCCAGGCTGGCCTGGAACTCAGAGATCCGTTTGCCTCTGCCTCTGCCTCCTGAGTGCTGGGATTAAAGG
This sequence comes from Acomys percivali, assembly GCA_907169655.1. Lineage (NCBI taxonomy): Eukaryota > Metazoa > Chordata > Mammalia > Rodentia > Muridae > Acomys > Acomys percivali. Next base: position 60,983,388 of record OU015755.1, on the reverse strand, counting down.
CGTGCACCAACACAGCCTGGCTATTTGGTTCTTTTTTTTTTTTTTTTTCCAGCTTTGGCTCTGCAGACAAGGCTGACATGGAACTCACTCACAGAGAGCCACTTGCCCGTGTCTGACTCCCTGAGTTTGTTTGTTTGTTTGTTTGTTTTAATGTTTTAATTGCTTTACTGATTTTTTTTCCTCTTCTAGTTTACTGACTACCTCATTCACTTTGAAGACTTGTACTGTCAAGGTCTTGGGCACGTTTTCTTAGTTCCCACATCTGGGTTTTATTTGTTTGGTTAGTTGGGTTTTTTTGGGTTTTTGAGACAGAATTTGTCCTAGATATCCTGGACAGATCCATCTACCTCTGCCTCCCAAGTGCTGGGATTAAAAGTGTGCGCCACCACACCTGGCTTCACACATCTGTTTGAATCTTCTGTATGATCATTAATTCTTCTGAAAAGCAAGACTCTGAATTCCTTCTCGGACATTTCAGCTATGTCTGTAGTTTTAGGTTCCCTTAGAGAGGAGCCGCTTGACTGGGAATGGGTTATGGCTGGCGGTTGTGTTACGGTCTTTGCGTTTCTTTGTTGTGTTTTGTACATCTACTGGGGTGGGATCATGTCTAAATTTTGACTTTGCTTTCTTCTAAGTCTTACTGGATGCTTTATTTTCTGTGACTCTCCCTAGAGGGTTATCTAGTTGGGGCTTGGTGTTGATCGTTGAATGGAGTTGCTGAGGCGATTACAGCTTGGCTGTGTGCCAACAGGACCAGGGGTAGGGCTGTACGCTAAGCCACAGACAGCCAGATGGAGTCAAACCCTTGGCCATCCCTTGAATTCTGGGAACCAAGTGGGAGAAGGACCTCAAACGTCAGACCCACCGAATCCTGGGCACGATCCTGAGGCTGTGGTTGGAGCCACAGGCCTGAAGTAACCTCTAGCATCACAGCTTTATGGACTCCCCAAGTCTTTCAATGAGCACTGGAACCCCAGAAGTAAAAACCCCACACTCACTGGCCATAAGGAGCATGTGAACCAACACCCCAGGGTCTCAGGGAATCATGGGTATTCTGGAGATGACGGGAGGCTCCCAACTCCCCCTGCTGCTCGGGATGTCCTGTCTCAGGGTGCTCTCTGGGCCTCTGGAACAGAAGGCCAGTTCCTTCTGCCTTTGGGTCCCAGGGGACCTGGATACAAGTACTCTCTGGTCCCACAGAAGCCAGAGGCCTGGTCACTTGGGGCCTACAGGCGATTTGTATGCTCCCTTGAGGAACTCTCTCTCCAAACCCTTTTTTTTTTTTTTTTCAGTTGAGTTGTTTCTCCTTTAGTAATTTAGTTGAGACATTTTTATTAGATGCTGGTTACCAAACCCCTAACAAACAGATATGGTCTGCAGAGACTTTTTTCAACACTATCTGTTGTCTTTATTTCCCATTTATTGATAGTAGCACACACACACACACACACACACACACACACACACACACAGAGGGAGAGAGAGAGAGGGAGGGAGAGAGGAATGACTCTGGAGGAGCTGGAGAGATGAGTCCATGATTAGGAGCGCTTGTTGTTCCTGCAGAGGCCCCAGTTGGGTTTCCAGCACCTGCATGATAGTTCCCACCATCCACGGCTCCCGTTCTGGTCGTCTGACTCCCTCTTCTGACCTTTGTGGATACCAAACATACATGAAGGCAGAGCACTCACATGTAAACTATATAAATCTAATTTTTTTAAAAAAAGAAAGAAAAGGCTCTCTTTGGCTGAGCATGGTGGCGCATGCCTATAATTCTAGCACTCAAGAGGCAGAAGGATTGCTGCCAGTTCAAGACCACCCTAGCTAATCTGCATTGCAAATGCCGGACTACCCAGAGCTACATAAGAAGAATTTATCTAAAGAGAGAAAAGAAAAAACTTCAGTCTTCCTTTGTCGTTGAGTGGGCATCACTGTTCTCAGAATCTCAGTTCTATTTCATTTTTCTGTATGCCTGTCTTTATACAGCCACCTCAGTGTTGTATTTCTATAGCTCTTAGAATAAGTGCTGAAGTCGGAAGTGCAAATCTGCCAACTGAGTTCTTGTCTTCAAGACAGTTTTGACTATTTTGACTTCATTGCACCTCCATAGGAGCTTGTCCATAGCTACAAAAAGCATTTAAGGGCTATCAGAATTTATAGGGCTCTTTGAATAGTAATGACAACACTATGAATAATATTTAAGTTTCCAATCCTTGAACATGGAATGTGTTTCTTTTATTTGGTCCCCTTTAATTTCTTTCAATAATGTTTTATAGTTTTCAGTGTACGATTTTTGCATTTACAAGGTTAAATGTATTCCTAAACATTTTTTTTATGGTGAAGTAAACAATGTTTTTAATATTGTTTATTGATGGCATGAAAAGACACAGACTTCTGGGTGGGAGTGTGTAGCTGAGTTGATACAGCTCTTGCCTAGCATGTGTGAGGCCCTGGGCTCACTCCCTAGCACCACGTCAAATCAAATGCAGTGGCACAAACCTGTAGAGGCAGGAGGATCGGTCGTTCACCGTCATTCATGGCTACAAAGCATACTCAAGGTCAGCCTGAACTACATGCCTCATAAAACCAAAACATGGGCTGGGGAGATAGCTCAGTACCTGTGGTTCAAGCTACCCACATAAAAACGGAGCAGAGTCTGTTAACTCAGGCCTGGGATGAGGTGGGGAAGTCAGGAGAGGGATGGGTGGACGGCTTTGGTAGTGAAACGAGATAGGCGGATCCCTGGAGCTCACTGGTTCGCCAGTCTAGCCAACTGGTGAGCTCTAGATTTAGTGAGACACTCTGTCTCAAAAGATAACATGGAAAAACAAAACAGAGAGAAAGAGAACGACACACACACACTCGCATGCACACACACAGATATAAGGTGGAGAGCAATGGTGGAAGACACCAACACCAATCTCTAGCTTACATGCACAAATGCACATGTGTACATGCAAGACACAGACACACACTCGCACAGAGACACATACACACAGAGACCCCCCCCCTCAAAGACAGAAATACAAACTTGTACAAGGCTGGCTTTTGAGAGCTGATCGCCTCCTTTGTGTGACCTCTTATATGACCTGAGGACCTGGTGGTAACAAGATGTTCCCGTCACTTGGAAAGTTCCAAGGATTCAGAGAGTCCTTGCCGGGTTCCAGGGACAAAGGCTATATAAGTTTATTACAATAAAACAGTGATTTTAAAAAACATATATTGAGAAGTCCCCCTTAATAACACACTGATGTCTTTATTTTTAAGTCATTTACGTTTAGAAATGGATCTGAGGGCCCAAGACCATGATCACACAAACCAATGTATTCCAACGAAGCAAGAAGTTTTAATTCCTCAGATGGGTGGGTAGCCACGTAAATTCCAGCAAGTGAATACACACAGCCAGGGTCCTCCACCTCTGCCTCAGCCTGAACGGTGAGACACTGGACTCACACTCAGCATGATGTGGCTCTACAGCAAAGAGCAGCTTCTGAGAGCAGGAAGCAGCTTTGAGCACGTCCTTTGATCCTAGAAAAGTGTTGATTTGCTGATCGGCGGTGGCACACACCTTTGGTCCCAGCACCCGGGAGGCAGAGACAGGCAGATCCCTGCAAGTTAGAGGCCAGCCTGGTCTACAGAGTGAGTTCCTGGACGGCCGGAGCTACGTAGTGAGACCCTGTCTGAAAATAAACCAGAGAGTGGGGGTAGATGGAGAGATGGGTATTGAGAGAGGATGAATTTTTGCCAGATGGTGTCTTTACATCTTTATAGATTTCTTTAAAAATGGGTCTTCCTTCATCTCATTTAACCCTTTGATAGGAAAAAATGCAATTTCACTTACATCTCCCACATTTATTTATTCACTTACATGGGTCAAATCCTCCTTTGTCCCTTCCTCTGAAAATAATGTTTCTTGCATATTTTTCCTATCCGTATTTTATGTGCATACAAGCAAAGTGTTGATTTGACATCTCAGCTCCCATAAGCATCACTTGTGTCACATCCCTCATTTCTCGCCTTTCAGTTGAAAGGCCTGTCTCACCAGGACTGCCGTGACAGAATAGAGGAGATGCTGCACATCCTCAGCCTGGAGGACAAGCGGGACTTGAAGTCCAAGTTCCTGAGTGGGGGAATGAAGCGCAAGCTCTCCATCGGCATCGCCCTCATAGCTGGCTCTAAGGTATCAGGCCGGGGGAGGGGGGGGGTCTTTGCATGCGGCCAAGCCAGGCTCCCACACAAGGACAGACCCAGGGGTGGTGACGACAGCTTATCAAACCCCCACTGGAGCTGCAGAAGGCCACCCAGCTCAGCCAGCCTGGGGCTGGGATGTGTGGCTCTGTCATTGTCACAAGGCTTCATTCACCTCCGCCCGCCACCCAGGTGTTGATTCTGGATGAGCCGACCTCAGGCATGGATGCGGTGTCCAGGAGGGCCGTCTGGGACCTTCTTCAGCAGCAGAAGAGTGACCGCACCATCCTGCTGACCACCCACTTCATGGATGAAGCTGACTTGCTGGGAGACCGCATCGCCATCATGGCCAAGGGGGAGCTGCAGTGCTGTGGGTCGCCACCGTTCCTCAAGCGGAAATACGGTGAGTAGTGAGCAGCAGGAGCCAAGATGACCGTCCACCCTGCCACTCCCCACTGCCTGACCCTGGCTGGCTGTGGCCTTCTCTACACTTCCTGTTCTGTTGGTCCAGCGGGAGGTCTTGTGAGAACGAGGAAGAAATGAAATAAAAAGCATCTTTGAGACTTAGCCTAAGAGGATCCATTTTTATATTTCATTTTGTCAGTTTATTGCCTCCTCATCCAGGCACCAAGTTAGTCTATCCCTTCTTAGAATTGTGTTTGTTTGTTTTTTTTAATCTAACCTATGAAATAGAAAGAAACAAACCCCAAACAAAACCAAAGGCTCTCCTGACCCTGTTTCTCTCACAGCCCTTGTGTCATCCATCTGCAAACACCACTGGTCTTAGTTTCGCTCTATGCATGTTCTATCCATTTCTCTCTATTTCTGACCACATCCTAGCATTCTGGTCTAGGTCACTGTCTCCTCCTCCCTGGATTATTACAAATGCTTCCTAGCCCATCTCTCCGTGTCCAGCATTACATCTTCTCACTCTGCCATCAACCCACTAGCCCTAGTGAGCACCTGACAATGTATAGCGTTCTTCTGTCCAGAATTCCCAAAGAGCCGTGCACCGCCCCTATTGCCGCCCTTTTCATGCCCTGCATGGTTAGATTGGCCACCATGCCAGGAGTGAAGCCAGGCCGCCGTGGTTTAAACTGACCTCCCAAGGTTTCCTTCTCTTTGCCCTAAGTCTGTCCATTCTGAAATGCGGGAAACTAACCACGGGCCAAGGAGAATAGCATGAAGAACGAGATAATTTTATCGTCTTTTACATGGCATTTCAGGTGCAGGATATTATATGACTTTAATAAAAACACCTCACTGTGACACAAGGAAGCTTTCTAGTCTTGTTTATCACCACATTCCGAATGCAGTCTTGGAGTCCAGCATTGGAGAAGAAAGGATATTCACACTTCCTAAGCAGACCGTGCCCAGGTATGGACTGAGTCGATAGCACAGCCCCCTGTGCCCTTAAAAGCCCATATCCTTCACACATGCCCACATCCGAAATACGGTCTCCCCTGTAGTAGGCTCCGCATGAGACTCAGGGCCCCATTATCTGAGCTATGTTGAGCATGGCACTTGGGTTCAACTCACTGGCATGACTCTTCTAAAAAAACTTGTGAATCAGAGAGGTGTTTTCTGATCCATATTCACCTAATGGGCTGAGCATGTGGTGGCGATCACGAGAAACAGAAATCAAGGCAAATGACACATGTTAAGTCTTCAGCATTTCTAAATCCTAGGTTGACACGTGTCTCAAATGTCTGCTTTTTCAGGAACAGGGAATGGGTATTGATGGCTTTGCTTCATAAGACTGGTTTTAATAGGCCTCGGACTCCATGCCCTTGCTGTTGACTCTGTCTTTTGAATAATTATTTATTTTCCATACAAACTGGCTGACAGAGCTGAGTAGGCAGCTTCATTCACCTGCTTCTTGCCTGCAGAGGGGTTATCCAAGCCAGTATAGCGAGTGCTTCCTAGGTGTCCCAGGTATTAGATTTTGAAAAGCACGCCTTTTTTTTTTTTTTTAGACTAAAGGCATGCTTGTAGTCTTCAAAACATTGTCCTGCCATGTCACCCTTACTCACAAATGCCCTTGTACCCTTTCTTGTTAACACCACTGAAAGTGTTGCCAAACCTCCTGCCCCTAAGTAACAGCACCCTCCTCACCACTCCTCCAGCCTCTGCCTAGATTTCTCTTAAAGCCCCTCTTGCCTTCACCTCTTGTCCCAAAAACACGACACATGCTCTAGAATCTTGAGGGTCTTTTTATAGTGCTGTGGTGCCTCTAGCTTCAAATCCTGGATCAGTTGTATGTTCCTGAGTAACAACTCAACTCAAAAATTCTGACTTACCGAAGCCATGGTGGCACACGCCTTTTGTGTGTGTGTTTGTTTTTCGAGACAGGGTTTCTCTGTGTGGCCTTGGCTGTCCTGGACTCACTTTGTAGACCAGGCTGGCCTCGAACTCACAGAGATCCTCCTGCCTCTGCCTCCCGAGTGCTGGGATTAAAGGCGTGCGCCACCACCGCCCGGCTGAGCTTGATAGTTTTTGTGCTCCACATCAATGTTTTCTGGGACTAAAACAATCTGGGACTATCCGAGATTGCTCGTTCTCACATCTGGTAAACAGTGCTGGCTAACATCTGGGCGCTTACTAGAGCTACTAAATGTGGCGTCCAGTGCTCCTCTGGGTGGAGCTTGGCTTTTCATAGCACGGCAGGTAGAACCCAGGAAAAGGCATCCCAAGATGGACTGAGGAAAGGGGGAAATGCCTGTCAGCTCTCTCTATGCCTGGGCTTAGAAGTACCAAGCCCTCACTTCCGTGCTAGATGTATATCAGCTGTCTCCCCATGGGAACGAACCTTCTCCAGTAAATTCTGTTACAAGTTTACAAGCTACAGTGATGAACCTAAGTGATGAAGCCGAGTTCCGAACAAACACCTTGACAGCAAGCGCCATGTCTTCACCACTGTAGAGAGCTAAGGATGGTAAAGGACTTACCGTCCACCTTTCAGAAGTAAAACTTTTTCCCCCTTCTAGGTTTGAAGCTCTATTTACTGACTTGGAACAGAGACAGACAGAGCTGGGAATCTGCACTCTGGGGGTCTCTGTCAGCACTATGGAGGAAGTGTTCATACGGTAAGCAAAGATAGAACTGGAAGACTGAGGGTGCGGGTCAGAGCACTTGCTGTGTAAGCACAAAGGTGGGCGGGCTGGCTGACTAGCCTAGCACAAAACCAGGGGGAGACCCTGTTTCTAGAGATAAGATGGGCCGGGCGTGGTGGCGCACGCCTGTAATCCCAGCACTCGGGAGGCGGAGGCAGGCGGATCACTGTGAGTTCGAGGCCAGCCTGGTCTACAAAGGGAGTCCAGGACAGCCAAGGCTAACACAGAGAGACCCTGTCTCAAAAACAAAAATCAACAAACAAACAAAATGACACTGGTGAGTTACTGCAGTGCTTAGTGCTGTGGACGGCCATGCTTAGGTCTAGCTCCTTTAGCCATCATCATTGTTATCCTAACCATTGTTTCCAAATATATGAGCTGTTTAAACCTGAGGAGAACGAAATGTATTGTGATTTTGAGACTTTTTGTTGGCTTGTGTTTTTTTGGTTTAGAGTTTGTAAGTTGGCTGATCCCAACACAAATATCTTAACTGAGAAGCGGCCCGCCTTTCACCCTCATCCCCGGATTTACAGAGTACCTGTTGACAGAATTAAATATCTTCACTCAAGGATCTTCTCAATGCGCACTCGTCAGACAATCAAACTAAACACTGGAGTAAGCAGAATATTTCAGATACATGAAAAAAAATGCGGTTTAATTGATGGAACTCTGCGCTCATTCTAGATCGTTCTATCAAGAGCTAGGTTTAGGCAGGACATAGTGGAGCACGACTTTAATCCCAGCACTTGGGAGGCACAGGCAGGCAGACCTCTGTGACTTCGAGGCTAGCCTGGTCTACATAGTGAGTTCCAGGACAGCCAAGGCTACATGGTGAGACCCAGTCTCAAAAAACAAAACTCAGAAAAGAGCTGATCTTAGTAATACATGCCTGTGATCCCAGTGCTTGAGAGGCTGAAACAGGAAGATGATGAGTTCGTGGCCAGCCTGAGCTACCTGGACAGATCCTGTGCCAATAAAATAAGACAAAGCATGGGTCAGCAATATTACACAGCCTGCCCCGGTTCAAAGGCAGAAGTGTTTTAGATCCGAGTTGCTGTTGCTGCGAGGAAGGAACATGACCAAGGCGTTTAACTGGGGGCTTGCTTACAGTGTCAGATGGCTAATCTAGTCCCATCATGTCAGGAAGCATGAAGGCAGACATACAGGCAGGCGTGGCCCAGGAGGAGTAGCTGTGAGCTTACATACATACACCCTGAGCTGTAGGCAGGAGACAGACAGACAGGCAGGCAGACAGACAGACAGGGACTAGGCCTGGTATGGGTCTTGGACACACCACCTCTGACAAGGCCACACCTCCTAATCCTTCCTAAGCAGTTCCACCAACCAGGAACTAAGCTTTCAAATATATGAACCAATGGCGGCCATTCTCATTCAGATACCATGTGGTGCTTAACCCAATAGAAAGAGTCTCCACAATCCCCTTGCAGGAGTTCGGCCAGTCTTCATCATGTAAGAGAGTGGCAGAGCTACTAGTACTGACCAGAATACATAATCTTTGTGCTGCGAAGTAGGTCATGTATTGTACCATCTAGAATTAAAATTTCAAAAAATGTACTTATAGCTGGGCATGGTGGCGCACGCCTTTAATCTCAGCACTCGGGAGGCAGAGGCAGGTGTATCTCTGTGAGTTTGAGGCCAGCCTGGACTACAAAGCGAGTCTAGAACAGCCAAGACTACACAGAGAAACCCTGTCTCGAAAAAAAAAATGTACTCATAATCCCAGCTTGTGTGAGGATGATAGGCTAGTTTGAAAGTAGCCTGGACTTTCTAGAGAGACCTTGTATAAATAAAAAAATTGGGCTGGAGAGATGGCTCAGTGGTTAAGAGCACTGACTGCTCTTCCAAAGGACCCAAGTTCAATTCCCAGCACCCACATGGCAGTTCACAGCTGTCTGTAACTCCAAGATCTGAGACCCTCATACAGACATATATGCAGGCATAACACCAATGTACATAAAATAAAAAAATTAATTTTTAAAAATTATATATATGTATGTGTATATATAAATATATCCTTATGAAATATATGAGGAATCTATTTTTTTCTTTTCTTTTCTTTTCTTTTCTTTTTTTTTCTTTTTTTTTCCAAGACAGAATTTCTCTGTGTAGCCTTGGCTGTCCTGGACTTGCTTTGTAGACCAGGCTGGCCTTGAACTCACATCGATCCACCTACCTCTGTCTCTCAAGTGCTGGGATGATGTTTTCTTAATTGGAAAATAATACTGAGATGCTTTTTGTGGGGGGAGATGGGTTTCTCTGTATAGCCCTGACTGTCCTGGGACTCACTTCATAGACCAGGCTGTCCTTGAACTCACAAAGATATGCCTGCCTTTGCCTCCTGAGTGCTGGGCTTAAAGGTATGGGTCACCACCACCCAGGTTGATAATACATTTTATAAAATATTTTTTTACTCCACTACCAATAGTATTGGTGTAGGACAAAATTATTATGGGTGAGAAACCTTGCCTCGAAAAACCAAAAAAAAAAAAAAAATTATTATGGGTTAGAGATTGATTTCCTTGTTTCATAATCTTGAGCCACATAGCAAAGGGGAAGTTATGATCCATAAAGTTAGGACACGTCTGGGGGGGGTGGTTTGGATCAACCATCTATCTCTTAAAAGTCCTTAGCAAGGCATTATCTGATGCCACGTGGCCATGGTGTGCTTTTGAAGGCACCTCCTGGGAGCTGCTTTTTTGTTGTTGTTTTGTTTTGTTTTCCGAGACAGGGTTTCTCTGTGGTAGCCCTTGCTGTCTTGGACTTGCTCTGTAGACCAGGCTGACCTCGAACTCACCGCAATCCGCCTGCCTGAGTGCTGGGATTAAAGGCGTACGCCACCACACCCAGCTTCCCATGAGCTTCTTTTAAAAAACACTTGTGTATGTCTGCTTTCTCAGGAGTTAGGACAGACCTTTGGAGAACGTTGAAGGTAAGCATCCACCACAGCAAGTGTAGAAAACTTAAATAACGTTGGTAGCGACCTCCAATGGTTTGTTGATATTTGTGGCCAGGAGTGTAGAACACCTGATTTAACCCTGACCATGAGGCCTCCCTCCACGGGGCCACCTTACACACAGTGAAGGGCAGACCCCCTCCACGGGGGCTCCTGGGCTGTGTGTATGAGCACTGGAGCCTGACCCTTTCCCGTAGCCTCAGTAAGCTGCCTCCCACAGAAGCTAAGCGGGCCCCTGCAGCACCAACACAGCCGGCTTTCCACTCTGGGCCCAGGGTTGGCTTTGCGGGCCTCTGGGCATATATAACTGTAGATGTTGATTTTTGACTGGCATTGCCATAAAGACATGCTATGGATAGCCCCCACCCCCATTTATACAAATTATCTGAGTAGAAGCAGAACGTGTAAGTTAAATATTACTTTGTGCCGGGCATGGTGGTGCACTCCTTTAATCCCAGCACTTGGGAGGCAGCGGCAGGCGGATCGCTGTGAGTTCGAGGCCAGCCTGGTCTACAAAGTGAGTCCAGGACAGCCAAGGCTACACAGAGAAACCCTGTCTCAAAAAACCACACACACAAAAGATTACTTTGAAATTAAGTTATACTCATCTAAAGACTTTTTATTTGTTTGTTTGTTTGTTTGTTTGTTTTTCAAGACAGGGCTTCTCTGTGTAGCCTTGACTGTCCTAGACCAGGCTGGCCTCAAACTCACAGAGATTCTCCTGCCTCTGCCTCCCAAATACTGGGATTAAAGTTGTGTGTCACCCTGTAAGGATTTTTAAAAGATTTATTTTATGTATATGAGTGCTGGCATGTGTGTCTGTGCACCACACGTGTGTCTGATATTCATGGATGTCAGAAGTCATCAGGGCTCTGGACCTGGAGTTACAGATGCTTGTAAGTCACTATGTGGTGCTGGGAACTGAACTTGGGTCCTCTGGAAGAGCAGCCAGTGCTGTTAACTGATGAACCATTCATTTCTCCAGCCCCCAAGAGTTGGTGTTGTTTTGCTTTTTTTATGTTGTAACAAATGAAAAATCCACTATTGGTGTCATTTCGTCCATAGTCTTATGTAATTTAAATTTCTACAAGTCTTGAAGGCAGGAGAAAATGCTGTTGTTTATATTTGCTGACTGAAGTTGCTTAGGTCCTACCTCCGGAAGCAGTCCAGTCGGTATTTCCTCTTACTGCTGGGTAACATGACAAAATCATAAGGCATCTTAACCTGAAGAAACTCTGGGCACGGCTGAGGAGTGGGGTGTACTCAGGGCACAGTTGAGGAGTGGGGTGCACTCGGGCATGGTTGAGGAGTGGGGTGTACTTGGGCAAGGTTGAGGAGTGGGGTGTACTCAGGGCAGGATTGAGG
>OU015755.1:60948420-60971741 GCA_907169655.1 Acomys percivali | reverse complement strand
GAGGAGTGGGGTGTACTCAGGGCAGGATTGAGGAGTGGGGTGTACTCAGGCACAGTTGAAGAGTAGGGTGTACTCAGGGCAGGATTGAGGAGTGGGGTGTATGGTGAAGGATTGAGCGGGCATGAGTAGGAGTGCTTTGGTGCTTGCAGCTCTGCCACTGTGGTGAAACTTCTTCTTCATCTTCCTTGACTGTAGTTCCGCCTTCTCTGCCAACAATTCTACGCCATGCTCCTGAAAAAGGTCGCGTATTCTCGGCGCAACTGGATGCTGGTGCTGCTTGTACAGATTCTGTTGCCTCTGGTGATCGTTATGTTAAGCCTCACTTTTTTCAACTTCAAATTAAAGAAAGTGGAAAACGTACCCTTGGAGCTGAATTTAAAAATGTACGGTCAGACTATTGTTCCATTTTTTGTTTCTGAGAATTCCCACTTGGATCCTCAACTTTCAGATACTTTTGTAAAGATGCTTGCAGCTGCAGGACAGGTTCCTTTGCATACTCAAGGTAAGCACCAGCACGAGGGGGCGGGACAGGAAGTGGGCCTGCTTTTCTTTGCAGGGAAGCTGTGTCTTTCTGGACCACACTGTGCTCTCCGAAGCCAGACTGAATAGCTGGAAGTGTCATCTAGACTCTGGGTGTCAGGAAGTGGACAGCTTCTAGAGATGAGACCATGTGTGTCCCTCTAGAGTCTGTGGCGCTTCAGGTCACTGACAGCATCCGCTTGAAGGGGATGTTGAGACCCCAGAACCTTCCTCATCCTTTTCACTTCCTCCTCTGCACGAGGAGACTAGTTTGCACAGCCACACACCCCTTTGATGACATTCCACCACAGGCCCAACAGAACAAGCCCCACTGACCATGAACCGAACTATTAGCTAAAACAAACCTTTTTTTTTTACCTTCAGGAGTTGATTGTCTCAGATGTTTGTTTCAGTGACAGAAAGCTGGCTTAATATATTTATTTGTAGTAAAGCTGCAGTTTCTCATACGTCAAATTGGGAGAACCCTGTTGTACAGTATCCTTGGGACAGGTTTATAATGAGCATTTTGTATAGTTGGTGTCCTGATCTGTAATAATGTCATCATTGTTTTTCTTAATTCACTAAAGGTAAATTTCCAGCTTTAAAGGTTCTAAAGGTATAGATAGCTTGTATGTGAAGTGTGGCACTGTCTACGGGGAATATAGGAGTGAGCAGAGATTCAGTACCTCTCCTCAAGGAACGTCTAAGCAAGAGGCCTATGGGTAGTTGATAGATGGTAACAGGCACATCTCAGCTTTGGAGGATCTGCGGGACCCCCCCCCACCCCCCGCCAGAGCCTGCCACCGACCTGAGTTAGGACTGGCTGGCAGAAAGGAACAATAACCAAAGGCATTCCAAACAACGCTAGGGCCTGCACACCTCAGGAACGCTAAGATCAGAGGTACAGCGAGAATTTAAAGACACAAGTCCAAGAGAGTGATGAAATAGCTCTCTCTTACCCTGCCAGCATGTGGCAGAAAAGGAAGTAGAGGTTTGTTCTGGCACATGGCACTAGTGAGGTTCCATCTGGTCTGCTTCTGAGTCGTGCGTTGTAACATGGTGGACGGGAGGAAGGGATTCCATGGAAGAGGAAGCTGAATCCGCTGTCGTAATAACCCACTGTTAGCATAAGTAACCCCCCTCCAAAGAGAAGTGACCCACTCCTACCAGCGCAACAACAGTCCTTAAGGAAGAAGCACCCCACCCACACAGTCATCCGCGCCAAAGTTCTCAGCTACCTTTCAGTGCTATTACTCCCGCAACTGACTTTCTGTATAAGTTTTGTAGGGAACAAACGACATCCAAACCATGACACAGAAAATGAGTTCTAAGCCGGGTGCCACAGGCTTTTAACCTCAGCAGTCGGGAGAGAGAGGCAGGCCAATCCCTGTGAGTCTATACAGCGAGTTCCAGACCAGCCAGGGCCACATAGTGAGACCCTGTCTCAAAAACAAGACACAAAGTGCATTTTATATATGTGGTTATGTGGCTTTGCCGGGAGGTCGGAATCACTGCACGTCAGTAGGAGTGTGCTATTAGGTGTGTCGACACTCTCTAGAGGGTGAAGGGTTTTGTTTGGGACCATATGGCCCCAGGAGACAATGGGGGCTACACATGGTTGATGTGGTAGGAAGACAAGAAGTAGTTGGAATCCTGAAGGACTTAAGAGATGGAGGTCAGGAGATCAGCTGGAATTCAGTGGAGAGCAGAGCAGGAGGAGGCCAGCTTCCAGATGCCTGCGTGGTTGGTGATGGGTAGCCCCCGAAGGAGCGGGAGATCGGGGGAGGCTCACGATGAGTGTTCTGTGTGCCACTGGGCCTGGTGTGTCATTTGTCCAGCAATGCTCACTGCCCGGTGTGCCTTTGCCTCCCCCTAGAACCCATAGAAGACTTCCTACTGAAAAAGGCAAAGGAGGCTCCTGAGGACTTTGACAAGCTCTATGTGGTGGCAGCTTCGTTTGAAGACGTGAATAACCACACGACAGTGAAGGCGCTGTTCAACAACCAGGCATTCCACTCCCCCGGCCTGGCTCTCACTCTGGTGGATAACCTTCTCTTCAAATTACTTTCTGGTGCCAGTGCCTCTATCACCACAACCAACCATCCTCAACCTCAGACAGCGGAGGAGCTCTCAGAGAGAGTCTTGTACCAGTGCGTGAGATTTCCCTCCTCCCAGCTTCAGGCTCCTGCCTCTGGGGGGGCTTCTTGTTTTCCCGCCTATTTTTCTTTCTGTGTCTCATTTTAATCCCAAGCAACTGTTTTGAAAGACGGCTGCTGCTCACAGTTGCCTCGTCTTGTGTCTTTTACAGGGGCCCGAAGGGGCACTACCTTGTCATCAACTTTCTTTTTGGAATAGCTTTCCTGACAAGCTCTTTTTCCATCCTGACAGTCAGCGAGAGGAGCACTAAGTCTAAGAACGTCCAGTTTGTCAGCGGAGTCAGCGTGGTAGCTTTCTGGCTCTCTGCTCTGCTGTGGGATCTCGCTTCTTTCCTCATTTCCACTCTGCTGCTTGTAGTGAGTACTTGGCGGTGCTGACATCACTTCCTGCAGCCCAAGGACAGCCCCTTAAAGCCCCGCCTGCAGAGCCAAAGCTATCTGGGAAGGTTTTGTTTTTAAGAGATTTATTTATTTATTTATTTATTTATTTATTTATTTATTTATTTATTCACTTATTATGTATACAGTGTTCTGCCTGCATGTACATCTGTAGGCCAGAAGAGGGCATCAGATCACATTACAGATGGTTGTGAACCACCATGTGGTTGCTGGGAATTGAAATCAGGATCTTTTTTTTTCCGTTCCGAGACAAGGTTTCTCTGTGTAGCCTTGGCTGTCCTAGACTTGCTTTGTAGAGCAGGCTGGCCTCACAATGATCCACCTGCCTCTGCCTCCCAGGTGCTGGGATTAAAGGCGTGTGCCACCATGCCCAGCACAGGTGGCACTCTTAACCAATGAGCCATCTCTCCAGCCCAGTTTAACTGGGGGCTTAGCCCTGACTGGATCAGGGTTTATGTAGCACCCACAGAGCTGCTGCCTCAAGGCAGTGAGAGACACTTTTGGAGACACATATGTGTTATTCAGAAGCAGGTAATCAGAGCATAGGGAGGGGTTGAAGTGTTCCGCTGTGACTGAATCAAGTAGCCGGAGGTCTCCCTGATTACTTTGTGCGGGGCAGATCATTTCTTGCCTCGCCCTGTGTGTTTTATAAGCATCTCTTCGTCCTTTGCTGTACCACACTGCGTTACTGATGATCAGAGCAGCTCCCCGAGAGCATTATCTCCGAGTTTGCTCTTTCCTTCATGAGCAAATGCTTGTGAGGTATATTTAGTTAACATCTTGCTTTAAAACCTGAGATTGCAGCAAAGTGAGTGATGGTCCTGGTTCACAGCCCTCACGCCCTGAGTTTTATCCCTCAACCGTACCAGGTGGCAGGAAGAACCGAGTCTAGAGAGCTGTCCCCTGTCCACACATACCCCTGGCACACAAGCCATGCCTCCACCCGAGCAAATACATAAGTTCATTATAACGGCAATCACTGATTGCTTAGCACGCAGGATGAACTCTGACTGACTTTCCCCAACTTTTCCCTCTCCCCTCTCTTAAGTTGGCGTTTGTGTGGTATAAGGAAGAAGCTTTTGCACACCGTGAGAGCATCCCGGCGGTGGTGGCGGTGATGATGCTCTACAGCTGGGCCGCCATCCCCCTCATCTACACCGTCAGCTTCTCTCTCCAAACCCCGGGCAGTGCGTGTGTTAAGCTTGTGGTCATGCTCACCTTCCTGAGCATCAGTCCCGTCGTGCTTGTCACAGTCACGAGTGATAAAGGTGAGATCCCATCTATGCTCTGCACAAACATTAATCTCTCCTCTGGCGGCCACGGCAGCCACACACCACAAAAAATGTGTGCCGTGTTCCCAGGCAACTGGAGTATGCCAAACACATGGATGGAGGAACAACGCAACCACATTCACTCAGTAGACTATCACTCAGCTGACAAAAGGGACAACGTTGAGCAAAAGAGTTCGCTATGTCCTACAGGAAGTCCATGAGCGGACAAAATGAATTCCAGAAACAGAATCAGAAAAGGGGCGGGGCGGGGGGGGCGAGCTGGAGAGATGGCTCAGTGGTTAAGAGCACTGACTGCTCTTCCAGGCGTCCTGAGTTCAATTCCCAGCAACTACATGGTGGCTCACAACCATCTATAATGAGATCTGGTGCCCTCTTCTGGTGTGCAGGTGTATATGAAGAAAGAACACTGTGTATGTAATAAATAAACAATTAATTAAAAAGCAAAAAAGAAAGAAAAGGGCTGCTGCCTCTGGGCTCAGGAAAAAGGGCTGACTGAAAGAACACACTTGGGGAGCTTTGGAGAGTGACAAGGTGTCCTTGATCTTAAACTGGGCATTTGTTTACGTGGACTTATGTACTAATCATTGTCCGCTTGTGATCCATGCATTTCACTAACATGAGTGTTCCTTACTTTAAAGACGATACTAAATGTATGAATTAGTCAGCATTGGAGGAGGGGGTCTTGTTAAGTAAAAGAAACTGAGAGTGAGTCGTTACTTACAGCACACGCCTGCAACCGGCATCTTCATGTTTCTGCTACCATCTCTGGGTCAGGGTGGTCAAAAGGCTGATGTGTTGCCTCTACAACCCTCTTCCTGTTAGGATTTCTTATATTATGGTGTGTGTGTGCACATGGAGGTCAGATCCTCTGGAACTGTAGTGACAAGTGGCTGGGATGCTGCATGACATGGCTGCTGGGAGCCAAACTCCAGTCCTCTGTTAGAGCAGGAGGTTCCTAATTGCCAGCCGTCTCTCCAACCCCTTCATTTAGCCCCCACAACTCTTCAGGACTGACTTTCCTTCCCTTCCTCTTTTTCCTTTACTTTTAAGGTAATTTTTATTTGGGGGCTTGGTGAGATAAGTCAGCAGTTAAGAACACCAGCTGCGGGCCGAGCGTGGTGGCGCACGCCTTTAATCCCAGCACTCGGGAGGCAGAGGCAGGCGGATTGCTGTGTGTTTGAGGCCAGCCTGGTCTACAAAGCGAGTCCAGTACAGCCAAGGCTACATAGGGAGACCCTGTCTGGAAAAACCAAAAAAGAACACCAGCTGCTCTTCAAGGGAACCCAGGTTTTATTCGCAGCACCCACATGGTGGCACACAGATACCTGTAACTCCAGTCTTAGGTGGTCTAATGCCCTCTTCTGGCCTCCAGGGGCACTGCACACAAATGGTGTGCAGCCATACAGGCAGGCAAAACATTCATACACATAAAATTTTTAAAAAATTTATGTGTGTAAGTGTTTACCCAAATGTCTGTATGTACATCACTTACGTGCCTGGTACCATCAGAGGCCGGAAAGCGGGTGTCAGGGCCCTTGGAACTGGGGTGTCAGAGCCCTTGGAACTGGCTTTAGAGTGCTGTGAGCAGCCACGTGGGTGCGAGGAACCAAATCCAGATCACCTATCAGAGCAGCAAGTACTCCTAGCCTCTGAGCCATCTCCTTAGTTCTTACTTAAAAATACATTTACAATTTCCCTTTTATTTGGGGAGTTGTCCTCTCTCCTAAGGGACCCTTAGTGACAGTTTAGTCTCCATAAACTATGGAGGAAGAAACCATACAACTCCTTGTCTGACTCCAAGAAGACACGTGGTAGAATGCTTGCTTGCCTAGCATGTGTGAGGCTGTAGGTTCAATCCTTATAGTACAGGTGTGTGTGTGTGTGTGTGTGTGCATGCGTGCACGTGTGTGTGAAAACAAAACACCCTGGAAACTCCAAAGCTGGCTCCTATGCCCTGCTTTCTCTGGCTCAGCTCACCTCCAGCCCTAACCCTCTGCCTTTCCCCCTCCGCTCACTCAGCCCTGCCAGAGCCGTGCTCCCTCAGACACAGTGTGCTCTTTAGGTTCACCTCCAAGAGCAAGATAGTGGAAGTAAAGAGACAGAGTCAAGGAACTGGGCAGAGTACATATGGCCTGGAGGTTGTGTGACTAGAGGGAGACTCCACACCAGGAGCCAGGGAAACCATGGCCCTGGCCTGGAGACCTGAGGGTGTGATGGGGCGTGATGGTGCCAACTACAAACGTGAGTTAGGCGAGGTGGTGACGTGCACAAGTGAAGCTAATGCTCTCTAGTCTCTTTACAGACCTTGGCTACATGGAACTCTCAGACTCCTTGGATCATATATTCCTAATACTTCCTGGACATTGCCTCGGAATGGCTTTTTCCAACTTGTACTACAACTTTGAACTAAAAAAGTTTTGCAGTGCTAAGAACTTGAGTGATATTGACTGCAACGATGTTTGTAAGTACTATAAATAAAATTTGCTGATGTTTTTGTCATGATATGATTTATATAATATAATTTGGCCTTTTTATCCCCCATGTTTTTTTGAGACATGATTTCTTTGGGTAACCCTGGCTATCCTGGAACTCCCTCTGTAGACCAGGCTGGCCTCAAATTCACAGATTCTCCTGCCTCTGCCTCCCAAATGCTGGGATTAAAGTTGTGCACCACCACCAGCCCAGTTTAATTTGGTCTTTTGAGACAAAATCTCACTGTGTATCCCTGCCTGTTCAGGAACTCATTATTTAGACCAGGCTAGCCTTAAACTTGGAAAGATTTACCTAATTACAAGTATGTGCCACTCCATCAACTTATAATTCATTGCAACATTCACTCTTTTATATGAAATGGCATTGTATTTGCATATAAGCTATACATATCTGTACATTCTGTCTGCCTGTCTGCCTGCCTGTCTGTCTGTCTGTCTGCCTCTCTCTCTCTCTCTCTCTGTGTTTTGCTCAAAATCTAATACAGAGCCTTGTGCACATTAGGCAAATGTTCTACCACTGTGCTATACCTAGTATGCCTAGTCTGCTCACACATACTTTAAACTATCTCTAGATTTCTTTCTTTAAAAAAAAAAAAATATTTATTTATTTATTATGTTTACAGTGTTGTGCATGCATGTATACCTGCAGGCCAGAAGAGGGTGCCAGATCTCATTATAGATGGTTGTGAGCCACCATGTGGCTGCTGGGAATTGAACTCAGGACCTCTGGAAGAGCAGACAGTGCTCTTAACTGCTGAGCCATCTCTCCAGTCCCTCTAGATTTCTTTTTTTTTTTTAAATTTATTTATTTATTGTATATGAGTGTTTTATCTGCAGAAGAGGGTATCAGATCACATTATAGATGGTTGTGAGATTTGAACTCAGGACCTGTGGAAGAACAGGCGGCGCTCTTAACCACTGAGCCATCTCTCCAGCCCCCCCCTCTAGATTTCTTAAAACACTTAATACAATGTAAATACTATATAAATGCTAGTTACACTATATTTAAGAATAATGACAAGAGCCTGATGCAGTGACATACACCTGTAATCCCAACACTTGAGAAGGCAGAGGCAGGTGGATCTCTGTGAGTTCAAGGCCAGCCTGGTCTACAAAACAAGTCCAGGACAGCCAATCCGGTCTTAAAAGAAGAAGAAGGAGAAGAAGAAGGAGAAGGAGGAGAAGGAGAACAAGAACAAGAAGATAACTATACATATTTAGTAGAGATACAATTATTATTTTCTGAAAAAAAAAATTGGCCTTCCCATTGGCTGAGCCCATGATTGCAGAATCTGTGAATACAGAGAGATAATGTACTGTACCACTTTGTATGGGACTCAGGAAGACAGTAACCTACACATATACCAGAAGGAGACCAGTTAACAAAATGTGGCCACCTGTAGAGTAGAAAATTATACAATATGACAATGTATTTTTTGTGGCCACTGTCTATTATAAATTATTAAGTGGAACAACACTGGAGAAGATAATGCATAGTATTATTCCATTTTCATTTAAAAACATGAAACATAGTGTCTGGGCCAATGAGATGGCTCAGTGGGTAAAGGTGCTTGCCACCAAGTTTGATCCCTGAAACTCACATGGTGAAAGCAGAGGACGAACTCCTGCAAATTGTGTAATCTCCAAGTGTGCTGCTGTAGCTGTAGCATATGTGTCCCCACCCTAGGCGCGCGTGCGCGTGCGTACACACACACACACAAATGTAATGTTAAGGGCTGGTGAGATAGCTCCGCTGTTAAGGGCACTGGATGCTAGCACTTCCAGAAGCCCTGAGCTCAATTTCCAGCAGGCACATGGTGACTCAGTTCTGGGGATCCAGTCCTTTCTCCAGGGCTCTGTGGGCACCAGGCACACACATGTTATGTAAAACAGAGGCCTTGAGAGCTGCTTTGGTTTGGCTTGGTTTTGCAGTGCTGCATAAACTCCTAGGCTCTCCTGGCTGCTGAGAGAGTGTTTTCCCACTGAGCTGAACCCCAGTCTCCTCCTGCGATTTTTGGTCAGTTCAGATGCAGGGGGACTGATGATTGAAAGGATACTCAAACATGTAAGTATTTTGTGGCTGGGTGTGATGGCGCATGCCTTTAATCCCAGCACTCAGTAGGCAGAGGCAGGCAGATCTCTGAGTTAGATCTCCGGTCTACAAATTGAGTCCAGGACAGTCAAGGCTACACAAAGAAATCCTGTATTGAAAAACAAACAAACAAAAAGTATTTTGTGCTTTAGATAAATGTCATATAAACAAGAAATAGTCTTTCATTATTATTAATGGATTGGGTTTTGTTTCTTTCTTTCTTTTGCCTCAAACGTGCTAAGTATACTTTACCACTGAACTATTTTTCATAAACTATTTTGATCTTATTCTTTTTTTTTTCCCCCAAGACAGCGCGCATTGAGTTGGGGTTGTGTTAGCTAATTACTGCTGAGTATGGAGCCTGGCCTGATGTGTAGTTGCTCATTTTTCTTCTCCCAGAAGTTATCAGTTGTAATTAGCTTCATGGCAGGGGGGAAATTCATGTCCACTTCTCCTCCTCCATGCTGGGATTTTGTCTGCCTTGAGCATGTGCAGATCTTGTGCATGCTGTCACAGCCTGTTTCCTGTTATGTCTGGCAATGCAGTTTCTTGAAAGCCACCCACCACCTCTAGCTCTTAGGATCTTCCTGCCCTTTCTTTCGCATAGGTCACTGAGCCTGGACAAGAATGTAAGCATCCCATTTAGGGCTGAGCACTCCAACGTCTTTGTTTGGTTGTTTGTTTGTTTCAAGACAGGGTTTCTCTGTGTAGTCCTGGCTGTCCAGGACTCCCTTCGTAGACCAGGCTGGCCTCAGACTCACAGTGATCCACCTGCCTCTGCCTCCTGAGTGCTAGGATTAAAGACCTGTGCCACCATGCCCGGCTGTTTGTTTGTTTTTTGTTTTTGTTTTTGTTTTTTGAGACAGAGTTTCTCTGTGTAATAGCCCTGGCTGTCCTGGAACTCTCTTTGTAGAACAGGCTGGCCTCACACTCACATCAATCGGCCTGCCTGCCTCTGCCTCTAGAGTGCTGGGATTGCAGGTGTACACCAGCACGCCCTGCCCCAACATCTTTTTTTTTTTTTTTTTTTTTTTTAGTTAAGATTTATTTTCCAGTGTGTGAGTGTTTTGCCTGCATGTATATATGTGTAGCACATGTATATATGTGTAGCACATAGGCGCCTGGTGCCCTCAGAGGTCAGAAGAGAAGGCCAGAGTCCACTAGAACTGAGCCACTGCGTGGGAGCTGGACAGGAGCCCAGGTCCTGCGCTAGAGCAGCAAGCATCCTTCACACTGAGCCTTCTCTCCATCCCCCCCCCCCCCGAAAAGGGCCTTCATTCTGGGCAACCGTGCAGAGGATGTTTATCCTTGCAAGCATGCAGCCAGTGGGATTCTGTGATAATTATCATCTGCTGCGGGAAGAACCTCCGATGAGGGTTGAGCAGTGCATTGATCAGTGGGTATAACAATGTGCCACTAGGCGTCAATTCAATATGATCAGCAGAATAATAGCAGTAGGTTGTCCCCTGGGGCTTGTGACCCTAGTTACTGTGGGGTTTTTGTATTTTTCTCATGTATCTCACAGGATGTCCTAGAACCGGATGCACGTTTACAGCAGTCCTCCCACCTCAGCTTCCTAAGTAGCGCGATTACAGGTGTGAAACACCACGCTCAGCTAATTGCATTGTTTTTATTTTTTAATATTTTTATTTTAATTTATGTGCATTGGTGTGAGGGTGTCAGCTCTTGGAGTTACAAACAGTTGTGAGCTGCCATGTGGGTGCAGCTCACCCGGGTCCTTTGGAAGAGCAGCCAGTGCTCTTAACCACTGAAGCCAACTCTGCAACCCTGCGTCGTTTTTTTTGTAGAGAATTGATTGCAGCAAGGAAAAGTACTCTTGTTTACCATTTGCGAGGACATGGCCATAGCGTTGATAACAATGATGCTTCTTTTAGTAATATTTGTTACTATAGGAATTTACTTGCTATTTGCAAAGATGGGGAATACATTTTAAAATTTCCCCCTAAAAGACCCAAGGTGTGCTAACATGTGCTTATTCATATTAGCAGAAGGATATGTGGTCCAAAATAACACCTACGCCTGGGAATCCCTTGGGATAGGGAAGTATCTGACCGCTCTGGCCATCTTGGGGCCTGTGTACATCATCCTGCTTCTCCTCATTGAAGCCAAGGCGTTCTGCGTACTGAAATCCAGGCTTTCTGCCTTTGCTGGGAAGAAAAAGTCAGTGAGTAAACCGGGGTTAATGTGGTAGTGAGAATTCTCAGATTTTTTATTTCCTTAAAATACACAGAAATATGATAAGAATCTGTTTTCATTTTAATCCCACATGTGGGGGGTATGGGGCTGCTTCTCAGCAGGTGACTGAGATTTGCTTCGTGCTCCAGCACGAGGCGTGATTGTGCCAGCTGCAAATAATTTCTGCAGGTTTTGACATTTGGAATTCCGGGGACTTCTCAGAGGGTGTATAAATGCTAGGGCCCCGTGAGGTGGTGGTGGTGGGGTGTTGTTGTTGGTTGAGGTCTGTGAGGTAGTTGTTGGCAAAGAAGGAACAACAAGAAGAGATTAGGTAT
Organism: Acomys percivali; assembly: GCA_907169655.1. Classification (NCBI taxonomy): domain Eukaryota; kingdom Metazoa; phylum Chordata; class Mammalia; order Rodentia; family Muridae; genus Acomys; species Acomys percivali. The sequence continues at coordinate 60,960,260 of OU015755.1, read as the reverse complement.
CCTGTCAGCGAGGGCCAAAGTTGCCTCAAAGAGCTTCATGCCCCTATTCAGCAGGAAGAAGTCTAATGATCACGTCGTCCCCTTTCAGACCCCCGACTTTACTCAGGGATCTCTTTCCTTGCCCCTCCATCCTTTTTTCTTCTTACCTAGTGTTGGGGGGGTTGCAAGGGTGGAAGAGAAGGGGTGGAGGGGGAGGAGGAAAGAAGAGCCCACAAAGCCGCAAACGCTGGCTACAGGTTAAGTCAGGTAAGAGCAGGTTAGGGCCTGGCTCTCAGCTTCCTTCCTGTCTTCTGAGGGAGCCCAGAGGCCATCCAGCCATCTGTTTATAATCTCAGGGCAGAGAAGTGACCTCCCACGCCCAGGGGCCTCAGAGACCCTGGTCTACAGACTGGTGCCCTGGGGTGTTTTAAGGGCCTCAGCTGAGTAGGAGCAAGACCGTGGCTTGCTAGAACAACTCACCTTACGAAACACCTCTGCAGTCAACCGTGAGTGGACTAGAGGCGGTCCGGCCTGTTAGCTTGTGCTGTGATTATCTTCTAGAGGCCAGGGTCTCTAGAAACTGAAGGAGATAGGCTTTTGTTATGTTTTGATGTTGCTGGGCTTTAAATTTGTTTTGTTCAAACGTGGTGCTTTGTGAGACCGCAGTGGCGCTGTGAGCCTGAGTGCTCAGCTGTAGGACCTTCAGGGGCGTACCAGAGACATCCCAGTGCTTCTGACTGTAGCCGAGCTCTGCCCTTCTACCCTCAAAACCAGCTGCGTTTCTGCCCTTGTCTTGGGAGTGTAGGGAATAACCTGCGATGTGACGGAGCCGGAGGATGAAGATGTGCTAGAAGAGACAGAAAACATCAACCTCTATTTGGAAACTCTAAGAAAGAAAAGCCCACTTATTGTTAAAGAAGTGTCAAAGGTAACATTAGACTCAACCTTGCTCCTTCGTCTGTTTGTTTGGTTTGAGACAGGGTCCTGCTAAGCGACCCGCGTACACCTTGATGGCTTCATGACCCTCTCACCTCTGCCTCCTGAAGGCTCTGGTTACCGGTATACGCCATGTGTCTTAGGGTTTCTATTCTTGCTGTGAAGACACACCATGGCCGCAGCAACTCTTAAAAAGGAAACCATTTACCCGGGGCTGGCTTGCAGTTTCAGAGACTTAGTCCATTATCATCATGGCAGGAGGCATGGCGGCGTGCAGGCAGACATGGTGCCCGAGAAGGAGCTGAGAGTTCTCCATCCTGATCCGCAGGCAGCAGCAGGAGACTGTGTTCTTCCCAGGAGCACAGGAGACCTCAAAGCCCAACCCCCCCACCCCCCACAGTGATACCCTTCCTCTAGCAAGGCTACACCTACCCCAGCAAGGCCACACCTCCTAATGGAGCCACTCCCTGTGGCCAAGCATTCACACACATGAGTCTGTGGGAGCCGTTTCTGTTCAACCCACCACATCATGCCTGGCTCTTATCGCTGGCTTTAGAAAGCCAAGAATACTTTTCTTGTGGGCGTTTACACGGAGAGTCAGCCTTCTGATGGGCTTCCCGGAAGACAGACTTGATGCTTGAGAGTGAAGTTCACCTGACTTCATTTTTACACCCAGAGACAGAGCCTGTTGTAACTCTGCTGTCTCTTCTGTGATCACCCGGGTAAAAAGGGAGCCTGAGGTAGGAGGGGATGAGAGTCATGCTTGCTAAAAACCTGAGAAAGAATAGGGGACACATAACAGGCTTGGCCTCTCCTGTATCCAACAACTCTGGAGGTGCCAAGTGGGATAAGAGCTCTGGAAAACTAAACGGAGCCTCCCAAGTTTCTCTGAGATTCTTAGGAGGAATTTTTGGGTTTTGTTTTGTTTTTGTTTTTCTCAAGACAGTGTTTCTCAGCTGGGTGTGGTGACATACAACTGTAATCTCAGCACTCGGGAGGCAGAGGCAGGCAGATCACTGTGAGTTCGAGGCCAGCCTGGTCTACAAAGCGAAGTCCAGGACAGCCAAGGCTACACAGAGAAAGCCTGTCTCGAAAAACAAACAAACAAACAAAAAAAAGACAGGGTTTCTCTGTGTAGCCTTGGCTGTCCTGGAACTACTCTGTAGACCAGGCTGGCCTCGAACTCACAGAGATCACCTGCCTCTGCCTCCCCGAGTGCTGGGGTTACAGATGTCTGCAACCACACCCGGCTCTTAGGAAGAATTTTGAGGTTTTCTCAGACATCCAGGTATTTTATAGCATCTCCTCCGCTTCCCCCCCACCCCCCCCCACCCCAAGTTTGCCAGTCCTGTCTCCCTTCAGCAACAACTTCAAAGAGTTTTATTTGCTCAGGGACAAAGAAAAATGGCTTATTACTCCAGGAAGTCAGTTCACAACGGGCAAGGGCTGCAGGGAAGAGGCAGCTGGGTCAGGTGTGCAGCAGCTGCTGACAGCTAGCCTCCTCTCTGCGTCTCTGTCCTGTGTCTCTCAGGTCTATAAGGAGAAGGTGCCCCTGCTGGCTGTGAACAAGGTGTCCTTCACCGTCAGAGAAAAAGAATGCTTTGGCCTTCTTGGCCTCAATGGAGCCGGGAAGACATCCGTTTTCAACATGCTGACCGGGGAGCAGCCCGTCACGTCAGGGCACGTGTTTGTCAAGGGTCTCAACATCAAGTCTGACCTAGGGAAGGTGGGTGTGGCCTGGAGGAAACCTTGGGGATTGATAACAGGATTCAGGGGCATGAAGCTTGGAACTTGATCTCTAAAAGGCCCACATGCCTACTTCATTTGCACCCCACCCCCACCCCCAGATCTAAATGGGCATCCTAGATGCTTCTCTGAACTCTCGGTCACAGGTCAGGCTTCTTATGTGACACTGTCTCTCGAAGGCCCACTGTGAGCCCCACAGTGTCTCCACCCCCTTGTCTTTATTCATGTTACTTATTCACAGATGTTAGGTGATAGACAGACAGACAGACAGACAGATAGCAGTGAGTAAGATGGTACATTAAATCCACATATAGTAATAGTTACAGTAAATAAAAATGGACTCTGATTGGATGTGGTAGCATACACTTATAATCCTAACACTGAGAGGCACAGGCTTAAGATCTCTGCAAGCTTCAGTCTGTCTGGTCAACAAAGCAAGTTATAGACTACCCAGGGCTACCTAGTGAGACCTCGTCTCAAAATGAACAAATAAAAAATAGCACTGGTAGCACTCAGGAGGCAGAAGCAGGTTTGAGGCCAGCCTGATCTACAAAGTGAGTCCAAGACAGCCAGGGCTGTTATACAGAGAAACCCTGTCTCGAAAAACAAAACAAAACAAAATAATAAAAATAAAAAACAGCACTGGAGAGATGGCTTGCACTCAGAACACTTCTGCCCACATAGAAGCCTCACAACCACCTGCAACTCCAGTTCCATGGGACTCAGCTCTTTTTCTGGCCGTGACAGGTGCCTGCACACATGTGGTGCACGTACATACACCCAGGTATACACATACACAGAAAAAAATGTGAATGTAGGCCTGGAGAGATGTCTCTGCAATTAGGAGCACTAGATGCTCTTCCAGAGGACTCAGGTTCATTCCCAGCACCTACATGGTGGTTCATAAACACCTACAACTCCAGTTCCAGGGCCTCTGACACCCTCTGCGGCTTCTGCAGCCACTACACCTATGTGGTACACCCTGACATAGCTGCAGGCAAAACACCATACATATAAAAATAAAAGCCAGGTAGTGGTGGTGCACACCTTTAATCCCAGCACTCAGGAGGCAGAGCTCTTCAGAGCTCAAGGCCAGCCTGATAAACAGAGCTAGTTCCAGGACAGCTGAGGCTACACAAAGAAACCCTGTCCTGAAAAACCAACAACCAAACAAACAAAAAACCCAAACCCTCCAAAAAACAAAAAACAAACATTTAAAAATTTAAGTAAAAAACCAGGCATGGTGGCGCACGCCTTTAATCCCAGCACTCAGGAGGCAGAGGCAGGTGGATCTCTGTGAGTTTGAGACCAGGCTGCTGGTCTACAAAACAAGTCCAGCACAGCCAAAGCTACACAAAGGAACCCTGCCTTGGAAAAAACAAAAACAAATAATTTAAAAACATTACAAGTAAATAGATAACAAGGTAAATTGTATAAATTAAAAGATTGATTAGTTCATTCAATTAAATTATTAAAATGATCATAGAAAATAATAAAAATGTTAAGCATATAATGAATAACTCCATACAACTGAAAAAATATGTACAAGTGTATTCATAGAAACATTATTCACAGTAGCCAAAATGGAAACAACCCAGATGTTCATCAACTGACAAATAAACATGAGAGTTTAGAAAGCAATGTGGTATTTATCGGCTGTAAAAAGAAATGGAGCTGTTCTAGTTTTATTTCTGTTGCTGTGATAAACACCCTGACAGAAAGCCACACAGGGAGGAAGGGCTTACCTGACTTCCAGGTCACAGTTCACTGTTACAGGGATCTTAAGGCAGGAGCTTAAATTAATGTACCCACAGTCAGAGCAGAGACATAACGGAAGACACTTATCCAGCGATGCTTTAAAAAGCACTTAATAGAAACAGGCCTGGCATTGCATACCTGTAGTCCAGCACCCGGGACGTGGGAACGGGAGGTTCATGAGTTCAAAGCTAATCTGAGTCACTTAGTAAGGTCTAGGTCGGCCTGGGATACACAGTGAGACCTGTCTGTCTCCAATCAAACATTTAGCAAATTTCAAAAAAGAAAGAAAGAAACATTAAGGTAAATTGGGCAAGGCAGTCTGCCAGCATCTCTATGCTTCACTGTGAAATGCCTGAAGCATCCGCATCTCTCTCATTGTCTTTCTTCTCAGCAGATCTGCAGACTTCTGTCTTCCAGATCACCTGGAGCTGATCCCTTGGCGTGGGAGGCCTCAGCAGACATTCTGACAACCTCTGCCCCTTTCTTCCCTAAGCAGATGTGACGGGGGCGTGTTGTCCTCGTCACCTCTATCCCCAGGCTATGTGGCCTCAGGTCACCCAGTTTCTTGAGTAGAAAGGGGGAAAGCAAACACTGTAGCACCTTATTTTAGTGTCTGTGACAGGAGAGTGCTGGACTGTAAGCATGACCCAGGGTGGTGACCTCTGAGTTTATAATGACAAAAGACAGAAGTGATTCAGATATGTCTAAATAGCCCAAGTCAGTTATTTTCTAAATGGAACCTAAGGAACTTCTTGGCCTTAACCATCCCTGCTGAACTCTGCTGTCCAAAGATTCTGGGAGAGGGGATGTCATCGTCGTCCACTGTATACTGTTAGTGAGCCCAGCAAGCTGTGGTGGACATTTCTAAACCCATGTTTACACAGTCAGCCTCGGTTAAACTCAGTGAGTCACGAAACAAAACAAAATGGCATGAATGTGGGACAGGTATTTACAGGAAGATGGAGTTGACAACAGTCAGGGGGGAAGTTAAGGGTGAGAGTAATATAGAACACATTATATACACATATGGAATTATCAAAGAACACATTTAATTCATTTTAAAAGACTAGTTTTAAAAACTTCTTCTGGGTATATAGCAGCTAAACTGAGTGAGGAGTGGGGCTGTATGCCACATCATAGGAAGATCCATAGAACATAATAATCAGCTGGAAGGCCGGGAAGTGGTGGCGTACACCTTTAATCCCAGCACTCGGGAGGCAGAGGCAGGCGGATCGCTGTGAGTTCGAGGCCAGCCTGGTCTACAAAGTGAGTCCAGGACAGCCAAGGCTACACAGAGAAACCCCTGCCTCGAAAAAACAAAAATCAGCTAAAAGAGTACTTAGACAGTGGTAAGCGTGGGATGGTGACATTTGACAGACATCACGCAAGCAGCCTTGTTTCAGGAAGCATGCCTGTGGAGGACCCTGCATTAGCACAGACTGTGGAGGATGCGTACCAACCAGGCCACGGGCCACGGGCAGAGACTCTGGTGGCATTTATATAAATGTCCCATATGGAAAGTCTATTTATAGATTGCATATAGAATAGAAGATATTTCTAAAGAGAAAATGCTAGGGCCAGTGAGATGGTTCAGTGGTAAAGGCACGGTTAGGTCCTGCTGCAGGGCACATGCTCTCCCCCCACCCCACCCGCCACCCCTCACCCCCGCCACGCTGCTTCCAATAAACCTGCATTTATATATTGTAGTTTCATCGCCATTAGCTCATTCTGATTATTTAATCAATTAGGCACTTGCTGCAAAAGCCGGGGTTCCATCTCCAAAACCCACCTAAAAGGCTTAAGGAGACAACCAACTCCACAAAGTTGTCCTCTGCTCTCCAGTTACAAACCCTGGCGTGCATGCACCCATTCCCCCTCTACACATACACATACCATCTTCATCTTCATCAGAATAATGAAGTGATTTTTAAAAATAAAGCTGGGCACAGTGACACACACCTGCAATCCCAGCACTCAAGGAAGCAGAGGCAGGCAGATCTCTGTGAGTTCGAGGCCAGCCTGGTCTGTAAAGGGAGACCAGAGAGCTAAGGCTACACAGTGAAACCCTGTCCTTGAAAAACCAAAAATAAATAAAAAAGAAGGAAAGAAAAGTCAAATAAAAACCAAGATGCTAGCCGGGTGTGGTGGCTCACACCTTTAATTCCAGCACTCAGGAGGCAGAGGCAGGTGGATCGCTGTGAGTTCGAGGCCAGCCTGGTCTACAAAGCAAGTCCAAGACAGCAAAGGCTACACAGAGAGACCTGTTTTGAAAAAATAAAAAAAGAATCCAAGATGCTTCCCCTGACTCCTAAAATAGGGGCACTGGTTGCTTCTGTCTTCAGGACATGTGGGCAGGAGGCGGGAACGCGCTCCTCCTCCTCTGTCCTTTAGAAGCCTGTTCACTGGCAACACTGCCAGCAAAGGCTGTACCCTGCCACCTGGACTAGCTGGCACGTGCTGCCCTGTGGCTCTTCTTTCCTCCACCCGTCTCCACCCTTTCAACCCCCCCCCCAGCACTAAATAAAAAAGGATAGAGCAGAAAGGGGGGCAGCGTTACGGTTAGATTATTTTCTGCAGATTAGGAGTGTCGAGTTCCTTGGGGGCAAGTTTCATCTTCAGCATCAGGATATCGAATTTCTTCTTCTTATTGTATCTTCTTTGCACAAGACTGCTTAACAAACTGCAACCAACAGCAACTAGTAACCAATCAACAGCCCACCCCACCTCTGGGGCCCTAGCACTGTTTATCAAATCCTCTGAAAAGTCCTCGGAATTCCACACATCACACACTTGCACAAACTATCTGTAGCTGACACGAGGCAAATCAGAGTCATCGGCTGTGAAGCAGCCCCGTCTCTCCACACACAGGATTAAAATGAAAACATATCTCCATAATATTTCTGTGGGTTTTTTGTTTTGTTTTGTTTTTTGAGACAGGGTTTCTCTATGTATCCTTGGCTGTCCTGGAGTCACTTTGTAGACCAGGCTGGCCTCAAACTCACATTGATTTGCCTGCCTCTGCCTCCCACGTGCTGGGATTAAAGACATGTGCCACCACCACCCGGCCCTTTTTTTTGTTTGTTTGTTTGTTTAAAGAAACCAAATTACAAAATTCTCATTACACTAAGACTTTCCAGCATTATTGTCACCTCACTCACAGCTCCTTCATGTTGCATGAATGTTCCTATGGCAGACATGAATGTTAACAGGAGGTAAACTGAGGCACAAGGCCAAGGGAGGGTCCAGGGACTGCTGAGTTCGAAGGAAGGGGGAAAGTACAGAAGAGGCTTCTCTCTGACGTGTCTCCCTCTTGGGCTGATATGACCCAGGTGCGGCATTCGATTGGTTACTGTCCTGAGTTTGATGCCCTGCTAAACTTCATGACAGGAAGAGAGATGCTTGTCATGTATGCCCGCATCCGGGGCATCCCTGAGCGCCACATTAAAACCTGCGTAAACCAGATCCTTGAGGACTTGCTCATGCGGATGCATGCAGACAAGCTAGTAAAGACCTATAGGTGAGATGTGGGCGTTCCCTCACCCTTCCCGCCTCCAGATAACCCCAGCCCTTCTCAGTGCCCCAGTGTAGTGTAAAGCCTGGCAGGGCAGGCATGGAGGAGCCCTGCCATCCACACCACTGGAGATGGCGGTGGAGGGAGCTATCCCAAGCCAGAGGCCGTTTTTGTTTGTTTGTTTGTTTGTTTGTTTGTGGCTGAGGACAAGGACACGTTACTGTGTGTGATTATAACAGCAGGGCAAGCAGATCATTGTGTCTGCTGCTTTATGTCCGCTTCCCACTTTGGGTAGGGTAGGCTCTCATATTAACCCCCTAGTTACCGCATCCTGATGTGTTTCCCAAAGAGTCTGAGGTAGTTTATCACTGTTGCCAGTAAACCCTAACTCAGGTTAGCTTAACCAAAGCAAGCTACTGACAGCCCAAATTCACAGACTCTCCTCCCCGCCCACCCCTCACCCCCGGCGTGGTGCACTATGCCCTTGTAGGTAGGTAGGTGTCTGCCAGCACCCCGTCTTCAGAGCTGGGAACTGGAAAGATGCCTCTGGCCCTCGCCAAAGGGATTCAGGTGTCGATTAGAGCCCTTGCTCCTCCCCAAACCTGGCGCCTTGAGTCTTTGCCTATTTTGAGGATCAAATGAGTTTACACTTAAAAATTTAGAATGGAGCTTTGCACACATTGAATGCTAGTAGCTATGCTACGGAAGCTGGAAAGGTGGCTCAGTAGTTAAAAGTGCTTACGGCTCTTGCAGAGGAGCCAGTTTTAGTTCCCAGCACCCCCAAAGCAGCTCACGACTCCTTGTAACTCCAGCTATAGATAATCAGACACCCTCCGGACCTTCATGAGTACCTGGATGCAGGCACATATGCACACACGTAAATCTTACAAATAAAATAAGGGCTGTAAATAAATAAATAAAAGCCAGTGTGGTACTGTGCACCTGTAACCCCAGCGCTTCTTGAGAGGCCAAGTTGGGAGGGTGGAAAATTCAGGGCTAGCCTGGGCTCCATAGTGAGTATCCTAAGAAAACCGGTTAACTATAATAGTCCTCTACCCTTACTCTCCGATGAGTAGTGCCCTGCCCCCGGCACTCACAGAGAGCCTTGGGTCTCATGACCACATGCTCAGCCTGGGCACCTAGGGCCCTTTAGACCTTCAGCGAATAAACCAAGTCACAGTTCAACAGTCGGTGCGGCTGGTTTTGAAAGCCCCACCCGGGTATGAAGCAGCTTAGAGAATATGGGCGGTGAACAAGTCTCCTTGTTCTGCAATCGCGTTCTCTGTGTCTGTCTACCTTTGTCCCACCCACCCCCAGTGGTGGGAACAAGCGCAAGCTGAGCACGGGCATCGCCCTCATTGGAGAGCCCGCAGTCATCCTCCTGGACGAACCGTCCACCGGCATGGACCCCGTGGCCCGGCGCCTGCTGTGGGACACTGTAGCCCGGGCCCGTGAGTCTGGCAAGGCCATTGTCATCACCTCCCACAGGTAGAGCTTGGGCAGCTGTGGGCCGGTGGAGCAGCCAGAATGGGTGGCTAGGGTGGGACCCGGTGAGAAGAAGGTATGGCGGCACCGATACAGGAGTCCGCCAGGACACTCCCAGGAGGCTGTGCGTGTGGCTCCACTCAGCACGGGGCAGTCTGGAGCGTCCGCACAAGCCTCCTCCGGCACTGTCTGAGGCGTTCTCCTTTTCCCCAGCATGGAGGAGTGTGAAGCCTTATGTACCCGGCTGGCCATCATGGTACAGGGCCAGTTCAAGTGCCTGGGCAGCCCGCAACACCTCAAGAGCAAGTTTGGCAGCGGCTACTCCCTGCAGGCCAAGGTCGGGAGGGAATGGCAACAGGAAATGATAACGAAGTTCAAGGCATTTGTGGACCTGACCTTCCCCGGTGAGTGATGGTGCTGGTGGGTCCCAGGCTCCTGCCTGGACCTGTTAGCCGCTATGGATTCTGGGCACGCAGGCTGCCCTTTCTAGCCCTCCAGTCCAGCCTTATCAGTATCTGTTTTGTACAGGCAGCGTCCTGGAAGATGAGCACCAAGGCATGGTTCAATACTACCTGCCTGGCCAAAACCTCAGCTGGGCACAGGTGAGTGCACCTCTTACTAGCATCACCCACTCCCTGAAGGCAGCATTCATGTGGCCTCTGCCAACGCCATGGGAATGTTTGTGTGGAAGTCACAGCACGTCGTGTGTGAGCTGGTAGGAGCCTTGGAAGTCAGCTCTTCCTACCCCCATGGACTTCAGAGAGAGCAGGGGGCAAGCCTAGAGAGGAGCCACACGCCCAGTGTCACATAGCAAGCCAGGGACCAAGCTGGAAACGTGCCTTTCTGGTACTTATTTCTACCACAAGAGCAGACAGCTGAGTGAGACCCGAACGTTGTGCCTTGTCACAAGCTCTCAGAGGGTGGCCTTCTCTGCACTTTCCCACACTGCCTCTCCCTGGCTACGTTGCATCACCTATGGGTGGACTCGTCCCTTTCCTACAGGTGTTTGGCATTATGGAACAGGCCAAGAAGGATTACCTGTTGGAAGACTACTCCATCAGCCAGGTCTCTCTGGAGGACATCTTCCTGAGCTTCACCAGCCCTGGCTCCTCCACTAAAGGCAAACAAGGGCATGCTGTCCCAGCCAGGCCCTGATCACCCTCTCACTCTAAGGCGATCTTGGTTCAGCGTCCCTCCCCACCTCCCTCACAGTCTGTCCCTCTGTAATAAAGACCTTCCTGTGGGGCGGCCTGGCCATGCAGAGCCTGCTGAGTGAGTTACCCTCTCTGTCGCCGTGACAAACCAAGCCCCTCACAAAAGCGGCTCAGGAGAAGGGTTTATCCTGGCCCCTAGTCCCGTGACACAGGTTGTCACGGCTAGCCAGCCACGGCAGCGGCTCCTGAAGCAGCTCCCTGGAGAACAGCCGCTATTGGGGGAGGGGGGCACAGGGCAGTGGGTGCCTGGGCTCTGATGACTCTCCCCGTTCTATACATTCCGGGACCCCCACCCAGGGAGTGATGGCACCCCACCGTGGGTGAGTCTTCTCACCTCAGCCTAGTCAAGATCACTCCCGTAGGCAATCCCCAGGATTGTCAGGTGATTCCAGGTCTCCCCGAGATGGCGATTGAGAACAACCATCACAATGCCACCCCTTGTCAACCTGACACCAACGCGCACCATTTAAATCGTAGCATTCCACTCTCGGTCCTCAAATACCACGTTTGTCTCATAATTCAAAATAACAGGGCAGCTTCAAATGTCCCCAGAGTCTTTGACGGCTCCAATGGCTGTCGAGTTCAAAGTTCACGTCTCATCTAAGACTGGAGGCAACCTCTTAACAACTAAATTCTACAAAGCTGGAAACAAGTTGTATACTTGTAGCACACAGTGCCGTGGAATAACATATTCATTCCACGATGGAAGAAAGAGAGCACACTAAGGAGTGACCAGGCAGAAGCAACACCGAGGTTAAACTAAAGATCCTGTAGCTAGCTCTATTTTTTGGATACCAAAGGATTTAGGTAGCCCTACCTCTCCAGCTCTGCTTCCTGTAACACACATAGCCTGCTTTGTTCCGTTTGTTTGTTTTTTATCAAGACAAGGTCTCTCTGTGTAGCCCTGGCTGTCTCTGTGTAGCTCTGTAGACCAGGCTGGCCTCGAACTCACAGGGATCTGCCTGCCCCTGCCTCCCAAGTGCTGGGATTAAAGGCGTGCGCCACCACTGTCCAGCTGTTTTGTTTTTTGAGGCATGTTTTCTCAATGTAGCCCTGGTTGTCCTGGAACTCACTATGTAGACCAGGGTGGCCTTGAACTCATAGATTCACTTCCCTCTGCCTTCATAACTAAACAACCAGTACTCTGTGGACAATTCTGCCAAGTTCTTCTTCTTCTTCTTCTTCTTCTTCTTCTTCTTCTTCTTCTTCTT
>OU015755.1:60911424-60923700 GCA_907169655.1 Acomys percivali | reverse complement strand
GTGTGTGTGTGTGTGTGTGTGTGTGTGTGTGTGTGTGTGTGTGTGTGTGTGTGTGTGTGTGTACACCATGTGCATGGAATGCCTGTGGAGACCACACAGGGCTGTTGGATCTCCTGAAATCAGAGTCACGGGCAGGTGTGAGCCACCTGATGTGGGTGATGGGAATTGAACCTGTGTCATCTGTGAGAGCAGCGAACTGTCTTCAGCTGCTGGCGCTTAGTCCTGAGTGTATAAGAAGACCACCTGAAATGCTTTTCCCGTCTCCACCCTTGCCTGTCTATCTTTTCGCTCTAAGTGCTGCGTCAAAATTCATGTCACTCACTTTGGAAAGTTGTTCTGCAGACCAGCCATGCTTATTGTGAGAACAAATGTTAGGCTGTCTGAGAATAAAAGGGTGTGTGGGGTTCTAGTCAGTCAGTCAGTCAGTCAGTCAGTTCTGGCCTTACTCATCCAGCCAGGAAATCAAGAATTTCTAACTGGCTTTCAGTGGACCCTGCCTTGCCAACAGCAGAGAACTTGCAGGCTAGGCCCCCAGTGCCATTTTGAACAGTGGTGGGGTTGGGGGGTGGGGCTGCTTCAGAGCCAATCAAAGGAACCATTGCCGCTGTCCACAAAAGGGAAGCTCGTCCTTACTGCCCTACCACATGGACAGTAGATACCCAACACTTCAAGCGCTAGGAAAGAAGCCAGAGCTTGGCAGATGCTCCAGGCTGCTCTTAGTCACAGAACATCGTGTTCATGTCTGGAAAGACTGTCAAACACTTACAAAAAAAAAAGTGGACTAGTGAGGTGGCTCATGGTTTGCCACCAAGCCTCTCAGACCCATATGGCTGTCCCAAAAGTAGTCCTCTGCCACATGCACCCCTACTGCTATGAGGAAACACCATGACCAAAGTCAAGTTGGGGAGGAAAGGGTTTATTTGGCTTACACTTCCGTGTTGTCGTCCTTCATTGAAGGAAGCCAGACGAAATCACACAGGGCTGGACCCTGCAGGCAGGAGCTGATGCAGAGGCCAGGGAGGGTGCTGCTTACTGGCTTGCTCAGCCTGCTTTCTTTTGGTTTTTCAGGACAGGGTTTCTCTGTGTAGCCTTGGATGTCCTGGACTCTCTTTGTAGACCAGGCTGGCCTCGAACTCACAGAGATCCGCCTGCCTCTGCCTCCTGAGTGCTGGGATTAAAGGTGTGTGCCACCACGCCTGCTTATGTTACCCTTTTTTTTAACCTGCTATGTTCATTTCCTTTTCTGAGACTCTGAAACCATTTGGACATCACAGAGAAACCCTATCTCGAAAAACAAAACAAAAACAAAAACAAAAAAAAGGTAACATTTGCCAAGCATGGAGTCTTAATCCTAGTCCTCAAGGGACTGAGGCAGGAGAATTGTGAATTTGGAGCTACAATTTCAAATGAGTTATTTGGGGCTCATCTCATTAATGTGTCCTGTTTATTTTTTTTTTCCTCTCTATTTTTTTGAGTCAGTGAGCAGCACATGTAAGATTTTATTTGTTTTATTTCATAAAACGAAAAGGAAAACTGGTACCGTGAGGTCCCTGTCCTAGAGATAGTGGCCATGCTGCATAGCAGGTTGAGAGCCTCAGGCAAATATGTTTCCTCTGTTGCCCCCTGCGGAGCCCTTCCGAGTGGGGAGGCCAGTGCTTACACCGCACTTCTGTTTCCCTGCAGCTGGCTTTGGCCAAAGCCTGTGCGGGAGGAAGCCAGCTTGGACTAGAAGGGAAAGCCTGCAGTGAAACGGTCTGCCAGCTGTTCCAGGCTTCCCAGGCCGGCAACAAGCAGCAGATCTTCTCTGTGCAGAAGGGGCTCAGTGAGACGATGAGGTAAGATCTTCAAGAGCTCATGTTTGGTGTGGTGGCACAGCAATATGTACGTCACCTGCCTCAGGGCAGTGTGCCATTCCTTTACCAGCTTATTAGGAACCCCGTGGGTGTCAGTGTATGTAAGTGAGCTGTTTGCTTTCATGAAGAAAATAATTCTGCTCCACTTTTAATGCTAATTTTTTTTATAAAGAGATTTGTTTATTATTTATACAGTATTCTGCCCACTCATGTCCTGCCCACCACAAGAAGACACCAGATCTCATTACAGGTGGTTGTGAGCCACCATGTGGTTGCTGGGAATTGAACTTGGGACCTCTGGAAGAGCAGACGGTGCTCTTAACCTCTGAGCCATCTCTCTAGCCTTTTAATGCTAATTTTAAAATTTGAGTTTGATTTTTTTCCATTTCTTTTTCTTTTTTGGTTATTTAAGACAGGGTTTCTCTGTGTAGCCTTGGCTGTCCTGGACTCACTTTGTAGACCAGGCTGGCCTCGAACTCACAGCGATCCACCTGCCTCTGCTTTCTGAGTGCTGAGTTTAAAGGTGTGTGCCACCATTGCCCAGCCAATTTTTCCCATTTTCATGTATGTGTTTATGTGTGTAGGAGTGCCTACACCCGTAAACGCAATGATCATTTTTAAAGAGAAATCAATCATTAGACTTGTTAAGTTTATCTGCTTAAGAGAACCTTCTAGTCTCTTACTCCTGTCTGCTTGAACCCTCATACTTGACCCTTCTAGGGGGAAGTAGATTGTGCCGCCCCACCCCACCACCACCACCGCTGCCCATCTCTCCCGCCTTCCTTCTTGTGAAGATGACTCTCTGAGCTGAAATGTGACCTGTCCCTTCCGGCTCCCAAGAGCTCGTGTCATTACTATTTTTCTGTCTTGCTTCCTGTTGACTTAACCCCCTCTGCTTTAAACAAGTGTCTCTTATTCAAAGAGGCATTAGGAATATTGGGGTGCCCTTATGACACTGTCCTGTGATTATTATGGCCTTGGTCCCCAGGTTTTATCTCCCTGGTAGAGAGGGACACTTCTGTCAGCCCTCTATGTCCAGGCATCCATTTGGGGTGCTGGGTGAGGGAAGTAGGAGAACTTCATTCACGGGGGGCTGTGTGGCTCTTGCTTTAAGTGGCTCTTTGGGGTTTTGTTGTTGTTGTTTGTTTGTTTGTTCGTTTTTGTTTGTTTGTTTTTTGAGACAGGGTTTCTCTGTGTACCCTTGGCTGTCCTAGACGCACTTTGTAGACCAGGTGCTGGGATTAAAGGCGTGCACCATCATGCCCGGCTTAAGTGGCTCTTTGATCCTCACTGTTACAAGGACCTGGACAGGACAGCATCCAAAACTCTCTATCTAGTCTTGAGAGCTCTGATCCATCCCCAGCCCTGCTGTGCAACCCGTTTTGTACCCATTGCCTATTTGCACTATGGATTGAGCTCAGCCAGTGTTTTGGTGTGAACACTGGGGGACCAGGGGTGGGGGGGAGCAGAGATGTGTGAATTCTCCCAGTTTCCTGGAAGTAGCTGTGGGCCTCCCCACCTCCCTGGTCCATGGAGCTGGTAAACTGGTGATTCCAAAGCGATTATCTCATCCTCTTAGACTAAGCAGAGTTGGGTGGAAATTGAAGATGTCATGCTTGTCCTGGTTTTATGAGTGGCCCCCCTCTCCCCTCAGGTACATCCTCATCGACTGGTTGGTAGAAGTTGCCACAATGAAGGACTTCACAAGCCTGTGTCTTCACCTGACAGTGGAGTGTGTAGACCGGTACTTGCGGAGGAGGCTGGTACCCAGATTCAAGCTCCAGCTTCTGGGCATCGCCTGCATGGTCATCTGTACCCGGTGAGAAGCCCCTTGGCCAAACTGGCAGGGCTGGAGTGCTGATGTGCTGGTCCCTCCTAGGTGCAGAGGGCACTATCTTCCCCATTCTAGTAGCTGGTTTTTAAGGGAAATGAATCTTAAGGGTTCCATCTGGCTCAGTTGTGTATTATCTAATCCCAGTGTCCTTTGCAAGGGAGGAATGGCAGAGTTGATTGACCCTTTGTATCCTGACTATACCTCCTCTCCAGGGGGTCTGTGTCCTCACACAGTCTCAGGGCCCAGAGCATGGGAAGGAAGGCCTAAGCTAGACCACGGTTTCCCATGATCCAAAGGGTGACAGTTGCCAACAGAGGTCATAGCTGGCTACTTGCACCTTGCTCCACCGAATGTGAATTCTCAAGTCCACCTCGAAAGCCCCAACAGAGCTACTCCTGCCACTGGGATGTCACTCAGAGGCAGGCTGTGTTACACAGCAGCCTGCCTGTTCCCGGCAGCTCTGACTTTTCATTTGGGGTTTTTTTGTTTTTCAAGACAGGGTTTCTCTGTTTAGCCTCGGCTGTCCTGGAATCGCTTTGTCCTGGAATCGCTTTGTAGACCAGGCTAGCCTCGAACTTACAGAGATCCACCTGCCTCTGCTTCCCGAGGGGAAGCTGGGATTAAAGGCATACGCCACCACTGCCCGGCCAGCTCTGACTTTTCAAAATTGTCCCAAACTGGGTGCCCTTAGCCAGGACCTTCCTTTCCCTTGTTCTGCCTCAGGAAGTGATGTGGAAGGCACTTTTCGAAGTGTAGTTTGCATTTGTTTTATTCTCCTAAGCTAAATGTCCACAGCATGCTGTATTGTTTCCCCGAGGACACGCATTGCAGACCTGTTCCTGTCTGTCAGGCCTACTGAGTTGGGAGTAGCTCTGGTTGCCCTTAGTTTTCCGCTAGCCTCTTCCCATGCTCTCTTGCATGCTGTCTCAGTGTTTCTAGCGCTGTGATAAAGCTATGACCAAAAGCAAATTGGTGTCGAGAAAGGGTTGTTTCAGCCTACACTTCCAGCTAACAGTTGGAAAGTCAAGGCGGGAACGTGAGCAGGGTGGGGATGTGGAGGCAGGAGCCGATGCAGAGGCCATGGCGGCGTACTGCTTGCTCCTTGTGTCTTGCTGGACCTACTTTATAGCACCCAGGACCGTCAGCCCAGGGGCCACACACTACCCACCTACAGTGAGCTGGGCCCTCCCATGTCAATCACCAATCAAAATGCCCTCCAGATGCCTGCAAACCAATCTCCAATAAGTCCTTCCCAGATGGCCTATCTTACGTCAAGTTGACACCTACGCGAGCCTGCAGGCAGAGTGTCCGAGGCCGCTGGGGTGGATGGGGTTTTGTATTATGAAGCCAGGAAGGAGCCCGAGCTGACCTTTGTTCCCGACTAAGCTCCATTGGTTGTTTTAGTTCCTGTGACCACCAAAGATGCCAAGTCCGCCTTCCGTGCCAGGCTAGTCATGTGATCGTATCCAGACACAGTGGATGCTGTGGTGCCTTTGGGTGTCCGTATGCCACTAGAAGAAGCATGGTCATATGACCACAGCAGGAGGACGCTTGAACCTCAGGCGTAACAAGCCGACCCTACCCCTAAGCCGTCTTCAAATAGGCTCTCACCTGAATCCCACATCCCGGGTCTTCTGACCAGTCAGCAAAGCAGTGAGGCTATGGCCTCCATCTACCCAATAGCGTGGCTATATCCACAGACAAGCAGATAAATAACGGCTGTACAGTGTTTTAAGCTGAGGAGCACACGGTGGTACCTACCTGTAATCCCAGCACGTGAGAGTGAGAAGCCGGCAGATCTGGAATGTGTGCCACCTAGGGTTTAAATCCCAGCAGGCTGAGGTGCCCTGGCTTTGCTCTCAGAGCCCCTATTCCCCTTGCTTGTTGTCACCACTAGTTACCTCAGGCCCCAAAGAAGGGCTCCCCTCAGCTTCTTGGCATCCCTCTTCTTAGGGTCTGTGGCCACTGGGCTGTGTCAGGGCCCTTGCTTCCAGTTGCTTCTCCCAGTAGCTGACCGACTTTTGCATTTACATAGTTTAGACTCAAAGGACACTGTCAAAAGATCCGACAGGAGCTGAGGGCGTTGCCTGGAGCGAGAGGCTTTGCGTGGCAAGTCTGTATATAGGTTTCAACCGCAGCTCGGTGAAACAAAAACAAAAAAAAGCCTTCCTCCATAAGGTTGTGAAGAGAATTAGAATTCAACCATAGTGTCACCCATGGGTCCTTTCTGAATGAAAATTAGGACATGAGGGCGCCTAGGTGGGTACGAGGGAGAGAGCAGCCAGAGGCAGCTGAAAGAGTCCAGACCAGAAATGCCCCGCAGAATAGACTATGCCCTGAGAGGAAGAGCAGAAATGGGGGGGACAGGAGGTGGGGTCGGGGGGGGCAACAGGACTAGAACAGGACACCAAGAGAGCAGGCAGCCAAAATGGCTGAGTTATGTAGGGATCAGAAGCTGGGGAAGTGAGGTCCAGCTGGAGAGGTTTGGGGTGGGCGTAGGGCAGGAAGAGCTGGGAAGGGGTGCTCAGGTTTCTGTGGGGCCTGGCGCTTTTGTAGATGTTTGTATCTGCTCTACAGCCCTGCCTTTCCTACTTGGTCTGTGCATCTTGTTTCGGCTCCCTCTCTGTAGCACGTTTAACGCTGTTTGTTAATCAGAGGTAGGTTGGGTCCACTGTGTAGCCTCCTTTTGTCACCTAAGTCCGGAGCAATCCCGTCATCCCATGAGGCGTCCCCTCGGCTCCCCTCCTTGGCTCAGGGCTGAGACCCCACCTCTCCATCCCAGGTTCATCAGCAAAGAGATCCTGACGATCAGAGAGGCTGTGTGGCTCACAGACAACACGTACAAGTACGAGGACCTGGTACGAATGATGGGAGAGATCATCTCTGCCCTGGACGGGAAGATTCGGGTAAGCAGGGGTTTGCTTTTCTTTCCTTCGAACACAATCATCTTCCCGTTTGAGACCAGAGGGGAGGTGGTTCGAGCAGCCGTGGCCGTCAGCTTTACTGCCGTGACTGCAGTGTGTCTTTGCCCTACCGCGAAACCCTCCCTGAGCCTGGGCATCGGCTCGGACATCTAGGCCAGAGCTCCCCCACCCCCACCAGGCTGGGCCTCCGTGTGACACTGATGGATGAGGTACCCTGTTTACTTCCGTCTTCCGTCTAGATCCCTACCGTGGTTGACTATAAAGAGGTCCTGCTGACACTGGTCCCTGTCCCATCTAGAACCCAACACCTGTGCAGCTTCCTCTGCGAGCTCTCCCTGCTGCACACCAGCCTGTCGGTCTATGCTCCTGCCCGCCTGGCCTCTGCCGCCCTGCTCCTGGCCAGACTGATGCACGGACAGAGTAAGGACCAGTGCAGGGGTGTGGGGGTGGGGGGGAGTTCTTAGATAGGAGAGGTTGGAAGGTTGGAAACAAACCCTCATTCATCCTGGAGAAGAAAAAATAGCAGCATGCCCCGCCACCCAGAACAGTTTGGTGTGGGTGAGGGGCACAGTTCCAGCTGAAGCCATACATAGTTTTTCACAGGTGTGTAGACTTTATACAGAGCCTTTTCAAGGATAGTTTAGGTTTTTGTTTTGTGGTTTACATTTATACTTAATTTATATGTGCACACGTGCCGTGGTATGAGGGTAGAGGCCCGAGGAGGAGTAACTTGGCAGGAGTTGGGACTTCCTTGCCATGTGGTGTGGCTTCCAGGAACTGATTCTAAGTCGTTAGGCTTGGGTGACAAGTGCCTTTGCCCCCTGAGCCATCTTGCCGGTCCGGAAGGGTATTTATTTTAAAGGGACTAAAAGCCTGAGTCCGGGGATGTGTTACAGAACTACCAGAGCTGTGGGAATTGTGGGGGCGCTGTCACATTCCTGTCCCGCTTCCTTCCCCAGCACAGCCCTGGACCACTCAGCTGTGGGACCTCACTGGGTTCTCTTACAGCGACCTCACGCCCTGCGCCCTGAGCCTTTATAAAAAGTGGTGAGTCCGTGTCAACGTTTGTAAGTCTCAGCGCTGAGGGGCGCTAAGTGGGGCGGTTGGGCGTCATGGCCAACCTGAGCTACTTGTCAGGGTTCCACACCAGCCAAGGCCTTATCTTCAGAGAGGAGGAGGTGAGGGGTGACTCTGGATGAGACCCGCTCGCTAACCCTCAGACCTTTGCTTTAGCACATGGCAGCTGTCACTCAACCCATAGCTCTTTGTGCCAAAAAGTCTTCCCTGGGGTTGATACTTAAAATTGTTATCAGTATTGCTGTTTTTTGTTTGTTATTATAGCATGTGTGTGCGTGTGGATATCAAGTAACAACTCTGTTGAGTCAGTTCTCTCTTTTCACCCTTTGGTGGGTTCTAGAACTTGAACTCGGCCTCTCAGGTCTGTGCAGCAGCCTGGTCAGTCCCGGGTCAGCATTTTAAAGCCCCAGGGCTGGACTTATTTCTGTGTTTACATAGACCCTGTCTTCTCGAGGAAGAGGAAGCCCACAGGCAAGGGGTCCCCACCACCAGTCCCCTGCCTGTGCCTGTCTGCTGCACCCACACACCTCAGTATCAACAATTTAGCCATCCTCTGTGCGTCAGAGCGCACTGCTCCACAGCCTCCCACCTGCACCCCCACACTGACTGGCCTTTTTCTACGCTCCCATTAAGGGTTCTGGTGAGGTGAAGAAAGGCCAGAATAGGAAAACCCAGTTTTCTTTAATGGACTCTCACAGATACTGTATACAAACCCCACTAAGCTCAGGCCCTGTGTCCAGTAGTAGATGCCAACACAAACGCGCTTCATGGTATTTTTTATAGTTTGTTTGTTTGTTTTATGGGTCTTTTGCCTTTATATTGTGATTCCTGATTTTGTGTTTTTACCGGTTTTGTGTGTGTGTGTGTGTGTGTGTGTATGTTTTGTTGTTGTTTTATTTTCTTTGTTTGTTTGTTTGTTTTCGGTTCTGGTTAGCTTCCTTTAAAAAAAAAAAAAAAGATTTATTTATTTATTATGTATACAGCATTCTGCCTGCAGGCTAGAAGAGGGCACCAGATTTCGTTATAGATGGTTGTGAGCCACCATGTGGTTGCTGGGAAGTGAACTCATGACTAATTTTATTTTATTTGTTGTCGTTGTTTGTTTGGTTTTTTTGTTTTGTTTTGTTTTGTTTTGTTTTGTTTGAGACAGGGTTTCTCTGTGTAGCCTTGGCTGTCCTGGACTAACTTTGTAGACTAAGCTGGACTCGGAATTCACAGTGATCCGCCTGCCTCTACCTCCCGAGTGCTGGGATTAAAAGCGTGCGCCACCACCACCCGGCCTTTTTTTTTTTTTTTAAGTTAAATAACTTGCTAGGCCACGGTGGCAAACACACCTTTACTCCTCGCATTCAGGAGGCAGAGGCGGGTAGATCTCTGAGTTTGAGGCCATCCTGGTCTACAGAGCAAGTTAAAGGACAGCCAAGGCTTCACAGAAAAACCCTGCCTTGAATAGGGGGGGGAAGCTATATAATTTAAAAGGCTTTTAGTATGTTTAGAATTGGGTATTATCAATTTTAGAACATTCTCACTACCCCTCAAAAGAAACCCCACTCTTCAGATGCCACTTACCAGTTTCCCAACGTCTTTGGCCCTGACATCCATTCATTTGTGATTTTGCCCATTCTGGGCATTGCTTTTTTTTTTTTTTTTTTTTTGGTTTTTCGAGACAAGGTTTCTCTGCGTAACAGCCCTGGCCATCCTGGACTCCCTCTGTAGACCAGGCTGGCCTCGAACTCACAGAGATCTGCCTGCCTCTGCCTCCCGAGTGCTGGGATTAAAGGTGTGTGCCACCACGCCCACCTTGCCCATTCTGGACATTGCATGTGGAACAGTCGTGTACGTGCCACTTTGTGAGTGTGGTTTCTCGCGTCGAGCATCCTGTTTCAGGTTCATACTCCCACAGGCGTCAGTGCAGGAGTAGACTCACTGTTTGAATGGCCCTTTGTCTGTCTGACCGACCGCTGCAGGGTACCTGGGTGGTTTCACCATGGCTGCTCTGACTGAGATAAACATTCTTGCACCAGTTCTTTGCGTATTTGTTTCTCTTTCTCTGGGGAAGCTAACCACCTGAGGTGCTGCGGGTCTTCTTGTGTCTTTATCAATGGCACTGGTTCTGGAAGCTTGCTGTCCTCTCTGGTGGGGGAGTTAGGCTAAACTCGGGTCATTGAGGCTCACACATCCGCCTCTGTGTCCGTTTCCAGTTTCCATGACGACGCACCCAAAGACTACAGGCAGGTGTCTCTGACCGCCGTGAGGCAGCGGTTTGAGGATAAGTGCTCTGAAGAAATCAGCCGGGAAGAGGTGTGTCCTGTCTCTGTCACCTAGGCTCCTTGGTGGGTGTGCCTGGGTGGGTTTGCGGTTCTTCACTCCGGCCTCCCTACAGGTACTGAGCTATGCGGAATTGTGCACCGTGTTAGGAGTAAAACAGGAAAGTCCCGAGCCCCCATCTTTCCCGAGCGCGGGAGAGGTCCACAGCTTCCTCAGCTCCCCCTCCGGGAGGAGAAGCAAACGGTAGGTCTACCCTGTCCATCCATCACAACCGCACCACTGCATGCTCCCTTCTCGGCGCTTCGGCCATTTGTATAAAAGCTTCCTAAGGCTTGTGCCAAGGAATGCCAGATCCCAGGCTTAGCCCACATGGACAGGTTTGCTGGCCTTACCCTAAGACCGACTGCTCTGTGTGGTCAGGCTCAGCGCTGTCTCTGTCCAGTTCATAGAGTTACCCTGTAGGGTGGTGGAGTCTTCCCGCCAGTTGCCGGAGGGCCCAGGTGCTGCCGTCTGTGACCGGGGGTTTCCGGGACTCTCCCTACCTTGCAGCAAGCGGGAGAACAGCTTTCAGGAGGACAGGGGCAGCTTTGTCACCACGCCCACTGCAGAGCTGTCGAGCCAGGAGGAGACGCTGCTGGGCAGCCTTCTGGACTGGAGCCTGGACTGCTGCTCTGGCTATGAAGGAGACCAGGAGAGTGAAGGCGAGAAGGAAGGGGACGGTGAGTGGTGGTGCGGTGGAGGGATGTGTCATGCAGGCGGCGTGTGATCTGAGGGGCCACCTGGCACTGTGCTGAGGGGAGACGCGTGTGAACCTGACACGCTGGGGCCAAGGGTTCCCCCCCCCCCATCAGGGAGAGGGGATGTAGTCTAAACCTGTATCCGCCTCCGCCTGGGTTATTGTTGGTGGAAGGGCCTCACTTAGGCAGACCCGCCTGGAGTTCCCGTGTGTAGAACACTTGAGTGTCTGTCCCACACGTGTGTAAGGCCACTTCTAACACTCCACCTGTGCCGTAAAGACTCTTCCCACAAATCTTTCACAGTTACAGCTCCCAGTGGACTCCTTGATGTCACCGTGGTCTACCTGAACCCAGAACAACACTGCTGCCAGGAGTCCAGCGATGAGGAGGCCTGGCCCGAGGACAAGAAGCACCAAACACCACCAGCCTCAGCTCTCAGGCCCCTTCTCTGCAACAGTGGAGAGCCGGCCAAGGATATCACGACCTCCGGATATTCCTCTGTCTGCAGCGCGAGTCCCATAAGCTCTCCGGATGGTGGCATGGGGGCCTCTCCCCGATCTACCTCAGTGCTGTCTGTGGGCAGCGACTCAAACACAAAGGCTTGCCACCATCAGGCCAAGAAGTCATGTTTACAGTGCCGCCCCCCAAACCCCCAAGAGAGCGGTGTTCACCAGCAACGGGTAAAGCGCCAAAACGTATCGGTGCACGGTGACAAGGACACGGACTTGGGCTTCCTGAAGCTCTGAGTGTGTTAGCTTTGGCCATGGTGAATGTTTACCGAGGAAGGGCTGCTGTTTCTCGAGGACACTGCAGATGGGTGCTATACAGACCCTAGAAGGGCAACAGATCCCTTTGGGGAGTTCAGTGTGAGCTGTCAGAACATTGAGCTTGGTGAAAAGCTTAGCCCCAGCTGGGCATGGTGGTGCATGTCTGTAATCCCAGCACTCAGGGGAGGCAGACGCTAACCTGGTCTACAAAGCAAGTCCAGGACAGCCAAGGCTACACAGAGAAACCCTGTCTTGGAAAAACAACAACAGAAAGAAAAAAGTTTAGCCTTTTCTCGTTGGACAGGAGCACTCATGCCGCCCGCACCTGTGAAGCCAGTCCCTCTTTCCCCTTCTGTGTCGTCCTGCTGTCCCTGGGAGCATGGGCCTCTGCATGGCACTCACAAGCCCAGGCCAGGAGCTGACAGCGTCCTTGGAATACTAGAGGCCCTGGTAGCCTAACGCATTTCAAACCCCTGCTAGCGAGTCTTATTTTAGACCAGGGGAGCTCTCATCTGAACACAGCACTGTCCCCTCACCCTCTGCAACCCAGAGAAGCCCGAGTCCCCGCATATCAGTGTTGATTACGCCTAACGGTCAGGTGTAAGACCCTTGAAACTGGGGCTACGGACTCCCCCTCCCTCTGGCACTTTGCGCTCAGTTTTCAAAATCTCCCGAGAGTGGTTTGTCTGTGTCCCATGGTATCTGTGTGACCGTCTTCCTGCACTGCATTTCTAGGCTGTTCTTTCCCCCTTCTTTCTTTTCTTTCTTTCTTTCTTTCTTTCTTTCTTTCTTTCTTTCTTTCTTTCTTTCTTTCTT
>OU015755.1:60819303-60911414 GCA_907169655.1 Acomys percivali | reverse complement strand
CTTTCTTTCTTTCTTTCTTTCTTTCTTTCTTTCTTTCTTTCTTTCTTCCTAGGTTTCTTCTAATGGAAAAATAAAAATAAAAGGAAACATTTGAAATAGAGTATTAAATAAGAGAGATAACAGATTCTCAACATTACCCCAGCTGAGCTTCAGCTGTGGCCTGGTGGCTCATCACTGCGATCCTGGCAGACAGAAGTGTGTGGCAAGTGGTGGACCAGAATCTCCAAGGCAGCCTGGCCTGGGCCGTCTGACCTCAGGAAAAGTGATTTTTTTTTTTCTAGAGGATAGCTATCAACAATCACTTGTAATATCCAAACTAACAAAGATGCAGGAGAGAGAGAAGTCAGAAGAATTGCCTGTCCTGTGGCTGGGTTCCACAGGAGGAAAGCAGATCGCTGATCCCTTTGTGCTGGTTGGAGACTGTTTTGCAGCAGATGTGCCTCACATGGAAGGCCGTGGGTTTATGAAGCAGCTGCCCTCAACACCGAGGAAGTCTGCCGAAGGCTGAGCAGATATGCTGACCCCCCACCTGTACATTTCTGTCTCCCCTTGAAGTACCAGGGGTGCCCCCAAAGGACTCTTGAGCCAAAAGCACAGAGATGTGATGTTGGTGTTCATTTCCTGTGCTCTCCTAATGGCAGCTCTTTTTGCTACTGTTAACAGAATTCTGACCACTCTGGCTGGGGCACGTTGGGGTAAGGAGTACAGGCATTTGGATTGAAGCCCTATGCCACTGGGTGTGTGTGAACCTGTTTCCCTCCTCTGTAAGGGGATCGTAATGACTACCTCACAGGAATGTTGTGAGGATTAAATGTGAAGAGACTCACTCTGGTGTGGGTGTTAAGCGTCCTTTAACTGCCTCCTACTTTGGCCATGGTTTCCATGGTCAGACTCTCCTAACACTGTAGAGAGATAGTTTCCTGTAAGACAGTACCCAGTGGTGGCGCACGCCACTCGGGAGGCAGAGGCAGGCGATCTCTGTGAGTTCGAGGCCAGCCTGGTCTACAAAGTGAGTCCAGGACAGTCGAGGCTAACACAGAAAAACCCTGTCTCAAAAAACCAGAAATAAATAAATAAATAAATAAAAAGACAGAGTACTCAAGGAGAGGACCTGGTTTTGGTTCCTAGCACCCACAGGGTGGCTCACAACTAGCCTAAATTCCAGTTTTAGGGTCTCAGATGTCTGTGGGCACCAGGTGTACTGGTGACTGGCTTCTATGAGATCTTCATCTCCACGGATTCGCCTGTGTTCACTCCGTTTCCCCTTCGTGGCTCAACACACTAGGCTCATAACTTGTATCCCTGTACCTTCATCCCTAAACAAGTAGGCTATATTACTTCTTGGGCTCTCAAAACTTTTCCATTCTACTGGGCACTGCTCCGGTCCAGCAGCCAACCACATTTTTGTTGTTGTTTTTTGTTTTTGTTTGTTCGTTTTCCCAAGACAAAGTTTCTCTGTGTAGCCATGGCTGTCCTAACCAATGAGGCATTCCCCCAGCCCCCCTTCTTCACTTTCTTTCTTTTCTAAAGATTTATTTGTTTATTACATAATGGTGTTCTACCTGCACACCAGAGCCCATTATAGATGGTTGTGAGTGTGGTTGCTGGGAATTGAACTCAGGACCTATGGTAGGGCAACCGGTGCTCTTAACCACTATGCCATCTCTCCAGCTCCTGTTTTGGTTTTTAGTTTTTGTTTGAGGCAGGGTTTCTCTGTGTATCCCTGACTGTTACGGAACTCATTGATGAGTAATGATAGTGCACACCTTTAATCCCAGTGTTCGCAGGAGGCAGAGGCAAGTAGATCTCTTCAGTTCGAGGCCAGCCTGGTCTACAGAGAGAATTCAGGACAGCCAAGGCTACACAGAGAAACCCTGTCTCAAAAAAACAAAGAAAGAAAAAACAAAGGGGCTGGAGAGGTGGCTCAGTGGTTAAGAGCACTGTCTGCTCTTCCAGAGGTCCTGAGTTCAATTCCCAGCAACCACATGGTCACAACCATCTATAATGAGATCTGGTGCCCTCTTTAAGGGGAGGAAAGAGAAAGAAATGGAAGAAGGGGGCTGAGGAGATGCCTCCTTGGTCAGGAGCATTTGCTGCTCTTCTAGAGAAGCCCTGGATTCAAATCCCCACATTCACATGATAGCTCTCAACCATCCATAACTCCAGTATCAGGAGATCCAGTTCCCTTTCTGGCCTCCATGAGCACTAGTCATGCAAGCTGTACAGACATAAGTTTTTAAATTAAGAAGTGATGAGGGAACTGGGCATGGTGGCGCACACCTTTAATCCCACCACTTGGGAGGCAGAGGCAGGCAGATCACTGTGAGTTCGAGGCCAGCCTGGTCTACAAAGTGAGTCTAGGACAGTCAAGGCTACACAGAGAGACCCTGTCTCGAGAAAAAAGAAGTGGTAAAGGAGTCTGGAGAGATGGCTCAGAGGTTAAAAAGCACTGCCTGTTCTTCCAAAGGTCCTGAGTTCAATTCCCAGCAACCACATGGTGACTCACAACCATCTGTAATGAGATCTAGTGCCCTCTTCTGGCCTACAGGTGTACATGCAGGCAAAACACTGTATATATAATAAATGTTTTTAAAGAAAGAAAGAAAGGTGAGGGTCTGGAGAGATGGCTCAGAGGTTAAGAGCACTGTCTGCACTTCCAGAGGTCATGAGTTCAATTCCCAGTAACCACATGGTGGCTCACAACCTTCTATACTGAGACCTGATGTTCTCTTTTAGTGTACAGGTGTGCATACACACGGTCACTCATATACATAAAAATAAATTTTTTTAAAAAGGGTGAGATGCAAGCAGAAAGATCATGAGTTCAATGTCATCCTCAGCTACATAATGAATTCACGGCCACTTAGGCTACACAAGATCCTGCTATGCCTACAATCTGACTTAATTGAAAACATATGTACATTTTTTTTTTTTTTTTTTAAGAAATAAGCAAGGGCATAGTGGCCCACACCAGTAATCCCAGCACTCAGGGAGGCAGAAACAGGTAGATTTCTGAGTTCAAGGCCAGCGTGGCCTACAAAGTGAATCCAGGCCAGACATGGTGGTACACACCTTTAATCCCAGCACTCGGGAGGCAGAGGCAGGAGGATTGCTGTGAGTTCGAGGCCAGCCTGGCCTACAAATCGAGTCTAGGACAGCCAAGGCTACACAGAGAAACCCTGTCTCAAAAACAAACAGACAAACAAAATAACCAAAGTGAATCTAGGACAGCCAGGTTAAACAGAGAAACCCTGTTTTGAAAAAACAAAAAAACAAAAAACAAAAAACAAAAAAACAAAAAAAACAAAAAACAAAAAAAGAAAGAAAGAAAGAAATGAACAGCATTTAGGGGACAGAGGTAGGCAGATCTCTTTAAGCTCAAGTCCAGCATGGTTTCCATAGTGAGTTCTAGATCAGTTAGGGCAATAATGAAACTCTGTTACAACAATAACAAAAATGCTTGCCTCAGTAGCACATCTACTAAAATAGATATGGTAACAGAGATTTGTATGGCCCTTGGGCAAGGACGACACTCAAATTCATGAAATACTTCATATATTATTAAGAACTTCTTAGAGCTTTAGTATAAAATACTGTGCTAATGAGTCTGAGGTGTTGTTCAGTTGATGGAATGATTGCCTGGCTTTTATGGGGCCCAGAGTGAGTTCATGCACAGCTAGGGCTACACAGAGAAACCCTGTGTCAAATATATATATATATATATATGTGTGTGTGTGTGTGTGTGTGTATTTTATTTTATTTGTTTTCTGAGACAGGGTTTCTCTGTGTATCCTTGGCTGTCCTGGACTCGCTTTGTACAACAGGCTGGCCTCGAACTCACAGCGATCTACCTGCCTCTGCTTCCCGAGTGCTGGGATTAAAAGCATGCACCACCACCGTCCGACATAAAAGAAAAAAAAAACTGAAAAAGGAAAAAGGAAAGAAAAAAGTCAGTATGAAACATAAAGTGAAAAGTTGACCAGACTTGGTAAATCTCTGAGGGCAAAGGCCAGTGCTAGGCCTTAGCCAGTGTTTGCCTGTGGTCTGCCTATCCTCCGTTGTTCAGCCGCCTCTCCTCCTGTCCGTTGCACAACCTGCCATGACGTGAGGCCAGCTTGACAGAGCCAATCAAGGTACCAGATGCTCCAGACTTCCTGGACTCCGTGGCTCTCTGTTCTGGCACCTGACACTCGTTTCCCATACTCCTATCCCTTGACCCAGTACTAACATCTTTCGCCCATCCGCTTGACTACTGGAGTCCGCAAGACAGCTTATCTCTGCTTTCAAAGTAGGTTAGACAAAAACTGGTTAAGACAGAAACCCAAACATCAGAGGGTCACGGATGCCCTGCCAGAAGAGCATTATCTACTTACCCAAATCGGAAGCGAGTGAGTCTTATCTACCCTGGCATCGATTCCAACAGAACCTCAGCCCCGCCCCCGGGGGCGGGGCTAGGGTGGAGCCTGTTTGATGGGGGTGGGGCTTGAGGTGGGTTCGCAGTAAGGAGGAGGTCTTGAGCTGCGCTGAAGATTGGGTAGCCTAGCCGGAAGTGGGCGGCCTTTTGCCCGGAAGGCGCGGGTTTTCGTGGCGGCCGCAAAAAAATGTTTGGAGCTAAAGCAGAGTACTTACTACCTACGGACTGCGCGCGCCGGTGGGTCTCATGCGACGGGAGGGAATGGGACGGGTGGCGCGGGGTTCCGAGACTCATACGATGCTTGTCCGCAGGCTGATGGCAGAGCTGCAGGGCGCCCTGGACTCCTGCGCCGAACGGCAGCGGCAGTTGGAGCGAAGCCTGTGCGTTTCCAGGCGGTTGCTGCAGGTCTGGTACGCGGACCCTAGGACTTCCTGGCCAGGCTTTCCTCGGATCATCGGGATTACTGCAGAACAACAGGGCCTGGGAGGTTACCATTGCTCTTCCTGCCTCTGTCCTGCAGGGTCTGAGGCTGGGGCTCTGTTTGGGCCGTGCCATGACTTCCTTGTCTTTGCAGGGAACCACCCAGGCCCCCATCTCCAGATCCAGAAACCAAGGAAGAGGACCCAACTCCAGGTAAACGTGTGCTGCCCTTGGCCTTTCTCTAGCATGCTGTCCTGAGGGGGTCCGTCCTGGGACAATGAGGAGAAACTCTTGAATGCTTCTTGACTTTCCTAGCACACACACCGAGTGCTCAAGACCTCAAGGAACTGGAGCTTCTAACCCAGGCACTGGAGAAAGCTGTACGTGTGAGGAAACGCATGTCTAAGGCTGGACAAAGAGACAGAACCCCCAGCCTCACATCTAATGCAGCTGCTTCTGGTGCCACGGCCTCTGCCCATTCCCAGGCTCCCAGCCAGGCTGGCAGCCAGGTGCCAGGTGCAAAATCCACCAAGGGCACAAAACGGGCCACAGTCCCTGCCAAGGAAAACCCTGAGTGCAGACGTCTGCTAAGGGGAGATAGAACCCATGTGAGAACTCGAGCCCAAACTGCTGGGTATGGCCCAGGCCTCAAGGCCCAACAAGTGACCCCATCAGCCGTTCCTCATGCCCCAGAACTCTTCACACTAAAGGAGACGGGGTAAGCTTGCCAGACCCTCACCGGAGAAACTGCCTTTCCTTGTCTGGGCAGATCTGGACAGGCATTGAGCTGAAAGGGACACCCCGGGTGCTGCCCCATAGGTGTCTTGCGCTGAAAAGGGCAGGGTGGGACAGCTGGCTGAAATGGCATTGGGTTTGTCATTCTGGGGCCTGACCAGCCCCATGGGCTCTGCGGGGCTTTCTCTCTGGACTGGACTTGTGCCTGTCCTACTCTGGAATCCCTTTTCTAGAAGCTTGTCTGAGAATTAGACTGTTAAAGGAGAGTGGGTAAGACGGTTCACCCCTCATGGGTTCTGAGCCAGGAGTAAGAATGACAGCCCTAAAGAGAGAAGAGGCTGCTGGGAACACTGGGCTTTTCTCTCACAGGACTCTCCTGCAACTACCTGTGGCTTTCCAGAAGGCAGCTTCCCAGAATTCCCGGTAAGGCTGAGTGGGGACTGAGAGGCAAGAAAAATCACTAACATTGGGACATGCAAACAGAACCCTCCGGCAGGCCTCTCTGTTTTTGCTGTACCGGGTCCTGTGTGGGCTGAGAATCTGCTTCACTCAGGCTCAGGAGCTTTGAAGCTCCCAGTTCTACCACACAAGCGTTATTTTTCTTTGTTCGTGTGTGTGTGTGTGTGTGTGTGTGTGTGTGTGTGTGTGTGTGTTTGTCTATGCCACCAGGAAAGGGTGTCAGATCCCCTGGTTCTGGAGTTACAGCTGGTTCTGAGCTACCTGAAGTGAATGCTGGGAACTGGACTCATGTCCTCTATAAGAGTAGCCAAGCTCTCTCAACCACTGAGTCTCCGGGCCTCAAGGGCTGAACATGACTCTTGGTCTCCAAATGCCAGATGAACTTTCTTCTGGAATGACAGCAATAGGCCCTGCTGCATAGAGGTGCTGTGAGGGTCAAACAGGGTGGCTCCTCTCAGATGTTTGCACTGAGCCTGGTGCAGATCTATCCTGCCCCCTTGTCTTAGCATCTCTAGGTTCCCTGAGGCGTCTGTTATCCCATCTGTATTGCAGGTATATGACCCTGTCCATCACTTCTTCCTTTTTTTTGTTTTGTTTTGTTTGTTTGTTTTTGTTTTTCAAGACAGGGTTTCTCTGTGTAGCCTTGGCTGTCCTGGCTCGCTTTGTAGACCAGGCTGGCCTGGAACTCACAGTGATCCACCTGCCTCTGCCTCCCAGTGGTGGGATTAAAGGCTTGCGCCACCACACCCAGCTCCACTTCCCATACATCTTAAGGTTCGTTAAAATAACCTCATTCCTCTGGGGGTACTTTGTGCCTGTTCTAGCCTGTGGGCCCAGCTCAGCTCTACACAAACCAGTGACTCCATGGATGCCACCAGAATCGCCAAAACTCAGTTCCTCCACAAACTCCAGATGGCTGTATCCTTACTGACATGGGAGAGCTAGGGGTTTCTGGCTCTAAACCGGTATGGCCATGGTTTGGTGGAGGGGAGGGTCTGGTTTCAGTATGGTTTCCCTGACTGGTGTGCAGTCAGGCGGTTCCAGCCACAGGCCTAGTGCTGCAGAAGTGGCCGCGCATGCCCAGAGCCTGAGGAAGGCTTGTATGCTGCTGAGACTTCATATGCAGAAGGTGCTTGCAGCAGGTCAGTGATAGTGTCCGGAACTTGGGTGGAGGGGAGAAGGCAAGGATGACAGGCAGGGTTTGGGGACCATCGTGGACCCCCGCTTGCCCTGTGTAACTCCTGTAGCCCCCACTGACTGGACGCAGGAGTACCGATGCCTGCTCACCCTCGAAGGACTGCAGGCCATTGTTGGACAGTGTCTCCACAGGATACAGGCGCTGCAAGCAGGTGAGGTTCTACCGCTACCTGTGCTGAGGTCTGACTGAACTAGGGTCAAGGCATTTTAACCTGCCTTGCCTGTGACTGTAGGAAGGCCACGAGCTCAGGGCCCAGAGGCAGACAAAGCCATCACACCAAGCCTACCACAGTCTGCCAATCACTAGATTGGTTGGTTGGTTTGCTTTGCTTTGGTTTTGAGACAAGATTTCTCTGTGTAGCCTTGGTTATCCTGAACTTGCTTTGTAGACCAGGTGGCCTCCAACTCACAGGGATCCGCCTGCCTCTGCCTCCCGAGTGCTGGGATTAAAGGCGTGTGCCACCACGCACAGCCTACTACTGTTTTGTTTGTTTGTTTGTTTTTAGAGACAGGGTTCCTCTGTGTAACAGCTCTGGCTGTCCCGGACTCACTTTGTAGAGCACCACACCCAGCTACTTCTGGGTTGTTTTATAAGGTCAGCTTTGAGCCGGGCGCCATGGTATATGCCTGTAATCCCAGCACTCAGGGAGGCAAAGGCAAGTGGATCTCTGTGAGTTCGAGGCCAGCCTGGTCTATAGAGCAACTTGAGGACAGCCAAGGGAAGAGGTGCCTGGAAAGCTAAGTACTGGCCTATAAGAAAAGAGAAACCGGCCGGGCGTGGTGGCGCACACTTTTAATCCCAGCACTTGGGAGGCAGAGACTGGCGGATCGATGTGAGTTCAAGGCCAGCCTGGTCTACAAAATGAGTCCGAGACAGCCAAGGCAACACAGAGAGACCCTGTCTCAAAAAAACAAAAAACAAAAAAAAGAAAAGAGAAACCTTGGTGATGGCTCCCCTCTTCCCCCCCCCCCCATGACACTAGAAATGTCTGTTCTTATAGCTGTGACAGAGCAACTGCCAGGACCGTGCCTTGTGGAGACGCCCACTCAGACCTCCTCCCTTTGCGGAGGAGAGGTGGGCTCTTCCTGGAGCCCTGAGCTCCTTATCTATTCCAGCACCAAGGAGCTGCAGACCTTGGCAACCTTGAAGCTTCAAGTAGCCATGCTAAACCAGCAGATCCATCTGGAAAAGGTACTTCCAGGGCAGAAGGTGGGGAGTGTCCCTGGGTTCCTGGGAGCCGGTGACCTCACTGAGGCTGGCACATGCCCTCCCAAGGGTCAGTCTCAAGAGAAGGACCTGGGATAGGCTGTGACTATGATCCTCTGGGACTGCATGTGAGGCGGCACATTCTCCAAGCACATTGCATGTCCAGGATGCACAGAATCTCAGGGAGGAAGGGTGGAGGCTGGGAGCTTGTTCCAGGGTTGCCTACATGGGGAGCCCTGGGCTAGCTACCTGGGGATAGAGTCCCGCTGAGGCCTTGGCTCTGTACTGGTCCCCAGGTTCTGATGGCTGAGCTCCTCCCTCTGGTAAACACACAGGAGCCTGGAGGGCCACCTTGGCTGGCGCTGTGTCGGGCTGCTTACAGTCTGTTTTGTGAAGGAGGCGAGCGCTTCCTCACAGTCCTTCGAGACAACCCTGCTGACTAAGCAGTCTGGGAAGACAAGCCTCTCTGGGAGAGCCTCCTCCTCAGCTGGAGCATGGTGAAGAGGGATTGAGGGAGACTTTTTCTTCACTCCTAAGGGAGCTAAGAGCACAGAAAAACCTGTAACCCACCAGGAAAGCTGGGTAGCCAGAGTGCTCCCCCCCCCCTGCCCAGCTCCTCTTAGCCACCAGACTTCTTAGTCAGGGCTCAGCTTTCTGCCTTCTGGGAGAGCCCTGGCTCCCTCTGCTCTCTCTCACTGTAGACCTACACACTACTTGCATGATACTAGAGCTGCTGTAGGAAGTGTATGTATGTAAATTATACCAGAGTAAGGTTTAATAAGGAACTTTTTGTATTATTTCTTTGTGGTTTAAAGAATTGTATCAAGGACAAAGAGGGAAAAAATTTTTGTATCAATTAGCTAGGCAGAACTGGCACAAAAGGCAGGCAAATCTCTATGAATTCAAAGCCAGCCTGGTACAGGGCAAGTTCCAAAACACCCAGGGCTACACAGAGAAACCCTGTCTCAAAAAACCTAAATAAATAAATGAATGAAAGACAGCAAGAGTAAAAAACTATTGTATCAATTAAGGACTTGGTGCATACCTGTAACCCCACTGCGGAGGCTGAGGCAAGAGCACCCTAAGTTTAAGGCCAGCCTGAAACCCTGACTAAATAAAATAAAGGACACATCAAGTAAAAGAAATTCAAAATATGACTCTCTTCTGCATAAAGGATGGGGAAACCCACTAACATTTGTCCCCTGGCCCCCCATGTGCTCACTATTACAGACAGAAAGCTATAAGCCTCATCAGAACAGGCTTGTCTGCCCATGGCCACCCCACATCATTCCCATCGTCACCTGGGACCAGTTTTGCAGCACCCTGTGGGGTCTCTGGTTCCTGCTGAGTATCCTCCACTTGTGATGCTGTCACCCCCTAGGCTTTACCCCTATGTAAGGGCTTGTTAGTCCTCTGGGAGGACCAGAAAAGGTAGGGGTCAGGTCGAGTCTCTGCAGTCCTCCTCCTGGGTTTACATCATGTGCTGCTTCCAGCGTGGAACTTCCTGCAAGATATTTTTTAAATTTTATTTATTTATACAGTGCTCTGCCTGCATGGACACCTGCACACCAGAAGAGGGCACCAGATCTCATTATAGATGATTGTAAGCCATCATGTTGTTACTGGGAATTAAACTCAGGACCTGTGGAAGAGCAGCCAGTGCTCTTAACCCCTGAGCCATCTCTCCAGCCACCTGCAAGATTCTTAAGGACTCCTAGCTTGTTCCCCAGAGTTTAAAAAAAAAAAACAACTTTATTTTGGGTGCTGGAAAGATAGTCCAGTAGTTCAGAGCACTCACATTATGGCTCAGAACTGCCTGTAACTCCAGTTCCAAAGGATCTGATGGCCTCCTCTGGTCTTGGTAAGCACTGCACACGTGGTGAGCATCCATACATGCAGGCAAAATGCCCACATGTATAAAAGAATTAAATATAGGGGCTGGAGAGATGGCTCAGCAGTTAGGGATACTGACTGCTCTTCCAGAGGACCTAGGTTCAAATCCCAGCATCCACATGGTAGCTCACAACTGTCTGTAACTCCAAGATCTGACACTCACGTAGACTTATGTGGAGGTAAAACATCAATGCATATAAAGGTAAATTTAAAAAATAGTTAAATATGCTTTCATGTGCATGTGGGTGCCTGAATGGAAATGTGCACCTCGTTGTGTACCCAATGCCTGCAGACGTCAGAAGGCCTCAGAGTGCCTGGACTGACGGTACAGCTGATTGAGAACTGCCACGTGGATGCTGCGGGCAAAGCCTGGGTCCTCTACAAGAGCACCAAGTGCTTTTAACTGCTGAGCCATCTTGCCAGCACCTAGATTTTGTTTGTTTGCTTGTTTTTGTTTTTTTGAGACAGGGTTTCTCTGTGTAACAGCTCTGGCTATCCTGGAACTTGCTCTGTAGACCAGGCTGGCCTCAAACTCAACAGAGATCCACCTGCCTCTGCCTCCCAAGTGCTGGGATTAAACGTGTGTACCACCATGCCTGGCCCCTAGATGATTTTTTTTTTTCGAGACAGGGTTTCTCTGTGTAGCCTTGGCTGTCCTGGATTCGCATTGTAGACCAGGCTGGCCTGGAACTCACAGGGATCCACCTGCCTCTGCCTCCTGAGTGCTGGGATTAAAGGCGTGCGCCACCACCGCCCAGCTAACTAGATTTTTTAAAAAAAGACTTTATTCTTAGCTGGTCGTTCTTACCTACCCCTTTAATCCCAGTGCTCCAGAAACTGAGGCAAGTATATCTCAGGAGTTTAGGCCAGCCTGGTCTATATATTAAGACCCTGTCTCAAGAAATAAAAGTAGGGGGCTGGAGAGATGGCTCAGAGGTTAAGAGCACTGTCTGCTCCTCCAGAGGTCCTGAGTTCAATTCCCAGCAACCACATGGTGGCTCACAGCCATCTATAATGTGATTTAATATGCACTGTATACATAATAAATAAATAAATAAATAAATCTTTTTTAAAAGAAAGAAAGAAAAGTAAAGCCAGGTGTGGTGGTGCATGCCTTTAATCCTAACACTGGGCAGAGGCAGGTGCATTGCTGTGAGTTCAAGGCCATCCTGGTCTACAAAGCGAGTCTAGGACAGCCAAGGTCCTGTCTTGAAACCCTGTCTTGAAAAACCAAAAAAAGAGAGGGGGAAAAAAAAAGAGGGCCTCAGATCCCTTGGAGCTAGAGTTAAAAGCTGTTGTGAACTGCCAGATGTGCACGCTGGAAGCTGAACTTGGGCCCTCTAGAAAATTAGCAAGTGCTCTTTTGTTTGTTTGTTAGACAGGTCTTTCGTTGTAACATTCACTGACCTGCAACTCAATATGTAGACTGGGTTGAACCCAGACACAGAGGTCCACCTGTCTCTCCCTCCGGAGCACTAGTATCAAAGGCCTGTACCCCGCCCACCCCCCCCCCAAGCAAGTGTTAACCACTAAGCCATCTCTTCAGTTCCAGCTCCCCAAACTTTTGTCTTGTTGAGACAGGATCTCAACTGTGTAGTTCAGACTGGTCTCTAACTCCTGGGCCTCCTGCCTGGGCTGTGATTTCTGAGTATATTTTAAGAGCACTTAACCATATCCCAAGCGCTTGAACTGGCTGCTGGAGTCTTGTGTGGACAGATCTAGAGCCTCACCAACCTGGGTTGAGGACAGGGACTCCCAAAGGGAAAACAGCCTCTATCACAAGGGTCACAGGCCCCTTCAGGGCCTGACAGGAAGTGTGCGTGCAAGTAAAACCAGGTCTGTGGAGAGCCAGGTAAAGCCTGCACAGACAGGAACCTTTTGGGGTAATGGTTAAGCAGCTTGCTTTGCTTACCAGCAGGAGGCCCTCCTTACAAAGAAAAGTCTTTATAAAGGTCAGTCCCGCTGACACAGCTGGGGTTGAGGGCTTGGCGGGAAGGAGAGACTGAAGTAGAACGTGAAATACCATGGACCTGCTGGGACAGAGCCCAGTAATCTTTGGGCTAAGAGAAGAGGCTACCCCACCCTGTCCAGCTGGCACCCAGCCCCAAGAGAATGCCCCGGACTTGAACCATCCATTAGACTAACCAAGCCGGTTTGGGTTTGGGTTTGGTCAGTCCACAGCTTTCTAGAAAGCTTATGCCCAAGTGCCCTCATCCAAAGGAGGCCATAACTCTGCCAACCAGTCATTTCTCACCTCAGGATCCCTTTCTGTGACAGGCTACTCAGAATTGTTCTGCCGACTGGTTCACTTGGCTTACTGTTGTTCCTACTGCCTCCGTGTCCTGCTCCATCCTAAGTCACAGAAGAGCAGGGCACTGTCCACCTCCGCCCCTGTCCAAGCTCTGGTTGCCCAGTGGTCCTTGACTACATGACCCTACCTGGTAGTGTCCAGGTGATTGTTACGGGTATTAAAAGCCTGGTGCAGTTGGAAGGGGTATTTGTGAAAGGTTCTATGAAGATAGGGAAGGACTTTGGATACTGTCGCCCACCCAATTCCTTGCCAAAGCCAAGAGGAGGCAGTGGAACTCCCAGGCGACAGTCCTGCTGTCGTCACCACATCCTGGACCAATTGGCTCTGACGTGGCAGACCAGGATGTGACCTAAGTCTGTGGTGGGCATCCTTACCATCCCCACCCCGGAGCACAGCCACCTAGTCGGAAACATGAGAGCACCAGAGTCCTTGCCCGAGCCCTCCCTGCCAGGCCTGGCATCCCCTGAGCCCCCTGGAGCCCTCCACGCCCTATTCTTGGCCACCGGTGGTGCAGGGGGCTCCTGGCCCCGCTGCGTCCTGCCTTTCGGCGCCCTGGCAGTGCTGGCCGGTGCAGCTGGCACGGGCATCACCTTCTCGCTGTGCGGGCCATGCCTGGACCTGGCCCAGAGTACGTCGCTGGCTGCTCTTGGCGCCGGCCTTGGACTCCTGACCGCCACCTTTCTGTGCTGGCGCATTCGGCGGCGGCGGAGGGCTGGGCATGTGGAGCGGCCGGAGCCCAGGGAACCTTGATCCTCTGTGCGTGGCCACCTCCCAGCGAGGTCTGGGCGACAAAGGGTGCTGCCTTTCAGTGTTGGTAGGACACAGAAGACAGCCCCCCCCCCCGATTGTTTATTTCCAAATCCTCGTGAAGTGGGGAGAGCTATGAGCCCTTCCTCCCTCTCCGCCCTTCCCCCTCACACCCTCCCTCCACCAACCAGTGCTCTTCAGTTTTTCACTTTTTAACATGGAGAGAGCAGATTGCTGCAGCCGAGCTGGCCTGACAGTGTGGAAGGGGAGGGAGTTCGCAAAAGGTCTGTGCGGGCAGTGTAGGGAGCGAGCGCGGGGAGTATAAGGAGCAGGGTGAGGCAGGCAGAGAGGGTGGACCTGCCTTCCTCACCATGTCTGGACCCCTTGAGGCATAATAGGCAGTCAATAAATGTTTGTACAAGGTGAGAACAAGTAGTGGCAAGTGTCTGAACGGGACAGTAGGTCTGGGGCTGGGCAGGGGGCTCTTTGAGAGGTCA
Organism: Acomys percivali; assembly: GCA_907169655.1. Classification (NCBI taxonomy): domain Eukaryota; kingdom Metazoa; phylum Chordata; class Mammalia; order Rodentia; family Muridae; genus Acomys; species Acomys percivali. Next base: position 60,897,534 of record OU015755.1, on the reverse strand, counting down.
GCAGCTCCCTGCGGCCTTAAGCTGTCAAACTCTATCATCCCCTGGTCTCTCAAAGGCAGCTGCTGTTACTGAATTGGGGCAAGAGTTCCGAGCTTGAGCAGTTGCAGGTGTGAGGCATGGAGGCGGGACCTCTTTGTTAGAGAAAGTGCCTGGAGGGGGTAGGGACCAGTGAGATGGGAGGCCTCAATCAGGGGCTGAGACAGGTGGCTGGGTCCACTGAGAGTTATAAGCCTCTCCTAGAGACTTAGAGAAAGCTATCCCAGTGCGCAGCACACCATCTGCAAATAGCCCTGGGGCCAGTCAGTGTGTGCAGAGGGCAATTCTAGGGAAGAGATCTGAAGCCCAGTGTCTCCTCCCTTAAGGGCTGGTGGTGACGCCATGGCCATTTGAGCCCGTCTCCTTGCCATCCCCTGGGACCCGATCAAGGCTGATCAAGATACCAATTTCCACCGGGGCGTCAGAATCCATCAGATGTCCTGCAGACCCCTGCAGCTGCAACTCTCAGGGAGCTGAGCTGGAGAAAAAGCTTACTTCACTGTTAGGGTGAAAGGCTGTTCCCCCTGCCCCACCTCCCATGATTGGCTGACAGTCTGGGGGTCCTATCAGGGGTCTTGAAGTTCAGAAGACAGCCTGAGTTTCCCCCCAGAGACTTTTCTCAAGCATAAGCTACTTCATTTCTCCCATCCCCCACCAAGGCTCCTCCCATCTCTATGAGGTATGGAGCTGAGGGCCAGAGAAACCTAGAACAGCGGTTCTCAACCACTGGGGGGGGGGGGGCAGGGGACACACACACAGATGTTTACATTGAGATTCATAACAGTAGGAAAATTACAGGTATGAAGTAGTAACAAAAATAATTTTATGGTTGAGGGGTGTCGCCACAACATGAGGTATTAAAGGGTCGCAGCATTAGGAAGGCAGAGAACGGCTGACCTAGCAGGGGTGGTTAGAAAGGGCTAATTCTACTTCCACCTACCCAAGAGCAGCACAGAGCATCTGCCATGACTATTTGTAAAGGGCACCTTCTGGTTCACTTTCAGAAGGGGAAAGGTAAGGCTTTGTAAAGGCTGTCCGGATGAAGAGAGAGGCCAGTACCACCCCTCGGATGTCTGTTCCTGCACGTGGAGCCGCAGGCCTGGGAAAGTGCCTAGGGTCAGAGGGTCAGTTGGAGTTGTTCTAGAGGCCAAACCGAGTGTCCACCAAGCGCCTTCCTGCCTCTTTCTCCAAGCGCTAGGTCTGTCCTGGGAGGGTTCCAGCATCCTTACATCACTAGTCCTTTCCCAACTGCCTCTGCTTTTCACCCTTTCTGCTGTCGGGAAGACGCTCAGTCCTGGTGTACACAGGCGTCCCATGTGGCCTCTTTTCCTAGTCACAGAGATGGACCTGTGGCCATCAGCCTCCCTTCTGAAACCATGGGTTTGCACCTCAGGACTGCTCCCAAGACGGGACAGTTTTCCGGCCCACTCTTCATGGACTCTAGCCCGGCTTTTCCTGGTTTGTCAAGGACCAAAGGCAGTGAGAGAATGGTCTTTGGTTCCTCTCGGCAAGAACCTCACAGCAATAGCTGACCACTTCAAGCAACCCATCTGGGGCATCTGCCTGTTTTCCTACCCACATTTACTACATGTAGACGGCCAGGTTCAGGGATTCTGACTTTGTCACCAGCCTCTCTCTATGCATCAAACCCCAGTGACCAGACTCTGAACCTGAAGGGGCCATCAAATAGGCTGTACTCCCTGCCCACTTTTGAAGCTTTCAAGTCCTTCTGGACAATGGGCCGCCGTATGACACAACCATACACCAAGACCCAGGAATGCTTTAGATTAAGAGATTGGCCTGGTCCCACTGAGGGACGGCGGCCTCATCACTTAGCAGAATGCAGGTGCTCCCTAACGGAACTCCTAGCTTAGGATGATTTCTACGTTGGGTCATCAACTGCACAAAGCGTGGCAAACAATAGGCGCTTTGGTAGATGAGGAAACTGAACAACTCAAGCCACACAACCCAAATTCCAAACAGCTTGGATTTAAAATCAGACTTGCGTTCTTTCTGCCAGAACATACTACTGCCTTGGGGATACCCTACAAGTACGCCAGCTCCAACTGCGTTTCCCTATTCTGGGTAGCATCCAAGACTTCAAGCCTCAAACCTAAGGTTGTGCCTGCATGATGAGCCTCTGGGAGGAGTGGCCCAGACCCCAGCCCAGCACGTGGCACCACCCCAGGAACAGCCAAAGCCTGGCTTCGGGCCGAGGACCCTGCTGGGTGGTCCTTCACGGGCTGCAAGGCTGAGCTGCCCCCTCCCGTCAGCGCATTCCTAGCTCTCCAGCCCCTCCCCCGGCTCTAGGGCCTCCCAGCCCCCTCCCGCGTTGGCCCAGCCTGTGTCTGAATCTGCTTCTGATTCTGGCTGTCGGGACAAGGCCCCCTCCCCTCCTTCCTTCCCGAGCAGCTCCGCCCCTGGCTAGGACCAGGCTCGCGCCTGCTGAGCCCCCCACCCTCTTCTGGCACAGCTCCCCTACCCTCGCAGCAGCCAGGAGGAGGCGGCAGCTCCGGCGCCCCAGGCCCCGCCCGCCCAGGGCTCTTCCCGGGAGGCCGGGAGACCTGCTCCTCCTGGCCCTCGGTGGGTGAGTGCTGGCGGCCGGCGGCGGGTGGGGCCTCCGCGGGCAGAGGCACCGGGAGCGGGGGCGACGCCTGTCAACGCTCCAGGCCTAGCAGGACTCGCCAACATCCCTGCTGCTGTGCTCGGCCCCGGGCGTGCCGGTGGCTGCTCTCACTTCTGGGCCTGTGCTGGGGCCGCCCGGGGGCTCTGTTATCTTGGCACTGCAGACGGGGCAGGCAGAGCCTCGGACTAGGCTCTCTCCCCTCGAGGGCAGAATCCTTGGGCGGAAGCTGGCTGGTTAACCCACAGCGGCCACGGCCATGCCCATCTGGCCCTGGGGGCTGCTGCTGACCGCGGGCACGCTCTCCGTTGCCCTGAGCCCAGGGCTACAGGCCACCGCCGACCCCTGCTATGATGAGGCGGGTGAGCCCCGCTGTTGTATTCCTGGCCTAGTGAATGCTGCTCTGGGTCGAGAGGTGCTAGCGTCCAGCACGTGCGAGAGGCCGGCCAATCGGGTCTGTGATTCCTCGGACCCGCAGCGGGCACACTCTGCAGACCTCCTGACCTCTGCTCCGGGCACCGCAAGTCCTCTCTGTTGGCGCTCCGATTTGCTGCAACGGGCACCCTTCAACGTAACCCTCACGGTGCCCCTGGGGAAAGCTTTTGAGCTGGTCTTCGTGAGCCTGCGCTTCTGCTCAGCTCCCCCAACCTCCGTGGCCCTGCTTAAATCACAGGACCATGGCCGCAGCTGGGTTCCCCTGGGCTTCTTCTCCTCCAGCTGTAGCCTGGACTACGGCCGTCCGCCTGCTCCTGCTGATGGCCCTGCTGGTCCAGGGCCAGAAGCTCTCTGTTTCCCAGCCCCCCAGGTCCAGCCTGACGGTGGAGGCCTTCTGGCCTTCAGTGTGCAGGATGGCAGCCCGCAGGGCCTGGATCTAGACAACAGTCCCGTGCTCCAAGACTGGGTGACGGCCACAGATATTCGTATATTACTCACAAGGCCTGCCATGCAGGGGGACACCAGAGACGGTGGGGTCACAGTCCCCTACTCCTACTCAGCCACGGAGCTCCAGGTGGGAGGTCGATGCAAGTGCAACGGGCATGCCTCGCGGTGTCTGCTGGACACCCAAGGCCACTTGGTCTGCGACTGCCAACATGGTACAGAAGGCCCTGATTGCAGCCGCTGCAAGCCCTTCTACTGCGACAGGCCATGGCAGCGGGCTTCAGGACAGGAAGTCCATGCTTGCCTTGGTGAGGCCTTGGAGGGTAGCCTGGGGACTTCTGACCAGACAGGGTTGCCCCTGACTGATCCCTCCCCGCAGCTTGCTCCTGCAATGGCCATGCCCGAAGATGCCGCTTCAACATGGAGCTGTACCGACTGTCCGGCCGCCGAAGTGGGGGTGTGTGCCTCAATTGCCGGCACAATACTGCCGGTCGTCACTGCCACTACTGCCGGGAGGGCTTCTATCGTGACCCAGGCCGTGTCCTGAGTGACCGCCGTGCTTGCAGAGGTGAGCCCTACCACCTGCATGATCTACTTCCCAGAGCCACAGGTGCACTTCTGAGTGAGCCCCCACATTTTTCTGTCCTCAGCTTGTGACTGCCATCCAGTTGGTGCGGCGGGCAAAACCTGTAACCAGACCACAGGCCAGTGTCCATGCAAGGATGGTGTCACCGGCCTCACCTGTAACCGCTGTGCCCCAGGCTTCCAGCAGAGCCGGTCTCCTGTTGCACCCTGTGTTAGTGAGTGACTCTGCCCTGTCTCCATCACCTCAGCCACTGAATGTTGTGTCTGTCTGTCCCCTGAGCCCTTCAGATATCCCTGCTACCCCATCATAAAGTATTCTCCCATACTCCTTAGAGACCCCTGTCCCTGGACCCACTGAAGAAAGCAGCAGTCCTGTCGAGCCACAGGGTGAGTGGACGTCAGAGCCCCAGATTGGTATGACCTTGGAGAAGGGGGCGAGAGCCAGAGCAGAGCAGTGTCGGGAGAGGCACGGGACTCTGCTAGGCTCCACTCTTTTCCCCTAGACTGTGAGTCACACTGCAGACCTGCGCGTGGCAGTTACAGAATCAGCCTGAAGAAGTTCTGCAGGAAGGACTATGGTAGGCTGCCTCACCCCAGCCCTTCCATCTCGAGACCCCAACTCTTGAATACCCTGACCTGTACCTCACGGCTCATCATTTGCTTGGGTCTCCCACTGAAGCTATGTCTTCAATGCACCTCACTCTACTGGGTGGCCTCTTCATGTCTTTCCTAAGCTTGGGTGGGCACTCTGTGCTTCTTTCTCCACACAGCCCCTTCTGGCCCTGCTCCACCTAACCCGATCGCTTTTTCACGCCTCCCCTCCCCCCTCGCAGCGGTGCAGGTGGCAGTGGGTGCGCGCGGCGAGGCCCGCGGCGCGTGGACACGCTTTCCGGTAGCAGTGCTCGCCGTGTTCCGCAGTGGCGAGGAGCGCGCTCGGCGTGGGAGCAGCGCGCTGTGGGTACCAACCCTAGACGCGGCCTGCGGATGCCCGCGCCTCCAGCCTGGCCGGCGTTACTTGCTGCTGGGAGGCGGGCCCGGGGCTGCAGCTGGGAGCACAGCGGGCCGGGGACCCGGGCTCAGCGCTGCCCGTGGAAGCCTCGTGCTGCCTTGGAGAGATGCTTGGACTCGGCGCCTGAGGAGGCTGCAGAGGCGAGAGCGGCGGGGGCGCTGCGGGACCGCTTGAACCTGCTAGCTGGGCGTGGACTGGGCGGACGCTGCTCTCTAGTCACTGGGCGCGTTCTACAGTGCATAAGCCTGCTGCAAGTGTCACGTGTATCGCCATCTAATTTCCCCCTCCCCCTCCCTCCCTTGAAACGTCTTTGGCGACACCTCGCCCTCAACTTAGATGAGTGTGAAGGCACCTAAGAGCTACCTGAAGGCTCCTAGGGCAGCCGTCACTCTCAGAGGACCCTGATCTCATCACCCTGGCTGCCCAGTACAAGGGTTATCCTGATACCCGACGCCTCTTAAAAGTTGTGAACCTCCCCCACTCCCGGGGGATGCTAGGATCCCTCTGTGGACTGAACACATCCCACAGGCCACTGTGATTCGCCAACTCTCCGATGCTGTGATACACTAGAGTCCTCAGACCTCCCCAAAGCCACTGCTGCCACCATTGACGCCTATACACAGCTGCGGGGGCTGTGGCTCAACTGCACAACCAAGACAGCGACCTCTCCGTTTCCTGGCGGGATCTGCTAGGCTCCTCTGTCCAACACCGTGGGTCTTGTCCCTATGTCCGTTCTGGCCTGCCTCTGCCAGTCGCGTATCCGTGTCCGCATCGCATCTCTGTGTCCCACCCTCTTTTGATCCGTTGTTCCCATCTCTAGGGTCCATCCAGCTATCTGCCGCGACTCCTAGTCTGGGCCTCCTTGGCATAGGTTCTATCCTAGCTAGGAGCCTTATACGCTACCGGCTCAAGGCTGGACGTCGAGAACGGGCAGTTCAGGTCCACGTGTGACCGGGCCAGAGGCGACTCCCATGGGCAGCCATCGGGTTCCAGATGCCCAAGACTTTGCCTTACACCAGGCGCTAGGACCCCACCTCTTTAGGCGAGCCCCCGCCCCTGAGCGCGGGAACCGCTGTTTGGCCAGCGCATGCTCCCGACTTGCCGGCCGCCGGGCGCAAGTGCGCATGCTCAGAGCCGCCGGCGCTGAGACGCGGGGCTCTCGGGGTGGGCAGCCCGCAAGCGCGTGCTTGTGGGGCGGGGCCGCCTACGCGCGTGCGCAGAAAGGCCAGCGCGGTCCAGCGGAGAGCTGAAGGGAGCGGTGCGGTGCGGGGCGCCAAGGTGGGTGCGCGGCGTGGGCGTGGCGGCAGGACGCGGGGCGTGGGGTGGAGGGTGGGGGTGTCACTGCCACTGTGCACTGGCCGGGCGGCACGAACGTACTGAGGGAGGGGGACACGGGTGGTGCTTGGTGTCTTGGTCGCTGAGGGGTAGGGGGCTCCGGAGTCTAGTAGTGCGTGCGTGACGCGGGCCCCCGCAGTCAGATCCCTTTGGGCAGGCCTGGCCTTCTTCGATTGTCGCTGCCTCCTCTGGGCTCTGTGTGGTGGGAAAGAACTGCTCCTGTGTCAGCCTTCCCTTGGGGCACTTTCCGTCCCTGCGGAATAGGCAATCCACTTTCTGTATTCGTTCGAAATTGCAGCACTGTTCATATATACCTTTGCCCTCGGAGACCTGCAACATGTGTGGCCCTTCGCTTGCCAAAGATGACACAGCTGCCTACCTGACGCTTAGGTGCTTTCCCGGACAGAGAGCCCTATCCGGCTAGTGTCCCTGACCTGCCTCTGTCACCTGTGCCTTAGCTTGGCCCTATGCTTCCGGAGGAGTTTTGGATAACATAGCTGAGGGGCAGAGCTGGCACCACCTAGGGTGGACGACACATGACAGAAGTCAGTCTGTCAGGGGTGCTGCTGCCATTCTTGACACACCTGGCTCAGGTCAGAAACAGTTGTTTTCTGGCCTTCTTGGCTTAGGGCTCACTGGGCTAACTTTAAGGGCCGAAGGCTGTCTAAACCAACCAACCAACCAGGACAAATGCGGCTATAGGTTGGCTTTTGGTGGCAGTTGGGTTGTCATCTTTCCAAAATGGGTAGAGCCCCGGAATGGTATTCCTCGTTTCACTGTGTCTGGCTGGAAGGTCAGCCGGTGACTCCCAGGCAGTTTGTACTACTGTCCCATAATTTGGCATGCATAGCGTAGCCATTTCATCTACTTGGCGGCAACAATTCCATTCTCATTTTTAACCCCCCCCCACACACACACCACACCACACCCCACGTACACACAATAGGCACCTGTCAGTGTTCACTGAATTGTTGTGGAGATCCGCTTTCTCAAGCTCGAGCTGCTGTCAGTTCTGTGTAGCCTAGGCTGGAGTCGAAACCAACCCCCATGACAGATGATAGAGAAACTTCAAGTATTTCATAGTGACCATACATAATGGAGTGGTATGACCCCTTTGTATGCTTCCTTTTTTTTTTTTTTTTTTTTTTTTTGAGGATTAACCCTCACCTAATCTCCTCAGTACTCAGATAAAGACTTTATGGGACGTAATGGGCAGTGACAGCCGTATTTAGAATCTGGTCTTTGTGTGGCTCTGCCTGGAGCCACGTTGTGTTATCGTGGCTCCCCCCCGAGGCTTGGCATTCAGTGGGCCAGCATTCTTTTAAGTGGTTGTTGGAAGTAATAAAGATGGCATTTTCTGAGTGATAGGTGTCAACTAGTGAGGTAGCCATGGAGTGGCTTTCAAGTGGATTATGGGTGACCTTTGGGTTGCACAAGTAATCTAGTAATCTAGGCAGGGTTTTCACAACATCAGGTTCACCTCCCTGAGACTGTGATTTCACCTGCTTGTGTGTACTTTCCTAACGCCGAGCAACTGCACCTGCCAGGACTGCCCGGCAAGTCTCGGTGACCTTGGGCACAGCGTGTTGCTCCTAATCCTTATTAGAGACAGAGCCAGCCTCAGAAGGCAGTGTAAAGGGTTTGCCTTTGGATGGCTTCTAATTTAAAGTACACGGGAGGATGAAGTGGGTTGTGAACAACAACAACAATAACAAAATACAAAACAAATAAACAAAGACAGTTAGCATTTGCCCAGTTCAGTGCTCTACTTGTTTGAGCATACCTTTTTTTTTTTTTTTTTTAACCTTTCTTGTTTTGACAACTCTGGATGGAAGAAGGGAACCTTTTACAAACAGCCATTTCAGTGGCTGTTTGCAGCCATCACCTTCTAAATGGAGATAATATTTTTTAAAGCCCTCAGGCCTTTTACTAAGAACAAGCCTGAATTTATTATCTGGGAATTTTTACCATCCTCCCAATATGTGTTTATTACATTCATACTTCAACAGTGCTTACCACTATAATATATGAAAGGCCCTGTATTCAATGCCCAGGACCCAGGGCGGGTGGATGAAGGGAAAATGGGCTGGGTGTGGTAGCACACAATTATAATGTCAGTAGGGAGGCTAAGGCCAAAGGACCAAGTTTTTGGCCAGCCTGGTCTGCAGAGCGAGACTCCGTTTCAAAACAGCAGAAAGGGCTGGGGAACCTAGCTCTATAATGAAAATCTTATCTAGCATGCGCAAGACCCTAGCCTTAACCCCTAGTACTAAAGGGAAGAAAAGAAAAATGAATTTGTATGAGGAGTTGCTGGATGCATATGCTGTGAACACAGTGTTGAGTGAGATTTGGAAGCTTCTGGAAAAGTGTGGCTTGTGAGTGACCCAGTTAGACACATATTTCCTAGAACCATAAGGTTGAGGGTGTGCTGAGGGTAGGGCCAGTTGAGGGACCTCCAGACAATCATAAGACAGAAGGACAGGACTGGCATAAGCAGCTGCCAGGGTGGCGAGAGCCAGGGCGGAAGGAGGCTGTTGGGTGACTGGAAGCCCAGGGCTACGGTGCATGGAATACAGAAAGAGACAGCCTGGGAGGGAACAAGGCTTTCGGTTTGGAGAAGTGCCTCCTGGTCTGGAGCCAAAGCGGGTACATGGGGCTCAAGAGTGGGGCGCATTCCTGTGTGGCACCTAAGCTGGGGAGGGGGTTGGGCTGTACATGTGGACCCCTAATACTGTGCCCTTAAGACACAACGTAAGGGAGAAGACTGGTCTGTAGCCTGTTGCTTTGTAGGCCGAGTGGAGTGAAGTGATGGGCTTTTGTTTAACCTTGTTGAATAAAAGGGGGCGGGGGATGCTGGGTGCTAAGGGTACAACCTTCCCTGGCTCCACTGCCTTCTAGCGGCTGGCTTTTCCTGTCTGCCCTTTGGGGACGCTCGAAGTTGGGTGCTGCTTACCTCAGAGGTAGCCAGACCACAGGCTGCACCTCTCAGTGTGTCCTCACAGTTAGAACTCTAGGGAAAAAAACCCACCTCGGAGCTTGCCTTGCCTTCCTTTCAGGCCCCCAGCTTCTGGGGTATCAGCCTTAGTGAAAGGCAGGGCTCTGGCAAGAACCAAGTGAGGTCAAGTACACAGTGTCCACTCCAGTCTTCCACGCTGTGGGGGCCGCATGGGTAAGTGGAGGCCGGTCCTGCCATAGGAGCCCTTCCTGTCCACAGTCTCAGAGCACCTGTCTACGTCTGTAAGCCGCAGCCTTTTCTCTAGCCTGGTATGTCTTCCTTTGCAGGTGACAGACTAGACCATAGTAAAGCACACCAAACTGCTTCTGAAAGTCTGTCGTGCCTGAGTTTTTTCATTTCTTTGTTTGTTTTGTGGCCCTGGCAGTTGAAGCCAGGGCCTTCTGTCTAGTGCTAGGCAAGTAAGTACCACTGAACTCTTTGTCCAAACTAGGTTTGATTTTTGAAACAGGCTCTCCCTATGTAGCCTAGGCTGGCTCAAACTTAGGACCCCTGTGAGTCAGCCTCCTGGGTGCTGGCATTACTGGTATGTGACTCGTCTCCTGGCTTGTTACGATTTTTTTATTGGGTTCCACACACTCTCAGACTCTGGGTGTTTACTGATAGGTGAATCTCTTATGAATAAAGTCTGGTTTAGTGTTCTAAGTGTACCTCATTGTCTGGGTCTCCTCAAAGGCTGCCCTCACCTGCATCCCATCAGCCTCACCTTGAATCACTTTGGTCCTGTTCGCTAGTTACCTTCCGCCCTTCCCAGCAGAGCCCCTTCCAGCACTCCTGTCTGGCAAGTTTGTGACCCTTAGAAGAGGCGTACCCCTGCCTGCCCTGGGGTCTTTTTCTGTCTTCTTGGGCTCTTCCAGCCTTGCTCCCAGCTCAGCACATGAGGACACTGTCCTTTGTCAGCAGCTCAGTAAGTTCCACGCCTTTAGGCTTCTTGGAACCTGTGAGCCGGACTCTAAGTGGTTTTGTTTTCCCCGTTCTGTGGGCACACCGGTGTGTATGTGAGTTCCTGCGTGTGGAGGCCAGAGGTTGACATTCGATGTCTCCCTTGATTGCGCACTCTCTACCTTATCTTTTGAGATAGTCTCTCTCACGGGCACCCCGGGCTTGGCAATTCAGCTCGACCTGCCGGTGAGCACCACAGATCCACCTGTTGGTATTACAGGCATGTACTGGCCCACTTAGGCTTTTCTGGGGATTCTGGGGGATTGGACACTTACATCCTCATGTTTCTGTAACAAGCGCTTTACCGGCTGAGTCATCTCTCCACCTTCAGACTGGCTTTTGATCTGAACCATAACGCTACCCAGTGGCCTATGCCCTTGTTCCCCCGGTTCCTACACTCAGAAGGAGCTCTGTGCTTGGTGGCTTTGTCCTCTGCTCCTGCTCTCTGCTACCGCCTGGGGCTAATGCTTCTTCACCCTTCAAGACCCAGCTGAGGCAGACCCAGACTGCCCTGTTTCCTTGTGGGCAGAGGGTTCTCACACCCTGTACCTTCCAGTCACAGTGCCTGGACCTTGGAATGACTTGGTCAGTATCCCGTCCTGGTCAGGGCTTCCTGAGAGCTGAGGCAGCGCCTCGTGTCTTTGTCTTACAGCACTTGGCACCCTGGCATGCAGGAAGCATGTCTTGAATGCCTATTAAAGTGATTAAGCCTCCATGACTCCCCAGACACCTATCTTACTTGGTCTGAAGATGCTTGCTGAGAACATGCCGTGTACTAGCCTTGCAAGGCACACCCACCTCAGACACCTAACTTAGAACTTAGGTCTGTTGAAATTCTAGTGCTGCTGACATTTTGGCTGGAATTCTTTTCCTCAGAGTCTCATCCTGACCTGCTGTGGAAAGGAAAGAGCCCCATGCAGCTCCAGCCCCTACCTGTGGGTGGGAAAGGAGTGTCTAGAATGGTTGGGCAGGCTTGGGTCTCAGAATCCCACGTGTGATCCTAGGCACATCTAGGAAGACCCGCATTTGAACTTGCAGCCAGCAGGCGGTCCAGCTGGCCCATGGTGCTGTGACTCAGGCTTCACTGTCGCTTACATCCCTTTTGTACCTGGCACGTGCCTGCCATTGTGGCACCAGCAAAAGGCCCACTATCAAGTTCCCCATAACCAGCTTCTCTCGGAATCAACTGTGAGTGTCGGTTGTTATTAGCATAAGAACTTCCTAGGCTGTGCTTCAGGGCTGATGGCAGCATAGACGCTGCCTTGTGGGGTCACTGCATAGGGCAGGTTTGTTAAGGCTTCCTACTGTCATTTGGCCATCCAGATTAACTTGGGCCCAAGTCTACCTGCTTCCTTCTCTGGTTTCGTCCTTCCCGGGCACCTTCTGAGGTGTAAAGTGACATTTGGGTGTGGAAGTTACAATCTAGTAGAAGGGTAGGGCCTATAAGTGGTTCACTACAATACCTCGATGTGCTGCAGCGGATGGGAACAGACTTGGGTAAGGAGGCACTGGCCTGGAAGGTCACTGCAGGGCTCTTGAGGGAGATTTGATTGGAATGAGCTAAGAAAGGAAGTGGGGTGTGGGGGCTGGGAAGCTGGAGAGGTAGCTCAGTGGTTAAGAGCACTGGCTGCCCTTTCAAGGGACCTGGGTTCAATTTCCCAGCACCTACATGGCAGCTCACTACTGTCATGTAACTACATGAGATAAAAATAAATCATTAAAAGAAGAAGAAGGAGGAGGAGGAGGGGGAGAAGGGGGAGACAGCTATGTCCTGTGTCTCCTTCTTCGTGTTCTTTTAGAAGGGTCGTGCCTTCTGATTAGACCATGAGGACTGCAGTTTGCACTGTGTGACCGGTGCTCCTGAGCCTGCTGTGGGAGGGGCAGGAAGGGTGGGGGACAGGGAGGTTCTCAGGGAAGAGGTTGTGACAAGGCCTGGCAGAAGTGCTGGGATTTGAGCTCAGCTGCAGTGGCGCCATGGAGCATGAAGGTCCTGAGATGTGCAGGGATGCCTCGGAAGCCACTGCAGGTAAGGGACCGGAGCTCTTGAGCTCTTGTGCTTGGGTTGAGAAAAAAGGAGCCACAGCGGGGGGGAGCTACAGCTGTGAGCAGAGGAGATGTGGCAGGGAGTGACGTCAGCTATGAGTGCTTTAGAGAGATAAGGGCCCCGGGTATGTGTTATGCATAGCCGCTGGGTAGTGATGGTTTGACCCTGAGGGGATTTAAAAGAGGTAGAGGAAGGCCTCAGTGAGGTTCCCAGGATCAAGATCTCAGAGAGTGAGATCAGAACCTTGGAGGGGCCTGTACTTGAGTCTATGGCTCCGAGTGGACCAGAGAGGGAAAGAAGTTCCTGCCTTTCTCAGAGAAGGGGTGATGAAGCTATGAGCCAACGCCTGGAAACAGGAGAGGTGCTGGAGGCAAGCCAGCCGAGAAGGCCTGTCAGGCAGCACCCAGAGCCCAGCACACTCAAGTCCTGTGAGCAGATGGTTTGATTCCCCCTCCCTCCCTTCAGCTCTGATGTAGGTGTAGAAGCGTGCTTCAGCTTGGTCTCCTACAGGAGGGAGCTGCTGTCACACTTAGCTGCAAAGGAACAAGGGGACTAGGCTGGGAAGTGGGGGCTAGTGCTCCAGGGTAGGAGTGCTCTGTATGCTGAGGAGGACTAGGCCTGGCATGGGGACACATATCTTTAAACCCAGAACTGGAGAGGCAGGGACAAGCAGATCTCTCTGAGGCTGAGGCCAGCTGATCTACATGTGTTGCAAGAACTGTCTGGGGGAGAGAAGAGATAGACAGACAGACACTGTTTATGAGTATTTGACCTCCAGGTGGAATGGTGGATGACCTGGGAATATACGTAAAGGTTTTTAACGTGGTTGGGGGAGAGGGGAACAGGGAACTGAGGTGAGGCTGCTTACCCTACCCTTGTAGTGACAGTAGCACAGAGAACAAGGCCATGGCTGGAGGCCTGTGAGCGAGCCTAGAGAGAGTAGAGGGTGTGCTGGGGTGATGGTGGTTCATACACTAGTTCAGGAACAAGAAGAGAACAGGGTCCTGGAGGAGGAGAGTAAGAAGAAGGGGTGAGGTTGAACAGCCAGAAGACCAGTGACTCCAGGCAGTGGGGCTCAGGGGAGGCTAGGTCTCCAAGGGAATATTCTGGAAGTCTGTCCATGTGGGACCTCTCCCACCATGACATTCTGCATGTGAAGGCCCAGGGTGGCCTGTACCCTGAGTGCAACGCACCCCACGTGGCCCAGTGCCCCTAGACACTTCTGACAGTGATCTTGGTGGCTGCTGCTTCTGTATCCACTTTCCTGTCAAAAGACAGATCTCTTCACAGTGAGAGCCTGTGCTTCCTCATCTCACTGCCCTGGTGGCATCCTTTGTGATGTGCCTCCCACCCCTGGGGAGGTTAGGTCTTTACAGCCTCCTGAACACAGCAAGCCTTTCCTACTGCTGTGTGCTCTCATCCTGTCCCCGGAGGCCTCCTTACCGTCTCTGCCCTCCGGCCGAGTGCCCTCCAGAAGGGTTCTACCACCCTCTCTTAAGTGTGTCATAACCATCAATGTGTCTCTGCCGTTACCATCAGGTGTCTTGTTTCTGCGTCTGCTGTACCCAACAAGGTACCAGAGATCTGGGAGGCATTTGAGAGAAAGTTCTGGAAAGACTGAATATGAGATGGATGGGTTAGCTAGTGGCCTCTTTCTTTCAAGGTTTCTTCTGTGCTGTCCTGTCCAGGGCTGACCTCTAAGGAGACAATGAGCATCCAGCACCCCCAGTGCCCAGGATCCCTGAAAGCATCCTGAGGTCATGTGTATCTCTGGAGTGTCCAGCAGGTTCTTGGAAGATAGGCACATCCTTGGAGATAGGTCCTTGGTGGGTATGAGGGGAGTTCATGTACCAAGAGGGTTTGATTGCCACTTGATTGCTAGTTGTTGCCTCTGCTCTTGTCTTTACTGTTCATGCCCTGGTCCAGGTCCACTTTAGCCCAGCACCCCTGCTCTGTAGCCCGTCCCACCTCCCTGTCTCGGGGTTACCTTTAGATCACCACCCCCTACGCCTCCCTCGCTTGCCCTCCCAGATGCCCGGCTGGCACCTCTGCTGTCTCGGCCTCTAACTAACCCTCCCACACCATTCACCTCTGGGGCCAGCTGCTCAGGGCGTGGTGGCACTTCGAGCATCTTACCAGACAACAAACCATAACTATCATAATAGCCATGGCTGTGTCTTCTCCATCTCCAGACAGCATACCTATGGCCCTCTCCTGACCCTACTGGTATGGGTGGCCATCCACGTCCAGCTGTGATCTCTATTGGTCTGCATACTACATCTCCCAGAGCTGGTGGACTCGTTTTATGTCCAAGCATGGACATGCTTTGACTTACACCGGCATGAGAGGAGTGTGTGTCTGTCACGTGGAAATGTCCACAGTGCTTCACTGCCCGCTTCTGTTGCCCAGCGTTACCTTTGATGCCTGCTGGGCATCAGGGTTCCCATATACTTGGCCTGGGCGCCCAGCCTCAATTCTCCATCCTTTATTCCTATCTGATGTCCCACTCCTGATCTCCAGGAAAGCACATGGGGATTGCTAAGACCAGAGGGGAAAAGCTGAGCCCTGCCTAGCATGCGGCGTGGTGACTAAGGTTCAGGCAGGCAGGCCCCTGGCTCATAGTCAGCTTGTTCCTGTGGCTGGAGGAAGCATTGTCAGGCTAAGGCTGGACATGGTGTAGGACTCCTTAGGACAGTTGTCTTTGTTTAGTGCTTATGTGTGGGTGTGGGTGCCTTCCCTGTACCGTTGGCATCGTAGGACATTCATGAGTCTGCTGGACTTGGCCCCTAAGATGTCTCTGGGGACCACTCCATCTGGACCTTCCATGGGTGACCCACTGGCCTTTTCCCCCACCTTCTCAGCTAAACTAGACTGTCCTTTCTCTCTGACTCCCCCAACACAGGTATCAGAGTGGATTGTTTATCTTTTTTTTTTTTTTTTTGGTTTTCCGAGACAGGGTCTCTCTGTGTAGCCTTGGCTGTCCTGGACTCACTTTGTAGATCAGGCTGGCCTCGAACTCACAGCAATCTACCTGCCTCTGCCTCCCGAGTGCTGGGATTAAAGGCGTGCGCCACCACGCCCGGCTCTTTTTTTTTTAAGACAGGGTTTCTCTGTGTAGCCTTTGCTGTCCTGGAGTTGCTTTGTAGACCAGGCTGGCCTCGAACTCACAGCAATCCGCCTGCCCCTGCCTCCTTCTCTGTTGGGATTAAAGGCGGGTGCCACCACGCTGGGCTTCCTGGGGGTAGTTTTCTAATGGAAGGTCTGAGATGTCACATGTTTAACCTCTCCTGCTTCTCATTCATTGCACACCAGGTCCTCTGTACTGCTCTCCAAAGACCCCCAACTTAGTGGGGCCTCGCCCACGTTTCTTCCTGCAGTTCTGTCTTCTCATACTCTGTCTTCACCCACTCCAAGCAGCTCCCCGTCTTCATAGACTTGAGATAACATCACTGCATTTATGGCTGTGAGTCTCTTCTGGGGTCCCCTGTACTCTGTTTTATACCTAGAGGCTCTGGTAGTCTGATGGTAGTCTGATGGTAGTCTGATGGTAGTCTGATGGTAGTCG
This sequence comes from Acomys percivali, assembly GCA_907169655.1. Taxonomy (NCBI): domain Eukaryota; kingdom Metazoa; phylum Chordata; class Mammalia; order Rodentia; family Muridae; genus Acomys; species Acomys percivali. Next base: position 60,881,503 of record OU015755.1, on the reverse strand, counting down.
GCCTGGGCAGGCAGAAAGGAGCAACTCACTAGAAGTTTGTGCAATGAATAAAAAAGTTGAGAGTAAAAGGAGCTGTTATTGTTGGCTCCTCCACTGCCTCTGACAAGGATAAGTAGCTAGGAAGGGAGAGGCCCAGGGTGTAGGTGTGTCACACTGTAGTCCTCAAGGCACAGTCTGTCTGTCACATGATAAGGAGTTTGTTTTCACATCTGCCTGTTTGGGAAAAGAGGTGAGAAATGCAGTCTCATGACCCAGGCCGTGTTTTGGGACAGCATGATGGTATTGCAAAGGGACCTGACCTTGCTGAGGAAGGAGCTCAGGCAGGGCTGACTGCGAAGAAGCCTGTGCCTCAGGGAGGGCAGTGACAGTGTGGAAGGCTCACAGGCCCTGGGTTCCAGCAAACTGGGTATCCCCTGCTCCTGTGCAGGGGACTCCGCAGTCCCTCACCCATCTCTAAAGGATCCTGTTCCATCAGGGTTCCCTCATGATTGCACGGGATGGATTATGAAGCTGCATCTCTGACAGCCAGCCTCTGCGGCTGAAGATGGGGGAGGGGTGAATCTAGTGTAGAGGCACCAGTCACTTGGTCCAGAGCATCTTCTGCAACTATCCAGGATGAGGCTCATTTTTTCTCATGCTCACTATTTGTCCTTTCCACCTGCCTTCTTCTATTGTTGTGATAAGACACCAAGACCGAGCGGCTTACAGAGGAAAGAATTTACTGGGGCTTACAGTTTTAGGTTAATTCATGACCATCATGGTGGTGAACACGGCAGCAGGCAGGCAGGCAGGCACGGCACTGGAGCAGTAGCAGAGAACTTACATGTGATCTACAAGCGTGAAGGACGGACAGACAGACAACAGACAGATGGCTCCGGCAAGAGAGCTAGCGAACTGGAAACAGTGGGAGCTTTTGAAACTTCAAAGCCTGTTCCCAGTGGCACACCTATTCTGACAGAGCCACACCCTTTAATCCTTCCCAAACAGTTCTGCCAGCTGGGGACCAAAGTTTTCAAACATGAGCCTATGGGGACTGTTCTTATTCAAACCACCACCCCACCCTACCTCCAGGCCAAAGACCTACCAGAATGCCACCCGTGACAAAATAGGCAGGCCAGTGTTGGTGAGCATGGTTTCCTCTCAGCCCAGGCGTGGCCACCTTCCTTTTCTGTGGACCAAGAGCAGTACAAGGACTTTACTATAGATGAAAGATGTTGAGGGTTTTCTTTCTTTGTTTTTTTTTTATTTTGTTTGTTTGTTTTTTGCTTTTTTGTTTTTGTTTTGTTGTTGTTGTTGTTGTTTTTGAGACAGGGTTTCCCTGTAGAGTCCTGGCTGTCTTGTGACTCACTGTGTTGACCAGGCTGGCCTTAAACTCAGATCCTCCTGCCTGTGCCTCCCAGTGCTGGGATTAAAGGCTTGCGCCACTACAACCCATGTACCTTGAACTTTCAAATAGTCACCATGCTCATAAAGAAAAGGCTGTAAAAGTTAGGGGAAGCTTGTGAAGAGGGGAAAAGAAGCAGCTCAGGTCAGGGAGGGGAAGTAAGGCTGTTGAAAGTGGCAGTTGCGGCTGGGCGTGGTAGCACATGCCTGTAATCCCAGCCTGGTGGACAAAGTGAGTCCAGGACAGCCAAGGCTACACAGAGAAACCCTGTCTCGAAAAAAGAAAAAAAAGAGAGAGAAAGAAGAAGGAAGTGGCGGTTGCAGGCGGCTACCACCAGAACTCGAGCTCTGGCCTGATGGCCTGTGGGAGAACTGCACCTCTCTTTAGGAATGGCCTCTGGGATAGTTCTCCCGGTCCCTCCGTATCCAGTCCCCGGCCTACGACTCTGAGTGCAGCCTCAGAAGAAAAATGCCCAAGACATCCGAGCTGGCCTGTCCTGTGTGCTGATGCCGTGCTTTCTCTAAACCGTCTCACTTTAGCCCTCACTGCAGAAACCTCCATTAGATCATGCCCCTGGCCATTTCCCACTGTTCTTAGCGTAAAAGCCAGCCACCTTCTGTGTGTGCATGTGCTGGCCCCACTGCCCCTGGAATTGGCTGCACACCCTGGCCACGCATCTCCTGGAGCTTGCTCTTCTCCGGGTCTTTGTACCTGTCCTTTTTACACTCTCTCCAACATGCTGTCTCTTCTCCAGGGCTCTTGGGAGATGCTTACACTGTGGGTCCTCACCCTATGAACCCACACTATGTGGAGTCCCTACTGTCTGAATCTACCACTAGCTATTAATCCATGGCTCTGACAGGTGTCCTATAGCGTTTCCTGCTTTCTCAGAATTCCTGGTGAGGTGCAGAGCTGAGGGCACAGATAGAGCACTTCCTATTCCAAACACATGGAACTGTGGGAGAGGGGACAGCCAAAGGTGCCGCTGGGAGAACCAGCTCTTCTCTGGAGAACTTGAGGGTGCAGAGGGGACTTTGGGACAGTGCAGTGTTTGTGATGACAAATCCCGGTCCTCAGGCTGAAAGGAGAGCAGCTTCTCAAGAGCACTGCAGACAGTGACAGCAGGGACTGTCCTACTGTGTGTGCTGTATCACCGTAATGTCATCCTACCCGCATGTCCAGAGACAGCACTCAGCTCAGAGAGCTAGTGTCTCTAAGGTAGGCGTTAGTTATTATGGCATTTCTTTCTTTCTTTTTTAGTTTTTTTTGAGATAAGAGTTTCTCTGTGTAGCCCTGGCTGTCCTGGACTCACTTTGTAGACCAGACTGGCCTCAAACTCACAGAGATCTGCCTGCCTCTGCCTCCCGAGTGCTGGGATTAAAGGTGTGGGCCACCACACCCAGCTATTATGGCAATTTTCTTTTATTCTTTTATTTCCTTTTTTTAAATAAATGATTTATTTATTATGTATACAATGTTCTGCCTGTCTGTACACCTGCACACCTGCATGCCAGAAGAGGGCACCAGATCTCATTATAGATGGTTGTGAGCCACCATGAGGTTGCTGGGAATTGAACTCAGGACCTCTGGAAGAGCAGATAGTGCTCTTAACCTCTGAGCCATCTCTCCAGCCCCTATTATGGCAGTTTTCAACAAAGCCATTGCCATGTGGAAATGTGAGGGTTGGCCCAAGAAGGGAAAAAAAATCTGGACCTTGAAGCTTAGCTGGCTTGCTGGCCGCTTTGCACTTGCTCCCTCTCTCTCCTTGACCATGCCGCACAGTGTCTGCTTCTGGCACCATTGTCAGGAGCTGGATGTCTGAGGAGTAAGACCCTTGTTTGCTTTGTGGGAACGAGTGTGATTTGTAAGGTTGAGAAAAGGGTCACTTCAACTAAAGAGTCTCATCTCCTTGGGCCATAGGTGAGCTCAGTAGGTGGAATAAGTACGTAGCATACAAAAGAACCTGTGTTGGATCTGCAGCACTGAAAAGAACAAGCGAAGAAGAGCTGGATGTGGTAGCACACACCTGCAATCCCAGCACTTGGGAGGGGCAGCCAGGAGAAGGTCGAGCTATGCTTGTCTGCAGAGGGAGCGCCAAGCCAGTTTGGGTTACCTGAGACCCTGTCTCAGAAATGAAAGAAAGGAGCCGTGCTTGGTGGTGTATGTATGCCTTAATCCAGCACTCGGGAGGCAGAGGCAGGTGGGTCGCTGTGATTTCGAGACCAGCCTTGAAGGAGAGATAAACCTGTTTTTTAGGATTCCAAGTGCAGGATTGGAACGGTCTTGTGAGAGAGCAGGTAAGGTTAATCCACTAGAAGACTAACCACCTCCTGTGGGAGCTTGATTGTTGCCAGCTGAAAAGATCCTGTGAACAGACTCTGGGAGGAGATATATAAATGAGCCCAGAACTGGAGGTGGGGCTTTTTGGAGACCTGGGATAGTTTTGGCTGTTCATCGCTGCACTTGGAGACGCTCCTAGAGAGAACCACTTGAGGGAAGGCTTCGGGGCTCTGGCTCCTACTGAGGTTCAGGGTTCTGGTTACTCAAGGTTCCAGCAGAAGAAATCCTGCTGATTGTGCCAGGAGAATCGTTCCTCGGAACTGATATCCTTACAGTTTTGTTATTGTGTCCATTAATCCTCATTTCCTATTGTTTTGGTTAGTTGGGTTATAACTGACGTATGCTCGGTCACTAAGTTGTTAATAAAATATATTGGTTAAGAAAATTGAGCCTGGCTGGTCCGAAGGTAGTGAGTTATCACAATTGATTGTTCAAAGTCAGTTACAGATTGAACTCCTGTTCTACACTTTCCCCCCTTCTCACTACTGCACTTGACTAGTCTTAAAAAAAAAAAAAAAGAAAAGAAAAAGAAAAAAAAAGAAAATTGAGCCTACACAGCCTGGTCTACAAAGTGAGTCCAGGACAGCCAAGGATACACAGAGAAACCCTGTCTCAAACCCGCCCCCCTGCCCAATGAATGAGTCCAAGCATGGTGGTACACACTTTAAGCCCCAAACTCTGGAGGCAGAGGCGGGCAGAGCTCTGAGATTGAAGCCAGTCTGGTTTACAGAGTGAGTTCAGGCCTGCCAGGGCTACACAGAGAGGCCCTGTCTCAAAACCAAAAAAAAAAGAAAGAAGGAAAGGAACAAATGAACTAATAAACAATTTAATTCTCCAAAATGTGGGTACAAAAAAACCTAGTTTGTTTTATGTTTTTGATGAAATTTTCTGTCTTCCTTACTTCCCCAATTCAATGACCAATCTATAAAAGATGTGATAAGTGTATAACTGTAAGAAAAGGTTTTGAAGGCCGTTTACCAAAGCAGCAGTGGTGGATATCTCAGCCGAAGGGAGCTAGAGCTACAGTGATGGTCTGAACAGTGTGCTCAAGTTCTGCTCTGTGATTTGGTCTTATCTGATACTTTGTGGTTATATACACCACCACCCCACCACCCCGCCCCAGACAGGGTGTCTCTGTGTAGCCCTGTCCTGGAACTTACTTTGTATACCAGGCTGTCCTGGAACTCCCAGACTTCCAGCTGCCTTTCCCTCCCTGCAAGTACTGGGATTAAAGGCATGCGCCACCACTGACTGGTTGCATTTTCTCTCTCTCTCTCTTTTTTTGTTTTTTGTTTTTTGTTTTTTTGAGACAGGTTTCTCTGTGCAGTCTTGGCTGTCCTGGACTTGCTTTGTAGACCAGGTTGGCCTTGAACTCACAGCGATCCGCCTGCCTCTGCCTCCCAAGTGCTGGGATTACAGGCATGCACTACCACACCCAACTTTTCTGGTTTTTTAATTGATGTAATTTTATTTTATATGTCTGAGTGTTTTGCCTGCATGTATATCTGTGCATCACCTGTGTGCTCATGGCTTCATATATCCCCTGAAACTAGAGTTTCAGATAGTTGTGAACCACCATGTGGGTGCTTGGAATCAAACTGCTGGTCCTCTAGAAGAGCAGCCAGTGCTTCCAACCTCTGAGCCATCCCTCCAGCCTGATTATGCATTCTTTGTCACATGATAAAAGCATCCTAAACCATCTTTTAAAGATTTTTAAATTTTAGCCGTGTGTGGTGGCACATACCTTTAATCCCAGCACTCTGGGAGGCAGAGGCAGGAGAATTGCTATACGTTTGAGGCCAGCCTGGTCTACAAAGCAAGTCAGGGACAGCCAATGCTGCATGCAGAGAAAACTAAAAAGAAATAAATACTTGAAAGATTTTTAAATTTTATTTTACGTGTATGAGTGTTTTGCCTGCATGTGTATATATGCACCATATGCATGCCTGTTCCCCTAAGAGGTCAGAAGAAGCCGGGCGGTGGTAGCACATGCCTGTAATCCCAGCACTCGGGAGGCAGAGTCAGGTGGATTGCTGTGAGTTCAAGGCCAGCCAAGGCTACACAGAGAAACCCTGTCTCAAAAAAAGGGGGAGGGGAAGGGGAGGTCAGAAGAGGCTGTCAGATTCTCTGGAGTTATAAGTCAACTGAGACCATTTTATGCCTGGAGGAAGCCTCATGTGTTTGGTCCCAGTCACAACATGGTTCCTTCTGTGAGGGGTGTAGGAGAGATCACTGGGCCTCATTGCCTCAGTGTCCCTCTGACTGAAGCACATTGCCTGGACCTCTTGCCACAGCAGGTAGCATTCTGCTGTCTGTTTCTTCCTGATGGAGTCCTGTGAACAGTACCTCCATTACTTTTGCAGTTTCAGTTTAATGTTCAACCTGGAGCAGGTTGGCGTGTTCTGCTGAGCTCCCGGTTCTATTTATAAATGTTTTTATTTCTCTCAGGGGGAGCAAGTCCTTGTCACCCAGACAGAATGGGCCTGTGGTGGCTCTGTAGGTTTTTACCCCAGAACCAAGCTTGAAAGATGGCTCATATGTGGGAAATTGTGCAGTGTGTCCTGGGCATGGCTGAGGAGAGGCAGGCAAGTGGGCCTGCTGCTCTCAGAGAAGTACAAGAGGGCCCCCACACCTGCCCTAAGGAAGGGGGTACTGATCAGGGCCCTCCCACACCTGCCCTAAGGAAGGGGGTACTGATCAGGGGCCCCCACATGTGCCCTAAGGAAGGGGTACCAATAAAGGGGCCCCCACATCTGTCCTAAGGAAGGGGGTACTGATCAGGGGCCCCCACATCTGTCCTAAGGAAGGGGGTACCGATCAGGGCCCCCCCCACACCTGCCCTAAAGAAGGGGGTACCGATCAGGGCCCCCACACCTGCCCTAAAGAAGGTACCAATCAGGGGGCCCCCACACTTGCCCTAAGGAAGGGGGGTACCAATCAGGCAGCAGGCAGGACTGGTCATGCAGTACGCAAGGCTTTCCCACTGGGACTGTAAAGTTAATTTAATATGATTATAATGCTTGCATCAATTTTGGGTTTTGTTTGTTGGGCCAGATATTAAACTCACGGCCTCAGTCATGGTTAAGTACTATACCACTTGGCTACAGCCTCAGCCCCAGAAAACCTTGTTTTAATTATGAGAACGCCCCTGAAGACTTCAGTGGGGCTGAAGAGATGGCTTAGCAGCTGAGAGCACTTGCTGCTCTTGCAGAGGATGTGATTTCCGGCCCAGCACACACACGTCTGCCCAGGGCTGGCTGTAATTCCATGCCCAGGTGACCCATTGTCTTTCTCTGGCCTGCACTGGCACTACACCTTGTGATCCTCTTTCATCCATGCAGGCAAACACTCATATACATAACATTTCTTAAATCAAGTCCTTTTTTATTTATTTATTTTCCTTCAAGACAAGGTTTCTCTGTGTAGCCTTGGCTGTCCTGGACTCACTTTGTAGACCAGGCTGGCCTCCAGCTCACAGTGATCCACCTGCCTCTGCCTCTCAAGTGCTGCCAGCATATGGATAAGGTGCGTGAGGACTGAGTTCAGATCACCGAGCCTGTGTAAAGCTGGACTCAGAAGCATGCATCTTTGATTCCAGCCTGAATACAGCAGCAGGGGGGTTGGTGGGGAGACAGGAAAATCCCCTAAGCTCACAGGTAGCTAGCCTGGTGTACTCAGTAGTAAAGAAGAAACCCTGTCTCAAAGGAGGTGGAAAAGGACAAACACTCCAGGTTGTCTTCTGATGGCCAACAGTGTGCTGTGTAACAGACACCCATCCACAATTTTTTTTTGTTTTGTTTTTCGAGACAGGGTTTCTCTGTATAGCCTTGGCTGTCCTGGACTCACTTTGTAGACCAGGCTGGCCTCGAACTCACAGCGATCCACCTGCCTCTGCCTCCCAATTGCTGGGATTAAAGGCATGTGCCACCACGCCCGGCCACAAATATTTTTTTAAATGGTTAAAATAGTGTCTTATATATATTTTACCACACAGAGAAGAAGCATAAAGTCATGGTGTTTTCTTAGATAGTACCACACATTAGGATTCACACTGCAATTCTTCCGATAATTGTGGTGGCACATATCTTTTGTCCCAGCACTCAGGAGGCAGAAGCAGGCAGATATTTGAGTTCCAGGCCACCTGGTCTACAGAGTGAGTTCCAGGACAGCTAGGGCTACACAGAGAAATCCTGTCTTCAAAACAAAACAAACAAAAACTCACACACACACACACACACACACACACACACACACACACACACACACAAACCCAAACCCAAAAAACAAAACAAACACACATGCAGTAAAATTCTTTTAACTCAGTAGCGTTTTTTTTTTTTTTTTTTTTTCTTTTTCTGTTTATTTTGTAGTTGAATTTTCTACATGCAAGAGAAATCAGAGTGATGTGGATATTTACCAAAACTCACTGAAGCTGACCCCCATGACATTGTTGGACAGTTCTACCCTCCAGGTCAGAGAGGTCATCCCCGTGTGTGAGCAGATACTGGGCATGTGTGCCCACGGCAGCAGCCTTTGATAGAACCTTTGAACCCAAACCAACAGGCTGTTAGAGCTCACTGTGTGTGGTCTCTCAGTGTATCTCACCCCACCCCTCCCTTGCCCTCCCCTCTCCTCCTCTCCCTTCCTTTCTCTTCTGTTTTCTTGTTGGAGGCCAAACCTAAGGCCTCATGCATAGGAGACAGGTGCTCAAGAAATGAGTTCCATTCCAGACTTTGCTTTTTTGTTTTTGGTTTTCAAGACAGGGTTTCTCTGTGTAGCCCTGGCTGTCCTGGAACTAGCTTTGTAGACCAGGGTGACCTGGACTTGCAGCAATCCACCTGCCTCTGCCTCCCACCATCTCCCAGCTGTTTTGTTGTTGTTGTTTCATTGTTTTTTTTTTTTTGTTTTGTTTTGTTTTTTTGAGACAGGGTTTCTCTGTGTAGCCTTGGCTGTCCTGAACTCACTTTGTAGACCGGGCTGGCCTTGAACTCACAGCAATCTGCCTGCCTCTGCCTCCCCGGCATTTTTTGTTATTTTTAAATAATGTGCTTCTGTGTGTCTGTTCTTGGGTAGTGCTTGCAAGGGCAGAGGCCTGGGGTGTCCAGAGCATCTGATCCCCCCATCTGAGGTTACAGGCTGTGGTGAGGATCCTACTGTATGGCCGGGGACTGGACTCAGATCCTAACTGCGGAGGCCATCTCGCCTACCCATGTGTTTATCTGTTTGTGAGGCAGGGTCTCACTGTATGACTCAGGAGGCAGACACTGAACTCACGGTTCTGCTTCCCAGTCTCCCGTGTTCTGGTATTTCACACGAGTGCCCTCCACCCTGCTCTGCTCACCCACCTCTTGCACGTGTGCCTGAATCACGACTGCTGCCACGCCGTGAGATAGCATCACCTCGCCTAAGACTTCTGGCTGTGGTTTCCTTGGAGCCAGAAATATCTGGTTTTGAAACTGTGACACCTGCCACTTGTCCCGCAACACTTGTACTACAGAATTACACCCCAGGCCCTGTTTCTTACCCCGGGAACTACCTGTTGGGAGAGCACAGCTTTTGGCTGGCAGCTGGAAGAGGATAGGAGCTGCCTGTGGTCCCCACTGGCCTGGCCTTCCATTAGTGTGAGACAGAGACTAAGTGCAGCCGCCTCAGCACGGGGAGGAAGTGTGCCCAGCAGGCTCCTCGTGACCTTTGCCCCTTTTTAGATAGCCTCTAGCTACAGTGGTCTCAGTGGGTCTCCCAAGTAGAAAGCTGTTTGTAGCAAGATCCGGCTGGTTTTTGTTGTTGTTGTTGTTTAAAGATTATTGTATTTATATTTTTTGTTTTTTAGTTTTCAAGACAGGATTTCTCTGTGTTATCTTAGCAGTCCCAGGCTGGCCTCGAACTCACAGCGATCCGCCTGCCTCTGCCTCCCAAGTGCTGGGATTAAAGGCGTGCGCCACCACACCCGGCTGTATTTATATTTTTATAGGTGGAGTTTGGGGCAGGAAAGATGGCTTAGTGCTTAAGAGCACTGGCTGCCTTTCCAGAGAACTTGGGTCCAATTCTCAGCACCCAAATGGTCCCTCACAACTGTTTGTAACTCCAGTCCCAGGAGATCTGACATCCTCTTTTGGCTTTCATGGGTACCAGACACACAATGGTGCATAGATACACATTTAGGCAAAACATCCATACTAGTAAATAACATTAACTTTAACTGCTTTTGTTTGTTTGTTTTTGGTTTGGTTGTTGTTGTTGGTTTTTTTTTGTTTTTTTTTTTTTTTCAGACAGGGTTTCTCTGTGTAGCATTGGCTGTCCTGGACTCCTTTGCAGACTAGGCTGGCCTCGAACTCACAGTTATCCTCCTGCCTCTGCCTCAATTTAAAAATTTTTTAAAGAAGACTTATCGTTGAGTGTGTTGGCACAGACCTTTAATCCCAACACTCAGGAGGCAGAGGCAGGCAGATCTCTGTGAGTTCAAGGCCAGCCTGTCCTACAATAAGAGTTCCAGGACAGCCAGGGCTACACAGAGAGACCCTGTCTCAAAAAAGAAAAAAGAAGATGTGCGTTGTTATTTCCTTCTGGGTGTTGGTCTGCTTTGCTCATGAGCACTGCATGTGAGCTGTGCCTGCAGAGGTCAGGAGAGGCTGTGGGAGCCCCTGGAACTGGAGTTAAACTGCCTGAACTGGTTGCTGAGAACTGAACTCAGGTCCTCTGCAAAGAGTAGTAAGAGCTCTTATCCATCCAGCCATCTCTCTGGCCCCAGGAAGCAGGCTTTCAAAGCTTAACTATGAACCTGTCCCTAGCGTTTCATTGCTTGGAACCCATGGCCTGTCTGGCAACACATGTACTCTGTGAAAAAAAGTTGTTCTCCAAAGTCAGTGAGAGCTTCTCAGGGCAATTATTTATCTTCGTAGTGCTTCTTAGGAAAAAAAGTAAAAACAAAAACCAAGTCCTTTAAAATGTGAACTCTCAACGCATGTACGAAAATTGTTTTCAATCCTACAGGGTGTGTGAGATGACAGACTGGTTAACAGAAAACCCCCAAAGACGGGGCTGCAGGGTTTAGCTGCTCCTGTCCCCTCTGGCATCCTGGGACCTGCCTCCTGGGCACATCAGGCACCATGGACTCGCCAGGGTACAATTGCTTTGTGGATAGGGACAAGATGGACGCATCCATCCAGGACCTGGGGCCAAAGGAGCTGAACTGCACCGAGCTGCAGGAGCTGAAGCAGCTGGCACGCCAGGGCTACTGGGCTCAGAGCCACGCCCTCCGGGGGAAGGTGTACCAGCGCCTGATCCGGGACATCCCCTGTCGCACGGTCACACCTGACGCCAGTGTGTACAGCGACATTGTGGGCAAGATTGTGGGCAAGCACAGCAGCAGTAGCCTGCCCTTGCCGGAGTTTGTAGACAACACTCAGGTGCCCACCTACTGCCTGAACACACGGGGAGAGGGGGCCGTGCGCAAGATTCTCCTGTGTATCGCCAACCAGTTCCCCGACATCTCCTTCTGCCCTGCCCTGCCTGCTGTGGTGGCCCTGCTGCTGCACTACAGCATTGACGAGGCGGAGTGCTTTGAAAAGGCCTGCCGCATCCTCGCCTGCAACGAGCCCAGCAAGAAGCTCATTGACCAGAGCTTCCTGGCCTTTGAGTCCTCCTGTATGACGTTTGGGGACCTGGTGAACAAGTACTGCCAGGCTGCCCACAAACTGATGGTGGCCGTGTCCGAGGACGTGCTGCAGGTGTACTCTGATTGGCAGCGGTGGCTGTTTGGGGAACTGCCCCTCAACTACTTTGCCCGTGTTTTTGATGTCTTCCTTGTAGAAGGCTACAAGGTGCTGTACCGAGTTGCCCTGGCCATCCTCAAGTTCTTCCACAAGGTGAGAGCAGGACAGCCCCTTGAGTCAGACAATGTAAAGCAAGACATCCGCATGTTTGTCAAGGACATTGCCAAGACAGTGTCCCCTGAGAAGCTACTAGAGAAGGCCTTTGCCATCCGCCTGTTTTCCCGCAAGGAGATCCAGCTCCTGCAGATGGCCAACGAGAAAGCACTGAAGCAGAAAGGCATCACTGTCAAGCAGAAGAGGTAGGCGGAGCCCAGGGGCATGCGCATGTGTGCCAGTGTGTATGAGTTATGCGTCTGTGTGTATGGTGTGTTTGTGCGTGCATGTGTGGTATGTATATGTAGGTGTTATGTGTGTGCAAGTGCGTGCGTGCGTGCGTGCATGTGTTATGTGTCCATGTGTGTTGTGTGTGCGTGTGTGTATGTTGTGTGTGCATGCGTGTATGTGTTATGGGTCTGCTGTGTGTGCGCATGTGCATGTTGTATGTGCCTGTGTTGTGTGTGTTTCGTGAGTGTGCATATGCGTGTGCTGTGAGCACGTCTGTGGATTGGCAAGCTTTAGTGGAATACATCCTTTAGGTCTGAGCATGATCGTGTCCTGCAGCCATCAGTCTGCTTCTGGCCTTCTGTCTGTTCACCTGCCCACATGTGGATACAAAGACACTAGACAGCAGGAAGGGCTTTGCAGTTATAGCCTTAACAAGACAGAGGAAGCTGGCTACTACCAGGGGGTCAGAAGGTCAGGCAGTTAGCAGGGTGGCCTCCTAGAGGTCACATCAGAGCAGCCCCTGCTCTGCCCTTCCAGATCCACCTTCATGGCTGGCGTTCTTTTGAATGCTGATCGTGGCCTCCCTGTCCCTGGGGGGCAGGGTTGGGGGAAGTCACGTGATACGTGACACTGGCGGCTGCTGTAGGCATGGCTGCTGGCATGGAGTTGACTTTCTCCTGGGCCCAAAGGAAGGCATGTCTGGGGTCGGTACCCACCACTAACCTCGCCTTGTCTGTTTTATTTTTCTTCTTCTCCGTGTCCGTTGCTTCCTCCTGTTTCTCAGTGTCTCACTTTCTAAAAGGTAGGTCTGAACCACACCTGGATGCTTGCCTTCTTGGCCCTGCTTTCCTCCAGCCAGCGCTGGCTTGGCTGCTTGCTGTCTCCCAAGGCCTGCGTGGCTCTGGTGGGCTGGCTTCTGCTTGCTGCTTTAGCTTGATTGATCCAGGCACTGTCTACCTGTCTGTCTGTCCATCTTTCTGCCTCAGTTGTTCGATCTGCTGGTGCTTGGCTGGCTCTGCAGCCTTGTGTTGCTGGAGGCTTACTTCATTTATCCTGGTTTCTTAAAGAAAGGGGCTTTTGTCCTCCACACCTCCAGGCTGGGCATTCCCATACATCAGGTGGGAGGTGGGGCTTCTAGGAATAATTTTGCCCCATTTCCAACTGGCACCCAGAACCAGGCTGCAAACCTGGCTGAGTAGATCAGATGCCTTTTCCAGGCATGTACCAAAATGAAGCCCTGGGGCCACAGGGTAGGGGTGCAGTCAGGACTGTGGCCACTGTGGGCTCTGAACAGTCCTCACTTCCCCCAGGCAGTTTGTGCACTTGGCTGTCCATGCGGAGAACTTCCACTCCGAGATTGTCAGCGTGAAGGAGATGAGAGACATTTGGTCCTGGATCCCTGAACGTTTTGCCCTCTGCCAGCCCCTCTTGCTCTTCTCTTCGCTACAGCATGGGTACAGCCTAACCAGGTGAGGTGCCCCCAACACCGAGAGTCACACCCTGCACTCCACTTGGTAGCTGAAAATGAGCCTTTAAACCTGCAACCCTGGTTAAGCCCTGTGACTTCCTGTGAGGCCTGGGATTCAGAGCCTCTATTCCTGGCCGTGTAGGCTTCGGAAGTCATTGCTGTGAGCACCGCAGCCGAGGGCTCTGTAGGCACCACAAAGATACAACAGTCAAAGTTCCCATCTCAGGAGCTCAGAACTGTCAGGAGGAGGTCAGGTGGGCAGGTGGCTCTGGCCTCCCCACTACCCTCACCCACCACGTCCATCACCACCCTGCACCATGTACCCCTCTGTGGGGCTCTGTCTGTGTAAGGCTTTGGTATCCTAGCAGGGGCATACTGCCCTCCAAGATAGCTAGGTCAGGTCTAGTTAGCATTCAAGCCTCAAACTCTGGGCCATCCTCCCCCAAGGCCCTGCCTGCAACCACACAAGCATTTTGACTTGGTTAAAAGTCACTTGTCCCAGCCCCCAGTGGCCTGAGCAGCACAGTGGCAAGCCTTGCCTTCCTCACACGTCCTGTTTCTCTGGTTCCTGCTTCCCTTTAGCTTCCAGCACTCAGCTTTGCCTGAGGGGGAATGCACTGTGAATCTTCTCCTTTGTCATGCCAGGGCAGCCTGGCCCTGCTGAAAGGACACTGTGTGGTTCTTAGCCACTGTGGACAAAAGTGATGGGAAAGGAGCGTTGCCCCCAGGCCCTCTACCCTTGGGACTGTCCTGTCCGGGCTGGCAGTGATGGTAGGCGGTCAGGGAGGCCACACTGGGCAGCACATATGTCTCTGCTCCCAGGTTCTATATCCAGTGTGAAGGACACGAGCCCACCCTCCTGCTCATCAAGACCACGCAAAAGGAGGTGAGGAGCCTGCTGCTGAGACCCGAGTGTGGACATGGTCCCTGCATGAGAGCCACAGGGGAAGACAAACTTCCCCGAGGGGTCACTTCCCTCTCCCACACCTTTTTTACCATCAGTGGTGGGAGGATGCACCCCCTAAGCTGGGGCGTGGCCTCTCAGCACACCTGAGGAGGACAGAGGCACAGCCTTACTCAGCTTCCTCCCCAGGTTTGTGGGGCTTACCTGTCCACAGACTGGAGTGAGAGGAACAGGTTCGGAGGCAAGCTGAGCTTCTTCGGTACTGGAGAATGCTTTGTTTTCAGGGTAAGTTGGGCTGAGTGTGGGATTCCCCTGACCACTCCCCCCTTAGCTGTTCCCATCTCCTCAGATGGTCTGAGCCCTTCAATCTGCCCTCCAAGACTGAGTGTAGGCCCAGCATGTGTACTGGGCCAGCATGTTGCCTGACCCCTGGCTGTTACAGAGGCTGCCTAGAGGGCCTCAGAAGTCACCAGGCCATGTGCCTGGCAGCCCTGTACAAGAGCCTTGTTTTGTTTTCATTGTAGCAAATATCCTAAAACATACTCTTGGTTACTTCTGGGTTTTGCTGGTTAGACTGTGAGTACCCCAAGAGCTAGCAGGGCCTCATCTGCTAATGTGGTGTGCTATTGCCACAGCCCCTCACTCAGGGACTCACGCACAGCACAGTCATGGGATGGACATGGCTGCGGCTTTGGAGCGTGAAGGCCCAGTGAGGTACCACATGCCAGTAACCCTGACTGCCGCCGTTTCTCCCCAGCTGCAGCCGGAGGTACAGCGGTACGAGTGGGTAGTCATAAAGCACCCCGAGTTAACCAAACCATCAGCCTTCAAGTCCTCAGAGACTGCAGCCAGTCCCTCGCTCCTTGGCCACCCAGTCTCTTCAGACCCTGCTGATCGCCTCTCACCTTTCCTGGCTGCCCGGCATTTCAACCTACCCTCCAAGACTGAGTCCATGTTCATGGCTGGGGGCAATGACTGCCTCATCATTGGTGGGCACCTGTTCCCTTCACCTCACTCTGGGTCCTAGCTGTATTGGGAGGGGAAGATGGAGGATCTTGGGTAGCTGAAGCCCCTGTGCTGAGTCTTTGTAAACACGTACGTATATTAAGCAAGGAAAAGGACCTGGGTTGTTGCGGGAAGACCAGGCATGAAAGATGGGGGCTTTGGACTAGCTGGCAAGCATCAGCCAGGGAGCCAGGCCCGTAAACTTGTGGTCTTAGAGGACTCTCTGTAGTCCGAGGGGTCCCTTTACAGAGATTGCTATTTAGCAGAGCCTTCGAGGACAGAGATGACGGGGTACCTGGGGATGGGTGGTTGCTGGAGCAGAAAGACATCTGATCACCTGCACATCCCACAGGGGGAGGAGGTGGCCAAGCACTCTACGTTGACGGTGATCTGAATCGAGGCCGCACTGGACACTGCGACACTTTCAACAACCAGCCCCTTTGCTCTGAGAACTTCCTCATCGCCGCTGTGGAGGCTTGGGGCTTCCAAGACCCTGACACCCAGTGACAGGCCTGCATTGATGGTGACTGAGCCACACTGTGGGGTGATGGGACTGAGGCCCAGCTGCCTCTTCGGGGAGCAGGGGAGTGAGTGAGACATCACCTCCAGGAGGTGTGCCAGTTTGCCACCCAGGGCTACATTTCTCTGCCCCTTGCTGCTGAGAAAGGGCAAATGAGTTTTCTTGCCAAACATGGGTCTGTGGTGCCCCCTGCTGGTGCTTTGACCCTGCAGCGCCTCAGACCTCTGCCGCTTTGAGATGTCCCTGGGCTATACTTGGATAGGGGATGGCGCAGCAGCCCCTGGTCCAGAAGGGATGAGGGCTGGAGAGCCATCTTTGTCTTTTGTCTTTGTGTTTCTGCAGCGCCTGAGCTCTTGCTGCTCCTCACTGCAAGTCCACACCTGAAAGTGGCTGCTGCAGAGACTTTCTTTGACCAACTTGACCAGTCTGTTCCATTTCCAGGGTTTTCCTCAGAGATGACTGGACTCAGTGAGGCATTTGCCTCTCATCCGTGTAGCCTCCTTGAACTCGTGTAATTTTGGTGACTGCTGTGTTTCCTTTCCTTGTCACTGTAGTGACACCCCAACCCTAGCATGGCATGTTTGTCTCAGCCCAGTCCTCTGCCTTTTCCTCTGGCCCTGTGCTTCCCCTAGACCTGCTCACACAGCATCTGATAAACCAGTGTGACCTGTACCCTCTGCTATCACTGTGGCTGGCCACGTGCCATATTTTCTGTGTGCTGCCCCTTCTCCCGTTATGATGTTCAGGTCTCTGGTGCCTGTGCTTCCTGAGCCCTGTACTGGCCTGGCACACAGCAGATACCAAGGGGAGTGCTGCCTCTGAGGACTGTGGCAGGCTCCATTTCCCCTGACCTCCCTCCCACCCCGTGACCTTCCTCAGCTGGTCCTGAGGGTCTAGGTACCACAGAGGAAGGAGAAGAAGTAGTGGCCCAAATGGCTGTGCTGGGGCCATAAGAGCAGGTGCCTGGCTCCCACACGACCTGTGTGCCTCAGGGTCAGCACGTGTCGCCCCCCGTGCTTGTCTCCACACTGGCACTCACTTTTGCTGTGGGAGGGTCGTCCTTCCCTGTCCACCTATTCATTTCAGCTCTCAGCAGGGTGCAGTGGCCTCAGAGGCAGGCCAGGAAGGATGCTCGAGCCACTTTGGCCCACCTGGTAAACCCGCCTAGAACTGAACTCTGCACAGCAGACCAGTTCTCCCACCATGACTCGGTACAGGGAAGAGGTACTGGGAGGAACTGTTGTTGCTCACCTCCACAGAATGTTGTAAGCTTTGCTGGCAAAATTATATACTAGGTAGCCCAACTGGCCTGGAACTCCCTGTGCAGCCCAGGCTAGCCTGGAGAGTGCTGTGTAGCCTAGCATGGCCTCAAAAATCATGACCCACCTCAGCCTCCTAAGTGCTGGGCTGATAGACCTTAGGCCCAGCTCAGCACTCTCCTGTTGCACTAGCTCCAGGGCTCCAGGCCTCTCCAGGCTGTGCTGTCATGATGCTCACCCACACATTGCCACTGGGTCTCAGCATCCTTTCCGAAGCAATGGAGTTAAGTGGGCAGGATGTGCAGGGCCCTGCAAGGTTCCTGACTGGATACTGGATTTCTTGTTTTGTGTGGTCCCCACTGGCCTTCCTAGGGGTCTAGCCCAAGAAGACCGAGCAATGCTTAGTCATGATTACATCATAAGCAAAGTTCTTAGCTATCTCCCCACAGCATAGGCAGTTCTGTAAATTTAGTATGCCCTTTGTCCTGACTTTTCTACTAAAAGGTGCGTGTCGTTTTCTTTGTAGTCTTGTTCTTATCACTGTTCTCATCTTATACTAAGTGTTCCCACTTAGTATTTATTTTATTAATATTTTCTATTATTTATTAGCTTTTGATGTTAAAAACAAGCCAAAATTTGATAGCAGTATAAAGAACTTATATTTTAGAAGCATTTGAACATTTGTTTTAAAAACAAATACTAGGGCTGGAGAGATAGCTTTGAGGTTAAGAGCACTGGCTGTTCTTCCAAAGGTCCTGAGTTCAATTCCCAGCAACCACATGGTGGCTCACAACCATCTGTAATGAGATCTGGTGTCCTCGTCTGGCCTGCTGGCTCACATGCAGACAGAATACTGTATAAATAATAAATAAATCTTTAAAAGAATAAATAAAAATTACAAATAAATACTGAACCTAATTTAAGCCAGTTCATTAAATAAGTTTGTTAATATAAACCATATACCTTTTGGGCCTCAGAAAATCAGTTTATATTTTGGTTTGGTTTAGTTTGTGACAAAATTGTCAGTGTCATGTAGCTTGGGCTAGCCTTGAACTAACTGTGTAGTTGAAGCTGTACTTGAACTCATCTTCCTGCTTCTGTGCCCCACATACTTGGATTATAGGTGTGTGCCACCATGCTTGGTGATAATCAGCTTATTCTTTTTAAAAAAAAAATTTATTCAGATTACATCTCAATTGTTATCCCATCACTTGTATCCTCCCATTCCTCCCTCCCTCCCACTTTCACCCTATTCCCCTCCCCTAGGTCTATGACTGAGGGGGATCTCCTACCCCACTTTATGGTCATGGGCTATCAAGTCTCATCTTGGTTGCCTGCTTATTCTTTCTTTGAGTGCCACCAGGCCTCCCCACCAAGGAGAGTTCATCAAATATGGGGCACCAGAGTTCATGTCAGAGTCAGTCCCTCTTCTCCACCCAGCTGTGGAGAGTGCCCTGTCCATTGGCTAGATCTGAGTAGGAATCAGCTTATTCTTAAAATAATTTATGATACAACACTAGGTGTTTGTGTTTTAAATATATATATATATATATTGCTTTTAAGAGAATGAATATATATGTTTTTTGAGACGGTCTCTCTGTGTAGACCTAGCTGTTCTGGAACTCACTCTGTAGAGAGCAGGCTGGCCTCAGACTCACAAGATCCACCTTGCTCTGCCTCCTGAGTACTGGGATTACAGGCCAGTATCACCTGGCCTAATTTCTCTATTTTATTTATTGAACTAAAATTGCTATTTTTCCATTTTTGTTTGTTTGTTTTGTTTGTTGTTTTGTTTTGTATTGTTTTCAAGACAGGTTTCTCTATGTAGCTTTGGCTATCCTGGACTCACCTTGTAGACCAGGCTGCTCTTGAACTCACAGAGATCCACCTGCCTCTGCCTCCCAAGTGCTGGGATTAAAGGCGTGCACCACCACACCCAACTGAAAATGCTATTTCAATTTTTCCTATTTTTTGTAAGCTGCTTGTTTTTATTTTTTCCAGTTCTCCAGAGCAGTTTGTTTTAGAACATTCTGGATTTCAGATTTTCAGATGTCTCTTACCCATTTCCTGAGTTCATAAAGCTTTTCTGTCGTCCCCTGTCATAGGGTTTATACCCATTTTTTTGAGATGCTGAGGGTTGAACCTAGAACCTTATACATGTTAGGCAAGTTCTCTACCCTGAGCCATGTCCTCAGCCCACATTTCTATATTGAACTGATTTGCAGTTTAAGTTAGAGTTGCTGGGATGGAAGTTTTCATAGACCCTCATCCCCGTGTCCACCATCAGCATCCAGGGGTTGGCGTGGTGGCACAGCTTCAGTCCCAGCACTCGGGAGGCGGAGTCAGGTGGATCTCGGTGAGTTTGAGGCCAGCCTGGTCTACATATCAGGTTCCAGACCAGCCAGGACTACATAGTGAGACCTTGTCTTCAATATGGAGGGAGTGTTGGAGAGAAGGCACAGCAGTGCGGAGGACCCTAGTTCAATTTTTAGCATCCACATGGTGGCTCACAACCATCTGTAACTCCAGTTCTTGGGGATCTAGGCCCTTCCTGGCACTGTACTAATGTAGCACCCAGACATATACACAGGCAAAAACATTCATACACGTAACATAGAAATGAAGAAAAAAAATGAAACAGAAATTACTGTGGGTGCAGTGCCCCTGACTGGACCTCAGGCCTTGTTTTCCACTGGACAGGAGTACATGCAGTTTTCCAGATGCCTGCTTTCTCACATTTCCACTAAATCTAGAAAGCTGTCTAACTCAAAAGACCTGTACTAGTTTTTTGTTTTGTTTTGTTTTTGAAACAGGGTTTCTCTGTGTGGCTGCTCTGGATGCCCTGGAACTCACTCTGTAGACCAGACTGACCTCGAATTTACAGAGAAAGAGATCTACCTGCCTCTGCCTCCCGAGTGCTGGGATTAAAGGTGTGCGCTGTGGCCACCGCCCGGCTTGTTCTGTTTTTAAGCCACCGTTTATGTTGCAGTTCTTGGTAGCACCTGCTTTGAAGGTAACTAGCTCCTGGGTAGCTCTCTTCAGGTTTTTGTGGCAAAGCTATTGTATCGAGCATGGGTGCCAAACAGACCTTACAGTTCTACCCCACCCCCCCCCCCCCACCCCCCATTTACATCAGGCCAGAAAGCATGCGAAGTGTTGAAGATAATTTTGGTATTTAGATTTTTACCTGGGCCTGGTGTGTGTGTCTATAATCCCAGCACGTGGACCTTGGAAGCAGGACGATCAAGTCATCTTTAGCTACAGACCAAGTTCAAGGTTAGCCATGGCTACAAGAGACCCTGTGTGAAGAAAAAAAGAAAAGGAATCTTTCGTGACTTCCCTCATTACATCACTTTCTGATTGTGCTGTTGGTGTTAGATACAGTGTCCTGTGGTACATTGCTACAGACAAAAAGATTGTTTGCAAGCTTGGTCATTCTGCATGGAATTTGTCAACAGTGTATTTAAGACTAAGGAAGCAGTCCGTGGAAACATGGACACGTTGACCTGTGATATGGCAGGAAAAAACAAACAAAAGATTTCCCTGTAGACTGGTCCTTACTAGTTTGCCACTTGGCTGCTCTGCAGTTGCTGCCTGGCCCTGTTTTCCTATGTGAAGAGACCAGAGCACCTGTGCTATGTATCACACCACAGCGCTGGACATGTGGTCAGGAGCTTACAAGCTGAACTGGAGAGACAGCTCATCAATTAAGAGCACTGGCTGCCAGCTGTGCTTGGTGGTGCACCTTTAGCCCCAGCACTCAGGAGGCAGAGGCTGGTGGATCTCTGAGTTCTACAGAGAGAGTTCCAGGACAGCCAGGGTTATACAGAGAAACCCTGCCTCTGAGGGTAGGGTGGGGTAGCACTGTCTGCTCTTCCAGAGAACTCAGGTTCAATTCCCAACACCTAAATCATGGTTCACAACTGTCCAGTTCCAGGGGATCTGACCCCCTCTTCTGGCCTCTTTGGGCAGTACATGCAAGTGGCGCACAGACATACGTGTAGGCAAAACATCCAAAAAACACAAAATAAAAATAAAGGCTAAAAAAGTTTGTAAGCTGAAGGGGAGAAAGTTCCAAGCATAATTTTACCCTTTGGATCTTGTCATTATGGGGCTTTGCCAAATGGTCACCAGTTAGGAGTCGTGTGCATACCATAATCTCCACACTCAGGAGGCTGAGGCAGGAAGATTGCAAGCATAAGTCTGACTTAACGGTGAGTTTCAGGCTGGACTAGTTTACATTGTGAGGTGTTATCTTAAAAACAAACAACAGGAAACAGTGTGGTCCCTGACTGACCCTGTGGAGCATCCAGACTAGCGTGACAAACATTCTCTCGTGCTTACAAAAGTGGATTTGCAGCAAAATACAACTTTGTGGTGTGAAAATAAGTGATTGATGATGTTTGGTTATTGTTAATGTGACTCCTAAATAAAATTAATAACTGATGAAGAGGCATCTTTGTATGTATGTGTGTGAGAGTACAGGACGGGAAGCGCCTAGCACCTTTCTCGAGGATTTACTGTTTGTCTCTTGAAAAGGGGCATAGGCTAAGGGTCCATTGCCCCTCCTAAAAGTAGAGCTGATGCCTGTACCAGCCATCATAGCACCAGGTGCAGACTCTGCCACATTTGCCATGGTAACCTGCTTTCTGCCCTTTGGTCCTCATGGTTGCCATTTGGAGTACATGAAGAATGGAGAAGAGCCAGTGTCAGGAATCCTCAGATGCCTCCAGTCATCTTGGTTCCTGTGAGACGCGACACTCGATGCCAAACTCACATTTCTCATTCAAAAGGAACTGATTTCACTTGGACTTTTGCATAAGTTAATAGTAACATCTTTGTTTGTTTGTTTTTGGTTTTGACAGGGTTTCTCTGTGTTAGCCTTAGCTGTCCTGGACTCACTTTGTAGAACTCACAGATATCTGCCTGCCTCTGCCTCCCAAGTGCTGGGATCAAAAATGTGTGCCACCACGCCTGGCCTAACGGCTTTCCTAAAATCTTTTTTTTTTTTTTTTTTTTTTTTTTAAAGATTTATTTATTATTATGTATACAGTGTTCTGCCCGCCTATACACCTGCAGGCCAGAAGAGGGCATAAGATCACATTACAGATGGTTGTGAGCCACCATGTGGTTGCTAGGAATTGAACTCAGGACCTCTGGAAGAGCAGTCAGTGCTCTTAACCTCTGAGCCATCTCTCCAGCCCTTTCCTAAAATCTTAAACCTTTTTTTTTTTAATGCCTTGTGGTACTGAGAATTTGATTTGAGGTCTTGCACACATCACTGAGTTGTATCTCCAGACTTTTCTCCTCACTCTGTTGCTTGAGGCGGAGTATGCTAAGGTACCCCGCTATCCTTCAACTCACTCTGCAGCCCAGACAGGCTTGAGCTTGAGTTCTTCCTTCTCACCCGCCCAAGCCGGTGAGATTACAGATTACAGGCTTGAACCACCAGGCCCAGCAGAACGCCTTTCTCTAAATCCTGTACAAATGCCCACTGCCCTGTCTAGTCCCTCCCTGTGAGGTCTTGGGCACCGCGTTTCTCCCTGTGCCTGGAGCTCCTCTAGGATCCTGCTGGCTTCTCCATGAAAATAGTGGCTGCCCACTTCCTCCCTAGGTCTCTTCTCCAGGCTGGCTATAAGGATGGATATGGCCTATGGTCTGTTCCTTTGCTGCCTCTTCATTCAAGGGCTTCCCTGCTGTGTTGCAGATTACTGCAGAGGATGCTGGGAGGCCTGGCTCAGTTTGAGAAGTCCTTGTTATCTAGGCCAGGCGGGACTATTGAGCACAGGTACAGTGAGCTCTGGTGTTCTGCTGGTCCTCACAGGAAACCGGGACCTCTGTTTCTGAGCTCTACCTATGCTGTTTATCACCACTCAAGCCCCCTTCCTGGAAGACGGGGCTCTCTACCTTTGGACTGTCTGTCCTCCAGGGCAGGACTGCTGAACATTGCAGAATTAACTGCTGCTGCACTGCTGGTTTGGTACAGGGCTGTCCCCAAGTTTTGTCCTGTACCCCAGCATTCCCTAAAATATTTCTTTCCTCTTACTGTCAGTGTTCAGGACCATCCTGTGTTTGGCATCAAGACATGGACAGACAGACAGACAGAACTGGATTGTGTCTTTTTCCTGTTTTAAAGCTTTTTTTCTTGCTGGGCAGTGGTGGCACATGCCTTTAATCCCAGTACTTGGGAGGCAGAGGCAGGTGGCCTCAAACTCACAGCAATCCACCTGCCTCTGCCTCCCTGAGTGCTGGCATCACTACCACACCTGGCTGACCTTTTAAGACTTAATTTAGAGATAAGCTTTTTCTAGGGCCTAGGATGGAGCCCCAGGTATTCCTCGGTACACACACCTACATCTAGCAACCCCATTTTTGGCTTAGTTTTGGCGATTTGTTCAGAGACATGTTTGCTCCCACAATAGGCTCCAGGCTATCTTTGCTTTCCAGATACTCAGTGTATTCCCCGCCACCAAGTGGGGAGACATAGGGTCTGAGGCCGATTGGGGGTGGAGGTGGGGGTGGGGCAATGTAAGGCTCTCACTGAAGGTTTATCCAGCACCTGACAAGCAACTTCCAAAGGCAGGCTTCCAGGAAACTGTCCTCTGAGAGCCTTACACTGCCCCCTGGTGGCAGGGCTGCCTTTCTGTTTGCCTGTTCCATCTTCAGAGAGTTAATCAGTCTGTGTAGCCTTGGCTGTCTTGGACACTTTGTAGACCAGGTTGGCCTCAAACTCACAGCAATCCACCTGCTCGGCCTCCTGAGTGCTGGGATTAAAGGCGTGGCCTACCACGCCAGGCTGCAGCAAGGGTTTTTACTTTGCGGTTGTTTGCTTTTAATTTATGTAGGTGTTTACCTGCATGTATATATGTGTGTACCATGAGGCCAGAAGATGGCGTTGGACTCACAAGAAGTTAAAGATAGCTATGAGTTGTCACAGGGATACTGGGACTAGAACCCGGGTCCTCTGCAAGAACAGCAAGTGCTCTTAGTCACTGAGCCATCTTTCCAGCCCTGCTTTTATTTCTTTGATCCTTATTCCATAAGCTACTTATTTCTTGTTCTGAGAATTAAATCCAAGACCCCATAATCTACCATCAAGTTATACCCTGCCCCCAGTGGCTAGGTTTGTTTGTTTGTTTGTTTGTTTTCTAAAGACATTTCCAAAATAGTGCAATTATCTATGCTACTTTTATGTTTCCATCAGCCACGTCTGGGCCACACATGTTCTTTCTCACCAGAGTAAGAGAGCAAGATGCCGTTGCTATATAGTCTTGTCTGTCCACGTACCTGTGTTCCTCCCCCCGCACCCCAACTCTCATGCCTTCGTGGTGGATTGGAAGGAGGCATCTGCCAACTGCCCCCCCCCCTTCCCCTCCACTTGTTCCTATTTTTTTCTCCTTGCTTCCTTTTCCCCCTACCCTTTTTGTTTTGAGACAGTGCTGTGTAGTCCAGGCTGGCCTTGAATTTATGCTTTTTATGGCTTATCATCTGAAGTGCTGAGGTGACAGCTGCACACTACCAAACCTAGTCTTTCCTTCTTTGCAATAGCTTCCCTCCGCCAGCTGGGTGTCTGTCATCCCATCACTCTGGGAGGCAGAAGTAGGCAGATCTCTAAGTTCCAGGCCAGCCTGGTCTACAAAGCGAATCCAGGACAGCCAAGGCTACACAGAGAAACCTGCCTCAAAAAGCAAAAAAAAAAAAAAAAAAAGAAAAGAAAAGAAAAAAAAGAAAAACCAAGTTAAAAAAAAATTTTTAAAAGAAAGAAAAAAGAAACAGCTTCTCTGGAATAAGTTCATCTTTCCAGCTTGCGGTTGTTTGGGATGTTATTCTTGGCGTCTTAGCTTTCTTGCCTCCTTTTGTAGGATCTTTGCAAAGTGCCATTGGCTGTCTCAGGATCTGCCTTGCATCTCTGTTCCTCTCCCCATGGGTCTCTGACATGCATTTCCAAATCCCCTCCCTCTCGGTGTCTGGAAATTCCCGCTGACAGTGACAGGCCAGAACTCATGACCTGTGATTTCACACCAAGGAGGAAATGACACTGAGGGAGGAGGCAGGGATGCATCCCTGTGGTTTCTTTCCTAGAGTCCACTCAAAGTGAGGTCCTGCACAGAGCCAGGGGGGTCCAGGAGGGAGGGAGGGATGCTGGCTGAACTGCTTGCTCAGCCCTCATGCCCAGGCCCTGGACCAGAGCTGTAGTCCATCACTTGCTAGCTGGTGACCAGAGAAAGGCACCTGGTCTTCATGTCCACTGAGTAGATGTGATTGTTATAATTAATAAAAAGAAAATAAGATGATAAGATAATAAGATGCCAGGCAACAGATATTATATGAGGTTTATTAAGTGAGTATGGGGAGAGAAGGCAAGGGGGGAGGGGCACCCCAGAGAGAGACAGAGGCAGAGGCAGAGACAGAGACAGAGGAAGAATAAGAGGAAGAGTAGAGAAAGAGAGAAGAGTGTAGAGGGGTAAGAGAGAGAGACCTCGTGGAGGGTCTGTTCTTTTCTATGGCCCTGGGCAGGCCACACCCCCGTGGCAGGTAAGCTATGACATCACAAGTAGGCCGACTGAAGCAGAATCCTGACAATAGCCACAAATACCTCAGCACAGGGCCGGACACATAGGTAGGTGATCAGCTGTGTCACCCAAATCGGCTGGACCTGGACACCCTACTAGGGTCAATAATAAAAGCAAGAATAGGGCTTGAGGAGGACGTGGCGGGGGGAAGAAACGGGGGGGGGGGGAGGAGAAACACGGAGGGGTGGTCGGAGGGCTTCCTGTAGGAAGATGGGTTCTGAGCAGTAAGTAAGGAATTGGTGCTGGATCATGAGAGACAGCAAAGGGGCCTGGAGAGATGGCTCAGCGGTTAAGAGCATTGACTGCTCTTCCAGAGGTCCTGAGTTCAATTCTCAGCAACCACATGGTGGCTCACAACCATCTATAATGTGATCTGATGCATACTGTATACATAATAAAAAAAAAAAGAGAGAGAGACAGCAAAGGGAAGCACACAAAAAAGGGTCTAGCATGTGACTAAGCACCAAAGAATTGTGGGATATTAAGTGCTGATTAGAAAAAAAACGAAAACAAAACAAAACAAGTGAGGGCTCAGTGGTTAAGAGCACTTACTGCTCCTGCAGAGGATCAGGGTTTAATTCCCAGCACCTACATGGCAGCTCACAACCTTCTGTAGCTCTCTTCCCAGGGAACCCGACACTCTCTCCTGACTTCCTCAGGCACTAGGCACAGGGGAGAAAGAGCATGGAGAAGGAGGAAGCATTGGAGACAGCAGTCCAGCGAGCCAGTCAGCATAACCAGTGCCTCTCCATGTAGAGAAACAGCAGCTGGTGTGACTTTGGCAAGGGCGAGGGGCTGAAGAAGGAGGGAAGGGCTGACATGGTGGCATCAACGGTGAAAAGCAGAATGGAGCAAGAGATGGGAGGAGGAGGGGCGCTCCTCTCAGAAGGCAGAGAGACGCGAGCTCGTCCATGGGCACGTTTGTTTAAAGAGCGGTAGACCCAGTTCAGTCAAGGTGGGAGGAAGGGCACAGGGGGTTTTGTGTTGTGAAAAGTGGGGCTAAGAATGTAGCAGGATGGGAAGGGGGTTCCATTGCCGACATGGAGCTAAGGTACTAGCACACTGACCACTTGGGAGAGCCCTCCGTTCTTGGAATGTGAGCTTGTGCCTCAAGGGAGGTCTAGGCCAGGTAGTAGCTGCTCAGGGCTACTGCAAGGGAGGGAAAGGAAAATAGGCAGCCTGAGTTGATAGGTGGAAGGAAGGCAGGTACCTGGGGTGTGTAGGCTGCTTTAAGGGTGTCAGCAGCTGGGCAGAGGCAGCCTCAGTCACTTCATTGCTAGGGAAGCCATCACCGGTCCAGAAAGCTCTACAGGTATGGGCCTTGCATGTGTGCAGGAAAGACAAGCAGGTCTGAGACTTTTAGAAATCTGGGTTAACTTTTTAAATCCCCACCCCCCACCCCCGAGGCAGGGTTTCTCTGTATAACAGCTCTGGCTGTCCTGGAACACCCTCTGTAGTCCAGGCTGGCCTCGAACTCACAGAGATCCACCTGCCTCTGCCTCCCAAGTGCTGGGATTAAAGGAATGCACCACCACCGCCCGGCTGGGTTAACTTTCACAGGTGTCAATGCTGACAGGCCGTCAAGTAGGGTAGTACACGCCTGGTCTACATGACAAGTTCCAGGTTAACCAGAGCTTCACAGTGAGACCCTGTCTCAAAAATAAAATAGAGCTGGGCGTGGTGGCACACACCTGGGGATCTCTGAGTTTGAGGCCAGCCTTGTCCACAAGTGAGTACAAAACAGCCAAGGTTACGTAAAGAAACCCTGTTTCAAACAAAACAAAACAAAACAAAAAACCCAACCCAAACCAAACCAAAAAAAAAAAAAAAAAAAAAAAAAACCAGTCATGGCTACATCTTGATGGACAGACGACCCTCAGCTGATGTCAGGATCCCTACGCAAGAGGTGAAGTACTCCATTTTTTCTCTCCCCCAGTGGAATTAAAAGGAGAACGGTGGGCCTGGATCTGCAGGAGCCTGGGTTTGGAACGTAAGATGACGGGAGAACACCCTAGGGTTCTTGCACTTTGAAGCCCGGCGGGGTGGGGCATGGCGGTCCTGGGGGCTGGTGGAGAGAGCAAAGCCCCACACTATGGGTGGGTATCCTCTGTTCTAGGGCTCTGTAGTGCTGCTAGGTCCCACAGCTTCAACCCAGATGTCAGGGCAAAAACGGACAACCTGAACCCTAGGCACCGGGAGCGCCTGCGGTTCTCCAGCAGGGAACGCAGGTAAAAGGAACGCGAGTACTCGAGCACCAGCGGGCGCCGCGCAGCCGCAGAGAAGGCGGGCTAGCATAGGCTCCACCCCGTATGCTAATATGGTGCGCTACGGCCCCGCCCCAGGGGCCGAAGAGCCCAACGCGGTAGGGTCCGAGAAGACGTCGGAGCGGAGCATCGGACCAGCGAAGACCCGGCCAAGGCCAAGCGCCGGCACCCGGGCCCAGCAGCCTGGTGGCGGGGCTCAGACACTGCCCAGGGGCTGCCGGGGAGCGTGGAGCCGCGCTCCCCCACCGGCGCAAAATGGTACAGCCGGTAGGGGCGGAGCCCAGATCATGTGACGCGACAGCGGCCGCCATTTTGCTCTGCGGAGCTGGTATTTAGAGCGCAGCGCCTCAGTGGCGGGGTCGCCTTCGCGCATCCACCGCCTCGAGAGTCCTCGCTCGCCTGCTCGCTCGCCCGCTCGCTCTCCTGCCATCCTAGCCCCGCCGCCGCCTGCTGACCTTGCTCTCTCCCGCTTGCAGACATGGCTGACATCAAGAACAACCCCGAATACGCTTCGTTTTTCGCTGTGACAGGCGCGACGTGCGCCATGTCCTTGAGCGGTGAGCATCGCAGCAGGAGGAGCAGGGGCTGCCGAAGCGGTGCGGGAATCTAGCCCGCTGCACACCGGGGGCTGGGCGTGACGTCACTTTGACGTCATCCCCAGCTATGTGGGTGTCGGGCCTTACGGCGCGGGTAGGGGGTCAGCCCCTGGGCGGCGGGGACAGTTGAATTTATGGAGCTCGGGTCTTTGCGGGCTTGGTCAGGGTGCGGGTCTTATGAGCCTGCCTGTGGTGCCTCGTTTGTGCGGGGGTGGGGCGGCGATGTGGCTGCCATCTTAGCCCCGGGAAGTAGGAATGAAGGTGGGGTGGGGGCGCGGGGGGGGCGCGCGCGATTCAGTGCCGGCTCCTGCGTCTGCTCCGCATCCCGCATTCTGCGGGCAGATGTGACATCACATCTTGAAAGGCGCCAGTCTGTAGGCGTCAGCAGGCCTAGGACGGGAGTCCCCGGCCTCTTGGCCAGAGGGAGCCAGTGTCCCCGCTAAGGTCCACCAGCCCTGCTCTTATGGCGGCTAGGCTGCCGGGGGTCAGGTGGGTCTGTACCCTGGGTGAGGCAGGTGTTTCCGGTTGAGGCTTGTCTCGGTTTCCCAATAGTTCTGTCATCGGTGTGGGTTGGTTGGGAAAGCTGGGCTGAGGGCTTGGTCCTGGGAACCTGCAAGGACTCAGGTTAGCGCCTATGGAAGTGGGTTTAGTTTAATGGATGGCTGAGCAGATGGTCACTGAGGGTCTGTGCTTTGAGGTGAGGGTTAGAGTGGGTTAGAGAACTAGCATTTACACGATTAAGTCTTCAGTCTTCAGTCCTGGACCTAATGGATGGATGAGTGAATGAATGACCTTCCTCTTCTGTGGGGGGTGGGTGAGGGGCTGGAACTGGGAGATGCTTCCTTGCTCAGAAAAGGAAAAGCCTGGCAGTGTTCTTGATGGCACCTTGCTTCTGAAGTTGGGCTTTGACAGTTCTACGGTGTCAAATTTAGTGAAAATTGGCCTTCCTGGGAGAAAAGCCTTTGGGCCAGACCCAAGAATGTGGGATTGAGGGAGGTAAGTCACAACCCCCAGGGACTGGTCTGGCCTCCTCTGGAAGGCCTAGTCTTTGGCTTAAATGACCTCGCCCTGCCCCACCCTACCTGGCAGATGGAGAGGCTGGCCCTCTGTGCAGGTACATGGAGAGTTTGGACTCCAAGCAGAGTCTGTTGACTGTAAACACCCACAGGGTGCAGATTGGAGTTGGGGGAGGGTTGTCTGTCTTGGTGACCTCCCCCTGCCTGGGCCTGTCAGGTGCTGTTGAGAGAGCCCTGCTGTTCCCACCCCCTTGGAACAAGGGCTCATTTGTGGTGGGAGATGTGGTCTAGACTGCTTCTTTCCTCCCCCTAGGCCACGCCTGTTCTCCCCACAGTTTTTTAGGGTTCCTTAGGGAAGGCTGGCGAGCTTTTTCCCTTCTGTTCTTTTGCCCCCAGAATATGTTCATAGGTTCCCCTATTTCAGCCACCTGCGATTACTTTTTGTGATTTTCACTTATTCATAAATTAATTCAGCAAATCTTTATTGCAGTCTTACTGTGTCCCAGATAGTGGGGGAACTCCAGTGAACAAAAACAACATCCCTGACCATATGGAACTCATGTTCTGGCTGTCACAATGGCTCCTGCAACTCCAAATTTGTCCAGAGTGCTTTTACTTCACATAACTTCTTGAGCCTGTCAAGACCCTAACATGTGCCAAACCTGGCCAACAGGTGTCTGTGCTATTTATTGAAAGCTGGGTGTGGGTGGTCTAGGCTTTTCCTGCCCGGCCCTACTTCTCCCAGGATTGAAATCTACATGCTATCGGGCCCATTCCTTCACACCAGCTTCTCAATTCCTGTGGGGTTAGCCTCTTACTTGGCCAGTTGAATCACCTTCTGACTTCACTTTTTCCTTCTGAGTGTGCTATTGTGTAGCATGTGTTTGTCCTTCCAGCCTCTGGTGCCGCTGCTGGGAGGACTTGAGGCTTAGTCTCAGTGACTGGCCCATGCCCTCCAAACTAACCAAGGTTTTGTTTTTTGTTTTTGTTTTCCTCAAAACAGGGTTTCTCTATGTAACCCCGACTGTTCTGAACTCTGAACTCACTTTGTAGTCTAGGCTGGACTCAAACTCAAGAAATCCACCTGCCTCTGCCTCCTGAGTGCTGGGATTAAAGGTGTGTGCCATCAATGCCCAGCTAAGTAACCAAGTTTTTTTTTTTTTTTCCAGGGGTGGGGGGAAGCCAGTTTTTCAAGACAAGATTTTTCTGTGTAGCCCTGGCTGTCCTAGAACTAGCTCTGTGGACAAGGCTGGCCTTGAACTCAGAAATCCAATTGCCTCTGTCTCCTTAGTGCTGGGATCAGAGGCGTGCACTAGCACTGCCTGGCTGACTAACCAGGTTTTAAGACCATTTTTCTTTAACTGACTGAGGTTTGTGCACATCTGTGAGGCCTCCATTCCCTACTCACATTTTAGCTTCCCTTTTTTTTCTTATGACAAATATCCTGTTGGTCTTTCTTCATCATGTGCTCCATGAAACTGCCAGTTGCTTCTTTTCTGTATTTTCTGTGACTTCCTCCCTGTATTTGCTTGGTTTCCTGGAAGTGCCTCCAGGCCCTGCTCTCTCTGCCCCATTGCATTTGCATTGTCAGCAGGTCTCCCTTCTGCAGCCTGTCAGGCATAGCCTTCTGAATACCTGCTACTGTCTGGGCCTAAGCTATTCTTTCCTCTGTTGCCCTGGTCCCTGATGGCATCCCTATTTTTCATCATCTTTTTGCCACGTATCCTCAGCCCCATGATCTACTTACTGTACTTAGGGGGAGGACCAGACTCACTTGCCTTTCTCAGAATCCCACCTTTTGGGGTGCAGAGTTCCCTCTGCTCAGTGCTTATCCTCAGTCCCACATGGCAGCCTGTATTCTCAGTGTTTAGTAGCATGTCCTCAGGAGTGAGCACTTCGACCACTCAATTTTTGCACTAAGTGATACAGCTGAGCATGGATTTGGCCTAAGATAGTCACTGACCAGAGTAGTTCCAGGAAATATCTCTTGAAAAGGACCCAGAGCCCAGCATGGTGGTGCACACCTTTAATCCCAGCACTCGGGAGGCAGAGGCGGGTGGATCACTGTGAGTTCAAGTCCAGCCAAGTCTACAAAGCAAGTCTAGGACAGCCAGGGCTATACAGAGAAACTCTCTCAAAGAACAAAAACAACAACAACAACAAAAACCAAAAAAGAAAGAAAAGGACCCAAAGCTTGAAGTTAGGCAGTGCCTGTGCATCTAAGGATGGTGTAGAAGAGACAAACTCTCTCCTGGTCCCTGCCTCTTCCAGTTAGTCTCACCTAGCAGTGTCTTGTTTGGTGTCTGAATGTGCTGTCAAGAATCTTACCCAGCTGGGTGTGGTGGTACACACCTCCAAAGGTAGAGGCAGGCGGATCTCTGTGAGTTCAAGGCCAGCCTGGTCTACAAAGTGAGTCCAGGACAGCCGGACTACAAGAGACATCTTGTCTTTTTTAAAAACAAAACAAAAAAGACTCTTACCCTCCGCCTGGTTTCCCTCTGCCCTGCTGCTTACCTTGTCACTGCCCCACTCCCTGCTTCCATGGTCCATGATCCTTTTTCAGACCCTCCTCCCCTTGGTGTGGCCCCCTACTTCCTGCTCTCGTTCCTTGCTGGGTATGCTGCTGTGTCAGGTCACTGTCTTGTCTTCTTGCTGCTCCCTGAGCTCTTGAGAAGTCAGAGCACCCTCTGACCTTTGCCCAACTCAGTACTGGGCACACAGTAGGCATATTTTTGTGGTCCAGTGAGGTCAATAAATTCTTTAGAGGAGTGGTTGGGGCTGTTCGGGTCCCTTTCACCTCTGGCCTGTGTTTTTGTGCATCGGGGTATACACCATTGCCCCCCAGAGTGGCCATGGCCTGGGGGGGAGTCGGTGTGGAGGCTGCCGGTGTCACCTGTGTAAGTGGCTCAATAGTTCTTAGAGGTCCTAGAGAACAAGTGACAGAAAGAAGAAGGAACTGAAGACAGGAGGGGAAACAAAGTCCTGAAAGGAAGGCAGCCTCTCCTGGGGAGGCTGGAGTTGGGGAACAGCATCACAGAAGACAGGTGACCCTGCTGTCCTGTTGTGGAAGGTTGGAAGGCCCCCCTGCAGGTAGAGACTGACACAAGACAAGGCCTCAAGGCAGCTGAGAGGTAGTCCTCCTCCTATGCAGGAAGTGCCTGGAACTTAACGGTGTGCAGCAGAGGTGCCCAGAGTCTAGAGCAAGCCATTATCCTTGGCCCAGCTGCCTCTTCCCATGTGACTGTTTTGCCAGAGGTCACAAGCTAGGGAAGAGCAATGTTAGAGAACAAAGTCTGGTTTCCCAGCAGAGCAGGAGCCCCTGTGACCGCAGGACTCCTGCAGGCAGACATGGCCTGGGAGGTTGGGCGATGGTTCTGCTAGTGGCTGGGCTCCCGAGGCTCCTGCCTGGCTGCATGCCTTCAGTTCTAGTGGGTGATGACTTAGGGAGCAGTATGCAAAAAGCTCCCCAGGCAGCTTGCATGATGCTCTGGGCTCACCTCATCTCTCCTTTCACAGCCATGGGAGCTGCCTATGGCACAGCCAAGAGTGGCACTGGCATCGCTGCCATGTCTGTCATGAGGCCAGAGCTGATCATGAAGTCCATCATCCCAGTGGTAATGGCTGGGATCATCGCCATCTACGGCCTGGTGGTGGCAGTACTTATCGCCAACTCCCTGACTGATGGCATCACCCTGTACAGGTGAGTGCAGGCCCTGTCCTGCCACCACCGGTGAAGGGCATCATTTTCCTGTGTACAGACAGATTGCTGACAGCCTGTATCTCTTCTTTCCCCAGGAGTTTTCTTCAGCTGGGTGCTGGCCTGAGTGTGGGGCTAAGTGGCCTGGCTGCTGGCTTTGCCATTGGTATCGTGGGGGATGCTGGTGTTCGGGGCACTGCCCAGCAGCCACGGCTGTTCGTGGGCATGATCCTGATCCTCATCTTCGCGGAGGTGCTCGGCCTCTACGGTCTCATCGTGGCCCTAATCCTCTCCACAAAGTAGTCCCTTTCCACCACCAGCCGCAGGATAGGATGTAAAGGCCACCCCTCCTCATTCCAGAACGAACAGCCTGACACACATGCACGGGCAGCTGCCCCCTCAGTAGTTGGTCTTGTAAATGCGCAGTGTCCTAGTGCCCATTGTCTGTTGCCCCCGCCTGGCCCCTGCTGCCCTGTGCTGTGGACATCTGGGCCCACTCATCTCCCATCCAGGCCCCTGACCAGTGAGGATGCCAGCTTCTGGCTACCCCACCCATCACCCTAGAGTGCTCTGTGTATAAGGATGAAATAGAGTTGTCATTTTTCTCTTCACTGGATGTTTATTTATAAAAGATTTGACCTATTCATGCGTCTGTGGAGCAGCCCTGGCTCCCAACTATATAGTAATCATTAGTAGAGTGTTGCCTTGTGGGGTTCCTGTTGCTGAGACGCCCTGGATGGAGCCGCCCTCCCTCTCAGCTCTGGACAGCCAGGGTGGAGGGGAGAGTGCTGCTGCTTGCCAGGGCTGGCTCCCAGCTGTGTCCAATAAAAGTTCTCGGATGTGACTGGATTGTGTTCTCGCGCTTCTTGTGGGCGGAGTGGGCTTTCCGGTCGGAACTGCTGCATCATGTGGCTGTGGTCACATGGTCCCGGCAGCCACGTGATAGCCCCTTCAGCTGAGTCACGTGGTGCGACCTGGCTCTGCTTCCGAATACCGCTGCTCCGGACGCTGCCGGCTTGCGCTCTAAGCTTGCTGGGTTCGGTGCGACTCACGATGCGTGGCGGGCAGTGCGCAGTGTGGGCCCCGGTGCTCCAGTTCACCAACTGCCGCATCCTGCGCGGCGGCACGCTGCTCAGGTCTGGGCTGCATGGGGCAGGGTTGGGCTGGGTATAGAGCTGGTGATAACGCCAGTATGGGTGCAGGGATGGGGCTAGTGTAAGTTCTAAGCCCTGAGAGCGGCCGAGTTAGGTTCAGGGATGTGGAGGGAGGATTGTCTTGGGCGTGTGGCTGGCACTAAGAATAGTGGATGCAGGGACAAGCTGGGTGAGAGGGAACTAGGTGTTGGCTCCAGGGCTTGGTGGTGATTCAAATGCCGACTGCTCTGTCCTCAGGGAGGATCTGTGGGTGCGAGGGGGCCGAATCCTGGATCCCGAGAAGCTGTTTTTTGAGGAGAGGCGTGTGGCTGATGAGCAGCGGGACTGCGGAGGCCGGATCCTGGCACCGGGCTTTATCGATGTTCAGATCAACGGTGCGGCCTGGCTTGGACCAGGGAACCCAGGGGAGGAGCTCTGAGCACTGTGCTACCCGCTTGTTTTCTGTGGCCACAGGTGGATTTGGTGTTGACTTCTCCAAGGCCACGGAGGATGTGGGTTCTGGGGTCGCCCTAGTGGCCCGGAGGCTCCTGTCCCACGGTGTCACTTCCTTCTGTCCCACTCTGGTCACTTCCCCACCAGAGGTTTATCACAAGGTGAGATCAGGCTGCCCTATGCCTGAGCAAAGGGGCCCATCCCCCAGGGGCAGGAGGCCACCCGGATCTGGTCTCCCTCCACTTGGGTCTGAGGGGGTCGTCCTCTTTCCTCATTCAGTTGGGTCCTGCTGCAACTGCCAGTGCAGTTGTCCCCACATTTTCTGTCACCATTGTCATCTGCCACACCCTCCCAACGCCCTGTAGGCAGCCTCTGGGCCTCCTGAACCAAAGTTGCCCGGATTTCTGCCACAGCCATTGTCTCTAGTCAGGGTTGTTCCTCCCTAACCTGCCTGCTTGAGTGACTCACATGCAAAAGCCCTTCAGAAAGAGCTCCTCCTCCTCCTCCTCCTCCTCCTCCTCAGTGCTACTGTCCTGCTTCCCTTACCCTTCCACCTTCCAGTTACAGGGAGGTCTGCTCTCTGTCTTCCAAGTGAAGGCTTTCCCCGTTTTTAACACAAGCTTGTTTAGGCATCATTCAAGAGCAGTTGTGTGTAACCTGCAGGTTCATCCCGCAGTCCCGAATTCTTGCTTTAAAATGTCGTATTCTCTTAGGCAATGCAATTGGAGAGTTGAGGAAATGAACGCTGTTAACCAGACTTGAGTGGATTCACTCTCTTCCTGTTGCCAGTTGCCTCAGCCGGTTTTTTCTCCCAGGATAGGACCCATTGCAGGCTCAGGGAGCGTGTGATTGCCCGTGGTTTCCTTTCTGGGTGGGCAGACACAGAATCAGAGCTGTGGGTGCTGAGTGTGGACTGGGCCCTTGTGTCATAGGCTTCGTTCTGGCCTCTTGGCTTGCTACACTTGGAAGACTTGAGACAACCTTACTCACTTCTGAGCCTCAGTTTCACTAAACCTAGAGTGAGGAGAGTGGTGGGTGACTGACACATGTTAAGTGAGCATTCCTTGAGTGTCACCCAGGGATGTCTTTCTGGAAATCTCCCCACAGCTCTCCCACCCCACTGTCAAAAGTGCAACCTATTGTCCTCCTGTAGATAAGTAGTTGGTCCTCTCAGATGATCTCTGGCAAGACTCGGGGTCACTTTTCAAAGTGACAGGTATCCCGATGGACCCCTCCTCTACAAATACTGCCTTCCTGCCAGCTAAGCTGTTTCTCTTCCCCCCCAGGCACATTCCAGCAGCTCCAGGCTCTCCTCCCAGGCTCTTCCCAGAAGGCCTTGCTGTCCTGTTAGCCCATGCCCACCACAGGCTTTCCTCCTGCAGCAGGTTTGACTGGCGGGTGCAAGGCTGTGGCTCTCCCTCAGTAGGAGAAATGGCTAATAGTCCTAACGTTTTCTTCCTGGCAGCCCACGTTAGACCAAGTCTACCTCATAGGCTGTCAGAAAACACTTTTAGGATGAAGGTCTTGGCAGACAGGAAGTGATGGCAGAAACTGTGGGCAGCTTTGAGTATAAAAACAATACCCCATTGTATTAGAAACCAGGAGACCCAGCCAGGCAGGTGGTGCAGGTCTTTAATCTCAGCACTCCGGAGGCAGAGGCAGGTGCATCTCTGTGAGTCACAAAAGTGAGTCCAGGACAGCCAAAGCTACACAGAGAAACCCTGTCTTTGAAAAACAATAAGAATGTAACCTAGATTGGTTGTAGTTGAGGCAGCCTTGACCTGTTGTCTCAGTCTCCCACGTATGGTCATGCTTGACTCTTGCTTGTTTTTTAAGCTGCTAAGTCACCTGCAGGTGGTGCTGCTGCTGCTGCTGTTGCTGCTTTGAAGAGTGATCATTTTTGTTTTGTTTTGTTTTCCAAGACAGGGTCTCTCTGTGTTAGCCTTGGCTGTCCTGGACTCGCTTTGTAGACCAGGCTGGCCTCGAACTCACATCAATCCGCCTGCCTCTGCCTCCCGAGTGCTGGGATGAAAGGCATGCACCACCACTCCCAGCCGGAGTTATCATTTTAAATTCTGTGTAGGTGTGTATGTCTGCATGTGATTATGCAGGTACTGTGACTTGACCTGGTCCTCTGCTGCAGAGTCGTACATGCTCGTAAGTGCCGAGCCCATTCTCTAGCTCTGCCTTTCTTCTGTTTGTTTGCTTGGTTTTTTTTTGTTTTTTGTTTTTTGTTTTTTGTTTTTGGTTTTTTGAGACAGGGTTTCTCTGTGTAGCCTTGACTGTCCTGGACTCACTTTGTAGTCCACGCTGGCCTTGAACTCACAGCGATCCTCCTGCCTCTGCCTCCTGAGTGCTGGGATTAAAGGTATGTGCCACCACGCCTGGCATGCTTGTTTGTTTTTAAGTCAGGGTCTTTCTGGGTAGTCCCAGCTGTTTTGGAATTCACTATGTAGACCGGGCTGTCCTGGAACCCATAGAGGTTGGCTTGCCTCTGCCTGCTGCGTGCTGGGATTAAAGGCGTGTGCCACCACTCCTAGCTATTCCTTTGTTCTCCTGATCCATGGTTTGGGTTAGAGGTATAGGTGAGAAAATTTGTGTTTGGGCTTGGCAAACAGCTAAGAACACTTGTTTTTGTAGAGAACTCATTCTTGGTTCCCAACACCCATATCATGTGGCTTATAGCTGCCTGTTATTCCAGTTCCGGGGATTTGCCACTCCCTTCTGACCACTATAGGTACCAGGCATGCATGTGGCTCACAAACATACATAGAAGCACTCATGAAATAGGCATATGTCTGTGTTGCTGAGGATTGAGCCTGGGGCCTGTAGAGGTTAGGCAAGGCGCTCTTCCATGGCGATGCATCTTCAAGCCCAAAGCTGCCCAGCTGCATTTCGCCCTTTCTGTTTGGTTAGAGTGTCTTGCATGTTGTATGTGGATCTCATACTCCTGGGCTCAAGTAATCTCCTCGGTATGGGGGCAAAAGACGCACACCACTACACCAGTTTCTCCACAATGTTAAAAGAAGTGCTGTGTCTACTGTCTTTTTTGTTTGTTTTGCTTTTAAAGACAGGGTCTCTCTGTAGTCTTATCTGACCTAGAACTTTCCTTGTAGACGAGGCTGGCCTTGAACTCACAAAGATCCTACCTCTGCCTCCCAAATTGCTGGGATTGAAGGTGTGTGGCACCATGCCTGGCCCGCGTCTACTGCCTTTAGACATCTCACGTTGTCGCTAAGAAGTAGGAAGCCGGGGCTGGAGAGATGGCTCAGAGGTTAAGAGCACTGGCTACTCTTCCTAAGGCCATGAGTTCAATTCCCACAAGGTGGTTCAGGAGGCAGAGGCAGGCTGATTGGTGTGAGTTTGGGGCCAGCCTGGTCTACAAAGCGAGTCCAGGACAGCCAAGGCTAACACAGAGAAACCCTGTCTCAGAGGGGAAAAAAAAAAGTAGGAAGCCATCTACTTGTTACCTGAACTTTGTGGGTGACCACTTTCTCTCTAAAAGCTTATAAGATCTGTTTTTTTTGTTGGGCTGGAGAGATGGCGCAGAGGGTAAGGGCACTGGCTGCTGTTCCAGAGGTCCTGAGTTCAATTCCCAGCAACCACATGGTGGCTCACATCCATCTATAATGAGATCTGGTGCCCTCTTCTGGTGTGCAGGCACACATACAGGCAGAACCTTGTCATTTATATAATAAGATCTGTTTTTGTCCCTAGACCTGACATATGGTGTCATGCCATGGGGATGGAGTGTTTATCAATTTTGCTGCCTGCTGGACATAGTGGGAAGTTCAGCTTGACGCTGTCTAAGCCTCTTCTGTTGACTTGGTTCCTTCGTGACTTTTCCTGTTTCACTGTCTCCCTGGAGCCCCACTGAATAGTGTCAGACTTTCTAGGTCTGTTCTCATTTTTTTTTTCACCTTCTTTATTTCTTGGCCCCATGTTCTAGACGTCTCCTTGGCTTCTCTCCTGGAGTTCATCCCACAGGCTTCTTTCGTGCCTTTGAGTTTTGAAGAGCTCGAGTTGCTCCTTGACACCCCATCTGGCCTCTCATTGCCTGAGGGTATCAATGTTGGCTTTTTCCTCTGTCTCCTCTCAGCATCTTCTCTCCACTGCCTTGGTCATCTTGTTGGCGTTCCTTCCTCTGTTCCTTGGGGAACTCAGTGTGGGTTCTGTGTAATGGCTGGCATTAGCAGGCCACTAGGAAGACCTAGCCTTTGGGAGGAGCTTTCTGGGGCACCTCTAGTTGTGGTGCCACAGTCCTGTCTCTGGGCCTTGTTAAATCCCCTGGGAAGAGTCCTGTTTTGTTCAGAGGGAGCTGCTCCAAGAGTCTAATAGCATAAACGGCTCAACATTTGTAGTCCACTTCACTCACCTCTGCCGAGGCCCCTCCCTGGGCATTTCTCACGGTGCCAGGTTCTGTGAGGTCTGATCTTCCTGAGTTCTCTCCAGCTGAGATGTGTCTGAAGTCCATCTATTTGTTCCCCAGGTCTGATTTGCCCAAGTCTCATTCTTCGTCCTCAGATTTAAGTGTGGGTTTGGTTTTGTTTATTTCGAGGCTGGCCACCATGTAGCCGAGGCTGGCCTTGAACTTCTTATGTAGCTGAGGCTGACCTGTGCTTGGGCTTTAGGCATGCGCAAGCATACCCAGCTCAAGGGTATTGAAGGCCCGTTGCATTTCTTCAAAGTGGATCATTTCAAGGAAGGGCATCACTGTTTTGCCTGGGAAACTTCCATAGCTGCAGGGGCTGGGAATCGCCTTTCTCCCCTGTCCCCCCAAGTCCTGCTCAAGAGCTGAAGGGTCTGGAGGGAGGGTTATGGCTATACTGGGTCTTCTCCAAGACCAAATAAGTGTTGCTCACTCTTTGCTAAGGCTCTGACCTTTCTGACCAGAATGGGCTGGGCTCTGGTGCTGAGCCCCGTTCCCATCCTCCAGCCCTCTGCTTCTTCTGCCTTGTCTCCCTCCTGCCACCCCAATCTCTGCTTCCTTGTCCTGCAGCTTAGGGTGGCGGCAGTCACTTTTTCAAGGGTTTGCCCACTGTAGTCTAGCTGTTTGGCAGAAGCGCTTTGAAGGCAGAAGCAAGTTAGAGCAGCTCTTCGTGCCTGCACTGGTGCATGTGTGGCCTGGGAATACGTCCGTCTCCTGGTCCTCAGGTGGCTCGTTGAGTATTCCTTGTTGTCATTTCTTCCTGCACCTAACCTCTTGGGGGAGCCTTCAGCCATCTTCCAGCACCTGTGGGGAGGGACAGTAGGGCTGGGCTGGGCTGGGCTGGGCTGGGCTGGCCTAGGGTCTTAAACTCTGACCTAAGAATCTGACCTTGGTTGGGCTGTGGCCTCTGGGGCCAGGGCTTTAACAGCTGGTTCCCCCCAGGTCCTTCCTCAGATCCCTGTGAAGAGTGGAGGCCCCCATGGGGCAGGGGTCCTCGGTGAGTGCTCATCTCCTTTCAGAATGCCCCGTTGGGAAGGGAGGGCAGGTTTGAGGGACTGGGATGGGGCTGCTAGGTGGGAATGCCTGCCAGAAGCACCCATGTCCCTTCCTCTAGGGGTGCACTTGGAGGGCCCGTTCATCAGCCGGGAGAAGCGGGGCGCACACCCTGAGGCCTACCTCCGCTCCTTTGAAGCCAATGCTTTTCATGATGTGCTAGCCACATACGGGTCCCTGGACAACGTCCGCATTGTGACACTTGCCCCCGAACTGGACCGGAGCCATGAAGTGATCCAGGCACTGACAGCCCAGGGCATCTGTGTGTCTCTAGGTGAGGGGCCACTTGTCCTGGTTGCCTGCTCAAGGTCCTCTGCTGCTGCAGAAGCTGATCTCAGGTCCCCCATGCAGGGCACTCAGTGGCCGACCTGCGGGCTGCAGAAGGAGCAGTGCAGAGTGGGGCCACCTTCATCACACACCTCTTCAATGCCATGTTGCCTGTGAGTTTCACCCCTGGGTGGGAGGGACCTCCCTGGCCACCGCTGTTGCTCAGTTACTCCCTCCTTCCTGCCCTGCTCAGTTCCATCACCGCGACCCAGGAATAGTAGGGCTTCTGACCAGTGACCAGCTGCCCCCAGGCCACTGCATCTTCTATGGGATGATCGCCGACGGCATACACACTAACCCTGCAGCCCTGCGCATTGCCCACCGGGCCCATCCCCAGGGTGAGTTGCGGGGAAGGGTAGGGCAGGTAGGATAACAGCCGGCCAGGTCCTGAGCCACCTCTTCCTCCAGGGCTGGTGCTGGTCACTGATGCTGTCCCTGCCCTGGGCTTGGGCAATGGCCGCCATACGCTGGGACAGCAGGAGGTGGAGGTAGATGGGCTAATAGCCTACATTGCAGGTGAGTGACTCCCGTGCGGACCCACGTATGTGTAGTCTCTTGGCTTCTCCCTGGCATGGGGGCAGAACTTGGGTATGTCCTTTCTGTCCGCCCGGCTGCCAGGCCCACAGCAACTCCCTCCCCACAATCCTGTCCTCTCTGTTCTCAAGGTACCAAGACACTGAGTGGCAGTATAGCCCCCATGGATGTATGCATCCGGCACTTCCTGCAGGCTACAGGTCAGTGGGCTGGTGTTCCTGAGCGTCTGAGGGCGGAGACTATATCTGTGGAAAGCTAGAAGGGAGGCGGGGAAATGAGAGTTCTGTCCTGACATCCTCCAACTACCTGGAAACTAGGAGGTGAGGCGGTGCGACTTCTGCCAGATGGAAATGGCCGTAGTCATTCCCAAACAGAGCTCAGGCTGTGGGAGGATGGTGAGCAGCCAGTCACTGGAGCCAGGATGATGAACCGTGTGGAGCTGTGAGGTCCTGGCAGAGCAGGGTCACACTGCTTAGAGAGGGGCCAAGGCCTGTGGGGTAGTGGGACTCTGCAGGGGCTGTATCGGTGGGGTGGAGTAAAAGTAGCTTCCTGGGGCTTGGAGCAGCTTCTGCAGGGCCCTCCCAAACA
Organism: Acomys percivali; assembly: GCA_907169655.1. NCBI lineage: Eukaryota > Metazoa > Chordata > Mammalia > Rodentia > Muridae > Acomys > Acomys percivali. The sequence continues at coordinate 60,839,864 of OU015755.1, read as the reverse complement.
TCTGGCAGCATCTCAAGGCTGACTGTGGGCAATGTCAGGGTCCTATTTGGAGAAAATAGGCTGGGATTGCCTGGGACAATGGGGATAGTTGTACCCTGGCAAGAAGTGATATAGTAAAGTGAATGTAACGCCTCGGGTTACGTTCTGCTCAGAGCTCAGGGTCCCATTTGGCAGCTGGATTGGTGGCCCCGCGGGCCCAAGTATGCCTTTCTGTGCTAGAACTAGGCAGGAGGGGCTACAACTGTACAACACTGTAACACCCATGTCCAGTCTGTTGGAAGGATAGGTTCCCTGCAGGGCTGGAGAAGAGGGGGTGAGCAGTGTCTTCCACAGCTAGGGCAGTGAGGGACCTTCCTAAGCTGCTGCAGAGTCCTGGGCCGTTGCCAAGCCAAGGCCCTAAAAGCCGAAGCTCGAAGCGGCTCCTGGGAAGAAGGGCTGCGGGCATTCACCACAGTGTGCTCCCGAGCAGGCTGTAGCGTGGAGTCGGCCCTGGAAGCTGCATCCCTCCACCCTGCACAGCTGCTGGGGCTGGAGAAGACCAAGGGAAGCCTGGACTTTGGTGCTGATGCAGGTGAGTGCCTGTGTGGGAGTTGAAAGGGCTTAAAGGGGTGGGTGTTATCTATCCCTGCACCTCAGGGGCCATTCCCACCACAGACTGACTGACTGACTGACTGACTGACTGTCTGTCTGTCTGTCTGTCTGTCTGTCTATCTATCTATGTTGGATTTTGGAGTCAGGGTGTCTCTGTGTAGCTGGCTGTCCTGGACTTGCCTTGTAAACCAGGCTGGCCTCGAACTCTCAGAGACCCATCTCGAACTCTCAGAGACCCATCTGCCTCTGCCTCCCCGAGAGCTGGAACTACAGGCGTGTGCGGCCTTACCTTTATTTTTTGTGTGCACTGCAGTTCACCTGTGGAGGTCAGAGGCCAACTTGGTATAATTGGTTCTCTCCTTCTACCGTGTGAGTTCAAGGGTTCAGACTAAGTCAGACTGGGATGGAGGCAAGGGTACCCACTCAGCCATCTCCTGGCTGGCCCACGCTTGATCGGTTGGTTTTGTTTTTGAGCCCCGGTCTTACTGTGTAGCCCTGGCTGGCCTGAAGTCCACTGTGCCGTGTATATAGACCACACTAGCATCAAATTTGTGGTAATCTTCCTGCGTCAGCCTCCTGAGTTCTAGGATCACAAGCATGTGCTACCACACTGGCTTTTGGCCTGGCTTTCTGGCATCTAAGATTAGGCCATGTGATGGTCACAGGAGTCGCTTGTCCCCAACTGTGCCAAGTTGATACTCTTGCTTTCGGCTCTTCTCCCAGTCCAGATCCTGGTCTTGGGCCTCAGTTTCCCCCACGAGGCACAGCTGTAAGGGATGAGTCCACTGTTGGGGGTATGGGCAGCCCTACCCTGTCTCCTCTCACCCTCTGGTTCTGCCGCAGACTTTGTGGTGCTCGACGACAGCCTCCACGTCCAGGCCACTTACATCTCTGGGGAACTGGTGTGGCAGGCAGAGGAAGCTGGGCCATGACTGAGGGTCTTGGCTGAAAAGGACACTTGGCTCTAGCTGGACACTGACAGGCCAGGCAGTCCAGGGAGCTGGTCTCCAGGGAGCAAGCTGGGAGCCCTGCCTCAGGTCTAATGCAGAGCCTCGACCGTCACTCCTGGAGGGGGACACGGCTTGGATAAATACAGACCAGCAGACATGTCTTGTTTGCCTTGTGCTTTTGAGTTCTGCTTATGCTCAGTGGGGCTGCTGGTGTTTTCACTGTTAGCCCTGGGACCTTCTGGAATGGGGGTTAAGCCTGGGACCAGGAAGGGCTGGAGGCTGTTTGGGTACTTCTCCTTAGGTCAGATCTGTTTTGAGGCCTGCAGACCTCAGGAAGCTGTTCCGATTGGAAGGGGGTTGAGGGGGTGGAGGGCAGCTGCTGGGTGAGGCTGGAGACGGTAGTCATGGATGGCTGACCCTGAACTAGGTAGGCATAGTGGAGGCCATTGCTCCAGGCTCCCTGCTATGATATTCGGGAGTGTGTCCATGCTGGCCTTGGGGCCTGGAGTTACTTAGCAGTGAATGCAGGAATGGGTGCCTTAAGGGCCTCCAATTAGAGCCTAGGACTCTACCTGCTGCTCCCTGACCAGTCAGACCTGCCTGGCACCTCCTTGGATAACCCGAAGTTCCATTCCCTGTGGTGTCTTCTTTCAAAGACCCTAATGACTTGGACAAGCCCTCCCTCATATCCATATTTGGTGGCTGTGGCAATACCCTGCCTGGTGCTGGTGGGCAGCTCTGGGCCTCGTGGCTCTGTTTGCCCTGTTAGCACCACTTGGGCAGGGTGTACAAGAGGACCCTAGCCTCACTTCCTCCCACTTGGGGAATGTGGTTCATCAGGCTCCCTGGAAACTTCACTGTCCAAGCTTTGGGGATTCTTTTGACTCGAAGAATGGCTGTGATGTGGGAATATGTGCCAGAGGTTGAAGGACAGGTCTGCAAGTGTGTCCATTGTGCATTTGGCTCCTGGGTTAGGTGACTCTTGCCCTGTCATGTGATGCTTTACACCTTGGGATGAACAGGAGGCTGCAAACACATGTCCCAGGTCACTTACTGTATATAGGTTCCATTTGAAGGAACTGTTTTTCAGGCCCAAGTTTGAAAGCGAAAGTGAAAACTAGGCAAACAAAACACTCCTAGGCCTCCCACAGTTTGAGAGCAACAGCCTGGAGAGAACAGCTGTGGGCAGGGGCATATGGGTCAGCCATAGTCCTCCCGTCATTTTCACACTGTCAACCAGAGAAAGCCAGCATAGTAGCAGCCTCGATGGGGAGAGGTAAGTAAGGCAGCCTGGATCTGCCCCGTAGCCACGCCCTTCCACATGATTGACCAACCGGTGGAGCTTGCCAAGCACAGAGGACAGGAGAGCATGAGTCACGTGGGCCAGTCCATCAGGATTCACCAGCCTGCGGAAACCTGCTGGTGGAAGGCCTCACCCCTAAACTCTTCACCAACAAGAAATCCAGTGATAGGCCTACCAGTGTGTCGCCTTCCTGTCTCAGATGAGGGGGACAGGCACTGAGAGTTCTGCAGCTGAACAGCCCTGGAGACCAGGACATGGCCTGGAGGGAGGCTAAAGGTGCAATTCCGCAGTAGGAGCTTGCCTGACATGCACATAGGTCCTGGGTTCCATTTCTAGTATAAAGCTGGCCCTGGCCTGCCCAGATCCAGCCTCACTGGGTCCGTGCTGCTGCGCTGGGTGGACAGTCACTCAGATGACTGAGGGAGCTGTGTGTTGTGGGGCTGCCCAGAAAGGATGGGAAGTGGCGCAGGGAAGGCTTTGAGGAGAAGATACTGCCTCAACAGAAGCTGGAGGCAGGCAGACAAGCAGGTTTGCATGTTGGGGCTGGAGTCAGTGGCTTGGAAACTGCTGTAGGAACTTGATTGTTGTTATTAGGAGGAAAGAGGGGGCAGGGCTGGAGAGATAGCTGCTTGTTTAAGAGCACTTACTGTTCATCCAGAGGACCTGTGTTCAAGTCCCAGCACCCATGTCAGGAGGCTTGTAACCACTTGTGACTCTAGTTTGGCTTTGACTCCTCCAGCCTGTGAGGGCAACTGCACGTCCCTACACAGACATGTACATATACCTATAACTAGAAATCGTAAAAACATCTTTAAAAAGCATAAAGTTGCTCAGCATGGTGGTGCATGCCTGTAATTCCCTGGACAGTAGAGGCAGGAGGACCAGGAGTTCAAAGGTCACCTCAGCTGTATATCAAGTTGGGGGCCAGCCTAGTGCACAGTCTCAGCAAACGAGAGGTATCTCATGTAGCCAAAGCTAGCCTCCAAATCTATGTGTAGTTGAGGAGAAACTGATCTCTTTCTCACCACCTGAGGGCTGGGTTTCCAGGAGTGTACACAGCCAGTGTGTTTGGTGCTGCAGGCTGAGCCCAGCACCTCATCCATGGTAAGTAGGCACTCTCAACTGAGCTACATCCCCAGACCCAGATTTACCAGTACAGCCGCTTAAAGAATTTAAAAACAAAACAAAATACACCTTTCAAATCATCACTTGGGAGGCAGAGGCATGTGGAGTGCTGAGTTTAAGGCCAGCCTGGTCTATAGAGTGAGAGCCAGGGCTACACAGAGAAGCCTTGTCTCACAAACTAATTTACATGTGTGCTCATTTATGTGCATCCAAGTGCCCGAGGCGGCCAGAAGACAATGTCAGATGCCCTGGAGCTAGAGTTACAGGGTGTGGGTGCTGAGAACTGAACTCGGGTCCTCTTGACCACTGAGCCATCCCTCTGGTTCCTTGATGATTTACAAGATTTATTTTTAGTTATGTTTACATATGTATAGGTATGTGTGCGCATGAGGGTGTGCCAGTGGAGGCCGGAAGTATGGGATCACCTGGGAGCTGTCGAGCAGCGTGATGGAGAAGCTGGGAACTGAACTCTGGTCCTTTATTAAGATCTGAGCCAGTTCTCCAACCCACTCAACCACCATTCTTTTATTTATTTATTTATTTTTTGTTTTTCGAGACAGGGTTTCGCTGTGTAGCCTTGGCTGACCTGGACTCACTTTGTAGACCAGGCTGGCCTCGAACTCACAGTGATCCGCCTGCCTCTGCCTCCTGAGTGCTGGGATTAAAGGCGTGCGCCACCACGCCCGGCTCACCATTCTTTTAATTACTTGGTTTTTAGATTTTATTTTACAGCATTGGTGTTTTGCCTGCATTTATGTCTGTGCACTATATAGGTGCTTCAATATCTCTTGAACAAGAGTTACAGGTGGCTATTAGCTGCCATTGGGTTCTGGGAATTGAACCAGGGTGCTCTGGAAGAGTAGCCAGTGCTCTTAGCCATATCCAACCCTACTATAACAACTCTTGAAAAAATTTTTTGACGTTTTTGAGGCAGGTTTTCTCGTATAGCTCTGCCTGCCCTGGAACTCACTTAGTAGACCAGGCTAGCTTCAAACTTGCCTCCTTGAGTGCTGGGGTTGCAGGCGTGGGCTGCCGCGCTCGGCACTATGGCCATCTTAAGTGTATAGTTAGCAATAAGCACATAATCACCCCATCACCTCCGAACTATTACTTTCCAGACATACTCTGTCATTGGCATTAAACCTCTACTGCGACCACACTGTGCCCTGTCGATGGCTCAGAGCTGGAGGGCTATTATTCACAGGAAGGTGGGCCGATTACTTCAACCTGGGGCTTTTGGGGCACCAATGCTGCCCCAGCTGTAGGTGATAGCGCTGCGGTATCAGGCGTGCCTGTGGTGTGGGTGTGGACTCCCGAGAGCCACTCCCTGAGCTTAGCTGAGTCACATTAGTGGTAGGTTGGGAAGCAGAGCAAGTGCTCCTGAGACACCTAGCGGACGCAGTCAGTTCTACACAGTGTGCCAGGGAGGCAAACGTTTGGGTACAGCGGAGAGCGTGGGTGCCATCTGGCGGCTAGCACAGGGAAGCAGCAGCTTGCGGGGCTCAGCTGAACTCGGGTTCGAATCTTGAGCCAGACGACCCAACGGGATCTACTTCCCTCCAGTGTTTCAGCGATATGATGTTCCCAAGGCCGGCTGATGATTCGTGAGGAGGGGTCCAGGTCTTGGGAAGCTCCCAGCTCGGAGCTCCCAGCTCGGAGTCGGATGTGACCGGTAACGTTAACCACCCAGGCAGGCACCAGCAGGCTGGAGGGGTGGCGCTGTCTAACTGGTGGGTGCAGCAGGGTGTCGCAGCGGCCACGCCCACCGCCGAGGCTTGTTTTTGCAAGGGCCAATCGCAATGCCCTTCGCTGTCCAAGGCATGGAGCTGTAGGACGCATGAAACTCTTGGACCCAGCAAAACGTACGTACGAACGAGGGCAAAGTCCACACTTAGGCTTGGTCAGCACGTGTGCAGCACCCAGCACGACCTGCGGCATCTTTCCTTTCCCTCCCTTCAGGGTCCATTGGCCCTCCCTCTGGAGTGCCCAGGTGGCATTTGTAAGGAGCACAAAGGGCTCCAGGCAGCAGCCAGGGTGTTTTACTGAGCCAGATTGCATTTTACTTTTAGTGCTGTTTGGCAATTGTTTTTTTGGGGGGGGGGTTGTTTTCTTGATTTGTTTTTTGGTGTTTTTTTGTTTTTGTTTCTTTTAGTTTTTCGACAGGGTTTCTCTGTGTAACCTTGGCTGTCCTGGACTCACTTTGTAGACCAGGCTGGCCTTGAACTCACAGCAATCCGCCTGTCTCTGCCTCCCGAGTGCTGGGATTAAAGGCGTGCGCCACCACGCCCAGCAAACTGAACACTCTTAAATGGAGTGTTTTCCAGGTGGGAACCCTTGTCTGAGGAGAGGCAGCTGACCAGGCAGGCAGGCGGGCAGACAGCTGCGTAGGGTGGCCCTGGTGGGAGACGTCTTTAAGCCCTGCACAAGCTTTCAGACCTCACAACTAAGGCTGCGGAATTTGGGGGAGGGGAGGGAGTGGTAGTCAGACAAAGTCTTATTTAGCACAACCTAGCCTCAAGCTTGCTGTGTATTGGAGACTGGCTTTGAAACCCGATTCTCCTGCCTCTATCTCATAAGTCGGTTTTAAAGACACAGGCTACCAGCCGGGCGGTGGTGGCGCATGCTTTTAATCCCAGCACTCAGGAGGCAGAGGCGGGCGGATCGCTGCTGAGAGTTTGAGGCCAGCCTGGTCTACAAAGTGAGTCTAGGACAGCCAAGATAACAGAGAAACCACCCTGTCCCAAAAAACAAAAACAAAACAAACAACAAAGACACAGGCTACCACACTAGTTGTAGCTGCATCTTGATTCAGCCAGGAGAAACCAGAGCCTAACCATGCTTATGGGCTCCTAACTCCCAAAACACCATGAGGTGATGTTTTGGGGGTAATTTGTTAGAGAGCAGAAAGTATTTAAGAGGAGTCAGATGTTAGCCTGTGAACCCCAGTTTCCTCGCTCACACCATGAGGGTTGATTAAGAGTGAAATAGCATGAGCCATGTGGAGCTAGTGTTCTGTGCACACCAGACAGACACCTCCCAGCTCCTCCTAACACGGCTCCCATCATCCTCTTGCCATTCTGTGACCTCACAATGCCACCCCAAGCCTCTGCATACTCGGCTCAAAGATACTTTGGGGACAAGAGATTCTGGGCATAGAAGGGACAAACAGTCCCCTCTCCTTCAACTTGGATACTAATGAACTGTATCAGGCCCAGTAAGACCATTTCTGGACCTGTCTGTTGTCCTGAGGTGGGCAGCCAGACTGCCTACACAGGTACCCTGTCTTTGCAGAGGTAAGACGAGTTAGTTATGTGGTCAGGTCTGGCTTGGGTCTTGCTTGCTGGCTGCATGAAGATCCTGGAGACTGAGAACTGTCCTCCAGCTTTCTGCTTAAATGCCTTTAAAACATTTGTGTGTGTGTGGTGCACGCGAGAGTGTGCCTGTGCGTCTGGGTGTGTTTGGGTATGTGCACATGAGTGCAGAGACCCTCACAGGCCAGAGGTGTTGGATCTCCCTGGAGCTAGCGTGACAGGCAGTGTGAGCTCTCCCTGATGAGAGCGCTGGAAACTGAACTTGGGTCTTCTGCAACAGCAATGTATGCTCCTTACTGCTGAGCCATCTAGCTCTCCAGCTCAGCATCTTTTAATGTTTTAGCCAGCACACCACCTTGCCTGGTTTTTTTGTTTGCTTTTTATTTTGTTTTTTGAGACAGGGTTTCTCTGTGTATCCTTGGCTGTCCTGGAACTTGCTTTGTAGACCAGGCTGGCCTTGAACTCAAAGCAATCCGCCTGCCTCTGCCTCCCGAGTGCTGGGATTAAAGGCGTGCGCCACCATGCTCGGCCTGTTTTTTGTTTTTTGTGTTTTTTTTTTTTATGAGAATTTAACTTTTTATGTGGAATTAACTTACATTCTCATGTTTGCAAGGGAAGCATTTTACCAATAAACCATTTCCTGGCTCCTCTTAGGCTTTTCTTTTACCTTTAATTTTACATCAACTGGAAACTGAACTTATTGTTCAGGAGTAGAGCATCTGCCTAGCATATTCAGGTTCCTAAATTTGATTCTCAGCATCATAGCATGCACCAAAACTAGATATACTAAAAACAACAAACAAACAAAATGTAGGCCTCATATGGTGGCTCAGGCCTTCAATCCTGGCACTTAGGGAAGGTCTCTATGGATACAAGCCCAGCCTTATCTACATAATGAGTTCTAGGCTGACCAGGGCCAGTCAGTCCCTACCTTTAAAAAGGGCCGAGGGCTGGAGAGATGGCTCAGTGGTTAAGAGCACTGTCTGCTCTTCCAGAGGTCCTGAGTTCAATTCCCAGCACCCACATGGCAGCTCACAACTGTCTGTAATTCCAATTCCAATGGATCTGACACCCTCACACTAAAATAAAATTAACTAAATTATTTTTTTTTTAAAAAGTGCCAAGGTGCAGGTGTGGAGGTGACAGGAGAACCAGTAACAGTGGGCTCGCGTTTGTGTGTGGAATCCAGGTGATGTAAGTCAGGTCATTAGTGATTGGCGGGTGCCTTTATACCAGCTCAGCCATCTTGTTGGCTCTTCATACACTTATAGGAGAAAAAAGATTGACTGTATTCACTCCCCCCCCCCCCCCCCCCCCCATTTAGCAGGGTTTCCCTCTGACTTAAGCTGGCCTTGAACTTGAAGTCTTCCTACCCTAGCTATCAGAGTGCTAAAATTAGAGGAGTGTGCCATCATCACATCTCACTCTTTGCCCTACCAGAGAATGAACTTCAGACTTCAGGTGCATCAGTCGAGCATCGCCCCCTGAGCTGTATGTCCCAGCAGCACACCTCACTTTCATTGGATCTTTAAAGAAACAATTTACATGTGTATATGTGTGTGGCAAGTGTGCTCCAGCCTATATGTGATGACTAGAGAACAGCTTTTAGGAGTCTGTTCTCTTTTTCCATTGGTCCCAGGGATCAAGTGATCAGGCTTGGCAGCTAGTGCCTTAACCTGCAGAGCTATCTTGCTCGCCATTGTTGGATTTAATTTTTCATTTTTTTTTATTTTTGGCTTTTCAAGACAGGGTTTCTCTGTGTAGCCTTGGCTGTCCTGGACTCGCTTTGTATACCAGGCTGGTCTCGAACTCACAGCGATCCACCTGCCTCTGCCTCCCAAGTGCTAGGATTAAAGGCGTGCGCCACCACGCCCACCTCCTCTCCTCCCTGTTTTATCTCATTTTTATTTTAGTGGTACTGAGGATTAAAATTAGAGCATCAGAGCTGGGCGTGGTGGCGCACTTCTGTAATCCCAGCACTCAGGAGGCAGAGACAGGTGGATCGCTGTGAGTTTGAGGCCAGCCTGGCCTACAAAGTGAGTCCAGGACAGCCAAGACTAACACAGAGAGACCCTGTCTCAAACAAAAAAAAAAAACCTTAAAAATAAGGAAAAAAAATTTATTTTGGTTTTCTTATTCTCTTCCTCCTCCTCCTCCTCTCCTTTTTCCAAGATAGGGTTTCTCTGTGTAGCCCTGGCTCTCCTGGAACTCAAGTTGTACACCAGGCTGGCCATGAACTCAGGGATCTGTCTGCCTCTGCCTCCTGAGTGCTGGGACTAAAGACGTGCATTGCTGCCGCCGCCACCTAGCTCTATATAATATATATGTGTCTATGATTATAACACAGGCACATCATTTCCCTCTTCTCTCTCCCTGTAAACCTTCCATGAGCCTCACCCCTTTCTCTTTAAATTCATGGCCTTTTCCTCTCATCTGTGCTGCCAGGACTAAGAATGCTACCCATTGGTAGATCATTTGCCTGGAAGGAGTGAGGCTGTGCCCATGATCCTTAGCAGCATAAAACTGTAGTACGTTGGGGTCATAGATATCCTTCCCCAGCTTTATATTTATGAGTGAGAGGTTGTAAAATGTGGCTGGTGATCTTCCTGCCTCAGCTTCCTGAGTACTGGGATTACAGAAGTCAGGCGCCACACCCACCACCTCCATTTCATCAGTTTTGATTTGCATCAGTAGTTAAAAGTCCAAATAGTGGGACTGGAAAGATAGCTCAGATGGTAAGAGCACTGGCTCTTCTTGCAGAGGTCTTGAGTTCAATTCCCAGCAACCACATGGTGGCTCACAATTACCTATAATGTGATCTGGTGCCCTCTTCTGGCCTGCAGGTGTGCGTGCAGACAGAGCACTGTATACATAATAATACAAAAATCTTTAAAAAAAAAAAAAAAGTTCAAGTAGTGGGCTTGGAGAGGTGGCTCAGCAATTAAGAAAACTGTTTGCTCTTCTTGAGGACTAGGTTCAAAACCCAGCACCCACAGGGCAACTTAAAATCATCTTTAACTCTACTCCCAGGAGATCTAATGCTCTCTTCTGGCCTTCCTGGGCACTGCACACACACAGACAGCACTTGGACATACATGCAGGCAAAACACCCAGACACATTAAAAATAAATAAAAAAATAAAAAGACCAAATAGTTTTTTAAAAGCTGTGATAAAATCACTAGCCTCTCTGTCTTCCCTCTCCCTCTCCGGTGTTGCCTTGGCTGTCTGGACTCACTTTGTAGGCTAGGCTGGGCTCGAACTCACATTGATCCACCTGCCTTTGATTCCGAAGTGCTGGGATTAAAGGCGTGTGCCATCACACCCGGCCCTCTCCGTTTTTTTTGAGACAGGGTTTCTCTGTGTAGCATGGCTGCCCTGGAACTCACTCTGTAGACCAGGCTGGCCTGGACCTCACAGCAATCCGCCTGCCTCTTGTCTTCCTGCTCCTTATGTCCATCTTTTGTTTCTTTTTCTTTTAAGATTTATTTATTATGTATACAGTATATACCAGATCACATTATAGGTGGTTGTGAGCCACCATGTGGTTTCTGTGAATTGAACTCAGGACCTCTGGAGGAGTAGTCAGTGCTCTTAACCGCTGAGCCATCTCTCCAGCCCCGTCCATCTTTTGAAGTAGTATCTTTATAGCTGGAGTCATCATTTGTGGCTATATATTGCTTTTCTGTTGAATACCCTGCCCCAGCTCCTGCCTCATGTCAAGAGAGTCTGATGATTCAGGGTTGAGTCAGTACTTAATCATGTCTCCAAATAGCATGTGCAGCAGAGAGGCACAGAAAAAAGCTCAAACTGTGTTTGTGCAGTCTTTCTAGCAGAAATTTTGGGTTTTGTTTTCTTGGACTTTTCTTTTTTCTTTTTTCTTTTTTTCTTTCTTTTTTTTTTTTTTTGCTTTTTTGTTTGTTTGGTTTTGGTTTTTTGAGACAGGGTCTCTCTGTGTAGCCTTGGCTGTCCTGGACTTGCTTTGTAGAACAGGCTGGCCTCGAACTCACAGCGATCCACTGCCTATGGCTCCCGAGTGCTGGGATTAAAGGCGTGTGCCACCACGCCCGGCTCTTTTTTGGTTTTTTGAGACAGGGTTTTTCTGTGTAGTCATGGCTGTCCTAGACTACCTTTTAGACCAGGCTGGCCTCAAACTCACAGAGATCTGCCTGTCTCGGTCTCCCAAGTGCTGGGACTAAAGGCTATCCTGGAGTTTTGTCAGCTTCTCAGGTCAACTTTCTGTATTTTTCTTTTTTTTTAAGTTTTTCGAGACAGAAGTTTTCTCTATGTAGCCTTGGCTTTCCTCGACTCTCTGTAGACTAGGCTGGCCTTGAACTCACAGAAATTCACCTGCCTCTACCTCCAGAGTGCTGGGATTAAAGGCATGTGCCACCGTGGCCTGGCTAACTTTCTGTATCTTTGAGAATGTATCTTTCTGTTTGTTTGTTTGTTTGTTTTTAGAGTACTCTTTATGCCTGCTTGCTTAGGGTCTGGTTACTTCCTGCCCACAGCTCTTATCTTAGCATTTCTCCAGTTAAACTTTTGCCTCCTCCCTGTGCACTCCTGCAACCCCATTGACCTAAATTTCTCTCTTCCTCAAGACTTATCACCTTATAATATGCTACAAAATTTGTTTATTAGGCCAGCTTTCTTCCTCCACTCCTGTATTAGCACTGGACTACCACAGGAAATCTTTCTGTGTTTTTTTACTACTGAACTACCAAGCACAGTGCTTGGTAACAGGGAAGGCTCAATGACTGCTGAATAGGCACTAGGACCTGGGGCCTCCTACACTCTGTTCCTGTGTATTCTTTGTTTTTTCTTGTTTCCTCTGGCTCTCCTATCTTATTTCTTGGTTTGTTACTTATTTATTTTTGATGGAACACATCCTTCAGTAACTTTCTGAGAAAGGGAGTGTGATCTTTCTCTCTCTCTCTCTCTCTCTCTCTCTCTCTCTCTCTCTCTCTCTCTCTCTCACACACACACACACACACACACACACACACACTTTGTAGTTACTGTAGAGTCTGGCAAATTGTTTTATGTGTGAAATGGTAATGAAAATCCTAGCACTTGGGAGGCAGAGGCAAGCAGATCTCTGGGTTCAAGGACAGCCTGGTTTACAGAATGAGTTTCAGGACATCCAAAGCTACACAGTGAAACCCTGTCTTGGGGGAAAAAACCTCAAATAGCAATGAATAGTGGCCACCCATCTTATGAGGCTGTAGGGGGAACTAAGGAAGACAAACCATACAAAATGGTTAGACTTCTCTCAAGACAAACAAGACCCAAATAAAATAGAAAGGATCAGGAGGCAGTTGAGTTGAGTTGGCTAAGAGTTGGGCACCAGAATTGGTAGATCTGGCTTTGAGATTATCCGGCTTCAGTTTCTTTGTGTGGGTAGTGGGTACCTGCTGCTCATGGGGCTGTGGAGTGGTGAAAGCAGGGGTAAAGGATGCAGAATATTGATGAAAGAGCCTTCAGAAGTGTATGCTGATGAGCGTGCTGTCAACCTCAAGCTAGTCTTTGTGTGCTCTAAGGATGAGATGTTCTTTGTGGAACGGGGTAGGCAATTTAGCAGCAATGAGCTGCACCTTGACTCACTAATTTCATATGTTACAAATGTATCTAAGAAAGCAAGTAAGGGTGTGTCTGGATTTTGGTGTAGGACAAAACAAAACTGGGAACCATTTTAATGTTTTGCATGTTAGTATGTTAATAGAGATTTGTCAATATGTGGATCTATAAACATCTCATTTTTAATGTTCTTCCAATTGAGTCCTCTTCACCTGAGGCAGCTGGCATCAGAAGGACCATGCAGGGCACAGGATGATACAGTGTTGAGTGCAGGATGGGCCAAACCAGCAAGGATAGCAGGAGACTTCTGGGTACTAGGAGTTATGGTCACCTGTTGTTTTAAACTATCCCCCCCCCAACACCTTGTGAATGTGTGTAGAGGAATATTAATTCAGAACATGGTGGTTCTGGCAAGAGATCACATCCAAAGTCTTTCTACGTCCAGGTCTGTGTGATCTGGCTGGAATACAAACATGCCTTTAATCCAGTAGGCAGAGGCAAACAGATCTGAGTTCAAGGCCAGCCTGGTATAGAGCAAGTATCAGGTAAAGAAAAGCTTAGGTCCAGGCATGGTGGAACATGCCTTTAATCCCAAATGAAGGTAAAGTTAGTTTGTAGAGGGAAGCACCCATGTTTGAAAGTGATGTCTAATTGAGTGGCAGAAAAGGTGACGAATGTGAGATCTGACAGAATAGGATATGCCCAACTCTCACAAGAAGTGGGAAGAAAGGGAAGCTACTTAAGAGACAGTTTTACAGAGAAATAGAGAGGAGGCAGCTTTATCAGGACAGGAATAGAGAGATGGGTTGCAGAGAGAGAAGTCAGGTAAAGATGGAGGGAGCCAGAAAATGAGAAGAAGCCAGAAGAGTAGAGCAGATTGCTGAGTTAGTTAGAGGCCAAGCAGAGCAATTCTGGGCCAAGAGAGAAGCCAGATTAAGACAATTGGGAGAAGAGTTTGAGCCAGAACAGTGATTTGAACCAGCCAGCCCAGAGCTCAGAAAGAACAAGTAAAGATGGGCTTATTAAGCATAAGTCTCAGCTGGGCGTGGTGGCACACACCTTTAATTCCAGCACTCGGGAGGCAGAGGCAGGCAGATTGCCGTGAGTTCGAGGCCAGCCTGGTCTACAAAGTGAGTCTGGGACAGCCAGGACTACATGGAGAAAACTTGTCTCAAAAAACAAAACAAAACCCAACCCAAACCAAAAAAAGCATAAGTCTCAGAGGCTGAAACATTCTAGGCCTAGGTTAGATTGTACAGAGGCTACAAGCTTCCAGGACTAGGCCTAGGTTAGCAGAAGGAGGCAGGAAGCCTCTCAGACAACAACTGAGCCAGGAGAATAAGTTACTTTTACAAGTGTGTATATTTGTGTTTGTGTGTGTGAGTGCAGACAGCCCCAGGTGTTGGTCCTTATCTTGCACCTTCCATCTGTTACACAAGATTTCTTCTTATTGATTGATTGAATTTGAGTTTTGAGTTTTTTTTTTTTTTTTTTTTTTTTTTTTTGAGTTTTGAGTTTTGAGACAGGGTCTTACTATGTAATCTGGGCTGGCCTGTAACTCAGTATGAAGACCAGGCTGGCCTTGAACTCAGAGAAACTTATTATAGGGCTGGAGAGATGGCTCAGAGGTTAAGAGCACTTGTTCTTGCAAGGCACCCAAATGTTGATTCATAACCATCTCCAGTTCCAGGGGATTCAATACCCTCTTCTGACCTCTGTGGCCACCAAGGACACACGTGACACACAGATTCACATGTAAAGAAGAAAATCCACACAAAATAAAAATGAACAAATCTCATAAAAATGTAAGAAACTTACATTGTGTGTGTATGATGGGGGCATACCTGTACCATGGCACATGACTGGAGGTCACACAACTTTCAGGAGTTGGTTCTCACATATACTCACTCAGGTTGGGTTAAACTCAGGTTGTTAGGCTTACAGCAAGTATTTTACCTACTGAGACATGTCAGGTCTGTTTAGGGTCCAGGACAACTGGCCCCGAGGGGTTCTCTTGTCATAGGAACATTGATTACAGATGAGCTTAATTGTGGTTGGCTTTACAGGTTTTTTTTTTGTGTGTTTTGTTTGTTTTGGGGGGGGGGGGGGGGGGGTTTCGTGACAGGGTCTCTCTTTGTTACCCTTGGCTGTCCTGGACTCACTTTGTAGACCAGGCTGGCCTTGAACTCACAGCAATCCACCTGCCTCTGCCTCCCGAGTGCTGGAATTAAAGGTGTGTGCCATGACCGCCCAGCTGGCTTTACACTGTTAATGAGGACCCAAACTTAGGTTTTCATGCTTTTACCCATTGAGCCATCTCCCTGGATGTTTGCTGTGTTTGTGTGTTTTGGATTTTTTTTTTTTTTTTGAGACAAGGTTTCTCTGTGTAGCCTTGGCTGCCCTGGATTTTCTTGGTAGACCAGGCTGGCTTCAAAACTCAGAGATCTGGCTGCCTCTGCCTCACCAAGTGCTGGGACTACAGGCATGCAACACGGAGCCCAGCTTGTTTGCTGTTTTTAAGGCCTATCAATGTAAAGGAGCCTGGGAGAATGGATAGATATGGGCTGTATCCTTAGGGGTTGATAAAGAGGTTCTAGAATATGGACCCAGTTCTGGCACTGCAGACTGCAGAACTGCCTCTCCTATGCCTCACTTTCCTCATTTGAAAATCGGGTCAGGGATGCTTTAGAATAAATGAGATCCAGGGTGAAAATTCCCCACTTAAAAGCCAATATGAAGAGCTGGAGAGATGGCTCAGAGGTTAAGAACACTGGCTGTTCTTCCAAAGGTTCTGAGTTCAATTTCCAACAACCACATGGTGACTCATAACACTCTACAGTGAGATCTGGTGCCCTCTTCTGGCCTGCAGGCATACATACAGGCAGAACACTGTATAAGCAATAATTTTTTTTTCTTTTCTTTTTTTTCGAAACAGGGTTTCTCTGTGTAGCCTTGGCTCCTTGGCTGTCCTGGACTTGCTTTGTATACCAGGCTGGCCTGGAATTCACAGTGATCCGCCTGCCTCTGCCTCCCGAGTGTTGGGATTAAAGGCATGCGCCACCATGCCTGGCTCCTTAAAAATTCTTTAAAAAAAAAAAAAGTCAACACAAAGATCTGGGTACAGAACCTGTAATCCCAGCATTTGGGGAGGCAGAGGCAGGTGGATCTCTGTGAGTTCAAGGCCAGCCTGGTTTACAAAGTGAGTCAGTACAGCCAAGGCTACACAGGGAGGCCCTATCTGGAAAAAACAAAACCAACCAACCAAAATCCAAAACAAAAGAGTCAATATGAGGTCAATATGAAGCTGTTAATGGCCACTACTGCTTGGTTATCAATTCATTCTGCTTCTATGGGACTATGAATTTATCCTATGGTTGCTGGCTCCTCTATATTATCTAAAAGGATTCCAGACAAAGTCTTGCTATATTGCTCAGGTTGGCCTTGAACTCCTAGACTCAAGTTATTCTCCTGCCAGCCTAGAAGGCTCTACAGCTTCACTCCACCTCATCTGGCTTTGAACTGGTTTTTGAGTGGGGCAGGTAGGGATTAATCTTCTAGTAACCTACTGAGTCTGTTAGCTCTGTCTGTGCATGTGTATTGGACTGTCCACTTGAGCATGGACAACCTTCCAGTGGCCATTCCCTCAAAGAAAAATGGCTCTCCTCCAGTGGCCATCAGCTGCCATTAACTACTCAGATAGGTGTGGGTCCTCCTCATGGGGCCCTCTCCTCTCTATGCAGAAATTTTGCCTGGCTTGCTCTTATGCAGGTAGCCATGCTGCTGTGAGCTCATGAGTGCTGTGGCATCACCTCCCCCACCACATCTCTCTCAATGTTCCTTACGTCTTATTTGGAAATGGAATCATATAGATGCGCTGTTTGTTTAAAATTTGAACTTCTATATTTAAATTTTTTGTTTGGTTTTCTTTTTTCTTTTTTCTTTTCTTTTTTTTTTTTTTTGAGACAGGATCTCTCTGTGTAGCTTTGGCTGTCCTAGACTCACTTTGTAGACCAGGCTGGCCTCGAACTCACAGCGATCCACCTGCCTCTGCCTCCCCGAGTGCTGGGATTAAAGGCGTGCGCCACCACGCCCGGCTTTTTTGTTTGGTTTTCAAGACAAGGTTTCTCTGTGTAGCCCTGGCCATGCTAGAACTGACCAGGCTGACCTCAAATTCAGAGATCTGTGTACCTATGCCTCCCCAGTGCTGGGATTAAAGGGGTATACCCGACTGGCTGTAGATGCCCCATTTAAGGGCAAATACTCACATTCATTTTGAGAAAAATTTGTTACTTAAAAAAAAATAAGGACAGGTACCTGGAAATGGTGGTGAATACCTGTAATCCAAGCAGTAGGGAAGCTAAGGAGAAAGATCATAAATTTAAAGCAAACCTGCCCTACATAGTGATGTTCAGGCTAGCCAGGCCTACACCACAAAAACAAACTTGTTAACGGCTAGGGGTATATTTAGAGTCTTTAATTTAGAGATAACCTGGCATATGTGAGGTCCTGAGTTCAATTCCCAGCACTGAAAAAAAAAATGGGTAAAGTCTGGGGATACGGCTCAGTAAAGTGCCTGCTATACAGACATAAAGTTCTGAGTTTGAGTCCTCAGATCTCACGTAAAAGGTGGTGGAGCATGTCTTTAGTTTCACCCTGGGAAGGCAGAGACAGGAGGATAACCACATCTCATTGGCTGGCCAGCCAGCCTAGAGAAATCAGCAAGCACTGGGTGCCGGCTGGTATAAGAAGATACCTGACACCCACACACAAGTGGACATACACGTATACTATATACAAAGCACAAAAAGTTAGGGGAAAAAAAGCTAAGATTGTCAAATCTGTATGCGTTTCACCACAATTTACAAAAAAGGTTGTCATTAGTGACAACTAAAGCAGGGTGTGGTGGCTAATACTTGTAATTTCGGCAGTTGGGAGGCTGAGACAGGATTGCCTAAAGTATGAGGCCGGTCTGGATTATATAGTGAGATCCTGTTGGGAAAGGAAAAAAAAAAAAAAAAAGAGTAAAAGCAAGCTCACAAAGATAGTAAAAAAGAAAAAGACACCCACCAAAATATAGGCAAAAACAGGTTTGTCAGGAGTGACAACAGGACGGCTTGTTTTCTGCTTTAAATCATAGCCCATTTTTTCCCCCCAGATCACTCGTGAGCTGTGAATCAAATTCAAGTAGTCCAGGCAGCGGGGTTCGAGCTCAGCCCTGCTGCCGCCCCAGGCGTGACCTTGGCGGGCTGGTAGACTAGCCTCAGTTTACCTGACAGGGAACGCGGATGACAGCTCGGCGCTCCCGACTCGGCCCCTCCCCGCCACCTCGGATTGGCTCGCTCGATCTCCCTCTACAGGAGCGCCGGGCCCCAACCCGGAAATGCGGCTCCCGGGCGGGGGCGGGACCCTCGCGGCCCTCGACGAATGATAGCTATACTAACCAATGGACGAGAGCAGCGGCGTCGGCGTCGCGGAAGTCCCACCCAGCGTCGCGCGGGGGCGGGGTGGCGCTGGGGGCGGCAGGCGGCGGGGCGGGCGCAGGATGAGGGCGGCCATTGCTGGGGCTCCGCCGCGGGGAGGAGGACGCTGAGGAGGCGCGGAACAGCGCAACGCTGCGGGGGAGGCGCCCGCGCCGACGCGGGGCTCATGGCCAGGACCACCAGCCAGCTGGTGAGCGCGCGGCGGCCGCAGGGCGCGTCGGTCCGTTACCCGGGAGCGTGGCGGTCGCCCGGGTTCTGCTAGGCGAGGCGGGGCGGCCCGGTGCCGCGGGCCGGACGCCGCCTCACCTGCGGCTGGGTGGCAGGCAGGATTGCTGGCGCCGACCGAGGGTGCCTCTCGGCTGCGGCGGGGAGCGCGGGCCCCGGCTCAGGCTGGCGGCGGCAGCCGGGGGCGCTGACAGGGCGCGGAGGGCGGGGGAGGCCGGGAGGTGTCACCCGGCCGGGCGGGGTGGAAGTGCCTGGAAAGTTTGTTTTCGGCTCGGCGCAGCCTGGAGCTGAGCCTCTGGGCTTACCTTGAGGTCCTGCCTGCGGAGGAGCAGCCTCTGGCCTTTGCCTGGATGAGGGTCCTGGGAAGCAGGAGATGTGAGTTCCTGCTTGTAGCACCTGATGCTGGCGGCTCCTTTCCAGACTCTCGGTCAGCGGAGCATTTCGCTGCTGCTCTTGCCTGGGGTTGTACGCTCAGTGAGGTGGGAAGCCCTGGGAGGCCGAGCTTAGAGGCCCTGGTGAGGGCAGCCTAAGTTTTGACAGGGAGGAGGGGCTTGGGGGAGGACGGAGACCACAAAACCAACCACTTGTTGAGTGAAATGTTTCTGTTTTCTCTGTGTTGTTAAAAGTATCCATAGTTTCTTGTGTTTTCTGTTAAGTTTTAGAGTTTTTAGATCATGGATTCAGTATGTCTACCTTGTGTGCTGTATGAAGTGGTTGATGGGAGGATGTCAGACGCCTAGCAAAATTTGATTTGGAAGGTAGATCCCCTCGGGCTAGGGGTATAGTTCGGTGGTGCTTTGCTTGCCTCGAACGTTCAGAACCCTTGGGTTCGATCCTCACCCCCACCTTCCTTCGTGTGTGTGTGTGTGTGTGTGTGTGTGTGTGTGTGTGTGTGTGTGTGTCGGTTTGCAGGTCTCTACTCAAGCGGACCCAAGAAACTCACTTGGTTCAATATGGTCTAGGATGCGGCTGTGGTAGTGGTTTTCAGTGTTTTGGGAGGGTTATGGGCTTCCTTTGAGAAGCATGCCCACCTGCGCTGAATTTTGTTGCTACCGGAGGCTCTGGAGCCTTCTACCGCTCCTCTGTGGACTTTCAAGCTATAACCTTTCATTGTAGAGATGGGTGATAATTAATCCAAGTTCTAAAAGGAGGAGGACCTATCCAGTTGAGAAAAATGGTGAAAGGCAAAAGGGTGTTGCAACACTTGTGTCTTTACCCCGGGGTTCTTGGGCTAGCACGCAAAAGCATGAATCGTGGAAGTCAGAGCTTTGTGGATGTCTCTGAAGTGAACTTTCGCACAGTGATGCTGCTGCCATGTATGAGGTGTGTATTTGATGGTGTGTATTGGAAGAGAGAAAGTCTTTTCTCACGAGGTCTTGGCACTTTCATGTTGGGCATTTGATGTCTACGCTTTTCCTCTCATCAGGCAGCTTTTTTCAGTGTTAAAAGCACTGGAATCTAGTGAGCAGAAGAGAATTACAGAGTAAAGGAAAGACTTCTCTGTGAGGAAATGAGAAGAACTAGGCCTTGCATCTTTGTCCTCTGGAGTCCCCCACATCAGAGAATATGCCTTGTTTTCTGTTGGAATGACAGAGATGGTTCCAGTGATGGACTTTTGTCTGAGGACAGGAAGATTTGCATGGATAAATTGTGTTTGCATTTGAACTTTAACCTGGCATGCTAACACTGTCTCAATTAACTTTCCTCAAAGCCTTTGTTTTTCACTTGTAAAGTCAACAGTGTGACCTGAGGCTGTGGAAATAGGCCTAGTTCAGTCTCTCTTTAAGGTGGGCAGAGGTTTTAAGTATTTGAACTCTTACTTAAAGGCAGGGATTTAGATGTGTACCTCATTCTTACTGTGTTGTGAGGTAGTGTTCCATTTAACAGGTGAGGAAACTAAAGTAAGAGAACTCAAAGGTTAAGTACATGACTCATAAATAACAGAGGTTTTAAAACACACACACACACACACACACACACACACACACACACACACACACA
>OU015755.1:60791910-60819293 GCA_907169655.1 Acomys percivali | reverse complement strand
ACACACACACACACACACACACACACACACACACACACACACACACAGTTTCTTTGTAGCCTTGGCTGTCTTGGACTCAGTTTGTAGACCAGGCTGGCCTCGAACTCTCTCACAATCTGTCTGCCTCTGCCTCCTGAGTGTTGAGATTATAGGGGTATGACACCACAGCTTGTCTCAGATTGAGTTTGGCATAGAACTCAGTGTCACTCTATCATGTGAGGCTCTCCCAAGAGAAGATCTGTCGGCAGCTTAGCCAAACACCTGGTGTGAGGAAATCCTCAGTACCACTGCCTAGGGTGTCTTCTTGGAGCTTGAGCCTCCAAAGTATATTACTTGTGTTGAAGGGGGAGGGATGTTACATTTCTTTGGATAAATGACCGCATGCTTTGACGCCGGGGGCCCATTTCAGTTGTGCCCTGTGAGAAAATACCTGCTTGGAAGAAGCTGTGTGTGTTTTACCCTCATCGAGGGCTGGTGCTCTGCTGGGATGAGGCTTGGAGGCCTCCTCCTTTTGAAAAAGATAAGCCTTGGTCAGAGGGAGAAATGGGGAATTGAGAACCACTTCAGGTGCTTTAGATTTTCCATGGGTACTGCCTCTGTCAGGGAAAGTTAGAAAGCATGCAAAAAAGTGGCCTCAGATTATCTGGAATTTATTTTAAAGATAATGATCTCATTATATAGCCTCTGGTTGGCCTGGAGCTTGCTATGTAGACCATGCTAGCCTTGAACTTCAATCGACATAGCTGCCTGTTTCCCTAGGGCTAGGATTAATGGTGTGTGCCACAACCAGCCCATGATACATTTCCTTTTCTCTTTTTCCTTTGTTTTATTTATTCTCTCTCGCTCTCTCCTTTTTTTTTCTTGGTTTTTCAAGACAAGCTTTCTTTGTGTAGCCTTGGGTGTCCTAGAACTCACTCTGTAGACCAGGCTGGCCTGGAACTCACAGAGATCTGCCTGCCTCTGCCTCTTAAGTGCTGGGATAAAAGGTATGCACCACCACCTCCCAGCTTTTTATTTATTTATTTATTTATTTATTTATTTTATTTTTATGTGCATTGGCATTTTGCCTGTATTGCATTTATGTCTGTGCTAATGTGTCTCATCCCCTGGAACTGATAGGTACAGACGGTTGTGAGCTACCATTTTGGTGCTGGGAACTGAACTCAGGTCCTCTGAAAGAGCAACTAGTGCTCTTAACCACTGAGTCATCTCTCTAGCTATCCTCCCCATTTCAGAATTTCTTTGTGTAGCCTTGGCTGCCCTGAACTCATCTTTATTTATTTACTTTTTAAGTAATTAATTAATTAATTTATTTTTGTTTTTCGACACAAGGTTTCTTTATTTTTATTTTTTAAAGATTTATTTATTTATTTTTTAAGCCAGGCAATGGTGGCACATGCCTTTAATCCCAGCACTTGGGAGGCAGAGGCAGGTGGATCTCTGAATTCCAGGCCAGCCTGGTCTACAGAGTGAGTGCCAGGATAGGCAGAGCTACACAGAGAAACCCTGTCTCAAAAAAATAAAACAAAACAAAACTATTTTTATTTTTTGTGTATGGGTGCAGGCGTGTCTGTTGTATACTGTGTGTAGTGCCCTTGGAGGCCAGAAGAGGGCATCATAGTCTCTGGAACTATAGTTAGGGATGATTGTTAGCCACCGTGTGCATGCTGGGAACCTGACCTCTTCCTCTGGAGAGTAAAACTGCTCTTAACTGCAGAGCCATCTCTTCATCCCACCGTGTTGTGTTTTTTTTTTTTTTTTTTCTTTTTGGTTTTTCGAAACAGGGTCTCTCTGTGTTAGCCTTGGCTGTCCTGGACTCACTTTGTAGACCAGGCTGGCCTCGAACTCACAGCGATCCGCCTGCCTCTGCCTCCCGAGTGCTGGGATTATAGGCGTGCGCCACCACGCCCGGCTTCTTTTTAAAAAAGGATGTTTATTTACTTGTATGTGTGTATGTATCTGTAAGTAAATCCCATGTGTTCATAGGTGCCTCAAAGGCCAGGAGAGACTCTCAGATCTCTTGGAGCAGTTATAAAGCCACCTGATAGGTAGGTGCCAGGAACCAAATTTAAGTCCCAAGACAAAGCAGGAAGTCCTTTTTTTGTTTTGTTTTGTTTTTAAAGAAAAATGTATTTATTTATTTTATGTGCATTGATGTTTTGCCTGGTGTGAGGGTGTCAGATCTTGGAGCTACAGACGATTGTGAGCTGCCATGTGGGTCCTGGGAATTGAACCTGGGCTTGAATACTTAAAAAAAAAAAGTTTCTGACATGGATTTTATGAGGATAGTGTCTTAGCTAGCAGCTGTCTTCAGAGATACAGGGCTGAAGGCGGGTCTTGGCCTCTAGGCTGCTTTCAGTACAGTTTTGGGGAAGAGGAACAGGTGGCTCCTGGGGACATGTGTCTCCCTTTTCAGCCTGTGCCCTCATTTTCTGAGCCACTTGAGCTGGAGTTAAGGTGCTCCTCGGCAGCTGATGAACCCTGGTAGGAGTCAGAGGTGGGCATGTAAGTGATATAGGTGCTGTAGAGATGTGGCTGGCTGAGGGGATGTGTTTGGAGAATAGCCCTTCATATGTACTCTCTCTGCCCAAGTAGTGTCTTCTGTGGAGTACACAGGGAATCCCGTGTGGGTTTTCAGTTCTATGAGGAGAGCAAGTCATTTCAGAGGAACACTGGTACAGAAATGACTCTCTTAGCAGGTGCAAGTGTGCAGCAGGCCTGTCTGTGGGATGACAGGTGCCAATGGGATATGCAGTGCAGTTGTTTTGAAGGCAGGTTCAGTGGGCAGTACAAATGAGGGAGGAAGTATTGTGTGGAAACTGTAAGTTTGGGACATATATCGGTCAGATCTTCTCAGTCATGCATTCTTCTGTGACTGGATCACATTGCTCACTTGTTTGGTGTGATGCCAGGCCTTTTAAAACGTATTTGAGAGTTGTGAACAGGTTGGATGTTCAGTCTCTAGCTGTCAGATCAAAGGCAGTGAGCATTTCTTAGAGCTGTAGGGATGTGTTCTCTCTGGGATGAGAAAGGGCTGTTTGGCATAGTGATGGCTGTTGGGTTCTACTTTGGTACCTGACCTCTGGTTGCATTTATATAGAGAAAGTCTGTTGTTAATCCAGAACATTTTCTTGATGTTAAAGTTGATTTTTTTCACTCTAAGAAATTGCAAGTTGTGGGGGAAGAGGGAGGGAGGATGGGACTGGGAGGAGATGAGGGAGGTGGATACAATTGGGATATGTAAAGTGAATACATTTCCTTTCTTTTTTTTTGTGAATACATTTTCAAAAATAAAATTAAATAATAAAGAAATTGCAAGTTGTTAAAAATGTGTTAAGA
Organism: Acomys percivali; assembly: GCA_907169655.1. NCBI lineage: Eukaryota > Metazoa > Chordata > Mammalia > Rodentia > Muridae > Acomys > Acomys percivali. The sequence continues at coordinate 60,815,954 of OU015755.1, read as the reverse complement.
AAGATACTTAAAGAGCTGGAAAGATGGCTCTGCAGTTAAAAACACTGGGGCTCTTTAGAGGACGTGGATTAGATTTCTAGCACCCATATGGCAGTTCACAATTATCTGGGGGCCCCAAAGCCCTGTTCTGGCTTCCTTGGGCACCAGGTACACAAAGTTAGACAGACTAACATTCAGGGAAAATATCCATACACATTAAAAAAAAAATTTTTTTTTTTAGATTTTTATTTGTTGTGTTTGCAATATTCTGCCCGCATTACATCTGCAGGCCAGAAGAGGGCATCAGATCACATTGTAGATGGTTGTGAGACACCATGTGGTTGCTGGCAATTGAACTCAGGACCTCTGGAAGAGCAGTCAGTGCTCTTAATCTCTGAGCCATCTCTCCAGCCCATAAAATCATTTTTTTAATCTTAAGAAAGAAAAAGGAGAATACTTAAGTTAGGTTGGAAGGCTTAAGTCAGACAATGCACTGAGCTCAGAAGTTTGAAGAATGCCTGGATAGCATGATGAGAGAGCCTGACTTTTATTATGTATACAGTGCTCTGCTTGCATGTGCACTGCAGGCCAGAAGAGGGCATCAGATCTCATTACAGATGGTTGTGAGCCACCATGTGGTTGTTGGGAATTGAACTCCTCAGGACCTTTGGAAGAGCAGCCAGGTGTCTTAACCGCTGAGCCATCTCTCCAGCCTGAGAGCCTGACTTTTAAGAAACAAAAAGAGACCTGGGCATGGTGGCACATGCCTGTAATCCCAGCACTTGGGAGGCAGAGGCAGGCGGATTGCTGTTAGTTCGAGGTCAGCCTGGTCTACAAATTGAGTCCAGGACAGCCAAGGCTACACAGAGACACCCTGTCTTGAAATACAAACAATAGAAGAAACAGGGCTGGAATTCAATTCCCAGCAACCACATGGTGGCTCATGATCATCTGTAATGAGATCTGGTGCCCTCTTCTGGTGTGCAGGTGTACATGCAGGCAAAACACTGTATACACTATAAATAAATAAATCTGGAGGAGGAGGAGGAAGAGGAGGAAGAGAAGAAAAGAAGAAGGAAGAAAAAAAGAAGAAACAAAAAGAAACCGGGTGGTGGTGGTGCACACCTTTAATCCCAGCACTAGGGAGGCAAAGACAGGAGGATCTCTGAGTTCAAGGCCAGCCTGGTGTATAAGGTGAGTTCTAGAACTGCCAAAGCTATACAGAGAAACCCTGTCTCCGAACACAAAACACAACACAAAACAAAACAACAAAAGGAAACAAAAAGAGCTACTTAGTTCATTATGAAGGATTTGGTTTTAAAATATTATTGGGGGGAGCTGGAGAGATGGCTCAGCGGTTAAGAGTGTTATCTGCTCTTCCAGAGGTCCTGAGTTCAATTCCCAGAAGGCACATGGTGGCTCACAACTACCTATAATGTGATCTAATGCCCTCTTCTGGCGTGCAGGTGTACATGCATACAGAGCACTCATATACATAAAATAAATAAAATATTAAAAAATATTTATCTATTAAGAAAAGGTCTCATTGTATAGTCCTGGCTGTCCTGGAACTCACTATGCAAATCAGGCCGGCCTATAACTCACAGATCCACCTCTTTTTACTTCCTAGGTGCTGAGATTTAAAGGTGTACAACACCACACGAGCCTTTCCCTATCCCTTTCCCCCTTTTCTTTTAAAGATAGGATCTCATAAAACAGGCTGGCCTCAACTTAAAATGTAGCTGAAGACAGCCTTGAACTTCTGGTCCTCCTGCCTCCATTTCTAAGTGCTGGGGTTATAGCTTTGTGCAGACCACACTTATTCAGGATTGTGATTTTATGTTGCTGGATTATTACAGAGGCCACAGAAGCTAGAACAATAAATGCTAAAGGTTCAATGTTCACTGCTGAATATGAATACATGATTTCTGCCTGCAGTTTTGTCAAGGGGTCAGATCAAGGTAGGCAAATGTTTTTTGGATGGTCTGGTGATTTCTCTTATTTCACAGACAGATCAGTATTCTTTGTGCCAGTATGTGTCTCAGTCATTTTCATCCTGAAGGGAGTTGGTAAGGTCTGTTAAGAGGCTAAGGATGTTCCTTTTGAGGCATGTGTCTTGTGTGTGCCTTGGGGAACTACAGCTGGTCTTCCCACTTCAGGGGCCTCAGATCTCAGCAGGCTTTGGTCAAAATGCACTCCATCAGAGACATAGCTTTTACAGTGAGATTGTGGTTAAAGCCCCATTCTTCAGCTGTTTTTCTCTTTTGAAACTTGTTTATTGCAGTAGGAAGGAGTTGTAGCTGTAAGTGGCAGCTGTATGTTGGATGCTGTCAGAGAAGGCTGGTAAGATTTTCAGAGAAGATCCCCTGAGAGTCTTGGTGAAAGTGCTTAGACTTGCAATAGAAATGTGAGAAGGAGCTTGAGCTAATTTTTCAGTTTTACTTAGTGTTTTTGGGAGACCTAAACTGGGCATGGAGGACAGGGCCTACAATGCCATTTTATCTTCTAGATCTTGCTATGGAATGTAGTCCTAGCAGTGGTACTTGGATTGGAGGGAGACTGCAGTTCATTCAGGGTTGATGTCCTGTGCATGTTCCCATGCAGATGGCTTCCCAATCCCTTCTTTGTGTTCTTACTGCCCTTCCCTTCTGGCTTCTCCCTTTCCTGGTTAAAGAGCGCTTCAAGGATTTGCTGGTTAAGTCTCCAGGTGCTTGTGTCCCTTCCTCTTCCATCCTGGTTTGTCACTTTGTCTCACCCAAGCAAATGTCCAGGTCTCTTGTCTTTTTCCATGCTTTCCTCTTTCCTGAAGAAATTCCCCTCTGTGGAAGGCCCCTCACATTTCCCATGGTTATACAGCCTTGTTGTATAGTCTGCTGGTGGCAGCTGCCCTTTCCCCAAACCTTGGTTCTACATTTCAAGTCTGCTTTTCTAAGGTAATCTCTGTAGCTTTGACTTTCAGAGCCTACGTCTACGTGACCCCTGTTGCTCTGGTCTGTAGACCAGGTTGGCCTCAAACACACAGTGATCAGCCAGCCTGTGCTTCCCAAGTGCTTGGATTAAAGGCATGCGCCGCCACTGCCCAGTTTCCAGTCTCTTTCAAGATAGGATCTTGCTATGGATTTTAGTCTAGCTAGAACTCCAGATTCTCCTGTCTTAGCTTTCCCAGTGCTGGGATTTTGGTATGTGCTGCCACATCTTGTTTACTGTCTGTCTCTGTCTCTCTGTTGTGTGTTGGTATGCCAGAATTCAACCAACTCCTAGTATCATTTCTCTATAGAGGCACCCACCCTTGATTTTTGAGAGTCTCTTACTGGAACCTGGGGCTCATGAACTAGGCTAGACTGGCTGACAGCAAGCCCTTGGATCTACATGTCTATACTTCCTAGGTGCTGAGATAATAAGGGACTCATCACCACACCCAACTTTGTATGTGGGTTTTAGGGATAGAATTTAGGTCCTTTGCATGACAAACACTTTTTTATTCATCTTCAGTCTTTTTTTTTACCTCCTCTTTGCTCTCCCTCCCTTTTCTTCCTCTCTCTTCCCCTCTCCTTATTCCCCCCCCCCTTTTGCATGTCTCCCTCTCTTTCTCTCTGTCTCTGTCTCTATGTGCCTAAGTCTGGAACTGGAGTTTTGACATAGTCTACCTCTACCTTACTTTGTGTGGTGTATGCTTGAGTGTGCATGAGTGTGTAGGCCAGAGCTCAACTTAGGGTGTCTTCCTCTATTGCTCTTCATCTAGTTTTTTGAGGCAGTGTCTTGCACTGAACATAGAGCTGGACCAGTGCTTTTCACTTGGTTGCCAAGGATCTGAACTTAGGTCTTTATGCTGTCATAGCAGACTGAGCTGCCTCTCTAATTCTACCTTATTATGAGACTGAGTCTTTTTACTGAAGCTGGAGCTCACCAGTTCAACAAGACTGACTGATATTCTGTTACAAACACCCCACATTTAAAAATATATATATATATTTATTTATTATTATGTATTCAGTGCTCTATCTGCATGTGCACCTGCCTGCCAGAAGAGGGCATCAGATCCCAGTATACATGGTTGTGAGCCACCATGTGGTTGCTAGGAATTGAACTCAAGACCTCTGGAAGAGCAGACAGTGCTCTTAACCTCAGCCATCTTTCTAGATCCCCACACCCCACATTTTACATAGGTGCTGTGGATCTGAACTCAGTACTTTACCAACTGAAGCAATATGCTCAACACCCCACCTCCCTGTTCTTTTTAAAGCATGCTCTTGCTATATGGCCCAGACTGGGCCTAGAATTTACCATCTGCCTGTTTCAGCCTCCCTACTGTACACTGCCTGGCCCCTTTTTGTTTGTTTGTTTGTTTTTAAAGATGTATTTATTATATTTATAGTGCTCTGCTTGCAGGTCCACCTGCATGCCAGAAGAGGGCATCAGATCACATTATAGATGGTTGTGAGCCACTGTGTGGTTGCTGGGAATTGAACTCAGGACCTCTGGAAGAACAAACAGTGCTCTTAACCATTGAACCATCTCTTTAGCTCAAGAGTCAGTCTTTATCAGCTTTCTCCACTGTGAAGTTCGCCCCGCCCCATGTACAGAACACAGCTAGTGAATATGGTGTTGTTACTGTCTTGGTTTGTTATTTTTTTTATACTCTGAAAATGTTTGCTAATCACAAATAACTTAGTTTCAGCACAAAGCTGTGGATATGGTGGTGTATGCCTCTAATCCCAGCATTCAGGAGGCTGAGACAGGAGAACTGCTTTGCCTTCTAGGATTGCCAGACAGCAACAGCAGCAACAACAAAAATCAACTTCAAAGTAGTTCTGGAACATAGGTTCTTTATAAGTTTAGAGTATTTAAAATGTTTTGTGTACTTTGTGTCTGTTTACATGTGCATGTGTGTGTAGGCTTAAAATTGATGTTTTCCTCAGTCATTTATTGAGGAAGGGTCCCTTGCTGAACTTGGAACTTGCTTAATTTCACTTCCCCTATGTAGGCAGCTTGCCCTTAGAGCTCCCATCTCTGCCTCCTGAGTGCTGGCAATACATGTTTATACCACACCTCCGCTTTTTTGGGGAGAAAGGCTTAGCTTTTTATTTTATTTTTTTATTTTTGTTTTTGTTTTTTTTTCGAGACATGGTTTCTCTGTGTAGCCTTGTCTGTCCTGGACTCACTTTGTAGACTAGGCTGGCCTCGAACTCATGGAGACTGCCTCTGCCTCCCAAGTGCTGGGATTAAAGGCGTGCACCACCATGCTTGGCCCTGCTCAGCTTTTTTATGTGCAGAGTGATACTTTGCACATGTCTACACAGAGGCTTTGGTTTTTGACTCCTTATTTGGGGGAGGAGGTTGGTACTACTGGGTCAGCTGCATCTGAGCAGAGCTTTGGCTACAGTGATATGAGGGTGCATCTCCTCATGGACAGTGCTTGACAGCCCAGCTCTGAGACTGAGAGGGATGTATCTTCTGCCTAAAACATCAGTTGCAAATTTTGTCCCCATATAGTTATCATGCTGGGCTGCGTTCATACCAGTCTTTGTAGTTTCCTTCCTCAAAATAAGAATCTCCTGGAGCCGAGGAGGGTGGCAGACGCCTTTGATCCCAGCGCTTGGGAGGCAGAGGCAGGTGGATCACTGTGAGTTTGAGGCCAGCCTGGTCTACAAAGTGAGTCTAGGACAGCCAAGGCTACACAGAAAAACCCTGTCTCGAAAAACTTTAAAAAAAAATTTTTTTTTAGGTGAGCTGAATTAGCTTGAGCACCAGCATTGTGAAGCTGCTGCTTTAGTAGGTGAGGTGTGGCTGGATCACTGTCCTCACGGAGCTGCACCCTCAGTTCTCTAAAGGGCCTCAGAGATGCCAGCCCAATCTCCCCACTCCCATAGAAAGGCAATTTCCCATAAGATCCTTAGGATTAGTTTACTCCATGTCCTGAAGCTACCTTCCTTAGTAGTAGTGTAGTATAGGAAATTTGCTCTAATTTCCAGGATGGGTTCTGTGGCGGCAAGAGGAGTAAGTGCTCTGGAGTGCATGTATTCACCTATAGAACCACAGCTACATTCTCAGGGCACTTGGGCTGTTGGTGGTCCTGGTGGTGGTTGTGCCCTAGCACTTGTTTCAGAGCAGCTCACTTTAGTTCAGGGTTTTCCACTGTGTGCAGGGTCGTGTGTGTGGAGAGTGGATGCTGAGAGCTGCGTCATCCTAGGTAGAAGGCAGGCTATGTCAGCTGTCAGAGCTAGCAAGCATTGACACTGGCTGTTGTGCAGTGCATCACATGGACTTTTCCTTTGGATACTGTTGGGAGCAGAACCACCTTGGGAGAATTGCCGGTTCAGCCTTCCTTAGGAAGGCTTGCACTGCAGAGCCACAGCAGCCAGATTCTAGGAAAGTTGGAGTCTTAGAAGCATGATAGCTGCTCCTGCCTGACCTGACTGCTGTTTTTTGACTTCCTCCATTGAATGTGGGCACTTAGCCATCCTATGTCTCCTCTGAGTGAACTTATTCTGGACCCAGATAGAGAAAATGTATTGCTGCTTCTTTACACTGTTGCCCAAATCCACAGCATTTACTGCATGTTTTTTCTATTATCAGCTAATTTTTTTCTTGGTACAGTTTGACATTTTCTTTTATGGATATTCCATTGGTCCAAATTACAGTCTTTTACTGATTGTATGTATTAAAATGTCTATCTAAATATAGATTTTATTTATGGATTCCTTTTATTCTTAGTTCAGAAAGAAAGAAAGCCAGCCTGCTTGCCTCATGGTCTAAGTGGTGCTGTTTTTTGTTTTAAGGCTTAGCTTATCCTGTGCAGATGCTATTGGCAGTGATCAGAGGGGCAGGGGAGGCGCCCGGTGGATAGTTTAGAGAAGTGGTCATGAACAAAATGGACTCCATGTTCCTGGCCTGAAAAAAAACTCTTGGGTGAGAAACATTTCTGTTTAGGAGGTGGCTTTCTTGGTGTTTGTTTCCCATGAGGCCAGCTAACCACTGACTGTCCCATGGCCTGAAGGAAAAGGTCAATAGTCTGGCATTTCAGGTGGTTTATGACTGGCAAGAATGTGCTCAGGCAGAAAGGTTCAGCCTTCTCGGAGCTGCCCTAGAGGGTCTGCTGGAAAGACCTAGTCCTCAAGGTGGTCCCTGTGGGTAGACAGGGACAGTCCAAGGAAGAGAGGAGAAGTCAGTCTTTGCCTGAATAGGAACATGGCCAAGAGTGGAGGAAGTTTCTAGGTGTAAAGACTGTTGTGTGTAGGCTGGGAAGACCAGGCAGACCTTGTTACTTAGCTTGTTCATAGGGAGACGGGTTTATTTGCAGACTCAGATCTTTTGCAAAGTAAGCCCCAAGAAGTTGGTAATGTTAAGGAATTCATGCTGAGCACCATGGCACATACCTTTGATTCCAGCATTCAGGGGGCAGAGAGCCAGCCTGGTCTACAAAGTGAGTCCAGGACAGCCAAGGCTACACAGAGAAACCCTGTCTCGAAAAACCAAAAAGAAACAAAACAACAGCAAACAAAAATTTAAAAAAAGAAAGAGAAAGAAAATTTATATTGGGGCTGGAGGGATGGTTCAGCAGTTAAAAGCACTGGGTGCTTTTCCAGAAGACCCGGGTTTAATTTTGAGCACAGACATACATGCAGGCCAAACACCCATACACATAACATAAAAATAAAACTACGGGCTGGAGAGATAGCTTAGTGATTAAAAGTACTACTGTCTGCTCTTTCAGAGGTCCTGAGTTCAATTCCCAGCAACCACATGGTGGCTCATAGCCATCTATAATGAGATCTGATGCCCTCTTCTGCCCTGCAGGTGTATCTGCATGACAGAGCACTCATATACGTAAAATAAATAAATAACATTTTTTTAAAAACCCGAAAAATTCACACTCAGCATGGTATAGTGCTGCATGCCTTTAATCCCAGTGCTCTGGAGATAAAGAGGATCATGAGTTGGAGGCTAGCCTGGGCTACATACATAGAGAGACCCTACAAAAAAGGAAAACTGTTAAACCTTTTTTCCTCTTTCAAATATATTGTTTTCCTTGAGTAGTTCTATATTCAAAATAGTTATTGATATTGACCCAAAGTATTTTCAAGTTCTGTAAGTTTGTGCAAAGCTATCAAGATAGTTATCATACAAACTCATTATAATTTTATATTTACTTATTTTGTGCATTTGTGTTTGATTTTTGGAACATGCAGAGGTGGAAGGAGAAAGCAGACTCCACAAAGTTGTCCTATGATCTCGACATGTGTTCTGTGGTATATCCCTCCATCCACTGCCAACACCACCTAAAAAAATACAAGAATAAGTAGGGCTGGGCATCGAGGTGCATGCCTTTAATCCCAGCAGGAAGGCAGAGGCAGATAGATTGCTGTAGGTTCAAGGATAGCCTGGTCTATACACATCCATTTCCAGGACAGTCAGGGCTACAAGGAGACTGTGTCTCAAAACTAAATGAGTAAGCTTTATTTTGAAATACTTGAAGTTACAATAAACACCCCACTCAGCTTACCTAATGTGAATGAATACCTTTCAAAACCACAGCGTTAGCATTGGCCAACACTTGTGATGGAACTTTAGACATTTCAGATCTGTGTGCTTCTCCCTGTCCTGTTTTCCTGTCGCAGATTACCATGTTGCATTTAGCTGTCATGCCTCTCCCACCTCTCTAATCCTGTGACTTTCCTTATTTTCATGACCTTCTATTCTTTTGGGGGTAGAATACTGGTCAGCTATTTCATAGAATGACCCACAATTTGGATTTGTCTGATGTTTCTCTTTTTAAAGTGTTTGTTTCTTTTGAGACAGGGTTTCTCTGTGTAGCCTTGCCTGACCTAGACTTTCTTTGTAGACCAGGCTGGCCTCAAACTCACAGTGATCCACCTGCCTCTGCCTCCTGAGTGCTGGAATTAAAGGAATCCACCACCATGTCCAGCTCCCGGCTCGTTCTTTCTTTCTTTCTTTCTTTTTATTTATTTTTGGTTTTTCAACACAGGGGTTCTCTGTGTAACAGCTCTGGCTGTCCTGGAACTCGCTCTGTAGACCAGCCTGGCCTCGAACTCACAGAGATCTGCCTGCCTCTGCCTCCTAAGTGCTGGGATTAAAGGCATGAGCCACCACCATCCAGCTGGCTGTCCTTTTTTAAAAGGTTATTTGTGTATATGAGTACTTTGTCTGCATGTATGCCTGCATACCAAAAGAGGGCATCAGATCTGCTATAGATGGCCATAAGCCATGATGTGGTTGTTGGGAATTGAACTCAGGCCCTCCAGAAGAGCAGAGCACCCAGTGGTGTTAAATACTGAGCTATCTTTCCAGCCCCATGTGTGATGTTTTCTTGTCAGTGGTTATAAGGAACCTTATGAACTTTGATCTCCACATGCAGTCAACAGTTTATCCACAGAATTGAGATGCCTCCTGCATCCTGTTGTGGTTCCTGATGTCTGTGTGACTGATGTTAGATGAAGTTCATTGTACTTTACTAAAATTAACCCTGTGGTCCATGATGCTCTCAGTATGTGTCATTTATTATAGATTTTTTATTTTGGAAGGGACATTCTTGCTTATCCAGTCAAATCCTTGTAGATGACACAGACACTGGGGATTTGGAGAGTTCCTGACTGGTGAAGGTTGGCGCTGACCTGGAACACAGACTCTCCACACAGTCACTATCTGCTGGTCTAGACACCCTAGGAACTATGTAGGAACAGTGACATCCGAATAGTGGAGTTCTCCTTCATAGGGCTGGTTTCTCTTTACAATATTTAAAGCCAGGCATGGTGGCACACACCTTTAGTCTCCACTCTGGAAGCAAAGCCAGACCTTGAGTTTGTGCCCAGCCTGGTCTATGTAGTGAGTTCTAGGACAGCCAGGGCTAAGGAAGAGAGACTCTCCCTCAAAAGACCAACCCCCCCCCCAAATTATTTATTTATTTTACTTCATGTGGATGTGGGTCTGTGTATGCCACAGAACAAGTGTAGAGGTCAGATCTTTTACAAGATGTGTCCCAGGAATTGAAGTCAGTTGAAAGGAAAAGTTAAAGTGTCTTTACCTTCTGGCTCCATCTTACTAGCCTGAGACTTTTCCCCCCCTTCTGAGACAGGGTTTCTCTGTGTAACTCTGGCTGTTCTGAACTCACTTTGTAGACCAAGCTGGCCCCAAACCCACAGCGATCCGCCTGCCTCTGCCTCCTGAGTGTGTGTGCCACCACGCATGGCACTTCTGCAGACTCCAACTCTTGCTACTTTCTCAGCTGGTAGTCTGCATTGCATCATGGCTTTTTTGATTTTTTTTGTGGTTAGGTTTTATTTATTTATTTATTTTTTTGTTTTTCGAGACAGGGTTTCTCTTGTAGCCCTGGCTGTCCTGGACTCTCTTTGTAGACCAGGCTGGCCTTGAACTCACAGGGACGCACCTGCCTCTGCCTCCCAAGTGCTGGGATTAAAGGTGTGCGCTTAGTTTTGAAACCTCCTCAAATTTGTTTTCAGGTAAAACTGTAGTACCATTTATTGTATGACCTTTGCCTTGAGTCACATACAAATCTGAGGGCTATTTGAGGGTTTTTTTTTTTTCTGTTTGAGGTTTTTAATTAAAAAAAAAAATTTCCCCCCTAAAAGACGGCTTTGCTAAGTAGAACAGGTTAACTGAGGCTTACTATTGTAGTCCAAGCTGGCTGTGACCTTAAGACCCCTCTTTCTCAGTTCCTGAGTGCATGTACCACTATGTCCAACTTAAATGTTTGTTTTCAGACTTGATCTTTCTATTTTGTCCATGTTAGCCTTAAACTCACAGTTCTGCTGCCTCAACCTTCCAGTAGCTGGAATCACAGACACAGTCACTATGTCCACCTTTTTGTAGCTTTTTAAAGATTGAACCAAGGGTGGAATTTCTTCAGGTTCAGACCTTGGGAGACAGGAATGTCAGAAAAGTCAAACTTCCTAATGCTGTGACCCTTTAACAATAAAATTATTTCCGTTGCTACTTCATAACTAATTTTGCTGCTGTTATGAATTGTAAATATCTGATACGCAGGATATCTAATATGTGACCCTGTGAAAGGGTCATTTAACCCACAGGTTGAAAATCATTCACTGGCCTACAGCCTCCTTGTCACATGGCACCAGTAGATGGTGTGAAGATAGACATTAGGGTTAGAGTGATGGTGCAGTCAGGAGAGTACCACTCCAGCATGAGGACTTGAGTTCTGATCCCTAGCACCCATGTAAAAGCCAGGTGAGCATGTGTGACCCCAGTGCTGGGAAGTTGGAGATAGGCTAATCCCTGTAGCTCAGTGACCAGCCAGCCTAGCCTGTTGGTGAGCTCCAGGTTTAGCAAGAGACTGTCTCAAAAATGCTGTTGAGAAGTGATTGAGGAACACACCTAATGACAACTTTGGCTTCCATGTATACCCACATGCACACACATGTGCACACCCAACCACACAAAATAAAGATAGGGCGGATAAGAAGATAGACCAGCACTGCATATAATGGGGAGGTACTTGGCGGAAAGGGTGACACTGCTTTCTGAGACCTCTACCAACAATGGTTGCTAGGCAGAGAGCCGGAGGATCTCTGGCCTGTCGAAACCTGTGGTTAGGTGCTCAACAATTGGCTGCAAGAATGTGGAATCCAAGGCTGGCGTTTTCTTCCTGTTTCTGGTGACACCAATTCTAATTGGTAGAGGTGTGAGTCGTGCTTGTACAGAAAGATCTGTCCATCTGTACATGTTGATTTGTACATGTTGAGAATGTTTTAAAATTCTCCTTTGGACTTAGCCATGCACAGTGGCACAGAGCCTCTGTATTTTGCTTGGTTGTTATTGATTTCATTAAGAAGCTCTTTATTTAAAAAAAAAAAAAAAAAAAAAAGCTCTTTATTCAGAATGTGTAGATAGGGAGCTCAGCAGGAAGATGGCTAGGGACAAAAACTGAGCTCTTGGGGATTCCTGCCCATTGGCCTTTACTCCCTTGGTGGGCAATATTCTGGGGACTGGTTTTCTCCTATTTCAAGCAGAGAATAGCTTCTAAATAAAAACAAAAGTTTGACCTAATCCAGCATTTTCCTTTTAGGGTCTCTCAACTGTTACAGTTGTATTACTATGATTCTACATTCATGCATGGGAAATAATTGGTGAACAGAGTATCTTCAGAACTCTGGAACTTTCTGACAGGTCCCTCTTTAGCTCCCAAGAAATCTTGCACCTTGCCTGGAGAGATGCTGTTGACATGGGTGATGGGTAAGCCATGTCTTGCCAGGATAGAGCTGAAGGACAATGGGAGGGGAGAACGCAGTGAGCCAGTGTGAGTGACTAGAAGCAGTCTTAACCGCAGCAGTGACATGGCTAGAGGAGCTGAGGCACCTTAGCATGTCAAGTCATAGGCTGCTCTGGAGGGCAGTGGACCCTAGAGGAATGCCCACACTGTATGTGTGTGTTCTCCCTTTCAACCCCCCCCCCCCACTTTGTAGCCCTGGAGGAAGGTTCTTTCTGTATGACATATTCATATGTAAGAGTTCATCTCAGCATTTGATTTGGAATCCTGGAGGCCAAGGTGGGTTTTTTGTTTTGTTTTTTTAAAGTTTTTCGAGATAGGGTTTCTTTGTGTAGCCTTGGCTGTCCTGGACTTGCTTTGTAGACCAGGCTGGCCTTGAACTCACAGCAATCCACCTGCCTCTGCCTCTGGAGTGCTAGGATTAAAGGTGTGCGACACCACACCTGGCCAATGTTGTTCCTGTAAAGAGCTGGATGCCAGTTACAAGGTACCAGGGGCAGAGCTCTAGTCTGGAAGGGAAGAAGAACTCAGCCTGCAGGCCCTAAAGCTTCATTCTGCTTCTCAGACTAGATTGTGAAGCTAAAAGAATGTTTGTTGAATGAATTTAATTCCTAAGGAAGGATTCATGTTCAGGTGATGGATAACAGGATTTCAGATTAGAAAAACAAGTAACTTTAATATGTTAAATTAATTAATTTTAGCAAAGCAGAAGCAAGAACTTATAACTATTATTGTTTTCTTTTCTTTTTTCTTTTTTTTTGTTTTTTTGTTTTTTCCTTTTTTTGTTTTTGTTTTTCGAGACAGGGTTTCTCTGTGTAGCCTTGGCTGTCTTGGACTCACTTTGTAGATCAGGCCAGCCTTGAACTCACAGTGATCTACCTGCCTCTGCTTCCTGAGTGCTGAGTGCGCCACCACGCCCGGCTACCTATTATTGTTTTCTAGCTAAGACTAGGTTGCACTTAGTAAAGCTTCTAAATAGTTTTTTTTTTGTTGTTATTTGGTTGTTTGGTAGGTTTTTGCTTTTTTGAGACAGGGTTTCTCTGTGTAGCCTTGGCTGTCCTGGAGTCACTTCGTAGACTATGCTGGCCTCGAACTCACAGTGATCTGCCTCCCTCTCCTGAGTGCTGGGATTACAGGTGTGAGCCTCTGTGCCAGGCTAAGAGCAAATGCTCTTAAAGATTGATTAATTTATTATTTATACAGTTTTCTGCCCACATATTTGCCTGCACACCAGAAGAGGGCAGCAGATCTCATTATAGATGGTTATGAGCCACCATGTCGTTGCTAGGAATTGAACTCAGGTCCTTTGGAAGAACAGTTCTCTTAACCTCTGAGCCATGTCTTCAGCTCCAACACTGTACCCCCCCCCCATCTCCCCCCCGACAGGATTTCTTTGTGTAGCCTTGGTTGCCCTGGACTCTCTTTGTAGATCAGGCTGGCCTCAAACTCACAGAGATCCCCTTGCTTCTTAAGTGCTGGGATTAAATGCCTGTGCCACCACGCCCAGCTGTATCATTCAATTTCTGATACAATTCCCATTGTTACTGATTTCTTCCTGTCCTGTACACAAATCTCATTTGGAAGATACTAGTTCATTTATCTGTTTAGCAAATATCCCTTAGTGTTTAATTACTCATTCTAAAAGAAATTAATGAACAAATGACTGAATGAATGAATCTGGAAGTCCAAAAGGCTTCAGAGACCTATGTAGCGTCACTGATAAGGTTCTTCAGAAGCTCATGCCTGCTCCCCATTAAGACTTCCTGCTGAGCCTCTCCTGATTGCTCTCCTGCTGCTCCTGGACACTTTTGTTCTTTGCAGCTGTCAAGGTTAAGAGTTTACAGTATTCCTTCCCTCAGAAGTCATCACTGTTAACTCATTGGTGGATTCCTATTGTGTACCAGATGTTGTTTTGTCTGATTATTCCTAAAAGTTATACATACATTAAAAATAAAATTCTTATAGTGGCTGCATAAATCATCCACCCTCTCTTTTTCTTTTGAGAAAGGGCCTTATTATGTAGCCCTTGGCTTGACTGGAACTCCCTTCTTAGACCAGGCTGGTCTTGAATTCAAAGATCTACCTGCCTCTGCCTCCTGAGTGTTTGGGATTAAAGGCACGATGGACCTGATTCTGGTTTTGTCTGTTTTTTGTTTCTTATTTTTTTAAATACCTGAGAACCATCTTGGTCAGGAACATCACTGTTTAGCTGGCTTCCGTCTTTCGATAGACCAAGCTGTCCCATCACAAGTTGTGGCTCCCCTTGAAAGCTAGGCCAGTTGTATTATCTTTATTATATATACAGTGTTTTGCCTGCATGCATATCTGTGCCTCAGAAGAAGGCACCAGATCTCATTATAGATGGTTGTGAGGCACCGTGTGGTTGCTGGGATTTGATCTCGGGCTTAACCTCTCAGCCATCTGTCCAGCCTGACTCTCTGTATTCTCATCTCTTTGAGAATTAATATCTTGCCAGGTGTGGTGGTGCATGCCTTTAATCCCAGTACTTGGGAGGCAAGGGCAGGTGGATCTCTGTGAGTTCCAAGCCAGCCTGGTCTACAAAGTGAGTTCCAGGGACAGCCAGGGGTACACAGAGAAACCTTGTTTCAAAAAACAAAACAAAACAAAACAACCCAAACCAAACAAAAAAAGAATATTTCATTAATTTGTTTTTTTTAAATTTTTTTTCATGAGAATTTCTGTTTGATTTATTTCTTACATTTGGGGTGTGTGTGTGTGTGTGTGTGTGTGTGTGTATGTATGTGTGTGTGTACATGCAAACATGTGCCATGGCATGTGGTGTATTTACCACTTTAGTTGGTGGCATGAACCTGGGAGAGCAGGGCCTGAAAATGAGGTAGACTGAAGTCTCATGCAATAGCCAACTTGACAATTTATTAAACTTTAAGAAGAGTCACCTGAGTAAAGTGCACAGTCACAAGGATAGGCTGCAGGTCGCAAAGTCATGTTTTTCCATAGGGGCATGTGAATAACAACAGCTGGGGTAAACTCTTGCTCCTGTCTGGAGGAGCGCAAAAACTTCCAAGAACAATCCCAGGTTTTTGAAGAAACTGAGGTCATAAGACTCTTGTTTTCTCTCAAGCACTCAGAATTCCCTTCACACACCTCCATTCTTGGACTTTATTTCGATAATGGTTGAAGTCAGAGGACAGCTTGTAGGAGTGTGTTCTCTCTCTTCACTCTGTGCGTTCTGGAGGCATCAAATTAAGGTCGTCAGGTTTGATATGCAAGTGCTTTTACCCACTGAGCTATCTACTTCCGAGAGTGAGACTGTTGAACTCAATACTCAAAAACCAACCAACCAGCCAAACAAACACCAAAGACAAATTGGAAGTCCTCAGGAAATTTCAAGTTTACAAATAAACTATTTTATCCGTTCACTAGAGCCAAGGCCCAGTAAGTAGGAGTCTCTAGGTGTGGAAGTGTCACACTGACTTGGCAAAAGTGTGGCTGTGGATCATCTGAGGTGGTCACTGGTATCAAGGTGCCAGTGAGACAGGCTGAAGCTTCTAGTTTGGGTTGGTTTTTTTTTTTTTTTGTTGTTGCGGGTGGGGGTAGGGGCTTGGCAGCGTGGTGGCAGGGTTTCTCTATGTAGCTCTGGCTATGCTAGAACTCTCTGTAGACCAGGTAGGCCTAGACTTCAGAGAGCAGCCTGCCTCTGCCTCCCTTTGTACTGGGATTAATAGCGTGCACAACCATGTCTGACTCTGAAGCTTCCATCCCTCCCCCCTTTTTTTTTGGTTTTTCAAGACAGGGCTTCTCTGTGTAACAGAACCCTGTCCTAGACTCACTTTGTAGACCAGGCTGGCCTCAAACTCACAGAGATCCTCCTGCCTCTGCCTCCCAGTGCTGGGTTAAAAGGTGTGTGCCACCATGCCCACCCTGCATAAGCTTCCATTCTTAAATCACAAGAGTGAGTGACTAGGATTTAGGGTATAGATGAGTATAGGAAAGGGTAGTGGTCAGTCTGTGACAGGGGGAGAGAATGTGTTTTTTTTTTCCTTTTGCTTGTTTTGTTTTTGTTTCTCAGTGTAGCTCTGGTTATCCTGGAACTCATTGTGTAGACCAGGTAGGCCTCAAACTCTGCGGAGTGCTAGAATTAAAGGTATGCATGACTGACATGCCCTGCCACTGCTGAGAATGTTGTTCTGGAAATAACAAGGTATCTATAGTATATGCATAGAGCTTTTAATGTTTTTTTGTGTATACATGTTTGCCTGCATGCATATATGTGCACCATGTGTATGTCTATTGGGTTCTCTAGAACTGGGGTTACAGAGCCACAATATTGATGCTGGGAATAAAACTGGGGTGCTCTGGAAGAGCAGCCAGTCATCGTAACTGTTGAGCCGTCTGTCCAGCCCCAAGGCAGAGGTGTTTTTGTTTGTTTTATTTGCCTTGCCTATAGCCTTGGCTGTTCTGGAACGCTCTATATAGACCAGGCTGGTCCATCTGCCTCTGCCACTGGAATGCTGAGATTAGTTGGAGGTTTTGTTGTTGTTTTTCTTTGAGATGAAGCTTTACCCAGGCTGAACTTACTATGTAGCCCAGGCTGACTTGCTCAAACTGCTGGTGATCCTATTAAATGCTGGTGTCATAGGTGTGTGTCACTATACCCAGCCTCAATGAACTAAGTGAATGAGGTGCTCTGACTTCCATAGAGAAGAGGCATAGTAGACTGACTTTTTGTTGTTTTAAATTTCTCCACAAATTAAAATTCCAGAATCTGTTGAGTAACCAGAAACATTTGCTTACCATAATTTTGGGTTACCATGTGGGCGGTAAAGCGAAAAGGTTATATCTCAAGAGGATGACTCACCCCTAGACCAGAATCATCTGGGTTCTCTGGCTGTGGGGCCTCTTCAAGGCTGCAGGTTAGAAGAGACAGCAGAGCTCTCCTTCGCACGTGGCCCTCTGGGCAGTGTACATCTTGCAGTGTGTGGTGATGGTCTGAGAGAGCTGTGTTGGAGGAGGTTTTTGTGTAATATGTATTCAAATGCTGATTTCTGCACCTAGAGATCTGGATGCAGTCTGGACATTGTCTTGGTGTGTTATAACATTGTTTTCCATCATCTTCTGATTGGTTAAATAAAGAGATGAACTGCCAGTAGCTGGGCAGAAGAGGATAAGATGGGACTTCAGAGAGGGGTCCTAGGTGGCAGAAGTTGCCATGAGACCATGGATGGAGGAAAGAACAGCCAAGGAGAGACTAACATGATAGGTAACAGACCACGTGACTGGGAAATAGGCCAGCTAGTTTTGTCAGGTTAGAATTGCTGAGTATCTGTCCAGCTTTAGTGCCTGAAGCTATTAATGAATTTAAAAGGTCTTGGGGTCATTATTTAGAGCCAAGGCAGGCATAGAAGGCCCTTATTTTTATACCTGTCTGGTACCCAGGGGCTCTGTCTGGAGTGCCTATGTAGTGGCCATGCCTAGACGGCTGAGTTGAGAGCTTCCTCTGCCTCTAGACCTTTACACTGGGAGGTCCTCTGTTGGAAGACAGACATCTTTTGAGCCTTTATATTCCTTGAGTGTTTGGTCAGATGTCACCATCCTAGTAAGAGCTGTTGCTACTTAAAATACACACACACACACACACACACACACACACACACACACACGTTTATGTCTATGAGTTTTTTCCTGCATGTATGTATGTATACCACATGTGTGTCTGATGCAAATGAAGGGCAGAGGAAGGCATCAGATTTCCTGGAGCTGAAGTTACAGATGGTTATAAACCAAGTCCCAGGTCCTCTGCAAGAGCAACAAGTACTCTTTAACTGCTGAACCATTTCTCCATGCTGTAGTAAGAGCTTCTTGATTGTTTAGTAATGTACAATTCCCAGCCAAACAGTACTATCCTTCTGTGTAGCTTCTTAGGGGCCTAGGGTGTGTGTGTGTGTGTGTGTGTGTGTTTTGTTGTTCTGTCAAAGTGCTGCAGCAATGCAGAACCAGATAGCAGGCACATAGCAGATGGAGTTGTTCAGGGGTTTTGGCTCTTTGGTGGCTGAAACTATGTTAGAGTGCTAGACCAGGCTCTGCCGTCTTACACAGTGTTTGTGCTGGGAAGCTGGGGTGTTGAGACCATTATCTACTGAATGTCCATTGTCAGTATGGCTTTGATGTTGATTTGTTTCTTTCTGATATGTGGAGACTGCTTGTTAAATTTCAAACCTTAGAGGAAAGTAAAACTTTAAAATATGTGAGATGTGTTTTGCTGGTACACGTTACAATTTGAACATGACCATTGCAGTACTGTCTAAGTGGCTTTACCTTCGTTGGTCCCTTTTATAACTTTGTCCCAACACTTGTCAAAACATGGTTTGGCCTGGCTCTTCCTGAACTCTCTATATCTTGTTTAGCCACCCCACTACTATAACCGGGTGGTTCTATGTCTGCTAGCATGGCCCCAGTGCCTTAATTTATGTTTTTTAAAAAAGATTTATTTATTTATTATATATACAGCATTCTGCCTGCAGGCTAGAAGAAAGCACCAGATTTCATGATAGATTGCTGTGAGCCACCATGTGGTTGCTGGGAAGTGAACTCAGGACCTTTAGAGGAGCAGTCAGTGCTCTTAACCTCTGAGCCATCTCTCCAGCCCCTAATTTATGTTCTTAGAGAAACTGATGAACAAAACGAATGAATATGTGTTTGTGAAGTCATAGAAGAGCTTGGGGGAATGTGGCATATTTGGAGAAGTCACTTCTTGTCCTGTGCTGTTTTCAATGGGGGTATGCTAGTGACCCTGGCTCTTAAGTTTCCTGGGGCTGTGGAGTTGATGATGTGCTGTGAGCTGTGCAAATAATGCAGTGCCTCCTAAGAGAGGTGACCTAGAGTGTAGGCTCTAAGGTTGGAAGTAGATGGTGGTGTGTTCTGAAGGTGCTGCTCTGTGGTGTGCTTCTATGCAGAGTGCCAGGCTGTTCTAGGGCCACCTATTGTAATGCTGCATCTCATTAATAGACCCTGCCTCTGACTTTCCTAAGCCTCCTATTTCATGCCTGTGAAACTGAAGCCAGGTTGACTTTAGGGCGTTTTGTATCTGTCCATGACGTGCTTATGGTTCAGACAGGTGTCAGTAGCAGAGGCATCTAATTTGTGTTGATTTATGTTGAAGTGCTAAATGTACCTTCAAAGAAAAGCTCCCCCCCCCCCTTCCGAGAGAGGGTCTTTCTGTGTAGCCTTGGCTGTCCTGGACTCGCTTTGTAGACCAGGCTGGCCTTGAACTCACAGTGGTCCGCCTGCCTCTGCCTCCCAAGTGCTGGGATTAAAGGCATGTACCACCACACCCGGCGAAAAGCTTATTTTTACTTTTGAGTATTTTCTGTCTTTTTTTTTTTTTTGGTGGTGGTGATGGTAGTGGTGGTGGAGGCATGGTTTTACTATTTATCCCTAGCTGACTTGGAAATTGCTATGTAGACCAGGTTGGCCATGAACTCACACAGAGCTT
The DNA here is from genome assembly GCA_907169655.1 of Acomys percivali. Lineage (NCBI taxonomy): Eukaryota > Metazoa > Chordata > Mammalia > Rodentia > Muridae > Acomys > Acomys percivali. The sequence continues at coordinate 60,796,239 of OU015755.1, read as the reverse complement.
TGCCTTTACTTCTGTCTCCCAAGTAGCTTTAAACTTAAATACATATTAATTAGGGGCCTGAGAGATGGCTCAGTGGTTAAGAGGCTCACTGGCTGCTTTTCCAGAGGACTCAGATTTGGTTCTTAGAACCCATGTACCGTCCACAACAGTTTGTAATTCCACTTCCAGGGGATCTGATACCCTCTTGATCTCCACAGACACTGAATGCTTGTGGTACACAGGCATATATACAAACAAAACACCCATACACATAAAAATAAGTTTTTAACTTAAAAAATTTTTCTATTTTATGTATATAGGTATTTTTCCTGTATATGTTTGTGCACCTCATTGTGTGCCTGATAGCAATGGAGGCCAGAAGAGGCTGTCAGGTCCCCTGGAACTCTAGGTATAGACTGTTGTAAACTATCAGTGAGTACTGCAGATTGAACCAAGGTCCTCTGGATGAGCAGCTCATTGTAAGAGCTGTCAGGCACAGAACTACATGTAAAGTTCAGTCCTTCAAGAGGGACACAGATCCTACTAACAGCACAAGTTCCATCTGAGAAACCCTGGCAAATATTCTCTCCCAGGGGCTCGCAACTAGGGTAAAAAAATTTTGTTTTATTACCTGGTAAGCACTAGATTTGGGGTTCTCATATGTGGTAGAAAGTTTTACTGGTGCCCAGAGGACAGAGGCAGTGACCCCATTAAACATCCTAGAAAGAAGAAGATACCCCTACAACAAAGAGAACAGCAATTCCTGCTAATTCTTCAGTGGCTTGTGGCTCCTCTGGAGCTTGGCATTGTGTAGCAATCTCTCAGCAGGGTTAGAGATGCTGGAGGCAGAGAAGAAATGCATGGGCATACTAACTTAGGCCGAGGTGGTACAGCAGCGGTGGAAACACACTTGGCAAAGATGATACAAGTTCAAATGTCTATACAGGAGCTATCTTCCTGCCAAGTAGCGGGCCTGCCATCTCCTTCTCAGCTGTGACTCTTCCAGCAGTGAATTTAGCAAGAAATCCAGGCTGGTGCCCGAGGAAGTGCCACCTAGGCACCATTCCTCACTTTCTGGTCCAGCTTCTTTTGGACTCCTAGCACAATTTTGGCTGCTTGACAACGCTGTTTCCAAATGACATTTTATTTGGCATTTCGCTTCTGTAAGATTATGCCCAATATACCTTTGATTTAAGATTTTATTTATTATTACTAATGGAGTGGCACAAAACTGTGTAGAAAGAAACACCTAAGAACTTGTATCTAGCTGCTGTGAAAAACACCCTATTTTTCTATGGTACAGCAAGCCACTCCAGAATACAGATGAGACAAGTCAGAAACCTGAATGAAAGAAGTCTGGCCGAGCCCAGTTACAGTCCATATACTTCCCAGAACCTGACACAGAGAAGAGTTTCAACCCAAGTTTTTGCTAGTTGTGAACACATGACACTTAATGCTGATATTTTCTTTTAAGTTGCTTGACAGGCCAGGAGTTGGTGGTGCACACCCTAATTCCAGCACTCGGGAGTTTTGAAGCCTGCCTGGTCTACAAGGCAAGTTTGAGGATAGCCAAGACTATAAGAGAAACTCTGTCTCAAAAAACAAACAAACAAAAAGAACAACAACAAAAAAAGATGCCTGCCAGTATCACTCAAGCCTGAGATAAAATTCCATTGAAATGTTGAAAGTGGGGCTTCGCAGTTAAGACCAGCCATTTTTTTATTTCACTGCAAAATACAGCATCTGGTTTTGGCCAGTTGCCGGTGGATTAGACACAAGCAGTTTTCTTGGGAAAGTAGCTTTACTGGCACATCAGAGCTGACCATGTGGTTTTGGGGTGAGGCTTGATGTCTTTTGCACTGGTCCATATCAAGGATACATCAGATGCTATATTCTGCAGTGAAAAAATGGCTGCTTAGGAATGTCCTATCTATGGCTTTCTTGATCTGTTTTTTTTGTTTCACTCTTGACACCGTCCCCCCATAAACACTATTAGTTATAAGAAATACACACTTCCTGTTCAGCTCTTAGCTCTCATGCCCTCCTAACCTCTCACATACTTGCTTTGGTGACCTGGCTGTTTTCTGTGGCACTTGCTGTCTCATGTGTGGATAGCTGTTACAAAGGAAGTTGGCAGGGTTTGTACCCAGTGATGCTCTGCCTTTTTCTGAGTCCATTCTGCCTGATACTTTTAGAGTCTGCTGGAATAGGTTGAGCTCTATCAAGTGAGCCCTGTGCTTTCTAATGAGCCCCACTCTGGCCAGCAGCTGCCATAGGGACCAAGAGCCATTGGCCACACTGCTCTAGGTAGATGCTTGGATAAGGGTCAGTAGAACCCAGTTCAGGTAGACTCATCTTGGGACACAGTGCTTTTCTCTGAGCTTCTGTTCTGGAGGCTTTTATTGTAGCCATGGAAACCACTCAGATAGATAGTAAGGAAGGTTCTGTAGACACATGCCTAAAAACCACAGGTCCACATATCTGTTTCCAGTGGTTTGTCTTCCAGTGGACTCTCCAAGAGCCAGAACTGTAAAATTAGCAGTCAGGAAGTATGAGCTGAAGATAGTTTTTCTAAGTTTTTATTGTTTGTGTCCCTCAAAGGATGTTTAATATCTATCCCCAAATAACTAGTTTGATGGGGGACTATCAAGCCCAGTTCTTCTGTGACTTCTTGCCTTATTTCCAGGAAAATAGCTGCAGCCTGTGGTACTGTCTGTGCAACCATTGTGGCCAGCTCTTTGAAACTCTTCCTTCTTGAATGTCACTTAAGACTTAGTGGAACTTGGGTCCTCACTGCTATGAAGAAATACTAGTATGTGTGGGGGCCTGGGCTTGGTCTCAAGCTCCGTTGGCTCCTTTCCTGGATTAGTTGGGTCAAGAAGTATGTTGGTGCATAGTTAGGTTTTTCAGATCTGAGTCTGTTTGTCACAATTTCCTTCCTTCCTTCCTTCCTTCCTTCCTTCCTTCCTTCCTTCCTTCCTTCCTTCCTTCCTTTCTTTCTTTCTTTCTTTCTTTCTTTCTTTCTTTCTTTCTTTCTTTCTTGATTTTTTGAGACAGGGTTTCTCTGTGAGGCCTTGGCTGTCCTGGACTCACATTGTAGACCAGGCTGGGCTCGAACTCACAGGGATCCACCTGCCTTTGCCTCCTGAGTGCTAGGATTAAAGGCGTGCGCCACCACGCCCGGCCACAATCTGTTTCTTAAGAATTTATATCTTGGTTCAAGTGTGGTGGCACACATCTTTAATCCCAGCATTTAGGAAGCAGAAGCAGGTGTATCTCAGTGTTTGAAGCCAGATTGGTCTATACAGAGAGCTACACAGGGCTACACAGATGGTGTGTCGAGGGGGAGGGGAGGGAGAGAAGGGGGGGCTGAAGAGAGGGTGGAAGAGAGGAGAGGAGAGAAGAGAGAAGGGAAGGGGAGAGGAGGGAGGGAAGGAAGGGAGGAGAGACAGGGAGAGGGGGAGGAAGGAGGGGGAAAGAGGTGGGGGAGACAGAGGAGAGATAGGGAGAGAGAGGTGGGGGAGAGACAGAGGAGAGATAGGGAGAGAGAGGTGGGGGAGAGAGAGGTGGGTAAAGGGGGGAGAGAGAGGGAGGAGAGGATGAATTATGTCTTGCTTGTGTGGTGGTTCATATCTGTAATCCTCAGTAGGATCAGGAGTTCAAGGCCATCCTGGGCTACATGAAATCCTATCTCAAAACAAGACCAAGTGCGGTGGTGGCGCACGCCTTTAATCCCAGTCCTCGGGAGGCAGAGGCAGGTGGATCGTTGTGAGTTCCAGGCCAGCCTGGTATACAAAGTGAGTCCAGGACAGCCAAGGCTACACAGAGAAAGCTTCTCTCGAAAAAACCCAACCAACCAACCAACCAACCAACCAAACCAAACCAAACCAAACCAAAACACCAAAAGTTTTTATTAGAGATTTCCCATAACACGCTGACCTTTTGAGAAAAAAATCTCATTATGTAGACCAGGCTGATCTCAAACTCACAGAAATGTGCCTGTCTCTGTGTCCTGGGTGCTGGGATTAAAGGTGCGTATCGCCACACCTGGCTAACTGTTGTTTCTTGAACATATGGAATTTCACTACAGAAGAACCACTTGCCACCTTTTTCACCAACAAAGCTTGGAACCATTAGTCTCAAGATATATTTATTTAACTTGGTTTTTGTTGTTCTATTAAAATGTGACAAATAATATTCTGTAATCTAATGCCCTATTGTGTCACCTTCATCATTACTCCTATAGACTCTTTGTTATTTTTGTTCAACCAGTTTTGCCTTCTCTTATACATATATTTCACTTACACACACACACACACACACACACACACACACACACACACACACACA
>OU015755.1:60764128-60786303 GCA_907169655.1 Acomys percivali | reverse complement strand
CTTTCTTTCTTTCTTTCTTTCTTTCTTTCTTTCTTTCTTTCTTTCTTTCTTTTAAATCAGGATCTGTATTGGAAAGGCCTTTTCTTTTTTCTTTATTTTTTGTTTTTTTGTTCTCTTTCCCCCCAACTCCCAAGATAAGGTTTCTCTGTGTATCCCTGGCTCTTCTAGAACTTGCTTTGTAGACCAGGCTAGCCTCAAACTCAGCGATCCGCCTGCCTCTGCCTCCTGAGTGCTGGGATTAAAGGCATGTGTCATTACCGCCTGGCTGAAAATACATATTATTGAAGTAGTTATTATTATTATTATTATTATTATTATTATTATTATTATTATTATTATATTTATTTATTTGTTTTTTTGGAGACAAGGTTTCTCTGTGTAGCCTTGGCTATCCAAGACTTGCTTTGTAGACCAGGATGGCCTAGAACTCACAGCAATCTGCCTGCCTTTGCCTTCTGAGTGCTGGGATTAAAGGCATGCACCACCATGCCTGGCACAAAGTTATTTTTCTGAGGAAAATTTCTGTACTGTGTTGGACATGTCAGTCAACAAAATTCCTTTTTGTTTGGGATGGGAGTGGGGCTTAGACAGGGTCTCACTGTGTAATCCAGGGTGTGCCTGTAATCCCAGCACAAGCCAGTCTTTGAGTCTGGTCTACACAGTTAGTCCAGGATGGCCAGGGCTACATAGAAAAACCCTATCTCAAAAAACTAAAAAACAAAACAAAGAAAGAAAGATTATAGGTGTATACTACTATGCCTATTGGTTCTTAACTTTATACATTGACTATGATACCTTCTGGTAGCTAGCTGATTATAAACTTTTGGAAACAATGGCTTGTTTGCTGTCATGTTGCTATTAACTATTGGAACTATACGCAGTGGCTTTCCTATATGTTTGTTAGTACAGAATCTACTGTAACTTTAAGTGTAACTTCAGATTGTGTGTGAGCAGCTGTGCAGGGTTGACAGTGACTTACCAGACTGATCTCATTATTACATTGTGTTTTTTCCACCCAAAACCAGGTTGTTCTGGCCCGAGAACTGGCTACTTCCAGAGAATATGCTAGTAAGTATTAACTCCAGTGAGCTATGTGTCTGGGCTCAGGGCCAGTGCCACTTTTATGCATATGGCAGCTTGGGTAGTGGTAGGGCCTATGCAGATTTCAGAGTCTGTGACAAAGTTAGTCTTTTAGAGCATGAAAGCTTGAGTGGGTGGATTTGGGAAACCTACAATTTAGGCCAGTTACCTTTATAAATTTAGTATTTCTTTTATATTTTCTAATGTTAGTAAACCCACTTCTCTTTTACTTTAAGTTAAAATTCTGGAGAAACGTCATATTATAAAAGAGAACAAAGTCCCGTATGTAACTAGAGAGAGAGATGTGATGTCACGCCTGGATCACCCCTTCTTTGTGAAACTTTACTTTACATTTCAGGACGACGAAAAGCTGTGTATCCTTTGCATGGTCAATGCTTGTCTGAAAACCACGTTGTGTTTTAAGATCAGGGACAAATTGTTCCTAGAAAAGAAAGGGCACCTCATATATCCCTATGGGCACTGATATCCTTGGAGGCAGTAGACAGTAACAGACAGTACCAGCACATGGCTGAGGCTCACCAATGTGCCGTGCCCTCTCTAAAGGGGAAATCGGCCTACAGTGTTGAGGTGTTTATTGATAAATGTTGTATTTAATGGATTGTTGTTGTTTTAGCTGCATTGATACAGAAATGTTCCCTCATTCCTGTAGCAAATATTCTGGAGTTCTGTTAGGTATTATTGACTCCTGCTTTTGAAAGTGGGGGCCTGAGAGAAAAAATGATCTTGCATCTCCTCAGGCTCCTGGAATTAGCATCAGATTCTCCATACCCTCTTTCACCCCGAGTTACTAAGTTTGGTCAGAAGGACAACTTGATTAGGCATTTGAGAAGCTGGAGTGATCCAAAGGAGCCCAGAGTACTGTCTTCCTGAAGCTTTCTGTCCGCTGGACTTGCTCAGCCCCTACCTCCACATACCCAGAGCCTCTCCAGCAGATTTGCCTTGCATGTATGTTCATTGTTGTTTGTCCACATTCCTCTTCTTTCTCCATTTATTTATTTATTTATTTATTTATTTATTTATTTATTTATTTATAATGTTTCTCTACATAGCCCTCCCTGTCCTGGAACTCACTATATTGGCCTTGAGTTTACTAGGATCCCTCTGTCTCCCAAGTGCTGGGGTTAAAGGTGTGTGCTACCACACCCATTGTCTGCTTTCACTTTTAATGACAACTCTGCCTTCTTCTGCTAGATGTATCTGTTGTGTCCCCACCCCCATTTTAAAGTGCTTTCTCATAGGGAGATAGGTAAAATGCTGATAAGGGAAGGCTCTGCCTTTTCGGAGGGATCAATTATACTTTGGGAAAACTTGTGCACTGACTATTAAAAACTATGCCACAGACATCCAGGTAGCAGGATGAGTTGGAAGGACAGATGAGGTTGTGTGAGTCTTTGAGCCCTGTAGATGCATGAGGACAGAAGCATGTGGGGCCCACAGTGGGCCAGCCTTCTGAGCTGTGACGTCCTCATACCAATTCTGTTTTTTTCTCGTAGTGTGGAAGGAGTTTGCTCTGACTCTGGTGGCTGTGGTCCAGACTGGAGGAAAGCAGAGTTAGGTATCTGTTAGTGTTTGCCTTCAGAGCCTGGTCTACACTGTCATCTGTCACTGAGCCCACAGAGACTGGGCAGTGACTAGATGGGAGTAAGTTGTCATTCGGTGCATGTGCTGGTACTTGTTTGCTCTCTGGGTCTAGCAAAGCCTCTGAGGAGGCAATATGTAGATAAGACTTGTCAGCCGGTTGAAGGGCTACCTTGAAGAAGCTTCTGGGAGCATGGAGACTCAGAGGCTATAGATCACATAGGTTCTGATGAGGGAGGGAGCTGGCCCATTTCCAATCCTGGCCATCTAGTATGTGGACTATGCCTGGTGAGAGGATTATCCCATGAGCGAGTGATTTGATATTGGACAGGCAGTTTCTGGGGGTCAAAGTTCATGACAGAGGTGAGGTAGTAGAGACAAACCAAAGGGGCTCTTTCTGGAGGGCTTGTTTAGATAGCACTGGTGGAAGGCCAATAGGTTCCAGGAGAACAGGTGTGTTGATGGTGATGGTCTTCAGAGCAAGTAGAGCTTCCTGGTCCCAGTGTCATCCCTGGTCCACCTCTGCTGCCATTGCTCACACGGTAGCTACCAGTGGCCTCTTTATATTTCATTACATGTCTCTCTGAACCTGTGATGACTTGTTTCGTGTCCCCTGTGCATGAAAGTACCCTTTTTTGACGTCATGAACGGTTCCGACCTAGGCCTGAACTTTTCTGCCAGTCCTCAGACCAATGTTTTCTTTTTCGTTTTCTTTCTTAATTTTTAAAAAAGATTTTATTTATTTATTTTATGTATATGAGTGCTCTATCTGCATACACACTTACACGTCAGAAGAGGGCGTTAGATCACATTATAGATGGTTGTGAGCTACTATGTGGTTGCTGGGAATTGGACTCAGGACCTCTCGAAGAGCAGACAGTGCTCTTAACGGCTGAGCCAGCTCTCTATTCCCAGACCAATGTTTTTTTATTGGCCCGTTACTAGTGAGCTTTGTGTCACTGCTACAGAATGCCTGGAGCAGCTAGCTCTTGGAAGGGAAGAGACTTGTTTAGTTCACAGTTTGTAGGCTGAGTGTCCAGGTGGCATGCATGATGAATGGTGTTATCCCTGAAGTATATATTGGAGAGTGGATCATGTGTGAAAGAAGGATCACATTTCAAGCCAGGAAGCAGAGCGGGTAGGTGTGGTTGGGTTTACTTCTTTCATGGCAATCTTCCTTGAAGAATTTCCAATGACGGGTGAGTCTTAGGAGCCTAGTGACCCACAGGCATGCCTGTGAACCTGCTTCATAAAGACCCTATCGCCTCACTTTCCTACCTCCTGGAGGCCAAGCCTCCTGGTCACATGCACCTTTGAGACACCTGGATCATATCAAGACAGAAGCACACATGCTTGGCTTCGTCTTCTGTCAGGGCCACAGTGGGAGGACCAGAGCTCAGAAGCCAGACCAGAGTGTTCTTGCTATATAATAGCCAAATGGGACTGGTCATGTCAGTTCAGGTGGGAAGAGCATGGCCTTTTTGGTCTAAGACCCAAAAACTGTAATGGCTCCCCGATGTGTGGTGAGAATGAGATCTGGTGGCTTCTGCCCCACTAGTCATCCTCATTATACATGGCATTGAGAAAGGAAACTGGAACTCTGCATGAAGAAATGCCCAGTCATAATTTCAAGTGGAGGAGAGGAACTAGTCCTTTAGTATTCATCTTTCCAATTTTAGTATATGTGCTGCCGAAGCGAGCACTTGTATTCATCTTTCACTACCCTCAAGAGACTCACTTAGGACGGGGGAGATGAGGCATAGCTGGGGACACCTCTGCCATAGGCTGAAAACATAGAGCTGGATCACACAGGGACTCCTGAGGGTTCCTCATCAGATACACTACGGGGGCCTGGGAGGCTTGGTCAAGTGTAGGTTTTCTCTATCTTGGTTAGTCCTGGCTTGATCAGAGTTTAAACAGTGGGGACCTTTCTCCTCACACACAGATGAAGACCAAGAGATCTCAGACACAGTAATTTTCAACCTGTTAGCTTAGAACTCCCACCAGACCAACAGGTGTCTGCTTGTCCTTGTGATACCTCATTTGCAGCATAGAGCTGGACCATTGCCTCTGACTGTAGGACTGGGTTCTAGTCCTGTCAATTGTTTGCTTTGTGAACTTGAGTCAATTGCTTAATCTCCCAACCAGGTTCTTCCTCTGCAAATTGCAGACATTGGGCTCCTAGGCTCCCTGGCTCTGTTAAGGCACTTGGCTTGTGTTTGCCCTCCCAGGAACTCACCCAGTCTGTGAGAGCTTTTGCTGCCCTGGAGCACTGACTGGCCAAGGAGGTGGAAGATGTTCTTAGGATGCACATTACAGAGGTTTACAAGAACATCTTGGAATGGGGAAGGACCATCAGCCTGAGGAAGAAACTAGGCACCTGCTATGCTTAAAAGCTACAACCTGCCTCTGCTTCCCTCCAGAGCTGAGACCCATAGGCGTTACTCTCACAGGAATCAGGAACCAGTGAAGGGTCAGATAAAAGGCAAAACCAGGAAGCTGGAAAGAGTGAGAAGTTACTCCCTGTTCCCAAGGCTGTGACCTTATGCCTGGGCTCCTAACCGGTGAGGCCCTGCTGCCAGCCTATGTCAGCTCACTGCTGTGATAAAATACCATGATGATGTTGTTTCTCTATCTTGATGAACAACTTGAGGGAGGAAAGGGTTTCTTTCAGCTTAGAGTTCCACATCAGTATCCATCACTGGGGGATGTAAGGATAGTAAATCAGGGAAGGGACCCTGAGACAGGAGCTATTGTAGAGGCCATGGAGGGATGCTGCTTACTGGCTTCCTCACAAGGCTTACTTAGCCTGGATACCCCAGGATCACCTTCCCAAGCATGGTACCACCCACAGTGGACTGGCCTTCCCCCACCAGTAACTAATTAAGAAAATGCACTATAGACTTTCCTACAGGCAAATCTTAGGAAGATTCTTTATCTTTTTACTCTTTTTTTCTTTTGTTTTTTTGAGACAGGTTTCTCTGTGTAGCTTTGGCTGTTCTGGACGTGCTTTTTGTAGTCTTAGCTGGCCTTGAACTCATATAAGCCTATCTCATCTCTCACCACCTATGCCTCTCAACTCAGACAAAGTCTGACAGAGGACTGAAACTTCTTTTTTCTTGTTTTTTTTGAGACAGGGTTTCCTTAATTATAGCAATCCGCCTGCCTCTGTCTCCCGAGTGCTGGGATTAAAGGTGTGTGCCACCACGCCTGGCTAGAGAAATGAAACATTTACTGTGGAGAATGGAGAGAGATTTAGCCAGGCCCAGCTGCATCATCGCTCAAAGCAGAGGCTGATACCATGTCTTGGCTAGTTTTATGTCAACTTGACAGAAGCCAGAGTTATCTGGGAAGAGACTTCTCAGTTGAGAAACTACCTTTTACCTGGGTGTGGTGATGCACACCTTTAATCCTGGGAGGCAGAGGCAGGTGATCTCTGTGAGTTCGAGGCCAGCCTGGTCTACAAAGTGAGTCCAGGACAGCCAAGGCTACACAGAGAAAACCCTGTCTCAAAAAACAGAAACAAAACCAACCAAACAAAAAACAAAACAAAAACAAAAAGGGGGGGGGGGGGAGGAGAGGAAAGAAAGGGGTGGATGGGTCGGGTGCGGTAGGAAGAGAAGGAAAGCACAAACAGAACATATATTGTAACACCTGGTACTAAGGAGTGGCTATTTCTTGTCTCCCCAGCAGGTATTTCTTAAATAGTTCAAATTTGGAAAGTTAAAGTTCCTTTAAAAAATTTTTTTATTATTATGTATGTATACAGTGTTCTGCCTGCAGGCCAGAGGAGGGTACCTGATCTCATTGTAGATGGCTGTGAGCCACCATGTGGGGAATTGAACTCAGGACCTTTGGAAGAGCACCCAGTGCTCTTATCCTCTGAGCCATCTCTCCAGCCGAAATTGGAAAATTAAAATTGTTATAAAGCATGTCACTTTTATGCCCAGAAGGACTGTTAGCACAGCCCATGGAATACAGCAAGTTCAAGTTACAGTTACTCAGCGTTCTGTTAGGACTCATGTTTTCAGAACTGCCTTCTCCTGCACTTTAAGGCTGTCCGCATGTTGGGTGCCTTGGCCACAGTCTGTTGACTGAACAGGTATCTGAAGGCTTCCTGTCATAGACCACAGTGGCCTCTGGGGACATGTGCCTAGAAGGACACCTGGGCTGAGAGGTATTGTGCATGTTTTTTCAGGGACTGTGTAATTATCTTAGAGATTCTGTGCTGGCACCTGGTCTTGGAGCTGGGGCCTGGATCTGACGCCCCCCCCCCCCAAAAAAAAAGTGACCATCTTGGAGCACAGGTATCTTCATTTTGCATTTGATGAAAAAGAAGTTCTTATTGAGCCTTTAAGGTTAATTTTTAGAAAAATGTATTTTTTATTTCTTCCTTAACCACAAAATATTCAGATTTTGGCCTTAGTTATGCCAAAAATGGAGAGCTACTTAAATACATCCGCAAAATCGGTTCATTTGATGAGACCTGTACCCGGTTTTACACGGCTGAGATTGTGTCTGCTTTAGAGTACTTGCACGGCAAGGGCATCATTCACAGGTAATGGGCACTGCCCCAGCTGGGTGTACAGCACTGCCCCTGTAACGACTAGTGCAGTGGCTCTGAGGCGCACACATAATTCACATCAGTCCTCAGGCTCGGCATTAACTGGCTTTATACAAGTTATGATGTAGGTGTTTTCAGGTGGTGTTTTCAGGTTTTCAGGTGAGAAAACTGAAAACAGGCTGGAAACCTCATGTCTAAGTCATCAGTTCAACTTGGGTGAGGTGTCTCCTATAATACCAGCAGCTTAGATAGCTGGTGCTTTTTATTTTGCCAGTTGCAACTTTTCATCTATTTAATAATTCTAGTAATATTTTTTGCTTTTTCATTTTGATAAAGGCAAACTAGAACTCCTTTATGAACTAAAAAATAATTTCAATAAAATGTTACTAAAAATGGTAGATGAAGTAGCGAGGATGGCCATTGAAAGCAGAGCTGTTAAGAAGTTTGTAATGGGCCGGGTGTGGTGGCGCATGCCTTTAATCCCAGCACTTGGGAGGCAGACACAGGCAGATTGCTGTGAGTTTGAGGCCAGCCTGGTCTACAAAGCGACTCCAGGACCGTCAGGATGACACAGAGAGACCCTGTCTCGAAAAAACAAAAAAATCAAAAACAAAAACATCAACAAAAAAGAAGTTTGTAACAAGTTACTTGCTAAAGATAAAGTGATACATTAGAGTTATAAAGTGATTTGGGATGCTATATCCTGTGCTGTTGATAATTCTTTGATATGAACTTTGGCCTTGTTATCTTGGTTTTAGTCTGTAAAGGTAAAATTCATCACTTTATTTTGTTCCCAGCAAAATGTGCAACATGTGATAGTGCTGCTCTTTAAGCATTTCATCTCAAGGTGAAACTCTTTTACAGAGACCTGAAGCCAGAAAACATCCTGTTAAATGAAGACATGCACATCCAAATCACAGATTTTGGAACAGCAAAAGTGTTGTCCCCAGACAGCAAACAAGGTATGTGTGCTTAGTTTTCAGCCGAGCTCTGTTCTGGGCGCACAGCTAAGAGCAATGTTGAACAACATGTTGCACTCTACAGTCGTTAACACTAATTCAGAGATGTTTTGGCTCCCCAAGTGTGTGAACTCTAGGAGTAGGGGAAGGACCAGGTCATTTGTGAACTAGCGGTAGAGTTGGTGGCACCTATATATGCTGCAAGTAGTGTCTTGTGGAGCACGTCCCTAAATTTCATTGCCTTCCTCCCTACCTATCCTCCTGTTTCTCCATCTGATGTGTTCAGCTGCCTGTGATGGCCCAGGCATCCTCAGAAAGGCTCTAGGAAAATTAAATGAGCAGGGGCTGATTGTGCCTGCTTATAATCATCAGCTTTCCAAGTTCTGTTCAGAGTTAGCTTAAAGCATTGGATCACAGTGTGATGTCTTTTTTATCAGGGGATTTGCTGCTGAGAGTCCATTTGGTCCAGAAAAGTGGGATGGCTTGTTGCCCCTCTGTCACCAACATCCTCTGTGGATAGAAACTGCTCACTCTGGATATGGAGACACACATACACACACACACACACACACACACACACACACACACACACACGAATAATTGGACTGTGCCACAGCATTGAGTAGAGACAATAACCTATTGATGATGCTGTCTTGAGGGAAAGAAAGTTGGTAGGTTAATAAATGACTTTGCAAAAGATCCTTAATTTTGAGATGCATGTGTTTCTTCAGCATTACCTGGCCTTTCTGCCTATTCTTGGGGTCTCAATGAGAGAGAGAAAGGCCATTAAGGAAAGCACTGTGGGATAAGGTTTTCCATAGCCTTGGAACACAGTTGTGTTAGCAGAAGGAAGAGTTGATAAGCACTTTGCAGTATGTGCTTTTATGGCGATTGCTGCTTTTTTGGTAAAGAGCATGCAAGGGCACAGTGCAATAGACTTCTGGCCTGTCTCCACAAATAGTAAGCCAGAGAGGATAACAGCTAGGGCTAAAACTGAGAGTTCAGGCTCTGTTCACATGGTGCTGTAGGGGATGGCCTGCTGGCTTCTGTTTATGGGACCTTGCATGTCCTTCTCCATGGTGTCCTCACGCTTGTTCTTTTTCAGACGTTATCTGTTCTTTACCTTTGTACAGTCCTCCTGCGCCAGTAACATATCTACACCACCTTTGGGGATAGCAAGCCTCGCCTTTAAGGAAAGAGGCTTCCTCAGGTGATGTGGTATTGTGCCCTTGTTGCCCCTTCTGGCACTGCTGGGATGCCCCAATATCTGACTCTGATTGACTCATTCCTAGTAAGTAGTAGCCATCTTTCTGTCCAGCAATGCTAATTTTATAGGCTTGGTGTAACCTTATAGCCTTGAGCATTATCCTTTATAAAGTTGAACCAAATAGCTACCCCATCTCTTAATTCCTTCTTGTAGGGAGAGTCTGTCTTTTTTCCCATCATGCTTGCTGACTCCTGCCTGAAACCTGGAGCCAGGATGTAGCTGTGATCCTGAATGAGCTGTTCAGTTGGGCTGTGCTTTGGACGTTTCTTTCATTGTATAGATTTTCTTAAGAATCTGATAACTCTGCACAGGACTAATACTACGTTTTTAAAAAAATATTATGTTTTATAGCTACTTTAAAAAGTATAACAATGTAGTCCTGCTCTATCTGAGTTCTTATGTTCCTCCGGGGCCTGGAGTGAGTGAGAAGTGGAGCCCTGATGTGGGTTCAGATCATCTGGTACCTACCATGGAATGTAGAGGGTCCCTGGGCTGGAAGCCCAAGTCTCATTGCCTTAGTACCCTGAATACCCAAGCTAGTGGTGACTAAAAAGAAGATGGTCTCTGATCTGCAGCTCTTTACTTGTGCCTGCTATGTGTTCAATGTATATTTAGTTGCCACAGGTCTAGCAATGAGCACCATAGACAGGATCACTTTGCTCTAGTGACAAGATGGTGGATGAATGTGATGAGTACCTCTTGCAGCTGGGTGTTAGGTAGGAGGTGCCAGGTGGATAGGGTCCAGTAGGTATCCTTAGGTAGGGTCCTTTGATGGCTTTGTTTATTCCAGGTGACCAGCTGAGCTGACTATAGTTAAATGTGGACACCCTGAAGAATACATAGAGGGACAGTGTGGTTGGGGGCCAAGGGTTGCATTTTCAAGTATGACTTTTTTTTTCTCTCCCAACTTCCTAGCCAGGGCCAACTCATTTGTAGGAACAGCACAGTATGTTTCTCCAGAGCTGCTCACAGAGAAGTCGGCGTGTAAGAGGTAACCCATATTTAATACAATTGTTCTTCTCTTCTCTTTGATATCTATTAGGCTCACTCATGAGGAATTACTCTCTGAAAGGGAGGCTTTATTTAGTAGTTCTTAAAGTATGAGCCTGGTACAGAAACACATCCCTTATGATCCCACATCTTGGAGGATGAGTTAGAAGGATCATGAATACGAATCCAACCAGGGATACATGGTAAAACCTTGCCTCTAAACAAGCAAAAATGGTTGGACATGATGGTGCGTGCTGTTTCCCCAGTACTCTGAGCCAGAGGCAGGTTTATCTCTGAGTTCAAAGTCATTTAAGTCTATATAGCAAGTTCCAGACCAGCCAGGACTTCATAGTGAGACCCAAAGAATTTAGTCTTCTGCTTTTTTTAAAATACATTTTCTGTTTCTTTGATGTGTATTCTATTTACTTTTATAATTTTATAATTCTTGCTGGTTGTTGCTTTTTGGCTAGACAGCTGGTCCTCTTCATTTAAGAAAGGCATCCAGGGCTGGAGAGATGGCTTAGAGGTTAAGAGCACTGGCTGTTCTTCCAAATGTCCTGAGTTCAATTCCCAGCAACCACATGGTGGCTCACAACCATCTACAATGAGATCTGGTGCCCTCTTCTGGCCTGCTGGCTCACAGGCAGGCAGACTAGTACATAAGTAATAAATAAATTTAAAAAAAGATACAAGAAAGCTGTGTGCCATGTGCTTATTATAGTGTCAAAGGTTCCTTAGAGGTGGATAGGAGCCCTGGAGAGACAGAAGAAATTTCTAGCCCAGAGCATATTGCCTTGGGGTAGGCCTGGCAGTGGTCACAGCATTGAAATTGTTTGAGAGATGCAACTGGATCTTGGTGGTGGCCTCAGACATGAATATTAGAAGCATGCAGTGTATAGAGTGAGGTAGAGACGGGCACTGGAACAGGTTTGGTTTTGTTTTTATGTGTGTGGGTGTTTTGCCTACTTGTATGTGTACCATGTCCATGTATGATACCCATGGAGACTACAAGAGGACGTCAGACACTTGGAACTGGAGTTATGGTTACAACCATCCATAGGTTCTGGGACTGGAACCTAGTCTTCTGGAAGAGCAATTAGTGCTCTTCACCACTGAATACTCTCTCTCCAGCCTCCAAGGGATAGGGATCCATCTGTCCGTCTGTCTGTCCATCTGCCTGTCTATCCGTTCGTCTGTCTGTCCGTCCGTCCATCCGTCCGTCCATCCATCCATCCATCCATCCATCCATCCATCCATCCATCCACTTATTTGTTTAGATATCAGAGGTTAAAGAGTAAAGAAGGGCCATTCTGGAGGGCGACAGTGGCCTGGGGCCATGCAAGTCAAAAGCACTATCTTGTCTAAATGTTTTTAAAAGAGGGCCAAGATTTTCTTGACAGAGCCCAAAAAGGAAAAGACAGGTCAGAACATGTGTTGTGTATATCCTGGGAGGGTCCTTTTGAGCCCTACATGCATCCAGCTTTCAGATCTCTCCCAAGGTGAGCACAAGTCATGCCCAGAGAGCATTTGAGGTAATCATAGCAGTATCACCCTACAGTGACACAGCCATCTCTCTAAATCCCACTCCCTAGCACCAGGAGCTTCTCCCTCAGACCTCCTGAAGTTGCAACTAGAAGTTGTCAACACTGGTTAGCTGCTTCTTCAACTTCCACCTTCCCTAATCTGCAGCAGCCTGGTGTGGCAAGGCATTAGCAGTGAACTATGTTCTCCTTTCAGAATGAGAAAAGGGCATGTATGAAAGTTGTTAACACACAATAGAAGTAGCATCTGCAGGGGAGCTGAACCACTTGGTAGTTATTCCTGCCAAGTGTGATGCCATTTTACTCAGGTCAGACTTCCCACATACCTGGTCTTAAGGAATAGCAGTACTTTGTAGGCTGAAGCTGGGTGGTATGGACAGACATTGTAAAATGAACCTTATTTGTCATTTAAATTATACCAATGCCATTTTTCTTTGTGTTTTCCCTACCTTAAAGTTCAGACCTTTGGGCTCTTGGATGTATAATCTATCAGCTTGTGGCAGGACTCCCACCGTTCAGAGCCGGGTAAGAGAGATCCTGTACATCTCAAACTTCGGAGTCTTTCACAGCACACCCCACTGCCCACAACCACTTGTGCCCAGTTGGGGAAGAACTTCCACCACAGTTTAAGAATGTGTGGTGGCCGGGCATGATGGCACCATGTGTCTTTAATCCCAGCACTCAGGAGGCAGAGGCAGGTGGATCACTGTGAGTTTGAGGCCAGCTTGGTCTACAAAGTGAGTCCAGGACAGCCAAGGCTACATAGAGAAATCCTGTCTCGAACTCCCCACCCCCCACCAAAAGAAAAAAAAAAGCGTGTGGTGCTTGGGGACTTTAGTTAGTAAGATCTGGCCTGGGAGGCATGGACAACTTTGGCTTGTTCTATAAAAGTACTAGAGATTTGAAAAGCCCTTGCCAAAAAACAACAGCTTTTTTTTTTTAATCCACAGAAATGAATATCTTATATTTCAGAAGATCATTAAGCTGGAATATGATTTCCCAGAAAAATTCTTCCCTAAAGCAAGGGATCTTGTGGAAAAACTCTTGGTAAGTATTTTAAATTTTTTGTAGTGAAGAACTATCACAGCTACCTCCTCTGACTTCTCTCGCACTCATGGGCATCCTTTACAAAGATGTGTTTAAGGTAGGCAGTGCTTATAGATAGTCAGATTTTTTAAATCTCATCTTCTTATAATCCCTTTCACTTTCCCAGGGTCTACTTCTTGACATTAATAAGACAGTAAATTACTGTTTTATTTTGCATATGTTTGTTCACATCAAATCACATTTTAAGTGGTTGCCATTGAGTGATTGGGTATATCCCAGTGGCAGATGGCTGTTAATCTCACTTCAGTGACATCTGCCAATGTCAATTTTAGAGTGTAAGCTACATGAAGACTTTAAAGATCTACCTAGGTAACAAGGCAGAGAGAAACAGACTTATCTGGAAAGATGTGCCATTTTATGTTCAGAAACTGGAATCTCAGCCCTGTTGCTTTTGGACCCTGACCTTCCTTCCTAATTCTTTGGGAGTTAGTCCTGTAATTGTGGGTAGGCCTGCGGTTGGCTCTTCCCAGCCACCCTTCTGGACTCTTTTTCTTCATTTCACTCAGTAGAGAGTTGGCTTAATTCAACCTTGCAGGCCTAGGAGTGACTGTGTCATAGCCTTTGAGAGGTATGATAGTCTGTGTACCCAGTGAAAACGTGATGTTCATTTTCTTTGTTCTTAGAAACATCAGTTAATTTTTTTCCTTATGTTGTAATTTTTACATTTATTTATTTCTGAGACAGAGTCTCAACTTTAAGACAAGTTGTCTTAAAATTATTTTTTTTCTTTTCTTTCTTTCTTTCTTTTTTCCCTTTTTCAGGACAGGGTTTCTCTGTGTAGTCTGGCTGTCCTGGACTCGCTTTGTAGGCTATCCTTGAATTCACACTGAACCATCCGCCTCTGCCTCCCAAGTGCTGGGATTAAAGGTGTGTGCCACCACGCACGGCATCCTAAAGTTCTTCTTCTTCTTTTTTTTTTTTTTTTTTGGTTTTTCAAGACACGATTTTTTTTTTTTGTAGCAGCCTTGGCTGTCCTGGACTTGCTTACTTACTTTGTAGACCAGGCTGGCTTTGAACTCAGAGAGATCTGCCTGCCTCTGCTTCCTGAGTGCTGGGATTAAAGGTGTGCCCGTGACTATCCTAAAATTCTTGACCAGCCCCCTTGCCTTAGCCCGAGTGCTGGGATCACATACCATGCCTGGCTTTTTCGTTATATTTTTTTTGTTGCTGTTGTTTGTTTGTTGGGACATAGGTTTTCTCTGTGTAGCCTTGACTGTCCTGGACTCACTTTTTAGACCAGGCTGCTCTTGAACTCACAGAGATTTGTTTTCAGTAGTATTTCTTGGGCTTGAGGGATGGCTCAGAGAATAAGAGTACTGGCTGCTCTTCCAGAGGTCCTGAGTTCAATTACCAGCAACTACCTAGTGGCTCACAACCATCTATAATGAGATCTAGGTATTTTCTTCTGGTGTACAGGGTACATACAAAATATATATACATATAAAATATATGTAATAAATCTTTAAAACACACAATAAATCTTTAAAAAATAGTATGTCTCTCTTTTTTAAAATAATATTTTTTCTTTAAGAATTTCAAATGTAAGCCAGGTATGGTGGCGCATGCCTTTAATTCCAGCACTTGGAAGCAGAGGCAGGTGGATTACTGTGAGTTCAAGTCCAGCCTGGTCTACAAAGCGAGTCAGGACAGCCAAGGCTACACAGAGAGACTCTGTCTCAGAAAAACAAAGCAAAACAAAAAACAAACAAAAAAAGAATTTCAAATGTATTTTTAACACATGCACTCCCCAACTCCTTTCATTATTACCTTCCTTAACCCTTTCCAGCCTTGGAATTTCTTCCTCACCCCGCTCCACCCCCCACCCCTGCTTTTCCCTATCTAGTCCAGTTTGTGTTGCCCAGCTGGTTTGGGGAGAGAGTGGGGCCTACCCTGATGTGTACTCAGCGTACCAGGGCTCGCTCTTGTAACATTTTTAGCTGGGGGTTTGAGAAGAGTCTTGTTGTTGCCCTCTGTGTTTTGAGGTGAGATTTGTTCTTACCTGTAGGAAGAAAAGGGCAGAGCTTTGGGGTAAGGCAAGAGTCCTAGCCAGTCTTGGCTTTTTCTGTCATGACATGGGCAGCCTGGGGGTGGGTGGATCAGTGTCCCTATTCTTTCCAGGAGGTCTCAGGACTTGAAAACACTTCACAAAATAAGCACATAATTACATTTCAACCCTGACAGTGACATGTCTTGGCTATCATTTAAGGTTTTAGACGCCACAAAGCGTTTAGGCTGTGAAGAGATGGAAGGGTACGGGCCTCTCAAAGCTCATCCGTTCTTTGAATCCATCACGTGGGAGAATCTGCACCAGCAGACACCTCCGAAGCTCACAGCTTACTTGCCAGCCATGTCAGAGGATGATGAAGACTGCTATGGCAACGTAAGCCGGCACCACGGGGAGTAGCCCAGGCAGAGAGAAAGTTTGCCTGCTATGCTGTATGAATATGTTCACTGGGAGCCTTCGTCTGTGTGATTACTGGTTAAAATGAGGGAGTGAATATTGTGGACTTGATTGTGGTTGAATGCTTTGCTGTAATAAGTAAATGTCCAACACTCCTTGTGGGGGCTGATTCCTGTTCTTATTTCCTCAGCTGATGAGCTTTTACCTGTTTGGGGCATGGGAGGGAAGCAGGATACGACTGGACCTTTGAATGAGAGACCAGTGCGCTGCTGTAATCCCACATCTCCTGACACTGGGGCTCCTGCAAGTTCATCAGCAGCTTTTAGCTCAGAGCCTTTCTGCCTTTTTTTTTTTTTTTTTTTTTTAAATTGCTCTGGAATGTTTCTATTTTTCCTAGAGAACCCAGAATGTTACTGATTTGAGTTTCCAGGGATGTAGTGTGGGAGGGCAGACTCCAGTCCCTGTAGCTTGATGCTCAGTATTAGGTGCCAGGGGTGCCACCCCTTAGGTGTGTGGGCAGTTGCTGTCACTGGCTTCAAGGCAACTTGTCTCTCAAGAATTGACAACAGGCACAAGACTTTATATATAGTTTGTTCTTAAAAGTTTCTAACTTAAAAAAGTGGGAAATACCAGCAAAAGAAAAAGATGAAAGAACCCATAATGTGCCTCTACAATTTCAGTCTTAGCCAGACTCTATTTCCATTGTGACCTCCATATTTATTTTTTTAAATATATTGTCATGGATTCAAGTCAGTTCTTCTCATTCAATTTCTGTCGTCTTGGCTTGTTCTAACCAGATGCCATGCATGGAGTTCTGTTCAATTAACTGAGCAGTTCTGACATTTACCTGAAAGCCTTCCAAAGCAGCCAGAGTTGGTGTGTGTGGGGTAATCTCAGCACATAGAAGGCTTAGGCAAGAAGATTAAAAGTTGGGGCTGGGGATGAAGAGATGGTTCAGTGGTTAAGAGAAGGATATGGGTTCGATTCCCAGCACCTGTATGTTTGCTCACAACTGTCTATAATTTCAATCCTATAGGATCAAACACCTTTTCTGACCTCTCAGAGCACTAGGCACACACATGGTACATCAACCTACCTACCTACCTACTTACCAGTTTTTCTGGCTTCTGGGATCATTAGACACACACATGGTGCATGCATCTCTCTCTCTCTCTCTCTCTCTCTCTCTCTCTCTCTCTCTCTCTCTCCCCCTCCATCTCTCCTCCTCCCTCTCTCCCCCTCCCTCCCTGTGTGTGTGTGTGTGTGTGTCTGTCTATCTATCTGTCTATCTATATCTATCATCAATCCATCTATCTAGTTATCTAGATCTCTCTCTTTTTCTACACTCACATGCCCACATGCAAAAGTTGCACATACATAAAGTAGTAAGTACAAACTTCATGGTCAGTTTAGCTACAAAAGTAGACACTGTCTCAGAACAAAACAAGCAAAAAACCCAAACAAAGAGGGTCTTCTAAAGCTAAATTAAAGCTATTGCTGTTTTTGCCTCTTTGAGATCAAGGAATCCTCTATGTCTTTTACTTGCTATTTGGCATATTCCCATTTTCATCTAAAATGTTCTTTGTCTTCAGACGTGTAAGGACTAAACTCAAAGCATCTATGCTGACATTGGCTTGTTTCTGCATAGTATGGTCACTGCAGAGAACCTTGCCCTGTGCCAGGAGTTCTGCCCTTGCCCCAAAAGCCTTTTAAATGCCTATGAGTGGTGTCTTTTTGGGTCATGTTAGGGGGTGCTGATGGAAGCCTTGGTGTCCTACTAGGACAGTCATCCCTGTGTAAGTTTACCAGGAATGTCAGACAGTCTTTCAGCCTATGGCCTCTGTGCCTTCTTCCCATTCCTCCCAAGGGCAGCTGTTCCTAAGGACTGAATCAGCTCCATTATCTTCCGTCGCAGCAGCCAGGAGTGTTTCTTCTTGTATGTTTGTACATGTATATTATACGCATCAAAGCATCTCTGCAGGCATGCTCTGCACTGCTGAGGACATGGCTTTCTTATTGACAGCTTTGACTTTATCTGTATAACCTGGCTCTGAGTCACAGCTATTTGGTTTTGTTGGGTGGCTGCTCAGCTCTTCCAGTGTGGTTTAAGGGCTTTGTAAGTATCTAGGCAGAGCACTTCCTGTACCAGTGTTCACCTTTAGGCAGTCAGCTAGGCCTGGGGAGTGCTGGGACAGAGGAAGTCTGTTCTGAAGGTACTCTTTTTTTCATGGTTGGAGCAGCTCAGTGATGTGGAGAGGCAGCTTTGTGCGGATTTTAAATTCAGTGTTGGCCAGAGGATTGTGACTCAGAAACTGAAGCCACCTACTGGCTCTGAAAGTTCTTGTGGGGACCACCCTCCCCCAGTAGAAGTATGGTAGTCATCTCTGTAAATTGATACAGACATCATTCATCTCACAGGGGAACCTTCATGAAAGAAGTGGAGAGAGTGTTAGGGTGTGAATCTGGAGTCAGCAAGATGGAGATGTGACTACTGTGGGGCTGTGCAAGCATAAGTTCTGCAGAGGGCCACTGGGCAACATCAAGGAGGTGGACATAGGACTTACAGAATCTGCAGAGGGTAAGGGTAGGGGTTGGTCTCTGGAGTAGTAGCCAGGGCTCTCTTTCTGGAGACTCAGGGTATAGAAGGATGGGCTTGGGAGTGTGAGGCCCGCAGCCAGCATAGCTGGCTGCCCAGGGTGGCCATACCTACCTTCACCTATGCTCAAAGATCTTTGGCCCTCTCATTGCCTTGGAGTTGCTAGAATGTGGGCTGCTCATGTGGCAAGTTAAGAATAGTTCTGCTTCCTGTGTCAGCACTGGCTTGTATTTTAAAAAGATTTATTTAAAAAAAATGTTGTAAGCTAAATCGAACTATGCAGTGAGTCTAAAACCTGAAACCCCAGGACTAAAAGAGACGTGCACCTGATCACTGAGCTCCATGCCAGGGGCTAGACGCTCTGTTTCTGCCTTGCGGTGCGGGTCCCAGGTTCCTTCCTTCTCCCTGGAGATGAAGGATGTGGTGTAGCCCCTCTCTGTCCTCTGCTTCTATCAGAAGAGGAGCCTGTAGCAGAAGGCCCAGCCTTGTCTTGGTTTAGTGCTCTAATGGCTGTTGGAAGAGAATCTGTCTGTATACACCAAAAGGGACAGGTAGTCCATCTGCCTTTGAAATGCATGTAAGCTTACCAGGTTGTGAGTGGCTGTTGGGGCCAGGCAGTGCGGGAGGGGTCTTTGTCCTTAAAGGCAAATTAAGGTCCTTGTCTCTTCTCCTTCCCTGCAGTACGACAATCTCCTGAGCCAATTTGGCTGCATGCAGGTGTCCTCCTCCTCCTCTTCCCACTCCCTGTCTGCGGTGGATGCCAGCCTGCCCCAGCGGTCGGGCAGCAACATAGAGCAGTACATCCATGATTTGGACACCAACTCTTTTGAACTAGACTTACAGTTTTCAGAAGATGAAAAGAGGTTGTTACTGGAAAAGCAAGCCGGTGGAAACCCTTGGTAAGAACTATAGGCATCAGCAGCCCTGTCTAGAAATGTGGGGTGCAGTGGGGCACAGGCATGGGCTGGGTTGGTTGTCCTTGCCTTGCCTCTCCAGTACTCTTCAAAGAAACAAGTTCCCAGTGAAGGAGAGATAAACCTGTTTTTTAGCATCCCAAGTGTGGGATTGGAACGGTCTTGTGAGAGAACAGGTGATGTTAAATTCACTAGAACAACCACCTGTGTGGGAGCTTGATTGTTGCCAGCTAAAAAGATCCCATGAACAGACTCTGGGAGAAGATATATAAATGAGCCCAGAACTGGAGGTGGGGCTTTTGGAGGCTTGGGATAGTTTTGGCTGTTCATCGCTCCACTTCGAGATGCTCCTAGAGAGAACCGCTCGAGGGAAGGCTTCGGGGCTCCAGCTCCTGCTGAGGTTTCAGGTTCTGGTGACTCCAGGTTCTAACAAAACAAACAAACAAACAAACAAGCAAACAAACCTACTGATTACGCCAAAAAAATCGTTTCCTCGATACTAATATCCTCTTTTACTATGTTTTGGTTAGTTGGGTTATAAGTGATGTACACTCATTTAATAAGTTGTTAATAAAATATATTAGATTAAAAAAAAGTTGAGCCTGCATCCCTGAGACCTCAGGGCTGGGGCTTGAATTAGATTGTATTCTTTGACATTTTTCCTACATGTACTTAATATCTTTATAAATGAGTTGAAGACTCATATATATGAAAAGCTATATTTTGCCAACATTTTCTTTAGCTTACTTCTTCACTCTATTGATGGATTTTGTTTTATAGTTGTAACTTTGTAATGTCTATTTAGCCAATTTATGTGCATTGGCTTGAGGGTGTCAGATCATGGAGTTAGAGACAGTTGTGAGCTGCCATGTGGGTGCTGGGAATTAAACCCGGTCCTTTGGCAGAGCAGGCAGTCCTCTTAACCACTGAGCCATCTCTCCAGCCCCCCTGTTTTAATGTTGTTTCCCACCCAAGTCTACTGAAAGGACTTTAGTATTTTTACCTGGCCCCCCCTTTTTTCTTTTGTCTTTTTGTTGTTCTATTTTTTTGAGACAAAGTCTTACCTTGGCCTGGGACTTGCACTGGCTTCAAACTGGTAAAGATCCTCCTGACTCTGCCTCCCAAGTGCTAGGATTAAAGGTGTGTACCATGATGCCTGACTTTATTTTCTTGTAGTTATTTATGCTTTTACCTTTAAAATTTTTTAAATTTATTCTTTGGCAATTTTATACATGTATAAAATATCTTGAGTATACTTATCTCCATTACATTTAGACTTCTTTTGGGGGGGGTAGTGAGGTCCCTTAAGAATATGTAATTAGGTACAATGGGAGGAGGAAAATTAAGGTCTTGTTAAGGAATGAGGGAGAATGCACAAGACTCAGGGGACTTGTGAGGAGGAGGAGGACCTTTAGTAGCTTTTCTAATGCCGTGCAGATGGCTAAGACTAGATTGGCTTAACCACCAAAACTTATTTCTCTAGAAAAATTAAAATAGATACTGGTTCCTAGAAATAATCTACAATTCCAAGGAGTTTAAATTTGTCCCTTAACTCCCTCTTTCCTAAGGTATTCTTAGGGATAGGGGAAGACGATTTTTGTTGTACTTTTTTTTTTTAAAAGATTTATTTATTTGGCCAAGCATGGTGGCACATGCCTTTAATTCCAGCACTCAGGCAGAGGCAGGCGGATTGATGTGTTTGAAGCCAGCTTGGCCTCCCAAGTGCTGGGATTAAAGGCATGCGCCACCACCACCCAGCTACCAGGTCTTATAGATGGTTGTGAGCCACCATGTTGTTTCTGGGAATTGAACTCAGGACCTCTGGAAGAGCAGTCAGTGCTTTTAACCTCTGAGCCATCTCTCCAGCTCAAGGAAGAGGGTTTTTGTTTTTGCTTTATTTATCTTTAAAAAAAAAAAAAAAGACCACTGAATAAAATACTGTTGGGTATATAAAACACCTTTTCATATCCATTCATCTTAGATACACACTAGGTTTGTTCCATTTTCTTGCTGTTGTGGATAGTGGAGCAGTAAGCGCAGATGTGCAACTATCTGTGATAGGCGTCCTGTGTCTATCCTAGGAGTGATGCAAGGCGTCATATGGCAGTTCAAGTTTTAGCTTTTGTTTTTAAGATCTATTTTTAATTTTTATTTCTTATTCATGTGTATGTGTATCTGCCACGTGTGTGAGTACCTGAAGTTTTCAAGAGAGGGTGTTAGATCTGGAGCTGGAGTTTGAGGTGGTTTTGAGCCATCCAATATGGGTATTGGGGACTGCTCTTAGATCCTTTGGAAAGAATAAGAGTCTGCTTTTAGCCATCTCTTCAGCCCCTAATCTACACTCTCAATAGCAGTAACAATCTTACTCTGTGTAGCCCTGGCTGTCCTGGAACTTGCTCCATAAACCAGGCTGGTCTCGAAATCAGAGATCCACCTGCCCCTGCCTCTTGAGTGCTGGGATTAAAGGCGTGTGCCACCACCACCCAGCGGTCATTTGTTTTATTCTTCTTTCTTTCTTTTTTTTTGTTTTTGTTTTCCAAGACAGGGTTTCTCTGTGTAGCCTTGGTTGTCCTGGACTCACTTTATAGACCGGGCTGGCCTTGAACTCATAGAGCTCTGCCTGCCTCTGCCTCCCGAGTGCTGGGATTAAAGGCGTGCTCCACCGTGCCCCGTGTTTGTTTGTTTGTTTGTTTGTTTGTTTGTTTTTGATGGTAGCTATCTGACTGGGATGAGATAGGATCTCAAATAGTTTTAATATATATATTCCTAGTGGCTAAGGATGATGAATAAAAACATATATTAGCCATTTATGTTTCTCCTTTTTAGAACTGTCCAGTTTCTTCACTCATTTATTGGTTAGCAGTTTGAGTATACTAAGTGTTTGATTTTATAGTTCTTTATATATTCTAGATATCAATACCCTGTGTGAAGTATGGCTGGTAAAGATGTAACTAAGGATTTTTGATCACAATAATTTGAGCAGTCCTAGGTACAGTTCCAAACAGGAGCTTTATAAAGGCATCCTTGGCTTGTGTAAGCTGTTGGTTCTGATTCTTATAGTCTCATGCAGAAGTCCTTTTTCTCAGAGCCTGGTCGGAAGCACTGTCTCCGTGTGTGTGTGTGTGTGTGTGTGTGTGTGTGTGTGTGTGTGTGTGTG
>OU015755.1:60717396-60764118 GCA_907169655.1 Acomys percivali | reverse complement strand
TGTGTGTGTGTGTGTGTGTGTGTGTGTGTGTGTGTGTGTGTGTGTGTTTTCAGCTCTTCTGGAGTCTTTGCCTCTGCCTGAGGCTATGAGTGCTAGGTAGAACAGGAAGCCTATAGTTTCTTGCTTGCTTATTTTTAGGTTTGGGATTCACTATTTTCCCTCAATATCTCAGGTCTTGAGCTGGGTGGTGATAGTCCCAGAACTTAGGAGGCAGAGGCAGGCTGATGTCCTGAGTTTGAGGCCAGCCTAATCTACAGAGTGAGTTCTAGGACAGCCAGGGTTACACAGAGGAACCCTGTTTTGAAACAAACAAGCAAACAAACAGAAAGATTTCAGTTTTATGTGGAAAGTGGTGTCTCTGCAAAGAACTTTAGGGATTTCATATCTTTCTTGTGATGAAATTAATATGTTAATGCTAAGATAATATTTACCTTTTATCACTGTTATTTGCTGCTAGTACGCAGTGGAATTTTTCAGTGACCACAGACTGCAGGGTGGACATTATCTTAACGGTACATAGAATGTATGCATGTTATTTTCTTTGAACTTCTGTAGCAGTATTATGCCTTAAAGGTATATATTTTTTAGATTAGTATATCCTAATATTTCTACAATACTCTTAACTGGCAATCTTCAGTTACACCTGCTGTAATGACTTTGTAATTTTAATCATCTAGTAAGTCATTACTTTAAAATCTTGACCATTCATGTTCCTATATAGAAATACAAGTAAACTTTGTTGGCCTGTTTTGCAGTAGTATTAAAATACACCAGGCGATAATGATGCAGGCCTTTAATCCCAGCACTTGCGGAGACAGAGGCAGGCGGATCTCTTGAGTTCGAGGCCAGCTTGGTCTATAGAGTGAGTTTCAGGACAACTAGGGCTATACAGAGAAACCCTGTCTCAACCAATAAACAAACAAACAAATAAATAAAAATGCTATTAAATTTCTATAAGCTTTATCTAAAAGAGTTACTTTTGATATTAATACTTTTCTAAAGGAAAAGAACATTTATAATACAAATATGAGCATGGGTCATTGACTTAAAAGAATTTTGTTTTCTTCTTCAAGATAGGGTTTTTCTTTGTAGCCTTGGCTGTCTTGAACTTGTTTTGTAGACCAGGCTGGCCTCAATAAAAGATTTTTTTCCCTCAGTTATAGCAGTACCATTTAAGTATGCTGTGCAAGCTTGAGGCCCTGAGTTCAATCCCCAACAGCCACATAGAGGATTAAGTGTAGTAGTGTATACATGCACTCTCAGTGCTGGGGAAGCAGAAACAGTGTGACCCCTATGGCTTGCTGGCCAGTCAGTCTACCAAATTGGTATTCCAGGGTTAGTGGAGAGAGCCTGGAGAAATGGCTCAGGGAGGATAAGAACATTATTGTTCTTGCAGAACTCAGGCTCAATTCCCAGTACCCATATGATAGCTCACACCACCAATAACTCTAGTTCCAGGGGATCCAGTACCTTTTTCTGACCTTCTCAGGCACCAGGCACACACATGATGTACATATATACATGTAGGCTCATATACATAAAATAAATACATCTAAAAAAAGATAAGGTGGTATCTTAGTCATTGTTCTCTTACTGTGAAGAGCTTCTATGATTAAGGCAACTTTTTAAAGAGAAAGCATTTAATTAAGGGCTCAGTCCATTATCATGGTGGGGAGCATGGCCCAGGTACAGGCCAGTGTTAGAGCAATAGCTAGGAGCTTGAGAGAGAGAGAGAGAGGAGAGAGGAGAGGAAGGGAAGGAGAGGGGGGCTAGGGAGGGAGGGAAGAGAGAGGAGAGGAAAGGAAGGAGAGGGGGGCTAGGGAGGGAGGGAAGAGAGAGGAGAAAGACTGGGGCTGGCATGGGCTTTTGAAACCTCAAAGCCCACCTCCAGTGACACACTTCCGCCAAGGCAAGGGTATAGTCCTCATAATCCTTCTGATCCTTCCAAATAGTTCCACTCTCTGGTGATTAAACATTCAAATATATGAGTCTATGGGGGCTATTCTCATTCAAACTACCACAGATAGAGAACTCATACACATAAAATCTAAAAAGAAAAAGAAAAGAAATGGAGATCAGTGGAGGGAGATACTTGGCATTGACCTCCGGTCTCTTCATGTACATATGTGTGCACACACACAGAAGATCTGAGTTTTCAGAAGACATGGTTTGTAGGAACTGTAGAGCTATGTCGTTCTTTCTGGCTCATGCTGTCTACCCTCACAAAGGAACAAATTGGTAAGGAGGTTGTAGCATAGCCATAGCCTCTAAAGATAGCAGAAGAACACCATAAAACCAGCATGGCAATTCACTGGACTAGAATTAGCCTACCTGGTCCAGTATAGGATCACTGTAGAGAGTGTGCTCCCTATGACATGCAAAGGAGGCACCTCACAGTGAAGAGAACAGTTCTGAAAATCACTGTAAGAAAATACATTGAGGTCAAAGGTCTAAGAGATGGGAAGATTCACAAGACTGACACTATTATAATGCCTAGGTCAACTATTTGAACAAATTATCAGTTAAAAAAAAACAGGAAGGAGGCACTTGGGATATGGTTCAGTATAGAGTAGATCAGTTGTGGATGTGTGTTTGTGTGTGTGTGTGTGTGTGTGTGTGTGTGTGTGTGTGTGTGTGCGTGCGTGCATGTGCACACCACAGAGCATGTGTGGAAGTCAAGCCTAGTGGCAAAGGCCTTAACCACTGAATCATCTCGCTGGTTCAAGTTAATTTGTTTGTTTTAGTTTAGTTTGTTTTATGACATAGGGTGTCTCTGTGTAGCCTTGCTTGTCTTGGAACTCACTCTATAGACCAGACTGGCCTTGAACTCAGAAATCAACCGTGCCTCTGCACCATCAGTGCTGGGATTAATGTGCATTATTAAAGTTGTGCGCCATCACTGCCTCTCAGGTTTATTGTTTTTAATTAAATAAATAATTGAAGCTGAGAATGGTGATATATGCGTGTAAATCCCAGTATATAGATAGCAGAGGCAAGAGGGTTGAGACCAGCCAAGTCTATGAAGGTTCTAGGTAAATCAAAACAATAAAACAAAGATGAATAAGCACTTGAAAGCATGTGTTGAAATTTCCTGGACTATTGGTAGTTATAGTCTAGAGAGAGTAGTACTGCTAGTGGGGCTTCCTTGAATGTTGAAGTCAGTGTAGTTCATGAGGCCTGGGCTGGAGGGAGGCGCAATAGGGAAGAGCACTGGCTGCTCTTGCAGAGGACACAGGCTCATTTTTTAGCAAATAGTGGTTCACAACCATCCATAATTCTAATTCTAGGGGATCCGATACCTCTTCTGTCATTCCTTGGCACTAAGCACACACACCATGTACATACATACATGCAGACAAAAAATAAATAAATCTAGAAAAAAGTAAAATGATAACAGTTTAGATTCTTGACATTTGAAACAGCTTAGTGCCTGCTGTTCAGCATCACAGGTTTCCTTCCCCAAGTACAGCTAGCTCTGTAGAGATGTCTGGTATGTCAGGAGCCACTCCTGGTTCTTCAGCTGTCCTGTGTTCTCTGGGACACCGGACTGAAAATGGCGAGGCTGTGCTTGCCAGGCACAGGTCCTTGGAGATCGTCTTCACAGGGTCTGGGTGGGTAACAGAGGAGAGGACCAGGCTTTGGAGTTTTGCGTTGCCATAGTTGTAAGCTGGCTGTGGGTGAGACATGAATTCCTTAGCTTCTGTCTTCATTTTGCATCAATGACAGAGTTTGCCTGTTTCAGGAGAACCACATTGCTATTTAGGAAAGTTGAAAGCTGCCCGTGACCTGAATAGTTATCTGTGGCTCTACTTCAAGTGTAGTTGCTATGAATCGTCAAATAATACTGTCAGTGTGCCAGGAAGAAAGGTGCTTAAGGTGCTCCTGGGCTTCTCCAGGAGGGGAAACTGACTGTGGAAAAAAAAAAAATTAACATGGCTAGAGAGGTGGCTCAGCTGTTAAGAGGACCAGGGTTTGATTACCCTCATCTACAAGACAACTCAAAACTATCTGTAGCTCTAGTTGCAGGGGATCCATCATCCTCTTCTGGCTTCCACTGGTGCTGCATGCACATGATACACAGACATAGATGCAGGCAAAATAGTCATACACAGAAAAATTCCAGATGAGTCTTTGAAGTAATCTTTTCAAATAAGATAAGTAGAGCTGAGGCTATGGCTTGGTGATAGAAAGAAAGAAGAAAAAGAAAAAAAGGAAAAAGAAAGAAAAGAAGAAGAGAGGAAGGAAGGAAAGAAAGAAAGAAAGAAAAAGCAAGCAGGCAGGCAGATAAATAAACAGCAGCCTGTTGCAAGCTGGCTGGTTAGGAACTGGATTGTGGTGTTGCTACAGCTAGTGGAGCTTCCTTGGCCTGAATCCTGGGCTCCAGGAACTGCCCCTTCCTGCACACACTCCCACCTTAAGACTTACAGGACATGGGCACTGAATGCATTCTTTGCAGAGCAAGCAAGTGGCAGGTCTGGTTGGTGCTTGTCTGTGGGGGCATGTTTGCTTCCTTGGCTGCTAACCTCCTGTGCTGTTTGCTCTCCTCCAGTAGTTTAACTAGTAAGTGTTTCCTTTGTTTACTTGTAAATCTTTGCTTATGTTAGAATATTACAGGGCCTGTTTGTTAGGTGGGATTTCTGCAGGCCCTGCAGTGTCATGTTCACATCCTTGTACTTTGTACCTCCTGTTACCAGTAGGCCTTCCTCACTAATGTTCTTTCCAGAATCAGCTCTCCCTCACCTCTGCCCCCATGTTTCAAGTTGTGTGTGTGGCTAGTAAGTACCTCTGAGAGAATTTGTATTTCATTCTCCTTCATGGGTCACTCACTGTTCCTGTCTTTGTTCAAACTCTTAGTTGTTCTCAAAGTCTACACAGTACTATCTATAGTGCATGTAACTTGAGACCAAGAGACCAAGGGGCTTCCTTGGCCTGTTTCCTGTGTCTTTGAACGCTGCCTTGGAAAGGAAGTCTAGTTGGTTCTGTGTGGGTCAGGTAGAGGGTCCTAGAAGGTTGTTCTTGTAAGTGCTCTGGCTCTTCAGGGAGGCATCAGGGTGTCTACATGCTTGACTTAAAATGGCCTATTTTTAGATAGAGAATGTGATGTTTCTGTAGTAGAACCACGGATCAAGAACTTCAGTGGCACCAGACAGAACATAGAGCCGAGCTATAGTTCAGGGGTGCAGTGCTTGCCAGGGCACACAAGGCCATTGCTTCTGTCCTAGTAGCTCAAAGAAGTACCATGAGCAAGTACTTTTAGTGGTAGCTTTAACCCAATAAAGCAATCTTAGATGTTAGACCACCTCTGACTCTTGAGGAGACAAAAGTGAAGTACACATGCTGCTCATGGGTAGGAAATCAAACCAAATTGTTTTTTAAAATGTTAACATTATTTATTGCTTGTGCATGTGGAAATCAGAGGACAACTTGGACGAGTTAGTTTTCTCCTTCCATGTGTGCATGCCACAGTCCGTGTAAAAGTTGTAAGATAACTTATGGAAATTTGGTATTTCCTTCTACCATGTGGTTCCCAGGGATTGACATTGGAGATCAAGGTCCTTTACCAGCAGCACCTCAGACCAAAGTCTTGACATATTGGACAAGACACTATCATGGGAAGTGAAACTCCAGGGTCTCAGTGCCTGGTGTATGTTAAACACACCCTATATCACCAAGCAACACCCCTCAGCTCAGAAAAGATATTCTGAAGCGTTCTCTCTCTCTCTCTCTCTCTCTCTCTCTCTCTCTCTCTCTCTCTCTCTCTCTCTCTCTCTCTCCCTTCCTCCCTCCCTCCCTCCCTCCCTCCCTCCCCCTCCTCTTTAAATTTTTCATTAATTAATTAATTAATTAACTTTACATCCTGATCACAGTTTTCCCTCTCTCTTCTGCTCCAAGTCTTTACTGCCTCAACCCATCCATTCCTCCTCCATTTCTTTTCAGAAAAGCAGAGGCAGGCCTCCCATAGACATCAGCCAGCCCTGGCATATCAGGTGCAGGAAGACTAGGCACATCTGAAGCTGTCTTTTAAGGATCTGTGAGTCTATGGAACTCTTGATTCTAGGCACTCTTAGGTGTCTTGGCTTGAGAAGAGCTTTACAGATTCTAATATTAATTTAAGGTGGCATCCAAATCTCTGAGATTTTTCACCTTGTAGATTTTGTTTTGGCTTTTTGTTTTCTGAGGCAGTGTCCCAGGCTGGCCTAGAACTTGATTTATGTGCAGGAATGACCTTAAACTCCTGATTTTCCTGCCTCTGCCTCCCAAGTACTGTTATTAAAGTTGTTGCCACCACACCCAGCCCCACTGCAGCTTTTTTGACACTATGATGATGCTAATTGTGTTGCTGTTATCTTGTTTCTGTAGACGACCTGCCAACCTTCCTCTTCTATGCAGCCATCTTCCACTGGAAGATGACCTCAGGAATGTAGACTCTGGCCCATATGTACAGATAAAGTCCACACACATTACATCACTGCATCTAGGGTTTCTCCTGGACCTGGAGCAAGGCTGTATCTGTTGGGTGGGTGGGATGGTGGGCAGGACTTGACTGACAGAAGTTCTACAGAGGCCTTGTGGAGTTTGTTCAGAGGGCAGTGTTTGGAGAACTGCTGTCTCATTTTTCTTTCTTCCTTTTTTTAGGCACCAGTTTGTAGAAAATAATCTAATATTAAAAATGGGCCCAGTGGATAAGCGAAAGGTGAGTCAGATCACTGACCCTCTTCATCCTATGACTTCCCACTGCCTCTGTCTAGCTCAGCTCAGCTCTTCATCCTGGGATCCTGCTATGATTTGTTGGATGTGGGATTTTTTCATCTTGGCATGATCTTTGGAGGTCATCTCTGGATCTTATAACTGGGAACAATCCAGGCAACTGGAAAGCCAGCTGTATGCTCCGGCCACAGGGCATGCTTTCTCATGGTTGCACAAGGCTCAGCTCACTATGCTAAGGTTTCTTTCACATTGAAGAGAATATATCATTTCTCAGAGCCTTTCATTAGAAGATTTGAAAATACAGGAGTTGCTGTTCATTATGTTTCATGGACAACAGATAGAACAGAATATATAAGACTCTGTTAACAGGAGTGTCCTAAACCCCCTTCCTACCTGTGTATCCTCTGGAAGGGAGAGTCTCCATGAAGGTGGGCTGAGGCCTGGCCTGCCAAGACCAGGACTCAGTGCCTTAGAGGAGCTGAGAGGCCAGGGACTATAGGATATAATGGACGGGCGTATCGTGAGCAGAGACCGGTGCTTATGTTTTTCCTGATGTAAGATGTGGGGCCTAGGTTGAGGAGAAGTGTGTCAGGTGAATGGATAGGTGGCCCTGAGCTACTTACAAGTTATCTCATCTGTGTCTTGATCAGTTTGTTTCTTTTACTTATTTGTATCAGGGTTTATTTGCAAGACGACGACAATTATTGCTCACAGAAGGGCCACATTTATATTATGTTGATCCTGTCAACAAAGTCTTGAAAGGTGAAATTCCATGGTCACAAGAACTCCGACCAGAGGCCAAGAATTTTAAAACTTTTTTTGTCCACACGGTAAGTCTGTCCCTATCAAGCCTCTGATTGTAGTGTCGTCATAGGCTTCTGCATCTCTGTTGGAAGTGTCCCTTGCCTTGGCCAAAGAAGCATGTAGGGTCAGGTCAGCTTCCTGTGTCTCAGAGAACAATTTGGGCCTGAATTGGGCCAGGAAATATTCTGCTTGGTGTATGCTTTCAGTGGGTCCCCTGCCCACATACTTAGTTTCTGCACTTGTAGAATGAAGAAGCCCACTGTGCCCATAGGCTTTGAAAAAGAGCTGGCAGCATTGTCAGCAAGATAGGCTGGGTGGGCGTGGGACTCCCTGAAGGACATCAGATGCTCTGTCTTTGCAGCCTAACAGAACATATTACCTGATGGATCCAAGCGGGAATGCTCACAAGTGGTGCAGAAAGATCCAGGAGGTTTGGCGGCAGCGGTACCAGAGCCATCCAGATGCTGCTGTGCAGTGACGTGGCCTGCGGCCGGGCTGCCTATCGCTGCCAGGACACCTGCCCCAGCGCGGCTCGGCCGCCACCCAGGACGCTTCCAGACCACCTGCCAGCCATCTCAAGGAGAACATAGATGGCAGAAACCTTGCAGCTTTTTTATTTAAAAGAAAAGAAGAAAAAAAGAGCCCAACCACACAAAGAACAAAAGAAATAACCAACAAACAGGAATTCAGGGTCGCTTTGCTTGTTCTCTGTGCTCTGTGGTGGCTTCCATGTGCTGCTGTGGCCATGGAGACCCAGCTCCTTGCACGGTAGCTCAGCTTCTGCCCAGACCAGTGGCCAGGTTTGGCATCACCAACCCCTCCTAGCATCCACAGGAACCGCATGCCTGCTTCTGCCCTTCCCCACCTGGTAAACACAGCTCCTGCTGTGACTGAGGGACCGGGTGTGTCTGGCTCTTTCTGCCTACCCTATTTGTTGCAGAATCCATCACTGGGAGCCTCTTCACTCCTGTTAGAGTGGTCACCAGCTTACTGTGGGTATAGGGCTCCTAGCTTGTGTGTGTGTCCTCCCTTCCTTGAGTCCCTTGTATGGCCCTAGAGATGCGGTCAGGTGTGAGTCTGGTGGCAGATTTCTGTGGTTCCTGCCTTACAGTAGGCAGGCTGTATGGTGAGAAGTATGCAGGCCGCCGTAGTTACAGGGCGCTCTCACTGGGCTCCAGCGTTCCACTTCTAGCAATTTATCCAGTGAAATAGACACCAAGCCAAGCAAGTGTCTTGGAGGAGTGCTGTTATACCAGCACCTAGGTAACACCAAGTAGATATTACCACATACAGAATCCTGTCTTGTACCTGGGCAAGGCTAGAGGTATCATAGGGCATCCAGCCTGGGCCACAGCTTCCATGTGGAAATGTGGGGTGGCAGGCCTTCCTGGGAGTGTCTGCACAGGTTTAAATGTTTCGGCGACATGCCTAATGAGGCAGGGACTGAAAAAGTCACAGGATGTGTGCCAGTCTCCCTCCCAGCCTGACATACACCTGTTGATGCTATGGATAACTCAGCTAGCTTGGTTTTTACAACTGTTAAAAATCTAAGAGCCTCATGTTGCATGGTCACCTGCTATCACAAGGTGTCTGGAAAGAACGTCACCACTGTCTTGGCTTACAGGGATAGGCCACTTAATCTGAGCCTGCATGTGCTGGCATCCATTGTCAGTATTGGGATACTTCTTTGATGCTAAGATGGCAGCGCTTTCCTCTGTAATACAGATGGTCTGGGATATGTTGACACTTCTTGCAGAATGCTTCCAAGGGACTTGGCTGTACCTCTCTGTGACTAGGATGTCCCTGAAGGGTGGTAGCCCTTGGTGTCTAGTGGAGAAAAGTAGACACCTTCACAGCCTGCTCACACCAACACCTCTGACTCCCATGTCCCAAAGGCAACAATAATTTTGTCATTTCTGTTGACTTTCACAAGGTGCCCCCAATGCCCACACAGAGATCACCCCAGTTCTGTCCACAGTGACTACCTGTGGGCCTGGCCACCCAAACTGAGAGGGGAAAGATTCTATTCTCAAACATTTAACAATAAGAGTGGTTCTCTTAAGCTGGGGTGTAGATGAAAAGCCTGCCATCATGCCATGGCAGGGGTGCTGGATGGGAACAGAGGTTTTCTTTAGACTCAGGAACAGGACCTCAACCTGCCTGTAGGACCCAGGGAATAGGTATGGCCTAGCATGCTGTCAGCATGTGAGTGAAAGTGGGCACTCTTTCTCCTGGTTTTTAAGAGCCGGTGTTAGCTCAGTACATTTGGCTGTTTCTTCCTTGAGTCCTGTTCTTGTTCACGCCTTGTGGCTATTTAGCCCTCAGAAGTGTCCTTTATCCTGTGTCTGCACATGTAAAGAGTGGCTTCCTGCTTCTCACATCATGCAAACACAGGGAAGGCATTTCTGAGGGCACTTAACTACAGGGGACCACTTGGGACTGAGGCTTGGCTTGAATTAGACCATCTGGCTGGCTGTGTGGAAGAGTCCTCTGTTGTGTCCTTCCCTGGAGAGCAGTGCTACCTCCTGGGCTTTACCATCCTAACCTCCAAAATCAGGGTTCAGCTGGACTGGTAGTGGGTGGCCACCATGACTGCCCCATGCTACACCAGCTAAACTCTTCCCAGGTCACGTTTGTCCTTATTGTCCCCTTTTTCTTAATTTTTTTTTTCTTTGAAGAACCATGTACATTCTTTTCTTGCCCTGACTTAGATCACTTTTCAGTTTTTCCAATCATCCTTAGAGCCCGTCACCCAGTGTGCAGGTGCCTTACATTGTAGGACAGGGTGTGGGTGTTAGTTTGTGCAACGTGTGTGTGTGTGTGTGTGTGTGTGTGTGTGTGTGTGTGTATAGCGGTATATGCAGGATATTTCTAAGGAAAGAAATGCCCTGTTAGTAGTTCCAGAAGTCCTGTCTCTGCCCTAAGAATGGCAAAGATGGGTAGCAAGTTGAAAATACTGCTTTTGGCTTCTCCTACCTAGGTACAGTGGACTGAGCCCATTGAGCCCTGCCTGTTCTTGGTGTCACAGATGAAGCTTAGCTGGAAAGGGTCATTTGCACTTGTTCTGCACCCCAGCGGGCAGTGGGCATCCCCATGTAGAGCCGAGTCTCTCCACGCCAGGGAATGTCACCATGGCTCAGCTGTCATTCTGAGCTATAACCTAGTAGATGCAGTAAAACCACTTTGAGAAGGATGGCTTGTGTTAGGCTGAAATTAGTAGAAGCTTCACTGCAGCAGCCTTCTTGGGCCACCCTCGTGTTTGTGATCCAAACTTGAAATAACCTTGCAGATAGTTGTGTGGCACAGACTCCCAGTGCCAGCAAGGGGGACATAGGTAGTTGTGTGCTTTCTTTAAAGTAATGTCTGTTTTCTGAAAGTTAAAGAAAAAAGAAAGGCCCATCATTCAGAGACCACTGTGAGCATTTTGGTATAGATCCTGTTCTTCCCAACTTTCTTCTTCTTCTTGTTCCAGTGCTGGGAATTGAGTTGGGGGACTCAGGAGTGCTACACAAGTGCTCTACCACTGAGCTACATCCTTAGTCCTTGTTTGCTTTTTAAACCAAACTGGGAACACATGCAACATTCGCCATTTTGCATCCAGCCTCTTCACTTGACTTAAGCATTTCTCCATGCCATGAATAGTTCTTCAAAAGCATGTTTTTAATAATTACAGAGTCAAATGGTTGTAAATTTATAAGTTATCCAATTGTTTCCCTGTTGTAAAACATTCAGGTGGTTTTTAAGTTTCCTTTGTGTGTATGTGTGTGGGTGTGTGTTTGTTTGCTAAATAATGCTGTGGTGAATATACTTATAAATCTTTGATTTTTATTCTGAATTTTCCCCCTCCCTCATGTACCTGCAAGTGGTATTTTGGGGGTCAAAGAATTTGTTCATTTTACAGCTATTCCTCCTCCTCAGTCTGACATTTAGATGCTCTGAGTTCCCGTTGCAAACCCTCCTTCCTCTTGTCCTACAGAATTTGAACACATCAGTTGTTGCTAAGCTGTGTGTTCCCAAGAAACTTCAACTATGACTGCTCTTTTTTTTTTTTTTAATGCTAAAATGTCATTACTGCAGATTCTTTTGTGACAGAGTTTTTCCAAAAGCCAGTTTCTTTATTTTCATTGCAAGAATCTGGTCGTGCATGTTACTTCTCTTCCATCCTTGCTGCTATGGCTTCCAAGTGCTTGGCGATGTTTTCAGAATCTTGTATTTTGTGTCCACAATGGTACTGAATCTGCTTCTACACAGCTAGCAGAGATAAAGTGTTGAGCTGACCTTGCCACATGCTTAATGGGTAATTCATAATTAAGTTTATAGACTCAAAGTGCATTTGGGCCATTTGGGGATCAGTAGCAAAGCAAACTAATAAAGCTCTTCTTGGAAAAGAAACCACGTAGATGGTTGGGCTTTACCAAAAGTGCAGTTGTGTTGTTGCTCCACCCCTCCTCGGGTCGTAGTGGTTCAGGACAACACGGCAGCCGGGCTTTTCATTGCAGAGGCTGGGTTTCCCAGCTGACGCTTATGTAACCCTCCTCCCTGTGTGCTGCAGTACTGCAGGTAACTATGATATTTGAGTTCAGACTGCCCACCCAAATTGGGTTGTATCTTTATCTTTGTTGGGTGGGGCCTGTTGATTCAATTTTGAAACTTGTAGCAGAGATTTTTCTGGGCACCATACTCAGTGTTACTTGACTCTACCAGAACCTAGGGCTCAAGATGTGCAGAAATCAGCTCCCTGCCCTCCTTTGATGCCTCAAGGCTCCCCACTGCTCCATAGATCCAGGGTGTTCATAGCTGAGACTTGGGGGGCTGCAGCAATTCTTGCGTATGGTGAAGATGCTGCCATACACTTTTTCCATTTGTTTTAATGCAGAAGCCAACTTAACTGACGGTGACGCCAGTGGGTGTAGCGCCTCTTAGGTAGAATGTATGATATGGGCCCTGACAAGATTGGACAGGGCTGGGACCACTCTCGAGCCTCTGAAGATAACTCGCTTCTGGCTTAATATTTCAGGGTTATAAAATCAGAATTGTCTGTGGAAAAGTGGCCTAGGAAGGAAGCTGTTTCTGTCAAAGCACTTTTGCAGTGGTGAGCAAATGAATTAGCCAATGTGAATACCTGAAAATTCCCTGTAACTCATTTCTTCCAAACAAAGAATCCAAACTGTACAGAAGTTTTAAAAGTCAAATTTCCCTCCCCATGTAGTACACCCTAGTTTAATCATCTGGGTTAAATGACTACAAGTGGGTTGTTGTGCAGGTGAAAGCCTCCATTAAGACCATAGTGTGATTGGACATTGACAAATTAAACTGTTACAGTATTTAGAGCTGCTGCGGCTGTTCCATAGCCACGTACAGTAGGATGAATCAATAGTCTGTTGCTGTCGTTCAGGTTGGTGGCAGTCAGTTAGAACATGTGTAATATTCTCTACCTGGTCTGTAGCTGTAACTGTGATGTACAGGCAAAGCAAAAATTAAAAATACTTATGAAAACAGATAATGCAATGATACTAGGATATACACTTTTGTATTTTTATTCTTATATAAGGTTATTTGCTGGCTTTTGTCGGCCTCTAGTTCAGTCTGTGTTATTTAAATTCTAATATATGAATTATTTGGATTGAATTCATGTTTGGGGCCACGTTGTTGTATGTATTGATGTACAGCCTTGAATGTGAATAATTATTGTAAACTATATTTTACAACTTTTTTCCTGGCTTTATTATATAAATTTTCTATTTGGTCATGGTTTAATCATATAATTTAATGAAACAATTTTTTCTTTTTTTTTTCCAAATATCAGTGCTTTAGATGTAATTACAGGATGATGGATTTCCCTTGTATGCTCGGTAGTCTTGTAATAAAAAGCATGTAGAGTGTACACGTTCGCGGTTCTGGATCCTTTTTGGGCGGGGGCGGAGCCAGAGGCGGCGAACCCGGTGAGAACCCGAGGCTTGCTTTGGCCGGAAGCGGCTATCTCCGGCCTGCTTCTCGAGCCGGAACTTCCGCTTTGCACATGAGGACTGGGCGGGCACTTTACTAGGGAGGACCTATGGGCGGGACAACTCGGGGGACTATTAAAGGACGGACACTTCCGGCGAAGCGGCGCTGTGGCGGTGCTTGTTGGGATCATGGCGGAGAATCACTGCGAGCTGCTGCCGCCGGCTCCGAGCGGCCTCGGGGCGGGGCTGGGGGGCGGCCTGTGCCGTCGCTGCAGCGCTGGGCTCGGCGCCCTGGCACACCGCCCGAGCGGTGTGTCCAAGTGGGTCCGGCTTAATGTCGGCGGCACCTACTTCCTCACCACCCGGCAGAC
The DNA here is from genome assembly GCA_907169655.1 of Acomys percivali. NCBI lineage: Eukaryota > Metazoa > Chordata > Mammalia > Rodentia > Muridae > Acomys > Acomys percivali. Next base: position 60,750,290 of record OU015755.1, on the reverse strand, counting down.
GCTGTGCCGGGACCCGAAGTCTTTCCTGTACCGCTTGTGCCAGGCGGACCCCGACCTAGATTCGGACAAGGTGAGGGCCTCACGGGTCAGCGGGGGGCTGGCTGTCCCGGTCGCCGTCCGTGGCACACACCTCTCCACACCGAGGGCGCTCAGCGGAGCGGGCACTCCGAGGCCAACGTCCTGGGCCGGGAGGAGGATGGCACCCTCGTACCCATCTGCCTCGGCCCTCTGATTAACAGTGTCGCTCGCTCGCTTTTCACGCTCTTCGGTCGAGGGGAAGGACCCGGACTTTGCTGTGGCCCTACTTTCTTTCTTCTCTCCAGATTCTTTTGCCTAGGGTCTGTGAACACTACCGCCCCAGCTATTTGCTGGCCTTGGAACCTGAGAACCCATTGCATTCATCTGGTCTTTTCACATTCCAGACGTTTAAGTTAACATAGGCCGTGGGGGTTGAGACAGTGGCAACCTTTTTCCCAGTGACTTGCAGAGTTTGTACTCCATCCTTCTCATCCATAACATGAACAGGCCCCGCAGCTCTTAGAAGCTACCTCCTGAGTAAAAATGTTCAAAAGTCTCATTTTACTTCTAATATATGAATTATTTGTATTGAATTCTGTTCTGGGCCAGGTGTAGAAAAATCTTGGTTGTCAAAGAGAGACCAGGTAGAGAATCCTTTCTGATTTGCTTTTCAAGCTTCGTTTCCCCACTGCCTTTGCAAAAGTGTAGGAATTTCCAGGTTAGTTTGTAGTCTGTTCACCTTTCATTTAATTAAATGCTAATATTGTTGTACCAATGGTAATAGAGTGTGTGGTATAGTGCATAACTGATAACTCGGTATTGTGCAGGATTGAAACTTAAGAAAACAAAATAGTGCTCTCCCGTTTTCCCCTAGGCAGTTTACCAGCTTTATACTAACTTTGTGAGTTTTCTGGTTGAGTTTATACGATGGCACTTGACTTTATGCCTTGCCAACCTGGAAGTTGCTGCTCAGGAGGTTTTCCAGGAAGATTGGGAGCTCAGTTCACTTCAAAAGGCCTAACAGAGCACCTTCTCAGTGTGGCCTGCCATTTTGATCAGGAAATAAGAATTCTTGAGTTACTGCAAAATAATCAAGAAATTAGGGTTTGAGACACTAGTGTGTTAGTCCTTCACAACTCTCCTCCCAGCTGTTGCCATTTCTGAGTTGACCAAATCTCTTTACTCTGAGAGAATTGACCTTCCATAAAATAACAAGTTTCCAGGATAGAAATAGGCTTTTGTCAGCTGTGTTTTCTTTTTATAGTGAGGTGTGTGTTTTATTGATGGCTTTTCAAACAGAGTTTATAAACATTCTTTCTACTCAAGCATCCCTGTCTTGTGTATTAAATCAGATTTTAAATCAGCCTTGGCCACTGGCTTCTGGTATCTTCTACCTATTTAGCCCTGGAACAATGGATTTAGAACTCTGACTTAAGCATAGTTAAAGTCAAATACATTTCTTCATTTTACTGTCTCTTAAGATTACTTTATAAATTATCCTCATTGGGTTGGTGAGATGGCACTTGCTGCTGCCAACCAAGCCTAAGAGCTTGAGTCTCTGGGACCCACATGGTGGAATGAAAAAAAACTTGACTCTTGAAAGTTGTAGTCTGAGCTGGGCAGCGGTGGTGCACGCCTTTAGTCCCAGCACTTGGGAGGCAGGGACAGGCAGAGCTCTTGAGTTCGAGGTAGGCCTGGTCTACAGAGCAAGTTCCAGGACACCCAAGAACTACACAGAGAAACCTTGTCTCAAAAAACAAAGCAAACTGGGCGTGGTGGCACAGTCCTTTAATCCCAGCACTAGGAAGGCAGAGGCAGGTAGATCTCTGTGAGTTCGAGGCCAACCTGGTCTACAAAGTGAATCCAGTACAGCTAAGGCTACACAGAGAGACCCTGTCTTCAAAACCAAACCAAAGAAGAGTGGGCTGGAGAGATGTCTCAGTGGTTGGAAGCATTGGCTGCTCTTCTAGAAACCTGGGTTCAATTTCCAGCACCCACGTGGCAGCTCACAACTGTCTGTAACTTCAGTTTCAAAGAATCTAACCCCATGCAGACATATATGCATGCAGAATACCAATGACATAAAATAAGTCATTAAACTTTTTTTTTTTTTAAAAGCTGGGAGTGGTGGCACCAGCCTTTAATCCCAGCGCTCAGGAGGCAGAATCACTGTGAGTTTGAAGCCAGCCCAGTATACAAAGTCTAGGACAGTCAAGGCTACCCTGTCTTGAAAACCAAAAGAAAAAAGAAAAAGTTGTACTTTGACCTCCAGGTGCACATTATGGGATTGTATGCCCACACACATACATAAGTAAATGAATGTATGTGTATGTGCATGTTGCCTTTACTGCAATGGAAGATTATCAGAATGTTTTAGTTGATTTTTAAAAAAATTTATTATTTAGGAACTAGAGAGTTGGCCCAGTGGTTAAGAACACTCGTTGCTTTTACAGAGGACCTGCATTGGGTTCCTAGAACCCCTCATAGTAGCTCAGGGCCATCTGTAACTCCAGTTCTAGGGAGTCTTAACACCCTCTTTTGACCCTTTGGGCATCAGGCATGTCTGTGGTGCACATACATATGTGCATATGTGCATACAAAACACTCAAACATAATGTAAGATAAACCTAGAGTGTGTTAAAATAACATCCAATATGATCATAAAAATCACAATTCAGAACATAAAAATAACACAGCAGCACCAGGCATGGTGGAAAGCATTGGGAAGGGCATTTGGGTAGGGCAAAGCAGAAGGATTGGGAGTTTGAGGCTAGCCTAGGCTACATGGAACCTAGCTCCAGAAAAGTATAGTAGATGCCAGTCTTGGTCTCATCGTTGCTAGTGGATAGTGTTTATTTTAGTCACAGATGGGTTGCTGGAAAGAGTAATTCTAAGTCACATTAGTTGTGTTACAAGAGTCTTCAAATAAAATTTACAAACGTTCTGTGTTTGTAATGCCACTGCCCCCACAACCATGTTCTGATGAAAGAGTGTCCCAAGCGATTCCACCTTAATAATTAAATCCTAAGGAGGAGGTGAGGAGGGAAGGGCTGTTAACATTGGGAGGCCATTAATTACATGATGGAAGATAAACAGGATGTTGATTCACGTGGAAAGATGTCAAAACTCTGACGTCATAGCTAAGATCAAGGAAGGGATACCTGGCAGATTCTCCCATGAGTTGAACTTTAACAAGGACCTGGTGGAAGGTTCCCTTTCTGGCACTTGGTGGTTATTGAGTGATTAGCCTTGCAGAATGTGATGCCAAGAATGGGACCAGGGTGAGGAGACTTACAGGAAGAAGTTCCTAAGAAACCTTTGAGAACTTTCTGGGTTTCACAGTGATGGGAGAGCACCAAAGGCAGGCCGGTGCCAGGCCCTGAGTTACTATGGGGAAGTAAATTTCTGGAAGACACTTTGCAAAGATGTGAACAGACAGATTGCTAGGCATAGTAGAGAATGCGGATCTATTCGGGGCTTATGTGACTGACCTTTCAGCCTCGTAGCCAATCCTCTGTCCCCCATGCCCTCAGAGCTCAGTGTGGGACTTCCTACACACCATGCTTTGTATCCCTAGATCTCTGACTTCCTATTTCAGGGGCCAGCTTTGAGCCCACTGCTGTGTTCTTTTTCTAGACAGCCTGAGTGAATTCTCACTCTTGGGACATCCTCCAATGGGACTATGGCTGTGTTGTGCATTTGAGCATCTGCCGTTGTGTGTCATTTTCTCTCCAGTGTTGTCCTTGGGGGCAGGCCAGGTGTGATACTTTTAAGCTTCCCGTGGAAAGTGCTTTGGGAAGGATTGATGTTTGGTCCATTTTGGTTGTCTTGGTGCATCCAATCATGTGTTGAAAACAGAGTTGCATCTTGAAAAACCAAAAAAAAAAAAGAAAAGAAAAGAAAACAGAGTTGCTCTTTGTAGTTCCACTGGCCCGTGTTTAGTATGGTGATGCTTTGGGAGGGAAAGGGAAACAGCAAATACTGTGTGATAGCCTGTGGAAGCTATCCTGAGCTAGATAGAGTGCTGTGTCTCTGACCGAGCCAGATCGAGAGAAAATGCCAGTTGCATATGAACTTCTGTCCTTGGAATAGGGCCACTTGTCCCCACTTTAGAGCTTGTAGACATAATTACAAGGGTCTTTGGGTACAGTGTTTACTACACCCAGGTCCCTACTGTCCTCTGTATCTGCTTTGGTACAGTTGGTGTGGTGAGTTTTAAGGGTTAGAAAGATATTGAAGGAGTATTACAGGACTAAGGGACGGGTGTAGGTGGTAGACCCCCTTTGCATTAGTGCCTTGGGGAGAGAAGTGGGGATTGCTCAGAGTATAACTGGCAGGTTTTGTTCTGTGTAACTAAATCACAGAAACCAGCCAGCAGAATCCCATAGGCACCCTGTGCACTGGACAGAGCTGCACCGGCACAGGCTGTGAGTGGGTGTCTAAGCATGCGTGTGTTTTCCTTCTGTGGCATGTTAAGGATGTGGCTGAGTGTATTCCTTGCCCTAGTGGCGCATCCTGTACCCTGGCCCCCTTTGCAATGGGTGCTTGTCCTCTCTGTGTCTGGTCACTCCTTTCAGTGTTCTCATTTGGAAGCCCCGTGGTCCTGAGCAGGCCAAGGAGTTGCATCTTTCTGAGGAGAACTTGTCTCAGGCTATTCTCTGAGGTGGCAGGCAGGTGGCTGGCAGGTGCAAAGGTGTTCTTTCGGTCTGCTACTAGTGTAGTTCAGTTGTGCTTGTCCAGCACAGCAGTCAGGGGATCAGAAAACTCTGACCACCTGCCAGCTTTCCTACATCACATATTCTTGGAGCCTGGAGCTTTTCGTTCCCCTGCAGATGGAGTATGGGTGCTTTGGCTCTGGAAGTTCACAATTGAAGAAAACAATAGGACCAAGGTACTTACCAACCAGCCCTGCTCAGAGAGTACATGCCTCCTGGTCTCAGGCAGAGGCTTCGGGGTGGGAGGGGCCTGCTGTTTCCCAGGCATCAATGCAGGCTTACAGTGGTTCCTTTCCAGAGCCCTGTCTGCACTCTGCTTATTCTGTGATTCTGTCCTCTGCATACTCTGGGCTACTGGCCAATGGGAGGGTCTATACGGCTGAATGCCAGCAGGCTGCCCCTGTGTAGATGCAAGCTGACTCTCATTAGGCCTTATTTAGGGGCAGCTTGCGTTCAGCTTGCTGTGGGAAGGAGCAGAGCTGCCTGGTCTGGCACTGTTTTTTGAGATGCTTGATGCCTTCAGGCTTAGGAAATAGAGCTCTGGAGCTTTGGTGCAGCACCCGGAGATGGCCTTAGTTAGGGGAGATGTGCCCCCAGCACTTGTTCTGGTGAGTTCTTGCTTGGCAGTTGAGCTCTACCCTTTTTGGCCTAGTTTTGCAAATCAGACCTGGTGGTCAGCTCCTCACCATGGGCCAGGGAGATTTTTCCAAGCAGATGAGGAAAGGTTAAGGGCCACTGAATGCTGGGCAGTCTTTACTGAGGGGGAGGAAGAGGAGAAGCAGAAGTGAGAGACCTATTCTTCGAGCCTGGTAAAAAGGAAAGGAAGATTTCAGTGCTTAGTTTACCATGTGCCATGTGTGAGGAGGGGAGAGGCCGTCTTGACATTGATGGGATGGCAGCCTTGGAGGTAGCTGAGGGGACTTCACAGGTGAGGTGTGGACCTCTGATTGGCCATCCTGCCCAAATGCCCTGGATTGCTGACCTATTAGCTAGAGTGGAGGGGCTAGTGCTGGGGCTTGAAGACTGTGGAGCCAGGAAAGGTGTCCCCTTAGGCCTTCTAATGATCACATTTCTTTGTTTCTTCTCTACTGTCTGGCTGATGACGGCAGTAGCCTGTTAAATACGCATACTCCTTGCCAGAAAGGAGCAGTGTGGGGTCTTCTGTGTACCTAGGGAGGAAACCGCCCAAGAAACCTGGAGAGTGGATGAGCGGTGGTGATGGAGATGGTCATGACAGTTTTATTTGCACAGGTGCTGGGCTCAGGTACAGTTGTAGAGTTTCTTCCCATGAGGGCTCCTGTCTATTAAGTCTGCAGGACACGACAGCAGACTTCAGCTTCCGAACCTGCCCTGAGTAAATTCCAAGCATTCTGGTTCCATGAGATCTCCCATCTCCCAAGCTTTACCAGTGTCCTCAAGTCTAGTTTCCAACTAGGGCCAGGAGTAATTTGCTGTGCCGTCTGGGGCAGGGATACATTCCTCCAGTCATGACTCTGAGCTCTGAGCTCCCAGAGGGAGGGGGCCAAAGTCACACCAAAGGTCACCAAGGGTCAGAGCCCTAACTCATCCCTTGTGTCCCCAGTCTCACTCAGGTCTGGCCTCTGTGGTCCTCTTGTTTCAGGGTGGTTTTGGTAGTCAAGTGAACTCAGGGCAGCATGGGTTCCACAAGAAAAGTAAAATGAGTGCCTAGCTTGCCTTAGCTCCAGTGCACTTGGAGTAAAAGCTGAGGCATGTGGAGAGGAGCACTGGGTGCAAGCGGTGGCCTGGGAAGCAAGACTCTGGAGTTCTGGCCTCACACTACAAATCTGAACGTCTCTTACAAGCCTCCTGGGTCTCTGAGCCTCAGTTTCCTCATTTGCAATTGGTGATGTCTAAGACTTCTTGTGAATCAAAGATGTGGCAAATATTTATAAAGCAGAGCAAGAAAGTAGGAATAAAGGTTTGTATGTAGATGTGTCTCTTGAAATGGATAATTTCAGAGTAAAATCTAGGTGTGTATAATTAGGTTGATTGTGCATGCTGTTGGCACACAAAATTCAATGCATTTGTCTTTAGTGGGACAGTTGATGGAGTATTCTTCCAGATTTAGTTCACAACACCCTACTCTTAATTTTAATTCTCTGCTAGTGGCTGTGCCTTGTCCCTTCTGTTGGGATGGGTACAGATGCACCTGAGCCTTGAGAGCGATTCAGAGAACTACTGCAGACTTTCTGTGACACTCTCCGCCTGCATCTTCAACTTAGAGTTTTACCTGAGGCATAGTGACATCAACTCTATTCTGCATGCTATTTCCAAACTCATGGGACTGTATTAGGGTCATGGCCTGAAGGATGGCAATAGCACGGGGCTGTGTTCCGATTGGATGATTAATGACCAGCCTCTCACCACTAGGCCTTTCCCCACCCTGAGACACAGGCTTGAGGCAGGTTTGTTTCTGGAGCTCGTCTCCAGATCCTTTAGAAATTTGTTTGTGGAGTTAGGCCCTCTGGGAGCACATTTGATGTGCACCTAGCCTGGCCTTTGCCCATCTGCTACTCTAAGGAAGCTGTCCATAGGTAGCTACTCTGGGGAAGCTGTCCATAGGTAGCTACTCTGGGGAAGGTGTGCATAGGTAGCTACTCTGAGGAAGCTGTCCATAGGTAGCTACTCTGGGGAAGCTGTCCATAGGTAGCTACTCTGGGGAAGGTGTGCATAGGTAGCTACTCTGGGGAAGATGTCCATAGTTAGCTACTCTGGGGAAGGTGTCCATAGGTAGCTACTCTGGCCAGGTCAGGGGAACCACCTCGGAGGCCTGAAAATTGCCCTGCCCGGCTCAGTGGCCAGTAGCTCAGGCTTGGGGTTCAGCCGCCGTGTTGTGCCTGCTCAGCACCAACCTGGGCATCAGCAACCTGTCTTGCATATGTGGACTGGTTGCATATGTGTGTGTGGGGAATTGGTTCTTGCGCAATGCTCAGCTAAGCCCGGTGATCCCTTTTTTATGCCTTTGGGGGGGAATGTACATATTTCTAGCCAGTACGGCACAAGTAGGTCAGACACAGATCCACTGAGAAATGGGGAAGTGGGGTTGGTAGAGGCGAATGGCTGTGGAGAGAGCAGTCTTAATTCTGGTGCTTGTATGGAAAAACAAGACCTTCCCACCATGCTAACACAGCACAGGCTTTTCCCTAAATCATGATAGGACCGAAGAGAAAACAAAGACCCAGTGATGTGTTTTGGCTGCTTCCTGGCTACTCTTTGGATCTGCTGGGTTTTAGAAGTGGTTTCCTTCTACATCTTGTGTGTTCTTGGCATAGGTGACAGTGGGGGCCCTGCCTCGTGTGGCCGAATTGCTGTTGTTAACATCTAGGTCATCCCCTTGGACATGGAGGAGCACACTTTAATTCCAGCACCCAGCAGGCAGAGACAGGTGGGTCTCAGGGAATTCAAGGCCAGCTAAGGCTACACACAGTGAGACGATACCTGTCTGAAAAAAAGAAATAAGTAAAGAAAGAGAGAAAGAATGAATCTTACTGATTCTCTGTGAGTGGACGGAAGGCTTGGGTTTGGGCTTGTGCTGTCTGTTTCTGTGTTAGGATGGAGACCCTGAGATGCGTTACCGAGACTGGTACGTGCAGTGCTGGAGGGCCGCTTGTCAGTCTCTCAGCACAGCCTTGTGAACATAGATACAACCTGGAATGCCCCCACAGGGGACCCCAAGCAGCACTGCCATGTTTATCATGGTGGACATCTGTGGGATATAGGTCTTGGCCTTGGCCTTGGGATCTCCCACAGACAGCTCCTAAAGAATATGACTTGAGTAGAACTCATACTGCGCTACCTTTTTCTCCAGACTCTGGTTTCTGTGGCTGTCCAGGCAGCTGCCCTGCTTTAAGGAAGTAGCCACCAGAAGAAGCTGGCCAGAGAGCTCTGAGATGGTTTGTAGAGGAAATAAAGGTCCTTGGCTTCCCCTTGATTCCTGTGAGTGTCTGAAGTGTGAGCCTAGACTTTGAGCTTGAGAGAGATTATGAATAATTTAAAGAGACAAGACTTTCAAAATTTGAAATTTTAAAGTCTGGGAAGTTTGGAATGTGTTTTATATTGTGATATTGGTATTAATGACATCTCGAGGACAAGAAAGAAAAGTTTATGGTTTAACAGTGATGTGTTTGTGTGTCAAGTTGACAACTGGTGAACTGTGTTGGTTAATTTTATTTTATTTTAGTTTTTTTCCAGACAGAGTTTCTCTTGTGTATAGCCCTGACTGTCTAGGAACTCTGTAGACCAGGATGGCCTTGAGTTCACAGGGATCCCTCTGCCGCTCAGAGTGCTGGGGTTAAAGGTGTACACCACTACTGCCTGGCTAAAATGACTTAAGTATTTTATTTTATGAGTGTTTTGCCTACATGTATGTATATGCTCTCTGTGTATTCTGGTGCCTAGAGAGACTAGAAGAGGGCATTAGATCCCCCTGGACTAGAGCCGCCTATGGTTGTAATCCACTATGTGCATTCTGGGAACTGAACCCAGGTCCTCTGCAAGAGCAGCAAGTGCTGTTAACCTTTAAGTCATCTCTGCAGCCCTTTTGGTTAATATTATGCCATCATGCAACAACCTAGAGTCATTTGTGAAGTGAGAACCTAACTTGAGGAAATACCCCCACCAGATTGGCCTATGGGCCGGCCTGGTTTGTTTTCTTAATCGATGATGTAGGAGAGCCCAGCTCACTGGTGCTGCCTCTGGGCTGGTGCTCCAGGGTTTTATAAGAAGGAGGTGAGCAAGCCTTGTGCAGCAGGCAAGTAAGCAGCCCTTCTGCGTGCTCTCTGCATTGGTTCCAGCTGCCAGGTTTCTTGTCCAGCTTGAGTGTCTTCTCTGACCCCTTCAGTGGCGGGCTGTGGTGTGGAACTGATGCTGAGATAAACCCTCTCCTCTCCAGGCTGCTTTTGATGATGGTGTTTTATCACAGCTCTAGAAACCCAGCCAAGACATAGGAGTTCATTCCTTTAGCCATAGCCCAGTGAGGGTCACTGCCTTGCTTGGTGCTGCAGCTTTGCTTTCCAGCCTGTGACAATGACTACTTGTGGGTTTCCGTGGAAGACATCTTGCCTGCTCCCTTTCCTGGCTGGCCAGGAGGCCTGGGGCCTTCACAGTCACATGGGGCTGTGTGTGTGCTCCGGTTCCTGTTACTCATCCTGCCCTCTAGCTTAGCTCCGCAAATATTTTAAATTACTTTGTTCTTATTTTTCTGGAAGTCTCCACGTCTAAAGTGCTTCTTTACTGGATGCAAATGGAGGTTCCCACACCCACAAAGTATCTGGCTTGCCCTTCCTTTGTGGCTGGGTTTTAGGCAAACAGGGTACTAGGCTCCAAGCACAGGATATTGCTTAGAAGAGTCTGAAGGCTTAAGAAGTATCCTTGGTTGCTGTTCCCATGTGGCCATTTCTGAAGCTTATACCTAAGTCGTTAGTTCATGTGGTGAGCCCTCAGCTCTAAGACAGGAAGAGATGCTGGGCAGATGCAGCCTTCTGCTGTTAGACACCATGGCTAGGTTCTCACTCCAAGCACTCCCAGAAGCCGCTGCCATTCTAACTGATCATTTGCCTGAAAGGTGTTCAGGTGTGTCCTTTTCAAGGCCAGAGGGGCTTTGGGCTAGAATGGGGTTCTTTCAAAGCATTTGTCAGAAAGCTGCCTTCTATAGGGCATGTTCAGTGAGAGCCAGCCGCACCCAGCACATGACCTGGCCGGGCTTTGCAAGTGAACATGGCTGGGCACCCCTTCATGGTTTTCAGGCCAAGTTCCTGTGCCAGCTCATGCAGTGCTAATGGCACCTCTGATCTGCCACAGTGTCCCATGCCATCATCCTTCAGGGCTTGGGAGGCTTAGGTCACTTGCATGTCGTCTTGTGCCACTTGTTCTGGAAATCTCCAGGAGGCAGCTCAGTGAGGGCACTCAATGGACAACTTCCTCCTGCTTCTCCCTTTACTGACTTCCCCTTAGTACTCTGGAGGACTTTTGGCTTCTTGTTGTCAGGGGAGACAAGACTCCCCTTGTTGCCATGGCCAGCATAAGAGAGGCCCCAAGAGTATCCTGGGTAGGGATGAGCCCATCCCCCTCTGAGCTTTTTTTTTTTTTTCTTGACCTACCAGTGGTCTGTCAAGAGGGCATTGAGCTGTGAATATTTCTGAGCATGGTGATGTGGAAATGTCACACTGCAGGGGGCTCTTCCATGTGAACACAGGAGTGCTCTTATGGTAGGGCTGTTCCTTTTTCCAGTCTGGTTGTGGCCGTCTGTAAATGTGGGAACAACTGCCGCTGCCCTTTGAAAGCTGCCCTCCTTAATTTGGCTTTGCTTCAGTGACTGGGGTCATGAGGACTGAGAGAGCCTGGAAGGCAGGGCCTCAGGTGGCTGGAAGGAATAAAGGCCGCCTGGCACAATGGAGAGCCCTGGGATGTGTGACCTGGTGTCCTTAGATGAGGGGGATGAGGATGAGGTTGGGCGGGTCAGGAAGTAAGGACAGTCACGTTGGGTGGAACAGAGCCTACACAGGAAGAGAAGAGAGCTTAGGGTAAGCACCTGGCTTCCACCATCCCTGCCTCCCAGGCCTCAGTGATTGACACCAGCCACAGCTCAGGTTTCTCCCTTTGAGCTGAGAAAAACCAGTTTTTATCATTCTGTGCCTGTGGAATTTGGTAAGAACCATTGAAACCACTAGTTTGTATTGCTCCATACACAGAAATGGATGTGTGCGAAGACAGAACCTCTGAAGGCTCATTGCTTTGTGGCTGAGGCCTCTTATGAGCTCCGCAACCTATGGACAGCTACATCCAAGGCGTTCAGGGACACCGTCCCCCCCCCACCCCCCCGCCACATAATCCCTATACAGTCCTTTGGGCCTAGACTAGCTAGTGAGCATTTTTCCATGATCTGCACCTACAGGAGCAGGGAAGTGTTCTGCTCAGGGAAGCCACTGTGCTGTATTGACTTATAGAGTCATTTTCTGTCCCTGGTACTTGGTTTGGCCTTGCTGATGGGAAAACTGGGGTGGTGGCTTTGGCTGAGCAGAGATCTTGGAACCCACCATGTGCCTTGGGCTGCTGTCTCTGGCTATGTGTAGAGGCAGGTGTCAGGCTGCACCAGGGAGGAAACCTCATCCTTTATCGGTTTTTTGTGGCTCCACGCCAGAAGATCTACATCCCTGTTGGATTTGGCAGCCCCCAAATAACATACAGCCAGTCCATGGCAGGTCACACTGACAGAAACTCACTGGCCCACACCCTGGGCGGGGATGTGTTTTTGTAGCTTCTGTGCATCACCGTCTCTGGTCCCCAGTACCACGCCTCCTCTGCCCCTAGCCAGGCCTGTGGCTCTCATACTGGACATGAGTTTCCAGCAGGTCTGCATGGCATGAGATGTCACATGGGGCTGAGTGTGCCCCATGCTGCAGGAGGCTGTCCTCCATGGAGATAGCTATGGTGTGAGCATGTGAGGGTATCTGTCAGTCCTCGAGCAGAGCTACTGCCCTGTCAGAGCGAGCAGGCAAGTACGTAGGTTGTCCTCCAGATGGCTCAGATTCCACAAACCGCTGACCACGGTGTACAGGTTTCCTTAGAGATCTTAGTCACTGGCAAAGCCCAAGGACTGTGGTTCAGCCGGAGGGTACTCTGTGTGGTCACTTTAACATGCTACTGACACAGGCTTCCCTTCTCGCTGTAGGAGGCCTTGACTGTAGGCTTCAGGGCTCAGCAGCAGAGGTGCCTTCTCCAGTGTACTGCTACTCGGACTCCCAGTCTTAGATTTCTGCGTGTGCTGTTGTGGAACCTACACAGCAAGTGCTGTTGAGTGTGATCTGGTCTTACTATGACTGTAGAACCACTGGCCTCCACACAGGAACTGACAGCATTCTGTTCTCTGTAGGATGAAACGGGTGCCTATTTAATCGACAGAGATCCCACCTACTTTGGACCTGTACTGAACTACTTGAGACATGGAAAGCTGGTTATTAACAAAGACCTCGCAGAGGAAGGTAAGTTATCCATTTCAATAGGCACATGAGCTCTGCCGTGGTACCTGGTAGAAGCTGGTTGGTTTCTTGAAGGTGCCTCAGGGCAGAGCCTCTGTGAGAACTGCATTGTTGAAGGACCTAAGATGTGCATCGAGTGTCCAAAAGCCATGTTGTAGGCAGTGTCGAGTGTCTTGTGGTACAGCGTGGGTGGCCCTTCGCAGGTCTCTGCAGTGTGGGGCTGGGTCGCAGATACTCTTACGGCAAGCCCTGGGGAGTGGTGTGCGGAGCCCGCTCTCCTTGCAGATCAACTCAGGGATCCTGGACATTTTGCGGTCTCCTCACTGGCCACCATTGTGTCCTGCTAGTCACAGAGCACAGGATGCACAGCGCCAGGCTAGCTTGTCTTCACTCAGAAAATCTTGGGCCATTTTAAAAAGGCCTTAGTAGGTTCTGGCACCTTCCCTGAATCAGTGGGTCTGGGTAGAATTATGGCAGCTCTCTTTATAGCTCCTACCATGGCTCTTCTTCCTTCAGTGTCTCGTTAAGTGTCCGATTACCGTGTTACGTGTGGACTGTCATATGGAGAGCTAGTTCTGCTCTGGGGCTGTGAGAGCCGTGCTTATTGCCTGGCAGCCTTTCATACTTCATTCCCCAAGTTTCCCTGATGCCGTGCTCTGTGTTACCCTGAGCTGTCCCGGCCCAGCTGTGGCTTCCCTTTAGGAGTGGGAAAGCTAAAGAAAGGAAGAAGGCCTGTACAGACGAGGAAGCCCAAAAGCAGGCCTCTTGTAAATCTAGTTTAGGTTTCTGGGAAGTTGGAGTCCTGAGTGTGGGACATTTGCTAGCAGGCTGTAGGGAAGGCTGCTTCAGTAAGTGCGGTGTATGTGACTGGGACACGTGCAGCAGTCCAAGGCGTCCACACTTTTCTGGCATCTTCAGGTTCCCAACAGGAGCCAGGCTGTGGAGAAACAAACAAACCAAACATGAGTTATCTGCCTCCACATGTACCTGTAGTGACGGACAGTGCTGAACATATGTCTAGTAAATTGACCTTCCTTTTCAGTCCTGTGCTGGGCGCTGAGACCCAGAAGAGCTCTGTGTGGCTGTTGGGACAGGCTGCACACAGGACTTGGGGCTAGGGATGGGGTGCGGGGAGGAAGCACGTGCTTGCTTTGGTCTGATCTAGTAGAAATCACAGTTACTTACCTCTGTTTCAGGAGTGTTGGAGGAAGCGGAATTTTACAATATCACCTCACTAATAAAACTTGTAAAGGACAAAATTAGAGAACGAGACAGCAAAACAGCACAGGTGAGACGGTGACGAATGTGCCGGCAGCTTCTGGGCCTTGGTGTGCGAGCAGATGCGGCTTCCCTGTGTGTGGCCGTGGACCAGAGCTGTCCTGTCCCAATCCTGGTGCCCTAGGCCTTGCTCTCTTTTTTCTCATCAGTCATGAAGGAGCCGTACACCTTAGCTTGGTCTATTGCCAAGGAGCCCACTGCAGTCAGTGGAGACGGGCAGTTATGTGAAAGTTGTGTGGTGAATGCATGGAGGAGAGGGAGGCCTTGTGAGGAGAATGAAGACGCTAGAGAGCAGAGGCCCTCTAATGGAGAGTATCAAGATCTGGCCTGCAAATGCAAAGGCCTGTGGTCAGCATGGCAGAGAGGAGAGCAGTGGTGAGCTGGGAGGGAGGTGGTCTAGATACTAGGGACCTCACAGTTGCTGAGAGGAGTTGGGCTTCCTGGGTCCTCTGCTGCTCCTTAGGTATGTGTGTTGTGAGTGCTGTGTGGGGTAGGCAGTGGCCCCACCTCTGAGGAAGGTCTCCTCTTAGGGTTGGTCTCATCAGCAAGCTAGCTCTGCCCTTGAGAGTGGTTGTGCCCACACCAGCTCAGGAAGTGAGTGCTGGCAACACCCAGGCTTGGCCCACTTAAAACCCTCTCACTGCCTCTGCCCTGTGGTCAGCCTTACTGCCGTGCTGCTCAGGCACTCTCCAGTGTACACCATTAGCCTGTGCCTCTGACTCACTGATGGCTGGAGTGGAACATAATGCACGCCTGACCAAGCCTCTGCCCTACACTGAGCCCACTCAGTGGCCGGGAGGGGCCTAGGGCGGAGGCTCCTCCTCCTCATGGCGTTAGAAAGGTCCTGAAGGTTCCCAGTCCTGCTCCAGACCCTGTGGCCTGGACTACTTCAGTCTCTGTCTACATTGTGGAGGTAAAAGAGATCCTCCCGGCAGGCCAGGCCTCACAGAAACGTCGCAGGCGTTGCCATTTGATGCATTTGGGTGACAGCAAAGACAGTGTTGTAGCTGTTACCATTTGCCACTAGCATGTAATGCCCCCTAAGCAACAGCATCATGGGACACTTGCTTGTCCTGTACATAGAGGCTCTGGAAGGACACACTTGTCTCTTGACTTTCCCCCATCCCACATCTAAGACCAAAGTCTCCCTGAGCTGCCCAGGGAGTCCTCTTGCGCAGGGAGGGTAAGCAGAAGGCTGTACAGCCCTGCGTGGAGCATACAAAGGCTTCAGTGCGCTCCTGTCCAGCCACAGGTGCGAGGAGGAGGACTCAGGGGGCAGGACTCATTTGGAAGTCGTTTTGAAGGTGAGCAGGGAAGCCGGAACAGCAGCTGTTGAGGCTGCAAGTTGGTTGTGTTGATGTGTTCAGGGTTGCTATGGACACTGACCTCTGACGGTCTGAGCTTAGGGTTGCTTGAATGCATGGTGGGACCTGACCTCTTGGGGCATTTGTCCTTGTAGATGCCAGTGAAGCACGTGTACCGTGTGCTGCAGTGCCAGGAGGAGGAGCTCACACAGATGGTGTCCACCATGTCAGACGGCTGGAAGTTTGAGCAGGTGATGAGTGGGGGCACATGGCACTCTTCAGATCCCAGGGACCATTACCTAGTCCCCATCCTCTCAGACACTTTGTGGTGGTTTCCCAGTGGGAGCCCTTCCATTGAGGCTATTCTTGCCATGTCCAGCACTTCCTCCTGTGTGGAGCTGAGCGTTAATGCTTCCTGGTTACACACACCAGCTGCCTTGTCTCTGGCCTCCTGGGGGGCCCAGCAGGTCTTACGGGCTGAGTATGTGTGTGTCTTATGCCCAGACCCTGTCAGAGTCACTCAGAGGCTTGGGCAGGAGCCTGCCCCTCATGTCCCTGGCACGTAGCCCAAGAAAGACTGTACACTGCGAAGTGGCTGTCACCCTTTCTGGATCTGTGAACTGGGTCGCCTCATTTGGAGCCAAGTGCCTTTTGCTCTGCTGTCTTGTGATTTCTGTCTGGAAGAGAGTCTCCTCCCATAACAACCTTCAAGACTTCCGTCCTTAGCTGTCCTAGATGATGCTGGACCAGCACAGGCACTCCTCTTTCCCCTGGATTCTGACCTTTGTGCAGTCATCCTGGGGGACCTCTATGCTATCAGCTCTTTCTGGTGAAACCCAAAGAGTCATGCTGGCTCATCAGGTACACTCTGCTTCCCCAAGGCAGGACTAGTATTGAATTGACAAGCTTTCCAGAGAACCAGGGTGAAATGCAGCCCCTTTGTGGTGGCCAGTCCAACCTGGGGTCACTCAGGGGTCAGTGATTAGGTCAGATGGAGCTGCTTTGTGAGGATACAGAGTCTCTGGGAAATAAACCCAGAGCCTCTGGGTTTATGTGTTCCCATCAATGGGTCCTTCCACAACTATCTACCTGATCCAGGCCAGCACCCCTGTAGTCAGTCATGCATGGTGGGGTCCACCCCTTCCAACCACTTTGTCCTTCATTGCTGAGAGGAGTAACTTGCCCCTGTGGTAGCTTTCTCTCCTGTCCTCTGTTTCTGACGTGTCGACACATGAGCAGGGAGCACAGTGGCTAGTGTTCTTTGACCCACTGATTGCTTACTCACTGGGCTGGAGATATCTTTGCTCTGGCCATGGTGCTTTCCCTTGAGTTACTTTGTGTTTAAAAGAACAAAAGTGTTTGATGTCTCGAACCCAGGGCTGGAGTAATGAGCATAGCATACTTGGTGATCTGGAGGCTTGTGAGGCATGTTAGAGCAGGAGAGAGTATACAGAAATGCAAGGCATCGCCTCCAGCGTCTGTCAGAGTCAAGCCAGGCTCCCATTTAGTGCTTTGGACTTTTAGTGCCATTGGCTTCCGTTCCTAACAGCCCTGCGCTTCTCTGCCCTGAGTGGGGACTAGAGTTAGTCTGAGAGGTCCTTCTTACTCCAGAGACAAGGCCGGCCTGCAGTAGCTCATCAAGTGGTGCTTGGACATGTGCTACATTCGCAGCTGTCACTCACCTGCCTTAACCTGTGTGCTACCCGACTCCTCCCTGCCCAGGGTAGCCAATCATCATCCCCTAGGGCCCAGCTGGGAGCACCAAGAGAAGCTCAGTGCCTGCAGAGAGAGCCTGTTGCAACATGTTGTGCAATTATGTGGGGGTACAGGTGTGGGCTCCTACAGTGCACTGGGGGTTTGCTTCCCGACAGTTCTATGGAAAATCCTGGCCAAAGCTAGCTCTCATTTCCCTGAGCTTCCACAGTTTGTGCCATGGTCTTACTCCTGGGGGGGCAGGTACACCTGAGCCACTGCACGTTGTCACAGACTCTATCTCCCTTCCAGCTGGTCAGCATTGGCTCCTCTTACAACTATGGAAATGAAGACCAGGCTGAGTTCCTCTGTGTGGTTTCCAAAGAGCTGCACAACACCCCATATGGCACAACCAGTGAGCCAAGCGAGAAAGCCAAGGTGAGTGCCAGGAGGGTGGTCCTGGTCGGTCCTTGAGGCAGACCCTGGGAGCTAGCCTTTTTTCTTATTTTTGCCTCACTGATTTTTTCCTGGTCCCTTTAAACTCACAGTCGTTGAGTTTCTTTGTGGCTACAGGTCCTCACATGAGGCAGCCTGTTGTGTCAGAACTGGAGGTGCTTTTTGTAGCAAATATTTCCACGATCACAAGACAGAGCTGCGCCTAGAAGTGTCTTGAGCTTCAGGTCCAATCAGGACTGCCATGTGGCTGCTTTCTCTGGGGACGTTGTGGGACACAGTTAGAGGGCAGCTCCCCTGAGCTCAGGTTTTTAGCACAGCAGCTGCCTCAGCTGCACACTGTGGGTCTTTCTCATTTGGCTTAGTGTGTAAAAGGGATTGTCCTTCAGTCCTGCCCTACAGGGCACTGGGCTTTTCTGTCTCCTGTAGAGAGACATGTTAGCCAAGGTGAGAGTGCAGCCAGCCTCGTTTACTTTTAGATTACTCTCAAGTGACCAGCTTTGGTTACCTTTCCCCGGAATGCCTTATGGCTGGGACGTGGCAGACAGATGCACATGTCCCTACAGTGAACATTGTTGGCCTGGTCTGGATGATTCCTGGGCCTTGGGGCCATTTGGTGGTGGCTTGCAGAGCCTTGCCATCAGCTCTGGGGGAAGCCAGGGATCTAAGGGCCTTGCTTAGGTGGAATTCAAGGTCACATGACCACAGCATTGCCCAGGCATTGACAGAGAGCCTTATGAGATTGAGAGAGGATAGGCCACAGGAGGTGGGCTCTAGTCAGAGACTTGGTAGCAGCCCCACGGTCAGTGGCCCTAGGTGACTCCTGTCTTTCTAGGGCTTTCCATTTAGCCTTTCCTGGTCTTTAGGGTGAGGACTTAAGAACTGAGGGGCAAAGTTCCCCAGAGGATCTGCAGGAAGCTGTACCAGCTGGATCTCTCTCATCAGTGCTTCCACGTAACTCTCCATTGTGATGTGACAGGGGTCTGTGCCACTGGCTGATGTATTACACCTTCAGAACTCCCTGGGTTCCTGGGGCTCCTGTCCTTAGCCTCTGTGTAATCATAAGAGGTGAGGTGGGGCGGGCATGCCCTCCACCACTGCTTCCCCAAGCACAGGATGACAGGACAGGAGTCATGCAAGGGTTCAGATCCAGCATCAGGTTGGGGAAATCCAGAGGCCTCAGCACCTGGCCCGGGGCAAACTTCCATTTGGTCTTAGATCTAGCAGGCATTCCCTAAACTAATCATAGAAGGACATCTAGACTCTTTCATACATTTATTTTGTTATTTTTTGGATTTTTCGAGACAGGGTTTCTCTGAGTAACCTTGGCTGTCCTGGACTAGCTTTGTAGACCAGCCTGGCCTCAAACTCACAGAGATCTGCCTGCCTCTGCCTCCCGGAGTGCTGGGATTAAAGGCATTGTGGCACATGCCTGGCTTCTTTCCTTTTTTTAAGCCTAACAATATAACTCTATGGGCTAAATAGACAAGTTTATTTATGTAAACAAGGCAGTATGCCCAGCTCATACCTTTATTTTTATAAGCTTTTTTTCTCCCTACACTTAATAGCTTTCATAATGAAGCTCATCAGAGTTATCTTTCTCTGTCAAAACTCATCCTCCACCCTGGCTTTACAGCTGCCAAAAAGACTGACTCTGCTGGGAGGAGGAGGCTTTGGGTGTGGCTCCAAGTCTCTGATATTGGAAACGTGTTTCTCACTTCAAAAATACCTGACTTTGGGTGAGAGGTGGCACAGATGCTAAAGGCACTGCCTGCTCTTCCAAAGGTCCTGAGTTCAATTCCCAGCAACCACATGGTGGCTCACAACCATCTGTGACGAGATCCTGTGCCCTTTTCTGGCCTGTAGGCAAATATGTGAGCAGAATACTGTATAAATAATAAATTAATAAATCTAAAAATAACCCAAAAAACAAGAGACCACACACCAAAAATCCCTGACTTTGAGCCAGGTATGGTGGCACACACCTTTAATCCTAGCACTCGGGAGGCAGAGGCTGGCGGATCTCTGTGAGTTTGAGGCCAGCCTGCTCTACAAAGCGTGTCTATGACAGCCAAGGCCACACAGAAAGACCTTGTCTCAAAAAACAAACAAAAAACCTGACTCTGAAGTAGAGCAGTCAGTACAGCTTCTGCGTACACTTGACAGCAGTAGCTTTCAGGGTCCCTAAAGCTATGGGCAGCCACAGGAGCCAGGTCTAGAGGAAGGGAGCTTGAAGAGACCATCCAGACTGGGCTGTCCTCTTGACAGCATTGATTCCCTTTGAGACTTTGAGTCCTCTGTAGTCAGCAGCCACCATGTTCATACTGAACCCTGTCTACAGGTGTCCCCTGAGCATCTAGTGGTCACCTGGTACATTAGGCTGACTGTGAGTGAGAGGGGCAAGCCCCAGGCGAGTACCTTGCTTCTGGTATCAGTCTTAAGTGCAAAGCCTTCCTTAGCCACTTGGACCTGTGATCTAGCCCTGACTCAGTACAGTGAGTGTAGGTAAGCTTAGGGCCTCCTCTTACCTCAGAGAAATACAGCTGCTAGAGGAGATTCCTGAGGCCAAGAGCAAGAGACTCTCTGTGCAATCAGGTACGGTCCTTCCCTGTGTGACACAGAATATCTCACCTGTGAGGGAACCCCTCTGGATCCTTGGGTCCAGAGTGATTCTGAGACTCCCTCCTACAGGCATAATTTATTGATGGGCTGATCAACTTCTGCCGACATGGCTGATGTTCAGTCTCAGCACCCTTGACCAAGGTCCACTCTCTTACTATGCAGTGGGCCTTTGATGGAGCCAGGTCCATGGTCCTCTAAGTCATGTCCCAGGAGCCAGGGCTACAACAAAAGCCCCCGTAGGCAGAGCTCAGCTCCTTCGCCTGCCTGGGAGCTGTGAAGGCAGGTGCGCCTGCGGCAGGTGGAGGACTACACGGTTCAGCCAAACCTAGGCTTCCCCCAGGCTTTCCACCCGCAGGCCTGCGCTGCTCAGGCTGGGCTGATATGTCTTCTTCCTTACTTGCTGCTGTTCACACCAGAGTGATGAAGAGGAGACCAGGCACCAAGGCAGTGACTCAGATTAAGTGTAAATATCACGGTGAGCTCTGCAGCCCTTTAGGTAGACCCAACACTATAGTCTCCCTGCCCCATGACCCCTGGTTGCTTTTGCCTCCACCCTTCCTCTGTGCTTCTGCACATCTTGTAGTTGACAGAAACTTTGATAGTTGTGCTTAGGTCCCTGCACTAGAACTCCCTGTCGGAGGGGTTGGGGGCAGGGCTGTTGCTTGACTGCTGGGTGCTGCTCTGTCATAGTATCCATCCTCGGACACCAAGGGCAAGATTGGGGCTTTGGGTCATGTGAGGCTGTGGGGGTGAACACAGGAGTGTTCCTGTGGCTGAGTAATGAATGCTCACTCAGGCCCACCTACAGCCTCTAGGTGGCCTTCTTGTCAGTCACAAGATCATAGCCTCACTTAAGTTGCTGAGTCTTGATACAACAGACATCCAAACCCCATGGAGTCTGTTCTCTCATCTCAGATACTCGGGTTTGCACCCATCTCCACTAGGACTGGACAGGCCCTCAGCTCTCACATCCTCCTCCATCCAGGCCCTCTACATCTTAAAGGTCAGGCCTATGGTTACCCTGAGTGCCTTGTCACCTCAACAGGGCTTACCTGTTGGTTCCTGTGCAGGGAACATTGCCACTGAGTAGAGAGCAGGGCTAGCCTTAGCAACATGGCCTTGACAATGAGCTGCAGGCTGGGAGCCCCTCACTGCTGCCCTGAGTGCTCAGTGCACAGAGAGGGTGGGGAGGCAGGCACACGGCCAGCCAGAACTAAGAATGTCCTTTTCCATTTGGAATTGTGCCCCCCCCCCCCCTTTTTTTTTGAGACACTATGTATAGTCTGGCTTGCCTCAAACTTACTATGGAGACCAGCCTGGCCTCGGACTTAGAGATCTGCCTGCCTCTGCCTCTTGAGTGCTGAGCTTAAAGGCGTGCACCACCACTGCCCAGCTTGGAGTTGTACTTTGAAATCACTGTGTAAGTATACATGAACAGCTGCAGCTTTTGTGTCTTGATACTCAACCTATTGATAATCTAAGTAAACCCTTTAAGAGAGTTGACCATGAAGCCATCATGGTCATGCGCACCTGTAATCCTGATACTTAGGAGGCTGCAGCAAGAGATTCTGAGTTCCAGACTGGCCTAAGCTATGTAGTGAAATTCTTTCTTAAAGCAAAACAAAGCAGGGCCAGTGGAGTGGCTCAGTGGATAAAGTCACTTGCCTTGCAAGCCTAGTGACCTAACTGTGACTCCCAGAACCCATGTAAGGCTAGAACTAACTTCTGAAAGTTGTTATCTGACCTTCACACATACACAGTAATACTAATAATAAGATAAATGTCTAGACTTTTTTTTAAGGGTAAGAAGACAGTTGTGGTGACACACATTTAATCCTAGTATTTAGAGTCAGAGGCAAGTAGATCTATGTGAGTTTCAGGCTAGCCAGGGCTACACAGTGAGACCTTGTCTATAAATAAATGCATTTAGAAGGTAAAAGGAAAGGCTAGGAAGATGGCTCAGAGGTTAAGAGCCTTGGCTGTTCTTCCAAAGGCCCTGAGTTCAATTCCCAGCAACCACGTGGTGGCTCATAACCATTTATAATGAGATCTGGTGTCCTCTTCTGATGTGCTGGCACACTTGTGGGCAAAACACTGTATAAATAATAAATAAAAGGTAGCTGGGCATGGTGGCACACGCCTTTAATCCCAGCACTCGGGAGGCAGAGACAGGCGGATTGATGTGAGTTCGAGGCCAGCCTGGTCTACAAAGGGAGTCCAGGATAGCCAAGGCTACACAGAGAAACCCTGTCTTCAAAAACAAACAAACAAACAAACAAACAAACAAAAATAAATAAAAGGTAAAAGGAAACATGAAATTTAAGAGATAGGGTCTGGCTTTATTGCCCAGGCTAGTTAGTCCCAAATTCCCAGGGCCAGTAATCCTCCTGTGGTAGCCTCCTCAGTAGCTGGCTCTAACTATGTGCCATTGTACCTGGCTGAAAGGATGATAATTTAATGTAAGGCCATACTCTTCCCCTTTTCACTTTTTAGTGTCTGAAATCAGGTATATGGTTTATGTTTCAGCACCTCAGTTGTAACATCCCTTTGGAGAGGGGTTTGCAGCCACCTGGGTAACAGACCCTCAGCTGTGACCTGCCTTAGGTATAACTTGTGACAGGCACTCAACCTAAGGCATGATGGGAATGACAGATGCTCAAGAAAGTCATACCTGCCATCAGGTTGGCTGAAGAATAAGGTCACCAGGAGGTGCCCAAACTTTGGAGGCTTTGAAAGTACCCTGGAGGGAGCGGAGGCGTCTTTCCAAGCCCCAGACGTTTAGGGACTGACTTTGGTGGCTCTAGCTCTAGGGCTCTGGGCTTGTGGGAATGAAATAGTGGTTGCCCACAAGGCAAACCTGGAGCAGGCCCCAGCTCCCAAAGTTCATAGGATGGAACTGCATGCCCTGGCCTCCCTGTGAAGACAGAAGGGCAGGAGCATTTGTAAGGTAGCCTTGCCCTATCCAGGGCAGACAGGACTGTCTAGCCCCAGCATGTGGGATGGTAGGCTTACTGTTATAGGTCCTGATGGAGCTCAGCCTCCTCAGGATTTCCCACTGTCACTCTCATTACCACTTCTGCCAGTGTGCATCCTCACCTGTACTGCCTCTGCTCTCCTCAGGGCTGGTGGTGGCTGAGATCTTGACTCCTCAGTAAGAGGATTGCACCCAGAGTCACTTAAAAATGTCCTGGAGAATTCAGAAATTGCTCATCATGTGGAGCTTGCCACTGTCAGACTAGGGAACAGCACTATCTCATAGACCTGTGAATTCCTTGAGGCACTTGAGTGGCAGTTCCACGCTCCACAGCTTAGTTGGGCTGGCTGTTGGTAGGCATGGTGTTTGGGGTGCTGGTGGCTTTGTAGGAGCAGCTTGAGAACTAGGTCTTCTCTTGAGCCCTTCCACATAGCCCCCGAGAGCCAGCTCTCCCCACTGCCCCAGACTTAGGTAAGGTTGTTCACAGTTGTGACTCTCACTACCGAATGGCTACCTGTGAGGTTTCCTCAGCTGTGAGGCGTTCTGCTTGGAGTCATATCCTGTTCTAGCCCTAGAGGCTCATTTTACGGGTTTTGGTTCAGCAGCACATGCCTAGCCCCAGCATGTTCCTGAAGGCCTTCCGAGACTTCATCCCAATTTGATATATACAGCTGGCCGTGGCATACTAGTTAAGGAGGCCAGGGCCATGCCCTGTTTTCTAGCCAAGTGGGAACAGGGGTGGGGAGGCAGCAGATGCTGCAGGCTAGCGGACAGAATGTGAAGGGTCTCCACAGCATGACCTTTTTGAGAAGGTTTTCTGAGGTCAGCAGTGAAAGGGTGCAGACCTACCAATGGATGGGGTGTGGGGTTGATCTAGTGCATGTGAAGGGGACCTGGTGCCTCATGTCAGCTACCCACTGTCACTGCACAAGTCCCTCTGTTAGCTAGCTGAGGTCCTGGCCTACAGTTGCAGGTTCTGCAAGACTGGCCTCTGCTTTCTGAACAGGACACTTGGTCAAAGCCTATATCCTCACAATACATTTTATACTTTGCAGATTTTGCAAGAACGAGGCTCAAGGATGTGAAGAGTACTGACAGCTGAAGAGATGATTTTCTTTTCCCCAAGATAAAGTGAACCGCCATGTGCAGAAAACATGGCTGTGAGAAGAAACCTGCTTTTGATCATTTCTCTAGAGATCTGGGTGTGGATCCTTTTTTGCCTCAGATGTGGGTGGCGAGAGACAGCCCAGCTGTCAAGCCAGTCGTCCCCACAGGGAGGCAGCTAGGGCTGGCTTGGCAGTCTCTGTGGCCTCACCCTGTTCTTTCCGAGTGCTATGTGGGACTGAGGCAGGATGCTGCTGACCAGGCCGTGCATTCCTGAAGATGATTTGAAGGACAGGGTCCTTGGTGCTACACACAGTCTGCAACAAGCAGCCTGGGCCTTGCCAGGAGGGAGGGGCAGCAGCCACAACTCCTGTCCAATGCACTGTGGCTTAGGGCGTGAGTGCCTGCTCAAAACTGGTTGAGCACCAGGCCCTCATCCTTGGGTCAGGGAGGCCGCTCTGCCTCCAGGCATGATTGGTTGATTTCTCTCGACCTCGGCTGAGGCTCCTGACTAAGGCAGCCTCCACATTATCACTACTTCTGGGCACCTCCCCTGGACTACACCCCTTCAGAGCCAGGCTCTTGTTCTGGCCTGTCAGCTTGGCCCAGGACCATCAAGGCTTCTCAATTTGTATTTTCCAGGCAAGAGGACTTTGTATCCCTTTTTTAAAAGTGTGGATAGACCACCCGGTGTTTATACTCTTTAGAAATGCCTAAAAGTGTTGCTACATTTTGGATTGATCTGTTAAATCATTTAAGGGAGATAGAGGTTTTGCCTCATATGTCCCACCTGTGGGCTCATGGGGGAGCTGGCGCCTACCAGTGCCTTTGTTGTGCCTGGGATGGAGGCTGGGGCGGGAGGCCTGTCCACCTGGCTTCTGGAGCTGACACTCCAGGTCATGTTGAACATTCAGGATGTTTACAGCGCAAACATGTCTCCTTCTCACTGGCTCTCATTTCCTTGTATAACTATGCAGTTCTTCTCTTGTATTTCTGGAGTGTTTGGGACTTTGCACAAGCTGCATAGGCTCTGTTCATCTGACACGGCATTGGAGCTGCTAAGGTTACTGCAGGGGCTGCGCCTGCTGGCTTCAAACAGACCTTTCTCAGCTGGGTGGGGGATGTAGCAGGCCACAAACTTGGCCCAAGCAAGCAAGCTCTGTGCTTCTTGACCTCTGGCTTCCCAAGGGAGCTGTGCAAACTGACCGCCATGGCTGCCCATGTCCAGGTCAGAGCCTCTAACACTGTTTCAAATGCTTCCGGAAACTTCTTGCCTAGGCCCTCTTCCTTCTCCTCTGCCAGTAACTGATTAGTCCAGTTCTCCACCATCGAGGACTGACCTCCTCCTTTCCTGAGGTCTGTTGTTTGTTGTTAAATGTTTGGCTTGTATGATTCATAAAAACCTTTCTATGGGATTGATTGCACCTCGGCTGCCCTGCCCTCCCCAGCACACTCTGGGGCAGTGCTCTGCTGTCGGCCGTGGGGAATACTCTGGGGAGTTGCTGGACACTTAGCATTGTTTGATTTATGACTTTGACAATAGATAGGCTTGTGGGGTTTTTTGTTTTTTAATTTAATGATATTAAAACTTAATTCACTAAAATTCTAAGGGGATATTTATACTTTTATACTTTTTTAGGTATCCGTATTTTATCAGCTTACCGTTTAATGCCTAAGTTTCCCCTGAAAATAGTAAATAAAATTGTGTATTTATGAATGCGTTCAGCAACTGTTAATGTCTTGAAGTATGTGGAGAAGTGCTGTCCGTCCCGAAGTGCATGCTGGTAGATAGGATGCTTCCATGCTGGAAAGCAGTGTCTTCCAGGTACGTCTCCTGAGGACTTCCCACCGTCAGCAGGGATGTCTCTGCTGCCCACACCCTGAGCCTTGTCCTGTATCTTATTCTGCAGCCAGCCCAGCCAGGTTAGTGGCCCACTGGCCCAAGAGTTCCAATATGGGCTACCCTGTTGCCCAAGTTGAGATATGGATGCAGCTCCTGTTCAGTACTCGGGTATTTGGGTCATGAGGTACTCTGAATAGCCTGTGAACACTGGTTGGGTAAGGGTCTGGATTCTGCTCTGAGAGGTCTCCTCATGCTGACCTACCTCACAGCCTATAACATTTCATCTGAGCAGAAGGCTAGCAAGAAGGCAGGCAATCAGTTCTCAGCCTTAGACAGCCTGCCAGCTATGGTGGTGTCTAGAGAGGGGCTGGTGTCTACCTCAGGCAGTTCTGATTCTGGGAAGCCAGCAAGGGCAGGAGAGACTGTGGATATGGCGTTCCTGAGTGGGTCCACAGCTGCTGGACTCTGCAGAGTCCGTACCTGGACTTCTGCCAAGGTGCTGCTTGGGACAGGACCACACCTCTGGTTGGCTACTGCCCTTGAGCCCAAAGGAACAGAAGGCCAGAGCCCAGATAGCAGCTTTCCACATTGTGAGTGGGCACAGCGCCAGCCAGCACCTTTGGACAGAGCCATGCATCCTATGGCAAGTCGCAGTGACAGTCTCCAAGCCTGTGAGCCTCAGGCCAGCACTTAGCAATGGAGTTGGCCCAGAGCTTGCCCTTGCGGTGTCTTTAGAGTCCCCACAACCTGCCCTGTGCCTTTGTCTGGGCTCCAGTGCACCAGGCCTCCTCCATAGAGTAGAAGAGTACCCAGACTCTTAGACCAGACACTCAGTCTGGTCTATAGATGGCACTCAACAAACAGCCTCTCCGCAGAGGCTGCTGATCGGCCTGAGGGGATTCCCCATGCTTATTCGCTGGTATACAACAAGTGCTAAGTGATCCATTCTAGCTTTTATTTTGTTTTGGTTTTTTGTTTGTTTGTTTTCTCTGTGACAGGGTCTCACTGTGTAGCCTTGGCTGGCCTGGAACTCAGAATGTTAGGCTAGCCTTGCCCTCCGAGATCTGCCTGCCTCTGTCTCCCGAATGCTAGGAATAAAGGCATCGTCACACCCAACAACAGTTACCCATTCAGTAAATAACAGTGCCTGCTCCGCTTGAGGCCTCTGTGAGCACATGGGTGGATGTGCATATGAACCCGCACATCTCACTGGGTGTGAAGGGAGCATGGTTTGTGTGTGCCTATTCCCTTCCACACCCTGTGTTACCACAGAGTGGGAAGTTTGAGGTTAAGGAATGGCCTTGGATCAAGGGAAGAACAAAAATTCAGGTTGGCCAGTGTTATGAGAATGCCCAGGGCCTACGTTGCCCTCGGAGTTCTGCGATGGTGCTCGAGGAGTTGGGTGGGATTGGGAAGCGTGCCTCCACCCATCTTCTGCATGGTTCCTACTGAAGACCCGACACTTTGTGACCTGCCTCCCACCCGTATCTGTCACTGGCCATGGTTCAGGAATGGAACAACCATTGGTATTCGGAGTGGTGAGGCAGTCATGGGGTGGCAACAGGGTAACTGGGTCAGGAACATCCTAGCCGGGTGTGCCCGCAAGGGTCCCAATTCACAGCTTGTTGGCTTCTAGAGCCCTGCAGACCATCCCACCCCACCCCCAACCCCTGCCATGGGTCATGTCGCTTTTTCCTGACTGAACATAAGTCAAGGTAACCAGCAGTTAAGGTGCAAGGACAGCTATTTACAAATGTACAGTGGGTGGGGTTCCACCTGTGAGCTGGGCAGGCTCAGGTGACAGTGAGCAGTGCTGCCAAGACCAGTATGACTGCATGGGCAGCCAGGCAGGGGGCGGAGTTCCCCACCAGGCGCTGCCAACCACGGGAGTCTCTTTGCTGCTGCTGGCTGCTGGCCCTCCCCTGGAACTGCAGTTCTGGGATGATTTGGTGGATCCATTTGTAATGGGAAGTGACACGGATGTAGACACCAGGGCGGTTCCGGCGGGCACAGCCCTCTCCCCAGCTGATCACTCCAGCCTGCACCCATGACTGGCCCACAAGGCACACCAGCGGGCCTCCAGAGTCACCCTATGGGGAAGGAAGCAGAGACCCATCAGAACCTACCCGGGGCTCACAAAGGCCCTGTGTACACATGTACTCATGACAAAGCTCCTTCCCAGGACCCTCCCCACTGGTCTTCTCATAGACACGCCTGCACACTGCCGTGATGGACCTGGGCTACCTATCAGTGGCATACACCCAGTGTGGTGTTTGATAAGGATGCAATAGTTGAGTCCCCATCTCAGATCCAAGACTTGCTCATCTCATGGCGGGTGATGGAACCACAGTGCACCCTCAACCTGGGCTAAGCTCCCTCTAGCCCGTGTTCTCAACCTTCCTAATGCTGTGACCCTTTAATACAGTTCCCTCATGTGGTGATCCCCCACCACCATAAAATTATTTGTATTGTTATTTCATAACTAATTTTGCTACTATTAATGAATCTTAAATATCTGATCTGCAACCGCCATCAAAGATTCAACCCCCAAAGGGGTCACAACCCCCAGGTTGAGAACCACTGCTCTAATGCCTTCGTTAGAACATCCTACCTTACAGGCATCCTTCTTGCCCTCTGCAAAGCCTGCACAGAGCATGTCATCCTTGATGGTTTTGAGCTGGATGTCAGACTCAGCATCTTTGCTGTACAGCAAGTTGCACTTGGGCGTGTCAATGATAGGCACAGCCAGTTTCTGCAGGATCCGTGGGTTGGGTAGTCGGTCTGTGGAGGGAAAGGCAGCCTGCAGCTTAGTAGACAGTCTTAACCAGGATCCTGAGGCTCTGGGTTCTCAAGGACCACAACTCACTCTGCCCCTCCCTGAGCTTCCTCATAAATCCACAGGACTGTGTCTTCCCACATCAGCACCAGGCCTGCTTGTCTGCCTCTCCCATCTCCTGTATGCACAACTTCCTCCTACAGCACCTGCCCCATTACACCGGCCCCATTCATGTATGCCAGTATCAATAAGGAAGCTGTCCTGGCTCCTCTTAAGCCGTATCTCCCTCCCTCCGCTACCTCAGTCCCCTCACCTTGTTCACTGGGGCTGCCCCAGCCAGTGACCCAGCAGTTCATGCCTGACTCAAAGATGATGGAGGGGTCAGGCACACACACAGGAAGGATGTACTTGGTGAAGGTCACAGGCACCTGCAGCTCCACGAGAGCCACGTCGGCACTGGAGGCCATGCCTCGGTACTCGGGATTGCTCTTTACCCTCTTCACAGGGACATACAAGGCGTGTGGTCCTGGCTGCTGCAGCTGCAGTGCCCCCAGCAGGACTTGGTATATGGATATGTCTGAAGTGCTGGTGGAAAGAGCAGAGCGGGCGTGAGTCGCATCCTCCGTGAGGAAAGAGACCCACAGGGAGGAGGAGGTTCTCGTTCACTGCGGTATCTGACACCTCTTTGTACTACCTTTAATTCCCATCTTTTCCTGACTATCAGGTGACCATGGGTAAGTGACCTAACAAGCTCCCTGTGTCTCCGTTTCTTCATTTGTAAGATGAGGACATTAAGAGTCCTGTCAGCAAAGCCTGCTGTAATACACACAACACACACACCTATGGGGGTACAGTGAGGCCAAGGCCTGCTGCTGAACCCCAAGTAAGCCACTCCTGAACTTTTTGAAATTGCAGGGGCAAGATGGCTCAGCAGGTAAAGGTGCTTTCTGCGCAAGCCTACTTGAGTTTTATCAACAAAACCTGTGGTGAAAGGAGAAAACCTAATCCCAAAAGTTATCTTCTGACCTCCACGTGTACACCAAAACACATGTGCTCTTCCCCCAAAACACACAATAGTAAATAAAGGGAAAAGGAATTGCAGATCCATGAGGAAAGAGATACAATGTTTGGAGACCCTGAAAATCTGGGGGTTGCAGGGCTGTTCTCTTAGGTGGTCTCAGATGCGGGGAGGAAGAGGGACATTCTGTTCCAAATCTTGGGCTTATATGAAACCCAAGATCCAGAGAGAGAGAGAGAGCTAAATTTGAAGTAGGGAATGGGGGGGGGGGGACAAGGAGGGGTTGTCCTGCAGCCTTAGTAAGGATAGGGCCCCAGGTGTCACTAGCAGAACAGCTGGTGGAGCAAGAGCTGAGGCAGCAGTTGCAGCTTCCGGGCCTAGGGTTGGACTTAAAGGAAAAATTTAATTATTTATGTGTATGACTGTTTTGCCTGCACATGCGTCAATGCACCACTTGTGCCCCTGGAGCCCACTGAAGCCAGGAGAAGGGGCTGATACCCTGGGATGAGGTGTAAATAGTTGTGAGCCACCCTGTGGGTATGGAGACTTGGACACGGGTACTCTGCGAGAACAGCCAGTACTCTTTTAACTGCTGGGCTGTCTCCCTGGCTCCCTAAAGGAAAATTGTGGAAGACAGTGGGTGTTACTGGTCAAGGCTTGGGGGTGGCGGTGGGGGTGGGGTTGTTGGCCTGGTGCCAGTGCTGGCTGTAGTGCTGAAAGTTGTGTACAGACTCTGCCTTATCCCAGCCACTGGTGAGAAACTGGAAGGGCCACTTACTTGGAGAAGCAGTGTGCAGCGGTGAGGACCCACGTTGGTGCGATGAGACTGCCCCCACAGAAGTGGACCCCGTTGCGCTGGATGCTGACCTGCCAGGGCCACTCGCCTTCTAAGGCATCCTCCCCGCCCACCATCCGGTTGAACATCCTTGGGCGCCCACAGGCTGGAGGAACATGAAATCACTCTTTGAGGGAGGGATCTGGCTCCGTGCCTCGGACTCCATTCCCAACCCCACACACCAGTTCTCACTTTGTCAATTTTCTAGCCTTTCTGGCCTCTGAGCCAGAGGCTTTTGATACAGGCTAACGCTTTCGAGTTCTGCCTTCTATGACAGGGTGACAAGACCCAACTCAGGGTCAGGAAGGTTGACATAACATGGAAATTTTGCATACCAGGGCTGGACATGGGTCCCAGAAGGACAGCTGTATGTCATGTCTTCCACGAGGTTGGTGGGCCAGAGGGACAGTCATGGCCCAGCAGAGAAGGTGTCACCTATACTGGCACTTGCCCCTGATGCCTCTGTTATGTCTTATTTTGCTGATCATAAGAATCTTTTCTTCCATTGCCTTCTGAACTCTAGTTCTGCTCAGCCACCTCTGGCTAGCTTTTCTGCTGCCCTGTGCATCTCTCCTATTCTTGTTCCTCCCTCTGCTGCCTTGTGGGGGGCATGCGCAGCCATTCCCACATCTCAGTTGATCCCACTTACCTCTCAGAGCCCTGGCCCCTTCAGTCCCTGCAAATGAGAAAAGGGGGTTATGAGCCAACTTAACCAAGCCAAGGTCTGTCCCTTCCTGGTCCTGCCTCATCAGAGAGTCCCTTTCCACCGAGGACAGGGAGAGACAACCAGAAAGTTAGTGCCATAGCCATGGGGGTTGTTTTCTCTGCTCGGGGAAGGTGGGCACTCTTGCCAACACAGGGAATCTCTTCTTCCACCCTGCACCCCTGTTCTTGTCTTGAGGTGTGGAGGTGGCGGAAATACATGTGCCTCAAGTCCTAGAAACGTGGAGTCTATCTCCTTCTCCCACAAATGGCTCAGCTCTGGATGACAGAGGAAACCCTGGAGGCCACTTCTGCACAATATCCATCAGGGCCTCCTCTCAGTCTTTCAGAATGATCAAGTCTCCTCTAATTTCTCCCAAAGTCCAACTGAGCTTCAGACACCCATGGCCACTCTGCGCTCTCAAGGGAGTGAATTGGCTTAGTAACTACAGAAGGTCAGCTTCCCAAGACTCTACATTCTGAGGACTGGGCCCTTTTGCCAACTGTATCTATCACTGCCGGACCACCAGTGAGGGGACAGGTAGAGAAGAGGCTAAGGCAGCCCTGACGACACCTGGAATGGGGTCTGTTTCCTAGGGTTCGTTACCCCACACCGACTGCTCATCCTTTTACCCAAGCTCCATAAGCTTATTCTGTCCTCAGATTCATGCCCAGGTGTACGTACACACACACACACACACACACACACACACACACACACACACACACACACACACACACACACGCACACACACACACTTCTTTAGCTGTGCTCTCTTAGTTACTGTTCCCTTGGGTAGGTCTGTCCAAACTCGGTGGGTTTTCATCATGATCAAGTCTTTCTCTCCACTGGTGGTCACATTTTCTCTAAGCCCCCAAACTTGAGGAGCCCAGAGGGAGGGCTAAGAAGAAAACCATTCTGGGATGCCCAGAGCCCTTAAGGATGTTACAGGATTCTCCTCTTCCCTGTGGATCTCCCAGTTGAGCAATTCTCAGTGGAGGTGACAGAATGCAGGCTTGAGGATGGGGTAGGATGCAGCTGTGGACAGGGGGTGGCAGTTACCTTGGTACAAGCTAGATTCACCTGGGAACAGAGAACCTCAATAAAGGATAGTCTATGTTGGTTTGGCCTGTGGGTATACCAGTAGGGAATTGTCTTAAGTTAACTGATGTGAAAAGACCCAGCCCACTGTGAGTGTCACTATTCCCTAGGCACGGGGTGGGGGTGGGGCAGGGGGTGTTAGTTCTGAACTGAGCTAATCACAACCAAGCGAACATGCAGGCTTCCATTTCCCCCTACGCTTGACTCTGGACGTGAGCAGCTGTTTCAGGTTCCTGTTGCCCTGAAATGATGGGTTGTCACCTGGAACAGTGAGCTAAAATAGACCCTTTCTCCCCTAAGTTACTTACTGTCATAATATTCTATCACAATGCCAGAAGTGTAACCAGAACATAGAGGAACAGGAAATAGCTAGTGCTGAGGACAGCACCAGATGTTTCTCAAAGCAGGATGCCAAGTAGACAGGGACAAGTGTTTTCATCATGGGAGACAGGGATTGTGCT
>OU015755.1:60658152-60698231 GCA_907169655.1 Acomys percivali | reverse complement strand
TCCTGACCCTCACGTAGGCTCTCGGGGTTAGTATGTGCTAGCTCAGCGAGCCCGCCCTGACCCTCACGTAGGCTCTCGGGGTTAGTATGTGCTAGCTCAGCAAGCCCATCCTGACCCTCACGTAGGCTCTCGGGGTTAGTATGTGCTAGCTCAGTGAGCCCGCCCTGACCCTCATGGTTGAAAGCTGGACTTAGATAAAGAACTTTCTGCAGAATCCTTGTTACCTGCAATTCCAAGTAAAGCTGAAGGTCCGATATTTTTCCATCTCACCAGTCAGTTCCTCCCGGCCCCCAGGGTACAGCGCACGAACTCTCCAAACACCCACAGACAAGCTGGTGGTATCTTAGTAGGAAAGGCATGCAGGAGAGGGAACAAGAGAGG
The DNA here is from genome assembly GCA_907169655.1 of Acomys percivali. Lineage (NCBI taxonomy): Eukaryota > Metazoa > Chordata > Mammalia > Rodentia > Muridae > Acomys > Acomys percivali. The sequence continues at coordinate 60,697,850 of OU015755.1, read as the reverse complement.
AAAGGCAGAGGGAGGTACTCGCGGGGCCTTTTCCTTCTTTGCTATCCCTGGTCTGCACACGATGTTCAGCGCAGCCACTGAAAACCGCTGTCTCTCATTGACCCGCGCGTGGTAGCCAGTGCAGGTCGCAGAGTTCACGCCTCACAGAAGGTCGGCGTTGCCTCACTGCAAATGCAGTGTCCCTGGATTCTCGGATGTCGGAGGAAGAAGACCAGGCCTTCAGCTCAAGCCTGCAGCACAGGACGACAACGGTGGCCTGATCCTGCACCCACCCCTGGTCCTCTCCACCTTAGAAGTGTCTTGGCACAGATCTTGATCTGGGACTGGTCTCCTCACACTCACCTCGTACCCCAAGCACACTCCCTGCCTTTGCTCTGCCTTCCCAAGTTTTCAGACATGTCAAAACATTCCTCTCTTGCTGTCTGCTTGAAAGCATCAATGTCCTCCCAAGTTCACTCCCTATTTTGTTGTTCTTGATGGTTTTTCTTTTTCCTTTTTCTTTTTTTGAGACAGGGTCTCTCTGTGTAGCCTTGGCTGGCTTTAACTCGCTTTGTAGACCAGGCTGGCCTCGAACTCATAGCCATCCGCCTGCCTCTGCCTCCCAAGTGTTGAGATTAAGGCGTGTGCCACCACCACCCAGCTGTTGATGGTTTTTCAAGACAGGATTTTTCTGTGTAGTCTTGGCTGTCCTAGAACTTGCTCTGTTGAGCAAGGCTGGCCTTGAATTTACAGAAATCCACCTGTCTCTGCCTCCTGGATGCTGGGACTAAAGGCGTGTGCTTGGCTCCTCTTTTTTTTTTTTTTTTTTTTTTTTAAAAGACAAAGTCTCACTCTGTACCTCAGGTTGGCCTACAACACAGATCGCCTCAAACTCACAGCAGTAATCCTGCTTCAGCCTCCCAAGGGATTAGGGGCATGAAGCCCCCATGCCTGGCTTCTAATTAAATGTAAACTTTGAGATATTTATTTATGTATATAAATGTTTTGCCCTGTATATATGTCTCCACACCACTTGCATGCCTGGTGCACAAGGAGGCTGGAAGTGGGCATCAGATCACCTGGCACTTCTCTTCAGCACCCAAATTCAATATTTAATAAACACGCACACAAATATATTTGCAGTAGTGAGGATGGATTCTAGGACTTTCTGCAAATGTTTAGGCAAGTGTTCTACTTGCAAGCTAAATGTCCAGCCTTCCAAATGTGTAGGTGTATATGGGCTGGGAATTAAACCCAGAGCTTTAGGCATACTAGGCTAATGTACTCAGAATGTTTTTAATATCCATTTTGCAAAAATTCACGAGAATTTAACCATCAGCTCTACAGGTTCCACTATGCATAAGAATTCAGTTGTCGAGCCGGGTGTGGTGGCCCATGCCTTTAATCCCAGCACTAGGGAGGCAGAGGCAGGCGGATTGCTGTGAGTTCAAGGCCAGCCTGGTCCAAAAAGCTACTCCAGGACAGCAAGAGCTACACAGAGAAACCCTGTCTAGAAAAACAAAAAACAAACAAACAAAAAAAAATAAAAAATAAAAATAAAAAATCAGCTGTTGGAGCAGCGAGGCCGGAGTCGCTGCACCTGGCCGCTAGGTGGCAACAGACACAGATTCTCAGCTGGAAACCCGAGACCTGGTAGCCAGCTGGGTCTTGGCTCCTGTTTTGCATCGCGATTCTTTTTGGGGTCATGAACAGGCTGGGAAGGGGTCCGGAGACATCCAAAGGCTGTCGGGCTTTTTCCGCAGTCCGATCACCAGGCTCTTTATGAGCATTTTGCTAAGCACCCCTGGCATTTGAGTAAACCCCAACAGTTACTCCGTAACTATTACCCACCCCCCACCCGGTTGCCTCTATTGCTGGAAGCCAGTCTACCAACCTTCCTGGCATCCGGTGAGTGGTGACCACACTTCACTTCAACCTGTCTGGGCATCTGCACAAGTCCAGACGCTAATTGGCTGGAGTTAATTAACCACTGGTCTCTCTAGTTTATATTTTTGCTCAGCTGGATTACTTAGGAGGCCCTGGGAGGAGCACTTCCCCTGAGTCACCCTGACAGACAGACAGCACCTGGTCCACGCAGGACAGGGCTGCTCAGTGGTGTAGTGGCCTGTGGCTTAGAGGAGGAAGCCTGAGCTCTCCTGGAGCTCCCATGGGCTTGGGCAGAGCATGTAGCTTGCTGGGCCAAGGTTTCATCAGCAGACATGTCTGTTTCCATGTCAAGGCCCTGTCAGATATGTAGCTTCCAGAAAGCACTACTGACAGCCAGCTGGTACAACAGTAGAGTTTGTTGTGCACTGGGCTAAGGAAAAGTTCTATCTTGTTTGTTTGTTTGTTTTTGTCTTTTCGAGACAGGGTTTTCTCTGTATAACAGCCCTGGCTATCCTGGAACTTGATATGTAGACCAGGCTGGCCTCGAACTCACAGTGATCCGCCTGCCTCTGCCTCACCAGTGCTGGGATTAAAGGCGTGCGCCACCACCACTCTGTCTTGTAAGGGTCCTAGAATGAAGATGGAGAGGATAGAAGTGGGGTACTGAGGTTTCGAGGTCTGCTTTAAGGTGGTCCCTTTGCCGCAAGACCTAGGAGGGTTTGGCAAAGATCACGCTAGTACAGGGTTAAACAGGCCTACTAGTTTAAAATCGCTTTAGTGAATCGTGGTAGGAGGGTCTTGCACTCTTGGGAAAATCTTGTGATTGGGGATTTTCCTGAATTCAACAGTCAGGTTGTTTACCAAGTTTGCCTTCCTGGACAAGTGTTTCGTGGACTAGTTAAGCCACAATACATTCACATGGTATCGCTTCCCCCAGTGTAAGTTGGAATATTTTGGTTTATTTTATTCTTTTAACAGGCTCATATAGCCCAGGCTAGCCTCAAATTCTTTTTTTTTTTTTTCCCGAGACAGGGTCTCTCTGTTAGCCTTGGGTGTCTTGGACTTGCTTTGTAGACCAGGCTGGCCTCGAACTCACAGAGATCCACCTGCTTCTGCCTCACAAGTGCTGGGATTAAAGGCATGCGCCACCACTGCCCGTTTGAGAACTTGTTATGTAGTCCAGTGTGTCGGTTTGAATGAGTATGGGTCCCATAGACGTATGTATTTGAGTGCTTGGTCTTCAGTTGGTGGAACTGTTTTGGGAGAGGGATTGGGAGGTGTGACCTTGCTGGAGGAGGTATGTCACTGGGGGTAGCTTTGAGGTTTCAAAAGCCAATGACATTCCTGGCTAGCTCTCTCAGCCCAGGGTCTGTATCTTAAGGTGTGAGCTCTCAGCTCCTGCTCCAGTGCCATGCCTGCTGCCATGCTCCCTGCCATGACAGTCATGGACTCTCACCCTCTGAAACCGTAAGCCCCAAATAAATAACTCCTTTTGTAAGTTGCTTTGGCCATGGAGTCTTATCACAGCAATAGAAAAGTGACTAAGGCAGCCAGTTTAACCGTGAACTCCTGGTTCTCCTTGACTTCCCTAGTGCAGAGATAGGGGCGTGCACTGCCACACTCAGCCATTTTATTTATTTATTGCAGTTACGGGGAGTCATGTGGAGTGGACGCTGGCTGGACCATGGACATCCTATTGCAGTCATCCCTGTCTGACATGGGGTCATATTGCAGGGGGAGGAGGAGTAAGGGCACGAATGGAGGCTGCTAAGGCTTCTGCACAGCTCTTTGATGATGAGAACAAAGAAGGGCAATGTAAGGGTCTGAGACTTGAAAACTTGTTTCTGTGTGGAAGTCATGAATATGTTGTAGTTAATGCCGTCTAAACACAGTGTGTCTACTTGTGAACTGCAACACCAGGCCTACAGCTGGGAGTTCACCGTTCCCTTTGTGACTCTACTTGTTGGGTACTTCCAAACTAGGACGCTGCAAGCTTGTCAAGATCTTAAAATGGCCCCGCGACATTTGAGTCCTGACTTTCCTACTAGAAAGCCATGTGAGCTGGTTCTTCTCCTGGGCTCGTGCCCTCATGTGTACGGTGGGGAAGGCGGACAGAGTGGTGAAGTGGGGAGCCATGTTACGCGCAGCTGCCACAGTTGTTTTGAACAGAGTTCCAGAAGATTCTGGAGGCCACTTCAATCCTGCAAACTGTGGATCTGGGACAGCAAGCCTTGTGAGAGACCATGGGTCCACAGGAGGCAACTTTGGAAAGACTTGGGGTTCTCGAGACTGAGAGGAAGCAGGGGGAAATTAGAAAAACCAACCTCCAGGGCAGCCCTGGATGTCCAGATTCCTTTGAGTCACTTCTTATTCTCAATATTTAGCAAGTAGTTCTTTACAAGCCAGGAGCTCTCAGAAGAGGTCTGCAGGAGACCCTGAAAGTCTGAGCAGCCATCAACTTCGTATTTATTTATCTATTTATTACTTGGTTAGTTTGAGACTAGGTCTCACTCTGTAACCCTGGGTGGGACAGAACTCACAGAACTGTGTATCCGCCTGTCTCTGCGCCTCCCCTGGCCCAAGTGCTGAGGTTTGAGGCTGGCAGCACAATGCCCCAGCTGCGTCCACCCTGTTGGCAGATCTGAGCAAAGCCTAGTGTGGAAACTAAAGAGGTGGAGCCCTGAGGAGTATTTGGGAGGCTTAGGGAAGGGAAGTGTCTTTAAAAAAATGTTTTAAAGACTTATTTATTTCATTTTTTGTGTGCAAGTATTTTGCCTGCCTGTGCGTATGCAAACCACACATGTGCCCAGTGCCCATGGAGTCAAAAGAAGGCATCCTCTGGAAATGGGGAGCACGCCAGCTGGATGATTGCAAACCACCCTGTCCGGGCTGGGAACTGAACGGGTGTCTTCTCCTCTTAACTGCCGAGCCACCCCCCCTCAGGCCCTGGAAGTGGCTCTTGACCAGTTCACACTTGGCATTCAGTTTGGTCCTTTCAGATGTCTGGACATTGCTGTGCTTAGGAGACACGGGGCTGCAGGAGCGGAGCAAGCTCAGGTTGCTGGGACCGCCTGTGCCGAGCAGGCATGAGCGAGGGAGGACTGCTCAGGGGAGTCCTGTGTGGGCAGTCCTGGGCCCTGGTACCTGAGGGCTGGGATCTGTCCATGGGACATCGGCTCCAGAGATTCCTGCGTGTTTGAGTCCCTTTTGGCGTTCCGGACCCTTCATTTTGGAGTTGAGGAAATTCTGCCCTTCTGTTTACTCCATCCTCAAACCAATGTTTGCCTTGTGACCACCAAATCACTAGCCACCGAAGAATGCCTTCTTGTCTCAAGGACAAGAAAGATAGACTTTTCAAACCTCACCAGGATATTTCTATTTCTTCCCCCAAGACAGGGTTTCTCTGTATAACACCCCTGGCCGTCCTGGACTCACCTTGTAGGCCAGGCATGTCTCAACTCAAAGAGATCTGCCTGCCTCTGCCTCCTGAGTGCTGGGATTAAAGGCATGCCCTATTTATTATCACTATTATTACTATTATGATGCTCCCGAAGTGCTGGGATTAAAGGTGTGAGCCACCATGTCTGGCTTATTTTATTTTTTATGGTAAAGAAAAGGAAAAGATATAGTGACACACACCTGTAATTCTAGAATTTGTGAGGTAGAGACAGAAGGGTCCTGAATTTATTGCCAGCCTGGGACACATAATCATGTCTTGTCAAAAAAGGGTAAGTGTGTGTGTGTGCCTGTGCGTGTGCGTGTGTGTGTGTGTGTGTGTGTGTGTGTGTGTGTGTGTGTGTGAGAGAGAGAGAGAGAGAGACAGACAGACAGACAGACAGACAGAGAGAGAGACAGAGAGAGAGACAGAGAGAGGGAGGGAGAGAGAGAGGGAGAGAGAGAGAGAGAGAAAGAAAGAGAGAGAGAGAGAGAGGAATTGCTATTCTTTTTCAAGCATGATCTGATAAAATACATTATTGACAGCTATAAATAAATTTATAACCTCTGACCTAGCTATTTCCCTTCTAGGAACCTAACTTGAGGAAGTAATTAGAGATGCTTTCAAATAATTTGAACAGGTTTTATTGAGACATTATGTGTAATAGTTAAAAAGGATGAGTGTCCAGTCTGAGAAGATAAAAGCTTAAGTAAACGCTGTTGCATTTTACAATGGAAAATTATATAGACATTAATGACCACGCTGTGAATGGCTTCCTGGCATAAGAGAGTGACAGTCTCTATTACAATTTAAAATCCAATTAGTGTAGTGGTATGAGTTCAGTAATAGTAAAAGAAAAATATACAGTTTCTAGCTTGTTTAATTAAGTAAAAATTTTGAAACTTTCTTTTAATTGGTTGATCGGTGATTTAAATTTTTTTAGATTTATTTTTTTTATATGCATCAGTGTTTTGTCTGTCTTAGTTACTGTTTTATTGTTGTGAAGAGACACCATGACCAAAGAAACTCATAAAAAGAAACATTTAATTGGGAGCTTAGCTTACATCTTCAGAGGGTGAGTCTGTGACCACCATGGCAGGGAGCATGGCAGCAGATGAGCAGGCATGTGCTGGGGCAGGAGCTGAGACACACATCTGGTTCACAGGCAGCAGCAGCAGCAGCAGCAGCAGCAGCAGCAGCAGCAGCAGCAGTAGCAAGACAGAGAGACAGAGACAGAGAAGGGAGAGAGAGATTGGGCTTGGCAAGGGCTTGATTAAGGATGCTTGCTGCTCTTCCAGAAGACTCAAGTTCAGTCCTCAGCTTCAATATTCTTCAGACCTCCTTGGGTACCCACAGAGACATTGGATATGTGCTCATACACACACACATACACATAAATAAGAAAAGAAAAGAAAAGAAAAGAAAAAAAAAGCCGGGCTTGGTGGTGCACGCCTTTAACCCCAGCACTTGGGAAGCAGAGGCAGGTGGATTTCTGAGTTTGAGGCCAGCCTGGCCTACAGAGTGAGTTCTGGGATGCTGGGGACCAGCTCCAGCAGAGAGGTCAGGGCTTGAGAAGGGTGGATGCAGCAGGCGACTTAAAGAAATTGCACTGGACAGCAGTTTGAATCTTTTTCTGAACCTCTGAGAATATATCATCTGTTGCTGCACTGGGAGGTAGGTTACAGATGAGACTGACTTCCCAGGGCCACAGGGTTTATTTTTATATCTTAAAACAGTGACTACATCGATCTATACTTGCATTTCAAAGAACGTCTAGTATGTAACCAGTCACCCAACATGAATCAGAACATCTCTGAATAATCATGATTATGAAGTTCAGTGATCACACATCCTGGGCCAAGTAGACAAAGTTGGGTAGGAGAGAAATTCAGAATCCAAAAAAGGCTAATTCCTAACTAACAATAAGCAAAATAAAAAATTGTTAACAAGCTACACTATAATCTATTTTCAAGCCTTTCTTGCAAAATGCAATAAGGCTTCTAATGATTAACTTATAATTTCTAAAATAAGAAATCATATTCTTTCCCCTTGATTCTTAACTCTAAAATTTGCATTTTATTTCTTTCTATAGACACATGAATGTTTTAACTTTATAATAAGCAAAACATGTCCCAGGCTTACTCTCACAGTCTTGGCCTTCGTCCTAATCTCCGGGGACATAGGGCATCCTGCTCAGCAGTTTCATCATTATTGGTATCTTTTAACTTTCAATAGATAAGCCTTGTCTTACTTCTTTTAAGAAAATTTTCCATCTCATTTCTGTCTCCCAGACCATCTCAGACCACCAATGTTTTGAGGGCAAAAGGAGACAAGTCAGTGTATCCAAAAGCCATTATATGAACGATTTGATCAACTAATAAAACTAGGAGAAGTTGGGGCTGTATCCACTCAGCCAGGAGCTGGAACTTTGTCACATAGTCTCCTTAGCTAAACAATGGCAACCATTCAGACTAAGAACTGAAATCTTGTCCTACAGTTCCAAGCAATGAGAGGTGAAACCTTGTCACGCAGCCTCTTTAGGTAAGCAGTGACTGGTGCCACCACCAGGACAGCCAAGGCTACACAGAGAAACCTGTGTATCTAAGTAAATAAATAAATAAAAGTAGACTAAATCTTAAAAATGGTTGCTATCTTACAGGGCAATCAAAGACAGTATTTGGAATAATTAGAAACTCTCTCTCTCTCTCTCTCTCTCTCTCTCTCTCTCTCTCTCTCTCTCTCTGTGTGTGTGTGTGTGTGAGTGTGTTTGCGCACGCACCACAGTGCACACGTGGAGGTCAGAGGACAACTTGGTGGAGTTTGTTCTTTCTCTCTACTTTTATGTGTTCTAGGGATCAAAGTCAGATAGCAAGGCTTGTGTGGCAAGCACCTATGCTTGCTAAGCCATCTTGCTGGTCCCTGAAATAATTTTTATTGTCAAGTGGAGGGGACAGACAGATAGCTGAGCAGAAGACAAAGGCACACACAACCGCACAGATCAGATTACTCCAAAGGGTCTACCAGATGATGCCCAGCATTCTCGTGCCCATTTCAAAATCTTTCAAGGTCAGTTCTTATACTTATGTCACTGAGATCATAATTAGAGTAAGTTTGTTATATTATGTATGTTATATCATATCGTATAATATTGAGTATATTACTGTGGGCCTATTATTTTCCACCTATAATTCCAGCACTCAGGAGGCTGAGGCAAGATGATTGCCACAAGCTCTAGGCTAGCTTGGGGTTCACGGAAAGTAAGATAGAGGCAAGCCTTTACTACCGTATAAGACCCTTTCTCAACAACAAATAATAAAATCACAACAAATACTTTTAAGAATACTTTAATAAGCTGGGCGTGGTGGCACGCCTTTAATCCCAGCACTTGAGAGGCAGAGGCAGGCGGATTGCTGTGAGCTCGAGGCCAGCCTGGTCTACAAAGCGAGTCCAGGACAGCCAAGGCTACACAGAGAAACCCTGTCTTGAAAAATGGGGAAAAAAAAAAAGACCTCCTTCCGAAAGCAACTGTTAGAGGAGGCTTTTACTGGAAAATTAGACTTAATGTTTGTCTAAGTTTGTTATTTGAGACAGAGTCTCGAGTAGCTTGGGTCTCGCTATACATCTGGATGACCTTGAAAATTTGCTATTATTACATTGTCTCTGTGTGTGTGTGTGTGTTTGTGTGTTCATGCATGAGCATAAACACTAACACTGGCAGACCACAGCATATATGTAGAAGTCAGAGGACAAGTCACAGGAGTTGGCTTTCTCCCGCCATGTGAGTCCTGGGGTAGCACTCAGGTCAGCAGGCTTGCCAGCTGTCACCTTTCTTTCCCCGCTATACCACTGCACTGGCCCTGACACAATCTTTTCCTTTTTATTTATTCTTCTTTCATTCAATACATCCACTCCTTCTTTCCACTCCTCCTAGCCACCTTTCCCCTCCCTTCCCCTCCCCCCAGATCCACTGCGCCCCATTTCTCTTAACATAAATAAATAAATAATAAAGGCAGGCCTCACAGGGTTAGACCTAAACATGACACCATAAAATGCAACAAGACTAGCCACAAACCCTCCTCATATCAAGGCTGGATGACGTAACCCAGTAGGAGGAAAAGGATCCCAAGAGCAGGCAAAAGAGTCAGAGACACGCCTCCCCCCCCAACTTCCACTGTTAGGAGTCCCACAAAACCCCCAAGCTAAACAATCACAGCGTGTGGTGTATACACCCATGCAGGCTTAGTGATTGCGGCTTCAGTCTCTGTGAGCCCCCTGCTTAGCTGATTCTGTGGGCCACGTTCTCTCCTGGGGTCCTCCACCCCAGGAGGCTCTGGCTCCTAAAATCCTTCTCAGGTCTGCCTACTGTTCGGTTGTGGGTCTCTGCTTCTATTCTGTCTCCTGAAACTAAACATCAGAACAGCTGGGGTGTGAGGCTGCTGCTGTGTCCGGGTTCACCTGGGTGGGGTGGGGTGGGGTCGGGGGAGCTGTGCCCATGGAGAAAAGTGACTGGAGTCACTGGCATCTTCTGGGCCTTCATAGAATTCGCGCAATGTGGAAGACAGATGCAGGTGAGGAGGAAGAAATGAATCAAGGACAGTTCCCCAACCCAAGTCTTGAGCAACTTGGGGACTCATGGTGCCAGTTCCTGAGCATCTGATTTGAAGGACTCTCTCTGAGAGTCCTGTCCAAAGTCCAGGGCCCAGCACCCAGGTAGTGGCTTGAAGAGACAGGTATGAAAACAGGAAGTGGGGTCAGTGACCCACCAGCATACAGAGTGACCACTTGCTGCCGCTCCTGCTCTCTTCACACACCTGCAGCTCCCACCCTCCCTGTCAGCCTCCTGGCTGCAGAAACAGCCACACTGACTGGCCCCACGTTGCTCATTAGCAGCAATTAGCAGAACCACTCATTTCCCTGGAGGGAAGAGGGGGAGGAGGAACAGGTTGGGAAGTGGCTCCCACCCTGCGGGGGCGGCCCAAGCTGGTTTCTCCATGTTTCCTCTGTGGCAGGCATGACGTGGCTGCCCAGGTCACGCCTGGGGTGGGGGACAGCTAGGCCATGCCTTAGAGGCACCCCCTCACCCCTACCCCTGTGCCAGAGACCTGAAGTTCTCAGCTTTGTATACAGCTTTCCTTGGAACGGAAGTGGGACCACCGCCTTGAAGCTTCCTTCAAAGCAGGCTAAAACCTCCCCTGTGAATCTTAGGCACTGGCCAGGCGATAGCCCGGGTCATGACCTCTATCTCGGAACTCACATGTTCTATCTCTTGTCCCGTGAGTCAGGATGAGTCAGCAGAAGTGTGAGGAACAGTTCCGCTCGGCCAAGGGCACCCTGTGTGTTCTGTATCCAGTTCTCTGGGCTGTTTCCCCAGCAGGACTCTGTGCCTGGCCCCCCTCCGGAACTTCCGGCTCTGTCCAGGGAATAATCTGTTTTGTGGTACTTGCTGATCTGCCTTAACGAGATGCTAATGTGATGTCAACCACTTGAAGTTTGCAAATCCGTTTAGAAATTTAGCGGTCAGTTGCTGCCAACAAGTAGAGCTGACGTTAGCAAACCCACCACCAGCTACTGAAGCATAGGCCTTGACTGGCCTGATTCCATATAGCCCAGAGTGCCTCAGACCCCCTTCCTGCCCTGGTCTCTTGTGTGTCACCCTCGCATTCTGTCTATTTTTAAATTTAATCTGGTTGCGGAGCTGAGCACGGCTCTGATGCTCTCCACACAGCGGGCAAGTTATCTGCCTCTGTGCTTGACCCTCGGGCTGATGTGTTCCTTGAATTAACCTGTAATTTGAGAGACAAACAAAATAAAAAGGGAACTCCAAGGTCTCCTGCGATCATGTGACTCATCCATAAAGAAACGGTAGCAAGAAACTTACTCTCTCAAGTTAGAGGGTGCAGGCTGGGAGCAAGGAGGGGCGGGGAGGTCCTGGAGTCCAGAGTGAACACCCCATAATATTCCTGTGAGAGGTTACTTTCTCCTCCAGAGCCCCTCCCAGGCTGTTGGGTATTGTCTATGAGAACCACAGAGTCATTGTGGAAAAGGTGATTTACGTCTCAGAACCCCAGCAGCCAAACTTCCCTTTTATAAAGCTTTTAACATTCCAGCTATTTTTTTTTTTTTTCTCATGATAGCGTTTGGCTCAGGATAGGCTGGGACTCATTACTGTCTGCCTCAGCCTCCCAAAAGTGGGGACAGCAGGCGTATCATCGCGCTAGACTTCAGCCAGCGCCTCAGACACACAAAGGCACCTGCACACCAGAAGGAAAGAACTCTGAGGGAAGCTGCCTAGGAAAAACAGAAAGTAAGGCTCAAAGGGGATAAGCTCAGCTGAGAAAAAAACAAAATGCCTGAAGGTCTTGGTGGACCACAGGAAGACACTCTCAGCCCGATGCTCTGGGGATCACATGATTAGCGAGAGTCAGATAGCTAGAGCTAGTGTTTAGAAGGTGTGGGCTGGTAGACGTTGGAGTTCAGGCTGAGCGGGGGCAGAGGTGCTGACCCTCCACCTGTAGGAAATGCTAAGAAGGTTATGTTAGAGGCCAGTGGACGCTTTATTCTCAGAGGTCAGGAGGGGGAAGTTCCCAGAGCACACAGTCCAGCACTGGACAATAGGCGATGGAAGAAAGGATTCCACGGGTGGGTACTGTGCACCCCCATCCTAGCACACCCCCACCCCTCAGGAGAGCCGTGGCGCAGCTCATCCCTGTAGGACTAGGAATGCTCCGTGTGTGGTGGTTTAGTGAGATGTCTCCAGCATTTGAATAGTTGGTGGTTGTTTAAAGACGATTAGGGGGTGTGGCTCCGCTGGAGGAAGTGCGTCACTGGGGGGCGGGCTTTAGGTTTCAAAAGAAGCCTCCTACAGTTTCAAGTGAACTCTCTCTGCTTCCTGTTCGTGCACTGAGATGTGTGTGGGTTCTCGGCGGCTGCTGCTCCTGCCGCCTTTTGCCTGCTGCCTCCACTCTGCCATCATGGACCCTAACCGTCTTGAAGTGTAAGCGCTAAATAAACTCTTGTATAAGTTGTCATGATGTCTCATTATAGCAGCAGCAAAGAAACTAATACAGTTGGATTCTCGTGGAAGGGGAGGAGGGACGGAGCTTTGGGGGGGTCTAGAGGAGCCAGAGCGAAAGCAAAGAAACTGTGTGGCCAAGGGCATTGGAACTGTGAAGGGCTCTGAAGGAGTCCCACAACCCAAGGCTGAGGCTGAGAAGCCCAAGTGCCATGCAGGTGCCAAGGGAACAGGTAACGGGAACAGCCCAGAGTGTGATCAGGTAGGATGCAGGGGGTCTCATGGGAGGATGGTGAAAGGCCATCGGAGAGCAGTGTCACTTCAGTGATAACCCAGTACCTCCAGGATCCACCAGACCAGGCCCCTCAAAACCAGTCATGCCCCAGTTGATCAGTGAACACTCAGTCTGTGTGTAACTTGTCTAATCATAGTGACCAAAATATCTGACAAAAATAACTTAAGGAAGCTGGGCATGGTGGCGCACGCCTTTAATCCCAGCACTAGGGAGGCAGAGACAGGCGGATCGCTTTGAGTTCAAGGCCAGCCTGGTCTACAAAGTGAGTCCAGGCAAGGCTACACAGAGAAACCCTGTCTTGAATACCCAAGGGGAAAATAAAAGGTAACTTAAGGAGGGCTGGAGAGATGGCTAAGGGGTTAAGAGCACTCACTGCACATCCAGAGGTGCTGAGTTCAATTCCCAACCCCATGGTGGCTCACAAACCATCTATAATGAGATCTGGTGCCCTCTTCAGATCTGCAGGTGTACATGCAGGCAGGGCACTGTATACATAACAATAAATAAATACATCTTAAAAAAGAAAAAGTAACTTGAGGAAGGCTCACAGTGTGAGGGGATACAGTTTAGAGCCCAGAGCGGCTCCCAGCCGTGGCTATGTGAGGAGGCTGGTTGCATCAAGTTGCCACTCAGGAGGCAGAAGAGAATGAAGGTGCCCATCAGGCTTTCTCCTGTTTCCTTTTTTATTCAGTCTGGGACCCCAGGTCATGGACAGCGCTGCCCACATTCAGCCTGTCTTCAGTTAAACCTCTCTGGAAATACCCTTGGTGGACCACTAGACGTGTCTCCTAGGTAATTCCAAATCTGATCAAGTTGACAATGACGATTGACTATCACAAATCACAAGCCCACTCTTCCTTAATTTGATGCCTTTTAGCCAGGCCTTTGGCTACTTTTCAGGTTCTTTTTCCTACCTCCCCACACCCTTCCATCTCTTCTAATCCCCGAACACTAGGTAGGAGAGAAAGGAGGATAGAGAGAAAAAGGGGCACACAGATCTCTGTAGACTACTTCCTGCTGATTAGGGGGTGTTGAGATCTTCAGGGCAAGTCCAATCTTCGTTGTCAGGATATCTCCAACCAGCAAACAGCAACATCATCAGTCAGCAACCAGCAAAAGCAGCAGCAGCAGGGGCAGTAGCAGTGCCTGGGCCCCTCTGGGGCACGAATATTCTATACCCTCTGAGGAGCCCTCAGAATTCCAAATGTATCTTCAGCTGGCAAAACCACGCCCCTGCTAGAGCACGGGCAAACTGTAGTCAGCTGCTGTGGACAATCTGAAGCAGCGCCATATCCCACACTTAGGACTGAAACAAAAACATATTCCAAACACACCTGGGTTTATTTATTTATTTATTCAAAATGATTTTATTGCTGCATACACAGAATTTATGCCACTAGAGCAAAGGCTGTGGACAACTCGTATTTCCAATTGGGTGGGAGCACTGGCTTAGATGAATTCTGCTCTCTATCAGAGTCAGGCAGAATCTAGCATCTGTATCCTTTCTGTTTCTCTCAAGGTGTTCGCGGACAGCAACGGCTTTCTTAATCAAGTGGTAGAGGTCCTCTGGGAGATCAGGGGCAAGGCCTTTGGACTTAAGGATTCTCAGGATTTTATTAGCAGTCACAAAATGGACCTGTGCCACACCACGTGAGTCCTTCAGGGGTCACACCTGTCCAGGAGGGAGTCAGGCCTTTCTTGGCTAGTTTGTAAATCTGTTCCTTCACGTCATAAGATGTCAACTTCAGTCACGTGGAGACGCTACGGCAGTAGGGCAAAGGGAAAGGCCCTTCCGGGGAGTGTGCATAAGACCCATGATGGCGGAGGTCGGGCAGCAAAGTGAGAATGAGGGAGGAAACCCATAACTGGGTTTTTTAAGAAACCCAAAATTCTTACTACAACACCCAAACCTATGATTTTTATCTGTAACACTTTACTCCTTTTCTCTCAAAGGCTCACATTTAGTTCAGTTCCCAGAATTATTATTATTATTATTTTTTATATATATATTTTTGAGACAGGGTTTCTCTGTGTAGCCCTGGCTGTCCTGGAACTCATTCTCTAGACCAGGCTGGCCTCGAACTCAGAGATTCGCCAGCCTCTGCCTCCCGAGTCCTGGGATGAGAAGCTTGTGTCATCATGCCTGGGTGAGTCCCCAAAATCTTAATAGTCCTAATATTGTTGAAAAGCTGAGATCTCTTCAGAGGCTCACAGCAATCTCTGTGAGCCCCTTGTAAATAAACATGTAAGTTATGTATTTCCAACATAAAATGGCAGAGTGTTTTCTCCCTCAGTGCTGCTGCAAAGTGGTTGTCTCCTTCTGTGCAGCATCGTGGCTGCCCTCCAGCCTCTGGTGAAACCCAGGATCATCAAAAAGAGGTCCAAGAAGTTAGCCTGGCAGACGGGCGGGCCAGAATTAAGCACAACAGGAAGTGTCAGCAGCCGGGCATGGAGAAGACTCAAGGGCAAAATTCTGATGCCCAAAATCAGTTATGGGAGCAACGAGAAGACCAGGCACACAGTACCCATTGGCTCCAGGAAGTTCCTGGTCCACACCAGAAGTTGGAAGTGCTGCTGGGGTAACAGATATCTTACTGTGCTGAGTCACTCATGATGCTTCCTCCAAGGACAGCAAAGCCGTCACAGAAAAGAGCAGCAGAGCCAGCCATCAGTCACTAATGCCAACGCCAGGCTGCGCGGTGAAGAAAAGGAACAGATAGGTTCACAGGCGTGTATTATTTGTGCTTCTGTCAATCTGCAAACAAACAAACAAACAAACAAACGAATGGCACAGAGCAAATAGTTCCATTCCATAAGGGAAGGATGTGGGCATAGCAGGGGTCGGGGTGGGGAGGGGAACGGACTGAAATAATATCAAGATTTTTGAGGGAAAACCCTGCAGTGCCATGTCTGGCATCTAGGGCTTGTGGTAGAGTTATCTGGGTTCCAATAGGCTTGAATGGTCCACCCCTGAAATCCTACAGCCCGCAGTACATACAGCCTCTCAGGTCAGCTCTGTTCTGTGTTTGAAGTTTTCCTTAGTGGGTGGGTATCCTAGCCTTGGCATAGTCAACACCCTAGGGCAGTGGTTCGCAACCTTCCTAATGCTGCGACCCTTTAATACAGTTCCTCATGTTATGGTGATGCCCCCAGCCATAAATTATATTTGTTGTTACTTTATAACTGTAATTTTGCTACTGCTATGACTCATAATGCAGATATCTGATATGCAGGATGTCTGATCTGTGACCCCTGTGAAAGGGTCATTGGTCCCCAAGGGAGTCGCAACCCACAGGGTGAGAACCAGTGTCCTAGGGCTCTCCTACAATTTAGGGTTCACTTTCATAGCTTTACCCAGTAGCTTCCTTGCAGGGGAGCCAACTTTCCCATGCATTACCTGGCCTCAGTGATTTTCCTGGCACCCTGATGTGGGCATTAAGCAGATGCCACTGCAAAGTTCTGCTTCCAGCTTGGAAATGTGGTCTGGTCTCCGGGATCCCTGTCAGCTGAACTTGCCCATACAGTTTTCTAGCAGGGAACCCAGCAGTGGAGCTCTAAATCCAGGCTCTTTCCTTTCACATGACTTTTCATTTTTATAAGTGGCAGCCTTTGCTGTGACAGGGTCTTGTCTCTAGGGCAGAAGTCAGTGTTCTAATGGTATTAATGTCACTACAATCACAGCTGTTTCCTGCATTCGTCATTTCTGCATCTTTATTTTTTATTTTTAAAGATTCATTCATTATTATGTATGGTGTTCTGCCTGCATGAACACCTGCAGGCCAGAAGAGGGCACCAGATCTCATTATAGATGGTTGTGAGCCACCATGTGGTTGTTGGGGATTGAACTCAGGACCTCTGGAAGAGCAGTCTGTGCTTTTAACCACTGAGCCATCCCTCCAGCCCTTTCTGCATCTCTAAACTCAGACTCCTGTCCATATCAAACTGCACAGTTTTCTTGTATTTAGAACGGTCTCGTGGAAGAACCGATTAAAAGCAGTGAGCAGTAACCATGCTGCAGCTTGGGTGCTATGCTGTCTTCACAGCCTACTAACCACCTTAGTCCATTGCTTTTGAACTTAAGGCATGGGCAGGGAGCAGGCACTCTCTGCCAGAAGATAACCAAATGGCCAGTGGGGACCACTTCTGAATAGAGTCCTACTCTCCTCTGATATCTAAAGAGCCCCGCTTTTACTATTCACATTTCTTCTCGGCAGCCTGGTCTTCCAGGCTCTCACCAGAATGGCCCATCAAACTGATCACCACATTCTAAGACTTACCAAAGTCTTCCACAGTCCTTTCACAAACCAGCCCAAAGGCCTGCAGGTTCATCACCGCAACGACCCTCTCACCAGTACCAATTTTCTACGCTAGTCACTTTTCTCATTTTGTGACAAAATACCCGTGCTACAGAATGCTACCTTCTGCGGAATGCCACCACTGCATTGGCACAGCTGTGACTCTTTGCAAGAGACCCTGAGGTGAGCATGATGGCTGTTGATGGTCCCTTATAGAAGGAGGGGGTGGGCAGAGTCATGAGCCGCTCCCTCCTGCACTGCTGCCGTGTGTGTGTAATTCTTCCCTATTGGCATGTGGCCTTGGGTGCTAGAGTATGCACACTCGGAAGGTTGGCTAAGGGAGAGGGAGGGCAGCTACGAGGTAGTCATCATCCATGCAGGGGTGAGGTCTTCCAGTGGTGCGGGGCCATCTGTGCTTCTGTAAAGTAACCCCCTCATCCGTGAGCTGTAAACCCAGTAAACTTATTGGTTCCGCAAACATGGGCTGTAGTGGAATTGTGCTTCGGTTTGTCACTGGAACCCTGTAAGGAGGGGACAGACATCTGTTAACATCTCCCCAGAAAAAAGAGTCCTTGCAATAACCCAACAGATTGGCTTAAGGGAGAGGTTTGTCTGGGCCTATAGTTTGAGAAAAAAGCCCCGTCCGTTATGGCTGGGAAGGCAGGCAGCAGGAGCGGGAGGCAGCTGCTTGTAATATTTCATAATTGGGAAGCAGAAAGGGAGAGAGAGAGATGAATGCTGAGGCGCAGCTGACTTCCTTTCCCGCCTTTAATTCAGTCTGTGTTGTCTGTCTGGCAGGGTAGACCACTTGGGAGCTGGGCCTCTGAGCATGCTTTGGGGGCAATTTTCCCGATTACACTAATGGGTGTGGGAAGCTTCATCTTAGTCCTGCTCCTTGGTCAGGAGATCCTAGACCATATACCATGGAGAAAGCTAGCTCAACAGTAGCTTGAGTCCTGTCCCTCGGCTTCCAGACTGTGGACGTCACGTGACCTCCTCCCTCTCCTGCCGCCTTGATGGACTGTACCTCCAATTGTCAGAGCTTTATCACATCAGTGAGGAGGTAACAGGACAGTCCAGGACTGCAGCCCATGGGATGATGCCTTCCACATGTAGGGCAACCAGCTTCCCTTCTCAGGGAACAGTTCCCTCTCTGGAAACATCTCACAGACTTACCCAGAGGTGTGTCTCCCAGGTGATTCCAAGTCCAGCCATTGAAGACTAACGGTCCCAGCCTGCAAGGCCTGCAGCCCTTCCCAGCCCTGCAGCCTCGTCTCCTGAGGCCGTGAGGCTACTGACTGATTCTTTCCAGAGGTGGATGGACTGAGGTCCAGGTTGGTGGTACAGTGAAGCTGAAATCAACTGGGAAGTGCCTGACATCTACTAGAACAAATTACTTTGGTTCTGTGTTGCTGTTGTTGTTGCTTTTGGGGGTCAGGGTCTCACATAGCGCAGGATGGGCCTTGAACTCACCGGGCAGCCAAGGGTCACCCTGAGCCTCTGATCCTCCATCCATGCTGGGAGCTGACCAGGGTTTTATGCATGCTAAACATCCTGCTAACTGAGCTGTATCTCTGCCACCCACCCCTCCATTTTGGAGACAGGCTCCCACGTTGTTACCCAGGCTTGTCTAGAACTCACTATGGTAGCCTAGGCTGGACTCAATTATGCAGAGATGTTCCCGGCTTTAGCCTCCCCCGTGCTGGGATTAACAGGCATGAGACACCACCCCTGGGGGATTCACTTACTTTTCAGTTCCACTTCAGCCATCAGAGCAGGTATTGCTTTGGTTTATCACTAAGGTCAGCACCTCCCACCGCCCCCCAACACTCCCAGACACCCCCTTCAGCATCCCCCCACTTCCCACCCCTATGCTGGGTAATTCCTGCTGACTGACTTATTTGATGACTCCAGGACTTTGTACGAGGTCAAGCAGGACTAGGCAGTGCCCTGTAGCCTTTGGTTGCATAAAGAATGCATAACCTTGTTCAAAGTGTGTCCCCTGACTCCCGGGCCCCACATCTGAACCGCTACCGCCCACCTGCCGGTGAGTCACTGTTTTTGCTTTGAGCACTGCCAGCTCCAGCTGTTCTTAGCATATAAATGTTCCCCCAGCCCTATCAGTCATCAACACCTCAGTGTGAATTGGCTGGTATCCCTGAGCAGGCTGGCAGGGACCCGCAGTGTGGGTGGCAGGGCTGGGCACCTCATCCATCTCTTGCCCAGCTGGGATGTGGGGCGTGAGTCTGGCGCATGGTAGGCACGCCGTAAATATTGTGCTGAGTGTTGAATCATGCCAGGGCCTCCATCCCTTTCTTTGGCTCTTCCTATCCTAGGGATTGGGAGGGAGGGGGTCCAATGGTCCTGAGGGGAGTGTCTCTCTCAGAGCTTGTATCACGACTCCATCCAGCTTTGTGGGGTTCCTCCCACAGAGCTCTCATGTTGGGGTTTCCTCCTGGTCACCCATCTCAAAAGAAGGCAACATCCTGGGGACGTGCCTGTCACTTAGGTCCTCAGGACAGTGAGTCAGGAAACTGGGGAGGGAATGTACAGGCAGGAGGCTGCAGCTATTGGCCTGGACTCTCGTATCTTCCACAATCACTTATTTGATAAACATCTCCGGAGACCCAGTGTGCAGTAGGCAACAGGCTCCAATCTGAGAATGGCTGGTTGAGAGGCCTCTCCCCTCAGGGAGTCTCAGCACACTTCAAGGTCCCCGCTACTGCCCACCTCCGAGGTGCCTCACTGTTACTACTCATCCGTCAGCCTCCCGCCCCTGGGAAAAGCGAGTTTCTTGTGTGGAGGGTGTCCCAGTGACCCTAGCACAGGACTTGCCAAATAGCAGGGACCCAAGAAATGTTTGTGCTATGAGTTGGGGTGGCCAAGGCCCTCCATGTCACAAGGAAGTGGATCAGAGAAGTGTGGGAGCAGCTGAAGGTGTAGATGTGGCCCCCAGGGGAACACGTGAGGAGACGTGTGTTCCCCCACATTTGCTCTATAGCCTTAGAAGAAGCTGGCCTCATCTTGGCTGCTCCTGTAGTGACACCCACAATCACAGGAGGGAGAAGAATGCACCAATGGGGTTCCCGAGGCCACACATTTTGCATGTTTGATGTGGGGTGGGGCAGGGGCTCTCTGTCTCATCTTGCCTGCAGGTTAACCGTGACCCGCCTCCTGCTTCCTTCCCCACACAGTGGCCCATAGAGCACATCCCGGTCTGTCTGCAGCCCGTGATACCTGAACAAGGTTATGCAGGGCATCGCCTTGCCAGAGAAGGGGGGTGGGCTCTATGTGCTAACTGGGCAGCACAGGGCCCTGCAGGGCCAGCTCTGGACAGCTTGGAGACAAAGGACAGAGAGAACTCCCAAGGGAGCAGTGGCTGGCCCAGAGGTAGAGGAGATCAACCTCTCTTTCTTTCCCTGGGAGCAGTATTACTGTCCCTGTGCTGTTGCCACACTAATTTTGGGGGGGCTAAGTACATGCTTTGTTTTGTTCTTCAGAGCAAAGACTGTGACCTGCCCCCAGGAGGGTCAAGCACTGGGGCCCCTGAGCTCCCAAGTTGACCCAGTGGCCAGTCTGCTAACTTCCCTGAGGGGACTTGGGGACAGCACAAAGTGGGGTACTGAGCCTCAGACTGCAGTATTGTTTTTGTTCAGCCTTGTTTCTTCCCAGGCTGAGTCTGATGCCAGAAACTCACCCTGGGCAACCAGACATGTTTTTGGGAGGATGTTACTGGTCCCTGCTTGAGGTGAGGGTGTCATGCGTGTGGGACACTGAGCCAAGAACAATCCACACCAAGCCACAGCACCCCAGCTTCCCAAGGCCCAGCTCCTTGGCCCTTTGTGGGGGTCCAGTCCCAGGAGTGTAACCATGAGGCTAGCTCTTCTCATGAAGGGCAGGGGAGGGGCAGAGTCATGGCTCTGGCTCTGTGGCTGGCCTGCTCCCTGGAGTTCAGGTGAGAAATGAGTCACCTGAGGTTCACCTGCAGTGACAACTGGGAGGAAGTACCAAGGGCAGCTTGGCCAAATTGCCAAGAGGCCATCATGCCTGGCCCCCTTGGAACCTGAGTCATAGCTTTCAGGGAAGTGGGCTAACGGGATTCCAGGGCCCCAAGTGTCCGAGTTGAGTCATGGAAGGGACCAGGGTGCCGGACATAGGCCGTTAAGGAACAAGGTTCCCTTGGCAACCCAAGAAAAAGGCCACAGGGGCTCCTAACACTCTCTACCCCAGCCGCAGCCACTTCAGGCTGAGCTCCTTTCCACCCTCAAGGCTCTGCAAGCTACCAGGGTCTTCCTCTGCTTGCCTAGATAGTCAGAGGTAAAGCCTGGGCAACCATCAAGTCCCTGCCTGCCCCTCTGCAGGGTGCACCCTGGGCACATCTGAACCTGAGTTGTCCCCTGCCCCCCCCCACATCTAGTCTCTTGGTGGCGCCCCTAGCCCCAGTCACTGGTGGCTTCCTCCTGGCAGCCCCACCTCCTCTCTGACCCACAGTCTGGGTGGCCCAGTCTCAGCCACCTGGGGGACTGGTCCAACAGCATTCCTCCTCACAGGATAAAACCTGGGGCGACCTGTAGGGAACCCTACACACTACAGCCACCCGCCCTGCCAGTCAAAAACCAGCACAGCCCGTAGGTCCTTTGAGATGGCCAGCAGCCCCGCTGGCTCTCCACCCCTAACAGCGGTGGTGATGTCCAGACCTCCCCTAGCACTGGGTGGGGACCAATTCAGGAGCTTAATCTTTCTGGTGCTGCTGACTTCCACAGGTGAGCCCCAAGGGCCTGCTGCTCCTCCCTGCCTCCTCTCTTCCTCCTCCTTCCTACCCACAGTCACTCCTCCTTGCCAGCTCAGCACCTTACCTTGGGTTTCTTCTTTCCTCTTTCATGTGCCTCTGTCTCTGTTCCCCTTCCTCTGCCTTGTTGTTTAACCCCATGCCTCAGGTTCCCTAAAGCCTTGAGGCCTGAATGTGGGTGAGTGCTGTGGTCTCAGAACTCGCTCAGGAGCTCTTCTGTCATCCTTGTGGGCCATCACGCCTGTCAGTATTGCTTCCCTTTGTGTGTCCCCCCCTCCTTGCCCTCCCTGGTCTCCTGGTTACTCCTCCATCTGGCCTCTCCTCCTTCTGGAATAGGAGGACAACTGCCCGGGCTTTCATGGGAGCTTGGGGGGGGGCGCGGTCGGGCAGAAAACCTGTGTGTGTGTGTGTGTGTGTGTGTGTGTGTGTGTGTGTGTGTGTCTCCCAAACTCTCTTCCTACTCTTAGGATGATGGAGCAAAAACTGCTGGCCCGGGAGGCAGGGGTGTCTAAAGAGGTTTGTCCCAAGAAAGGCTTGGAGGTGCCTGTGGTGTGTGTTGATGTATGTGTGGAGGGGTAACTGTGCCAGGAAAAGATGGGGGGTGTCCTCCAGGCACGACCGGGCCTGATCCTCTTTACTCCCTTGCCCTCAGGTGCCTTCAGTGTTGCCAACACCCCTGGTGAGTGTGTGCAGGTTGGGGGGCGGGTCATGGGTGGCCTCTGTGTCTTACTCTATGGTGTTGTCAGGAAGGGGGGACAGCAGTCTGAGGGAAGCATGAAGTTGAAGAGGAAATACAGGGAAGGAGAGTTTGGGTCAGGCATAGAACCGATGATGGATCTAGAGTAGAAAAGTCTGGAAGGACAGATGGGTGAGAGGCCGACAGAACCAAGAAATGGAGGTTAGAGGAAGGCCGGAGGGAAGGCTAAAGGGCTGGAGAAAGGGGGAAGGCAGCCCTCGTCCCATAGCCAAAGGGAACAGAGGAAGGGCAGGGACTCATGGGCAGAAAACCCTATGCTGGGCACACGCTGGTCTGGGACACAGGCTTGAGGCATAGGAGAGCTTTGGAGGTGGGTTGACAGGCAAAATCAGAAGGCAGCTGTGTCTCCTGAGATGACAGAAAACTCCATCCCTTCTGCCAGTGTCCCCAGACTGTGGGAAGCCTCAGCAGCTGAACCGGGTCGTGGGTGGTGAGGACAGCATGGATGCCCAGTGGCCTTGGATTGTTAGCATCCTCAAGAATGGTACCCACCACTGTGCAGGCTCCTTGCTCACCAACCGTTGGGTGGTCACAGCTGCACACTGCTTCAGGAGGTATGAGAAATCAGGCTTGCTCCTGACTCCTCAGGAGCCGTGCTTTCTGCCTTGGGCTCTGGGCTGTCTAGGACTCCATTGTGCCTCTCTCTCTCTCTCTCTCTCTCTCTCTCTCTCTCTCTCTCTCTCTCTCTCTCTCTCACATCTCCCTCTTTTCTTTTTCCTTCCAGCAATGTGGACACACCATCTCTCTTCTCAATATTGTTAGGGGCCTGGCAGCTGGGGAACCCAGGCCCTAGGTCCCAGAAAGTAGGTGTTGCTTCGGTGCTGCCCCACCCCAGGTATTCTTCGAAGGAGGGAACCCGTGCAGACATTGCTCTGGTGCGGCTGGAACACTCCGTTCGGTTCTCTGAGCGGATCCTGCCCATCTGCCTTCCTGACTCCTCTGTCCAGCTCCTTCCCAACACCGACTGCTGGATCGCAGGCTGGGGAAGCATTCGTGATGGAGGTGTGGGGGTCTCTTCTAACTCCAGAGAGGTCGGGGACAAGAGGGTGGGTGCCACTCAGATCCAGATGGCAGGGGTAGCAGGAGAGGAGAGAGGCCATATGTACATCACAGAGACAAGAAAAGATGGCTTGGGGACAAGAGAAGTGAAGTCACAAGAAACCAACTGCTGTTTTTTTAAGGTCACCTTTAGTTGAAAGGAGTCTTTGGCTGTCTTTTAAAGCAACAGTAGAGATTTGTAACAAGAATGAGGAAGAAGAGGAAGAGGAGGGAAGGAAGGAAGGAAGGAAAAGCCTGGGGCGGTAGCACACGCCTTTAGTCTCAGCAGTTGGGAGGCAGAGGCAGGCAGGTCTCTTGTGAGTTAGAGGCCAGCCTGGTCTACGAAGTGAGTCCGGGACAGCCAGGATTACATAGAGAGACCACAAAGAGGGGGAAAGGAGAGGGGGGCGGGAGAGAAGTATTTGCAAAGCTACTGACACAGGAATGGGTAGAAGTGGAGGGAGGGGCGGCGAGACAGAAATGTGGCCCCAGGACAAGTGGGAATAGGCAGCCCGGGTACCAGGGTCTCTGAACTGCAAGCAAAATTCCCAGGAGGAAATGCAGTCTATGGCTATAAAGGACAATTCTCAAACCAAGTCCAGAGGTTTGGAAAATACCATCTCCAATCACAAACCAGATGAAATGAAATATAGAGGTAGGCGAGAAGCATCGGGCAGGCAGATGGTAGCTGGACAGATAGAGCTGGGAGAAAGCCGGGACAAACAGAAACCATCTTTGGAAGAATAGCAGCAGAGACCTAGAAGACCGAGTTTGAAGGAGAAACTGGGTACAGACCATAGGGAAGAAAGACAAGAGACCTAACCTGGGTCCAGAAGAGTTGCAGCCTTTTCTTGGGGTCCACAGACTAAGCCGCTGCGGCGGGGGGGGGGGGGGGGGGGGGGGGGGGGATCAGGAAGCTTCTTGAAGACAGAAAATCTAGGGCCTCACATCCGTGTTTGAATTCACTGGGTCAAGAGGTGGAGGAGATCCTGGGATTGGGATTTCCTGAAAACACTTTGGGAAAAGCAGACATGGTCACCTTTGAGAAACGCCACTGCGTGCACAGAGGGGACCAGGTGCGCACACAGGCCTGACGCTCTCCTTCTGTTCCCAGTGCCCCTGCCCCACCCTCAGACCCTTCAGAAGTTGAAGGTGCCCATTATCGACTCGGAAGTCTGCAAACGTTTGTACTGGCGGGGCGCGGGGCAGGAAGCCATCGCTGAGGACATGGTGTGTGCCGGTTACCTGGAAGGGGAGCGGGATGCTTGCTTGGTGAGTGCCCATCCTTTGTCCGCCCCAGCTGGGAGACCCGAAAGCTCCATTACCTCCCTCAGAATCTCCCGAGGGTCATCCTCTCCCACCTCCGTCTGGGCCCCCTTTAGCCTAGCTGAGTCGCTCATTTTCTTGTTTACGCACGGGTTGTACACAGAGCATCTCGGCAGTAATTGGTATTCTGACGAGGGCCCGGTGCTTTAGAACCCTGAAGGGCGACCAGTCCCATGACTGGATGAGGATGGTAGGATGGGGGAGCACTTAACCCCCGAGGTGGCCAGGGTATGGCCTGGCTGCAGTGCTCACATTACCAATTGGCATAAGGAGTTTCTAAACCTGCAACACAGAAGCGGTCTCATCTCCTGTTCCTTGTGGTTGTGGGGAGGAATGCCACCAGAAGGAGTTGTGCTTGGAAGGTCTGCTCTTCTAGGGCCTCCTCAGACTGGTTGGCTCCAAGGACACTTGGGCTCTGTATATTGCCTGCCGGTGTGAGTTCCTAGACCTCCCTTCTTCTCTGCAGGGCGACTCTGGGGGTCCCCTAATGTGTCAGGTGGATGACGCTTGGTTACTGACTGGCATTATCAGCTGGGGAGAGGGCTGCGCTGAACGCAACCGGCCCGGCGTGTACACCAGCCTCATCGCTCACCGCTCCTGGGTGCAGAGGATCGTGCAAGGGGTGCAGCTGCGCGGGCACTTGGTGGACCGTGGGAACACTGGGAGCTCTCCTAAACTGGCAGCCTCCGGAGCTCTCCCAGCTGTAAATACGTTTTCTACCTCCGGGAGGCACCCACGGCCTGCACAGGAGAGCAAGAAAGTCTTGGCCCCGCCCACAGTGAGGCCCCGCCCCTCAATCGAGAAACCGCACGCTCCTCTCCCTCTCTCTCAATGATTTTTTTTTAGTTATTTGTAAATAACTTGTAAATACATATTTGTAAAACCATGCCCACATATTTATTCAAGTTTCAATAAATTATTTATTCTCAGTTCTTGTTCGCCCCCGCCCCCATGTTTGGGGACACTGAGGCAAGAATCCAGCTGGGACAAAAATGCTGCTCGTGTGAGGTTGCACATGGGCCTGACCACAGCTCTAGCTTGGCCCGCTGGACGGGGCTATCCTTGATCTTGCTAGCTTCTTCTCTGAGGCAGCAGGTAGGAAGGAGGCAGGAGACGGTGGTGGCCCGAGAAAATGGCTGTTCTATACTGAAGAGGGCAAAGTTGGGGTCCCGGCCAAAGCAGGGCTGGCTACGAGAGGCCTATGGTCTTTGAGAACAGGGATCAGCTCCTCTCGAGGCCAGATCCGGGTGTCTCTCCACTACAGGACTCAGAGTCAGTCGCTCTTGAAGCAAATTGTTCAGGGTAGCCCTCTGCCAGCCTTTGTCTCCTTGATTGGGTGAGCAGCTACACCCTGCTGGCCACTGATTCAGAAGATGACTCTCCACTGAGTCCGTAAATTCCTCTCCACCGAGGTGGTGCAAACCATGGAGGCACCAGGCTTGAATCACCTCTCCTGTCCCCTTGGAGGAAGGAGGAGTATGGTGATCCGGGCAGTAGGAAGGTCTGTGGCTTCCACAAAGTCTGCACCAAAGTCAGATGCTCCTCAGCCCCCCGCATCCCAGGCCCTGGAGTCCTCCACCCAGTGGTGCTCCCTGCCTAGGCTAGGCCTGTTGGACTGCTCATAGCTCCTGGGTGAGGAGTGGCTGGGCCACTGAAGCTGGGTTAGTGTGCACTTACCAATGGTTGATACCTGGAGGTTCACCAAAAAAAAAAAAAAAAAAAAAAAAGCCAGCTCCAACAGGCGAAGAAGGGACTCTTTGCTAAACAATGTCTCCTATCAGGGATGACAGAGGCGGCTCGTGAGTGCTGTCCAGCTTTGTGTGTATTGTGCTTTGAGGAGAGTCCAATCCCACGATAGCTGATCCCATTGTTCCATCCCACGTGTACATTAGAGGTGGAACCCGGGGCCTCTTACACGTGAGGCAAATCCCCCTCCCCCCCCCCCCCCCCCCCCCCCCCGCAACACCGAGCCACACCTGCTCTGTTTTGTTTTGATTTCTGTTCTTTTATTGTTAGAAAGCCATAAATATTGTTTAAAAACAAACAGCGCACACTGGCACCTGCTTGTGAGAGATGCAGCCTGGGAGCGCTTGGTGACTCAGGTGTCCTGAGGCCTAGCACATGCCTGGCTGAGTCCCCACAGTCTTTCCCCCCTGGAACCTAATGCCTTGTCTGCTGTTGTCCCCTTCCCCCAGCTCACCCCCCCTTCCCTCAGTCCCCTCTCCCTCTGTGGCTGTGTCCTGCTCAGTCTGTCCTCAGGTCTGACCCCCCCGACCCCCCACCCTCTACCCTCTCACCCTTGATTCTGGGCCTCTTCAATTCTGTTTTTATCTTTCTCACCTTTATTCTGGCCCCATTTCCCCCAGGCCCGTGTGTCCACCCTTCACGTCTTCCCTCCAACATCACCCTTACTGAAGTGCCCTTCAGTAGCTACCTGAGGTCCCCAGCAATGCCTAGGGTGGGTAGTATGCTGGGCGTGTTCATCAGTGGGAAGTCAGTCTTCAACTATTCGCAAAGCATGTTATCAGAGTCATGAGGCCCATAGCCTGGGCCGGAGGTGGAGGCGGCGGTGGCAGATCAAGTAAACAAACAAGAGAAAGGGATTTTTCTCCCCCAGTGTGGCCACACTGAGAATAATTCCAGGACTAGAATGAAAAATAATGAGACCTGGTACCCCTAAAACCATCTTTGGGGCACTGACATAAATTTTAGATTTAAATAGAGGTATGATATCTTGGTCAAAATGTGGTCCTGCCAGTGGTTGAGGGGACATTGACACAACTCTATACTGGCCTCTTCCGCAGCCTGAGGAGTTCCTCTATTCTTTCTTAAAATGAAATGAAATGACTTTCTATCTCTATCAGTCACTTTCCTCCACCGACTCACCTTGCTGAGTTGCCCTAATTTTTTAGGGCCTTTGATGCCAACCCAGGCTTCATGGTTTCAGTGCTGAAAATAATTCCAGGACTAGACAGTATTAGTGAAACAGAGCTGGAAATTTCATTAAATATATTTATTTGATGTGTATAGTGTTTGCACGTATGCTTGTGTGCCACATGCATGCGGTGCCCATAGAGGCCAGAAGAGGGCCCTGAAGCCTCTGGAACTGGAGGTAGACGTGACTGATGGCTCTTAACCAGTGAGCCATTTCTCCAGCCCCAGCGGTTTTATTGAAGGCATCTTAATATAGACCTTAAATATGTGTGTTGAGAGAGAGAGAGAGAGAGAGAGAGAGAGAGAGAGAGAGAGAGAGAGAGAGAGAGAGAGAGTTCCTCAGAAGAGAGTAAGGCACACATTTGAAAGTAAGAGTGTAGGCTTCTTGGAGAAGAGTCACAGGAAAGCAACACACACTCAAGAGTGTGCGCAGGCTCCAGAGGGAACAGTGGCAACTGGCTGTCTTACTGTTGGCCACATATTCAATTTTGGGAGGGGTTTCAACTTACATCTCAAAAAGTTGTTAAGACTCCCCCCCCCCCGCCGCATCCCCCTCCCTCCATGTACACGTGTTCTTAATCTCTTTAGGTATTTGAGATGATGGGGGTTCTGGTAATGCCTCGGACGGAATTATAATCTAATAAAGGAAGGAAAACAATAAGCCCTGGAGTGCTAGGATATGGCCTTTACTGGATGGGGTTGCTGAAGAAATTCCCGGAGAACTACAGGTTTACAAGGTCAGAGGAGGGGCCAGAGAAGGACTCAAGCAGCGAGTTTCTGGGTTCTTATGTTCCAGCTGACAAAAGGTCTCAGCTTGGCTCCAGGGTGAGGGGCTCCCCTTCCTTCTCAGCCCAGAATTTCTGTGCCTTCTGTCCCGCCCACCATCAGCCCAGCTCTAGTCTTCCAAGCAAGATGGCCTGACCATCTGTTAGAACTGTGAATCCTCTTTTTCAGAGACAAGCCCTTTCTTGGCTGGCACCAGGCTTTAGCCCTTTGTGTCTCCAGCCGGGAGAGCCTTGGTGAGATCCCCGTTTTGAGGTCCATTGCTTCAGTTGCTGTGGCTCCAGTTCCCCGGTGCAGGCTCAGCTCCGAGGGCTAGGCCATGTCTCAGGCCTCACTGTGTATTCCTGGGACTCTGGCTCAAGAAAGGCGTTCCTGCACGTGTCCTGCTCTGTATAAGGGGCCATAAACTTGCTGGGGCCTGCAGATGGAGACCTTGGACTGTTGGACAGTCTCAGAGGATTGACCCCCTGACTGGCAAATGTGCCTTTCCTGGGCACCATCAGCCTTCTACAGCTCTTACAGAGCTCTGACATTCTCTCCAGAGTTAGGTGGGGACCTAATAACCTGTGACAAAAGTCATCACAGCAAGAATACTGCCTGCAGTGTCCCTGAGGTGCTCCCCCTCCTCTGCTCCTGGGTGCTCCACTCCCACTTCACTCCTGGGTGTTCCTCCCTGCACTCTGTTCCTGGGTTCTCCCTTCACACTTCACTCCTGGGTGCTCTTCCCCCCATTCTGTTCTTGGGTGCTCCCCTCCCACTCTGCTCCTGGATGCTCCCCTCCCACTCCGCTCCTGGATGCTCCCTCCCACTCTGTTTCTGGGTGTTCCCCTCCCACTCTGCTCCTGGGTGCTCCATCCCACTCTGCTCCTGGATGCTCCCCTCCCACTCTGTTCCTGGATGCTCCCCTCCCACTTCACTCCTGGGTGCTCCTCCCCCACTCTGTTCCTGGGTGCTCCCCCACTCCTCTCCTGGCTCTTTCCTTGACTTTTGAGCTCTTGAAGGGACCTTTCCTCCTACCCACTACAATGTTTTCCATTTCAGGCACATCCTGGATGAGCTCCTCACAGTTTATCTTCACATCCCTTTTGTACCTAGTATGAGAAATGTTACAGTCTAGGTAGGGGTCGTGATCAGATTAGTTTTCTCAGCTAGTTAAGGGATTAAAAGGCAGGGAAAATCGGGAACAGAACTGGCATCAGCAGAGAAATCTTGTACTGCAAACTGAAGCAGCCAGCACCAGCAGCCAAAGATTCTGGGGGTGAGGAAACACATGCTTGTGGCAGACATACAGAGAAAAAGACCCTCTGCCAAGCAGAGCGGGCAGCCTGAAAGCCAAAAATCTCCAGCTCCTCTCAAGGCCTGGGGTTTGAAGGTCTCTGAAGAGTTTTCCTCCCCCAGTTTAAGGATGGTCAGTTTGAGGAAAGACAGGATGGTTGATTAGCCTACAGCTATGTTGGACCACATGCTGGTCTTGCTGGGCATCATCCTGCAGGTCAGCTAGTTCATCCCAGGGGGCTTGCTGCTGAGAGATAAGAGCCTCCACGGCCTTTGTTTCAAGCTGCCAGGCTTTGTCTCTGCTCAGGAGGGTGAAGAAGAAGCCAGCCATCTTGAAGTTCACTATCTTGATTGTTTTAGCCACAGCCCCTTTCCCTACCTGTCTGACAGCTGGGGAGTCTGCCAGTCTCCTAGTCTCTCCTCACTCCCCAGAGAACAAGTGTTTTCTTCTTCTTCTTCTTCTTCTTCTTCTTCTTCTTCTTCTTCTTCTTCTTCTTCTTCTTCTTCTTCTTCTTCTTTGGTTTTTCAAGACAGAGTTTCTCTGTGTAGCCTTGGCTGTCCTACACTCACTTTGTGGCCTAGAACTCACAGCGATCTGCCTGCCTCTGCCTCCAGAGTACTAGGCTAAAAGGCCTGTGCCACCATGCCCAGCTAGAACAAGGGTTTTAAAACACACACTTAGCCACAGGTCTTTGTTGGGCGCGGATCACACCCAGAGGTGGTGCCGATCCTACTTCAGCTCCTGCACATGCGCGGTTAAGGGCACGACAACAATTTTTCTCTTTCTCCTCCCGCACGGGGATATGCTAATGAGGCATTGGCCGGAGGCTCAATTCCCCCTCCCGCACTGGGGAATGCTAATGAGGCATTGGCCGGTGGACCAATCAGCCAGAGACACACCACGCTAGGGCCTGCATATAAGCAACGCGCTCCGAGGGCTTGGGTCTTTCGCTTCAGCTTCAAGGGCGCTCCCAATATGATTGAGAAGGATCCTGGTGTCGGCGTCTTTCCTGCTGGCAGGGAGGTTGCGACAGGTCTTGTCCACTGGTTGGCCAGCACCTCTCCCTTGCTTCTTCCACCCCAGACACTACAATCTCCCACATTTCTCTGATGGTCACTAAGTCACATGTTCTATGGGACTGCCGACCAATAAGATGAGTGGTATCTCAGTAAGACTTTGTTTTTCTCTGATACAAGGGCCACACTGAGCTGGGGAACGAACCTTCCCATCAGCTTACCTTCAGCCAAGGATGCAGATGCAATGGCTACACGTCAGCAGTCATCTTAGGACTAAGAGGCCACAGGTTGGCATTTGGGACAGTTAATCTCAGTTGTCAGTTTGATGAGCTCTAGAGTTTCCTGGGAGATGGCTCTCTGCGCATGTCTGGGGCACTATCTTGGGTTAATTGAGGTGGGAGGTCCTTCTTGTTGCGGGTGGCACTAATCCTTGGGTTGTGCTACTGGGCACTATAAATGGAGCAAATGAGCCGAGCACTTAATATTTGTCGCCTTCTGCTTCTGTACTGCGTGAGTGTGAGTGGCTGCAAGTGCTCGCCATCGTGACCCCTGTCCACCAAGATGGACTAGAACCTCAAACCAGCAGGGAAAATAAGCCATTTCTCCCTTGAATTTCTTAGGGCAGGTAGTTTGCCACAAAGAGGAATGTGACAAATATAACAACCCAATGGCAGTGAGCAAAGACTTCAAAGCTGTGGTTGAGATGACGCAGTTGGATGCTGCCTGCACCTTAGGGTGCTCCCTCCCGTCTGGCTTCATTTTCTCTTTCTTTCTTTTAGTTTTTTTTTTTTTTTTTTGAGATGAGGTTTCTCTGTGTAGCCCTGGCTGTCCTAGAACTCTCTTTGTAGACCAGGCTGGCCTAGAAATCGCAGAGATATGCCTGCCTCTGCCTCCCAAGTGCTGGATTAAAGACATGGGCCACCACGCCTGGCTCTGGCTTCCTTTTTTTGAGCTACCCCCCTCCCGCCCCCCGTGGTTGGTGTATAAGTTGATGGCATGGGCACTACTCCACGGTATGGTTAAGGGAAAGAAGAGAGAGAACAGCTAGAAGCATCTGGAAGAGTCCATAGTGTAGAGAAAAAGCAGTAGACAGAACATGAACAGACTGGACCTGGCCAGGACAGAAGCAGGAGCAGAGCAGAGAGAGAAAGGATCACAGGGGAAGGAGCATGAGCTGGCAGAGTGAGAGTGAGAAAGAAGACAGAGTGAGCGCAGCCAAAATAGCGGGGTTGTAAGGAGACTGAGCTGCTGGGGAGAGGGAAGCCCATGAGCTGGGGGAGCTGAGGGTTGGGGGGAGCTGAGGGGGGGGGGGGCTGAGGGGGGGGGGGGGGCGGGGGGGGGGGGGGAGCTGAGATGGGCTGGGGTGCTAGCCTGGACTCTGAAATGTGTAACAGGCACATGGGACACTGAGGGAGCCTGGAGGCCAGCATGAGCTTCGGTGTGTTAATAGGTAGTAATTTGTCCCTTCCTCCAGTGATAAGGGAAATTGGCTTTTTTTTTTTTTTTTGGTAGAGGGGAGCTCACTTCACAAGTTCTTGAATGCCCAGAATTTGGGGAAATGGAGTTTCCTTTGAGCCTGAGAGTGGGTGGAATTATCCTTTATTTAAAGCAAAGGGTGTGCCTAATGACACACCTGCTTCAAACATTCTATTTCATAGCAGTTTTGAACTTGCAGGAAGATTTTTAAGCGTTAGAAAGCTGCGTAAAGGCTGGTCTACTTGTTATGGCAGAGGTACAGTTAGATGTCATTTGCATACTCAAATCACAATAAATTGCCCAGATGATGAAGGATTTGGGCTCTAACCTGCTCACAAGAATTTCGGACTCTCAAACCATCCACCAGTTGTTTCCAGGTGGCCTTGGTTTTCATCTCATATTAATTCAAGAGCATATCTTTGCTTTCCCCCTCCTCCCGCAGGCATCCCAGTGCACGGAACACCATGGGGAAGAGCCTGGCTGCTGTCCTTGGGGAACACTGTGTCTTCAAGCTCCCTGAACTGGCTGGGCTGTGTGGGCCCCACATGGTGCTAGAAGAATGGCCTGTCCTTCTCAAGTCACTCTTTGACCCTTATGTTCATGGTCCAACCATCCAGGGGACCAAGGACCCGGTCCTGTGAGCAACTGAAAATAGCCTCATTCCCCAGGACACCATGGCCTCTGCCCATGTGGAGGGCTGTACTGGCCTTCAAAGGACAGACTCCGCTGTAACTTGTCAGACCTCTTCTTTCCAATCTCTAGTGACAGCCCACTCAGCCCTTGGGCTTCTGTCCTGCTTCATTGACTTACAGTCACTCCTTGGGTGGAACCTTCTGGTTTCCCAGTGTCATATACTGTCCATAGACAGGTGACTTTGAAGAGAAAGCTCTCCCCGTGTGTCCATCAGCCATTCGACCCCTGTATGCAGAGGATAAATAAAACTCAACCCCAACACAATCAGGCATAAGCCCTACCATCCCCCCTGCACCCCTCTCACCCCCCGCCCCCCCCAAGCCTGTCCGCCCCAGCATGTTTCTCATCTTAGCAAAAGAAAGAAAGAAAGCTGTTCCATTGCTGGGCATAGGATGTGTAGTGACAGGGTGGCTGATCTTCACTGCCAGCTTGGCCAGATTTTGAGTCACCTAGGAGGCTGGTAAGCACACCCCCGGATGAGAGAACCTTCCAGAGAGGAGTGACTAAGTGAGGAAGATGCCCCAAGCATGGGAAGAACCAAATGAAGCAAAACAAACAAACTCCATTTTATGCTGGGCATCCATCTTGGTACCCACTATCTGACTCTGACTTCAGTTCCTGGAAGACAAGTTCCCAGGACCCCTGGCTCAGTGACCCCAACCCAGAAATGTACAGCTGTGACCACCTTTTGGCTTCTGTAACCTGCTTGTGCAGACATTCAAGGACTATTTGGAGGTTGCCTTGGTTACCTAATTAGGTAGAGTAGCCCAGCTCCTGCCTTGCTAGTGTGGACACTCAAGGTCTCCTCATGGTTTTGCCTTTAAAAATCCTTCCCTTGAGCTGCTCCCACCCCTAGAGGGAGAGCTGGCCCTGCCCCTCCCCAGTCACCCCAGGGCTCTCCTCCTTCTGGTATGCATGAAGGCAAGAAAGACACATCTTCTCCTGGTGGGGAGGGGGCGAGCATGGCCACTAGGGATTTGACCATGCTCCAGTGCTGTGTACATGGACAGCACAAAATGAATTTGATTTTTCCTTTTCATGAGGGAGGGGGGCAGACATGGGAAGAATAGGAAGTGAGCTTGATCAGGGTACGAGGTGTGAGATTCCCCAATAATCAATTAAAAAAAAAAATCCTTCCCTCATCACACTTCATGTAGCAATTTCAAGTTTGGGTCAGAGATTCTTTCTTGTCCCACTATCATCTAATTAATACATCTTCTTTTTAAAAAGAAAGATTTATTTATTTATTATGTATACAGTGTTTTTTGCCTGCTTGTATACCCACAAAAGGGCACCAGATCACATTATAGATGGTTGTGAGTCACCATGTAGTGGCTGGGAATTGAACTCTGGACCTTTGGAAGAACAACCAGTGCTCTTAACCTCTGAGCCATCTCTCCATCCCATAATAAACCTTTTAATTACAATTAGATTGAGTTTATGGTCTTTTCCCAGGGGTCAGGAACTCCATAACACCACAATGTATGCCCACATATAAGGTCAAGTGACCATGGTTCAAATGCTCAGAGATCAAGAACCAAAATCAAGCCTTCCTCTTTTAACTTGTCAACAGATATTTTGTCACAGCGACACAAAAGTCACACACAGTGAGAGCCAGGAGCCCCTTGGGCTTTTCCTGTAATGTTTTACCCGAAGGAAGCAACCCTACTCTGAGATTTAGCCCCGAGAAAAGAAAACAGATACACACAAAAAGTCATAGGCAAATATTCATGGCAACTTTATTTATAGCCAACAAAAAACTCAGAACAGTCCGAATGTCTTTTAACTGTTGAGGGAACAATCAAAAATGGGGAAAGAAAAAAAAGGAGCAAGCAACATTAAGTCAAATAGTGTCACTCTCCTACTCAAAGCCTGTGGTGACTTTTCCTTTAGCCCAGAGACAATGACATCCTCTAGGGCTTCTTCCTGCGTCCCTGGATCACCTCACAGCAGCTGGTGGCTTCCTACCTACCTCCTGGAACACCCGCAGGCAAGCCTTTGCCTCTAACCTTTGCCCTTGCAGCTTCTTCCTCCTTCCTGTCCTGTGGTCCACTTCACCACTTCCTGTTCCTATTTATAGCAGTGTGGCTCCCTAGCCCACCACCTCACCTCTCCCTTGCTTTCTGTTTCTCTCAGAACATTTTTAAACTTACTGTTTAACATGTTCTAGATTCCTTGTTTTGTTTGTTTGATGGTGGTGGTGGTGGTGTGGTGATTTTTGTTTGTTTGTTTTGTTTTAAGATAGCCTATAGCCTTGGATGGCCCGGGACTTGGTCTTGTGGACCAGGCTGGCCTGGAACTCTCAGAGAGAACTGCCTGCTTCTGCCTTCCGGAGTGCTGGGATTAGAGATGTGTGCCACCATGCCTGGCCTGGTTACATTTTTTTTTTAAAATTCATGATCATTTGTTTATTTTTGTGTGATGGGTTATTGCTGCATGAGCCGTGGCAGACAGGAAGTCAGAGGACAACTCCAGCAGTCCATTCTGTGAGTCCTGACGTGGCTTATCTTTCTAGCTTGGCAGCAAGCATCCTTTCCTGCCCAGGCATCAGCAGCCCCGATTATCTTTCTTAGGACACTCACTAATTTATGGGGGTTCAAGTTGGTATCACCAAAAATGCTCTTGTACGGTGGTTATAAATGCTAGTAATGGATTGTCAGCTGATGGCGGCCGGCTGCTACAGAGTGCCTGATCGTCCGGCACACCACGGGGATCGCTCTCCTTTTCTTCTCATTCCTCACTTGGTCATTAGCAGAAATCTATTCTCTATGGAGGCCTCCATCGTGTCCCAGGGATTAGCCAGTGTCCTAGGGGATGACCAGGTCCAGATACCCGGTGAGAACCAGGAAACCCATGTGCACCCACCACCTCTCTTGTCACCCTGACAAGGTACCTGACAGGAAACCCCTAAAAGAGGCTTTAATTTGGCTCAGTTTTTAAGTTTCATGGTGGCAGAGGCATGTGGCTGGGATGCCTCATGGAAGCTGAGAGAGCTTGGCTTGAAGGAGCCAAGGATAGTGAACCCCCGCTGACACATCCCTGCAGAGCCACCCCCTCTGACCCACGCCCTCAACTAAGCCCCACTCCTAGAGATTCTACCTCAGGGTGCTGAGCCAGCTCATCAGCCAAAGGCATCTACTGACAAGCCAGGCAACCTGAGTCAGATCCCAGGACCCACGTAGTGCAAGGACAGACTGAACTGACACAGGATGTTCTCTGTCCTCCCCTTGTACACTGTGGCATAAGTGTGCTCAGGGACACACACACACACACACACACACACACGTGCACACACACACGTGCATGCACACACACACAGAGCTAGTAAAACACGAGCCTGTGAGTCCATTTATATTTATGTTCAGTGCACAAAGCTTTTCTTTCTTTAGTTCAGCTCCATTATTTTGGTCAACATCTGCTCCCTATACGTTGGCAATGATAAAAAAAAAAAAAACAAAAAAAACAAAAACCAACAACCCACCCTGTAAAAGCTCCTCTTCCATCAGAAACACAACTCAAATGTTAGTTACTAAGGGAAATATTAACCCAAAACCCATTAGCTTTACTTGCCATTCATCAACCAAAAAAAAAAAAAAAACAAAAAACCTCTTCCTATTCCCAGCCAAGCGTGGAGGTGTATGCCTGTGACCCCTGAACTCAGGATGTGGGAGGCGGAAGGTCCAGAAGTTCAAGGCCAGCCTTAGCTACACAGCAAGTTTGAGGTTATCCTGGGTGACATGAGTCCTTGTCTCTAACCTTATTTTAAAAAAGTGACTAATTTTGAAAGACACACAGCTGGGAAGCATGTTACAAACGTCCCACTAGCTTTGCTGTGGAGACCTCCTGTGACAGATGGGTTACAGTAATCGTTGCCCTGGTTCCTTCTCATTGACCTGAAGCCACTTTTCCTGAGAACACTGACTTCACTTTGGTTTTCTGAAGTCTGATGGGTGACACCTTGGCCTCCACATTGTATCTTTTCCCTTCCTAGCCTAAGCCTTTGGGTCCGGATGTGGCCATGTGGATCACTGGAGGAGTATTTTGTCCAAGGCTGTGACACACCGTGCGTGTACTTGGCCTGCTGCATGTTGGAACTAGCACGGTTCTTCTGCCCCGCCCTTGTGTGCAATCCTTCAGTAAACCACAGGGCCAGGATGTTTGTATAGGACAATGGCCCAGTAGCAAGGGGAACTCAGCAACTTCTAGAATGAGCTGACCATTCGTCCACTTGACCAGTGTCTCACACAAGAAGGGAAACATCTTTTGAGATTGTGCCTTGGCTAGCAGAAAAATCACAAGAAGCTACTACCAGTCCTCAAATCAGTAAAAACAATCAAAGCATGCCCCTCGGTTTGTTCAAAGCAGCCCCTGCAGCCTCCACAGTTCCTGTTAACCTGTATGTTGATAGCTTTTGACTGGATGTCATCCGAGTTCTTCTCCTGGTCAACTCATGCATGGCTAGATCTGCCCACTGCCTCTCTCTGTAGCCCTGGCTGCCCTGAACTTGCTTTCTAGACCAGGCTGGCTCCGAACTCACAGAGATCTGACTGCCTCTGCCTCCCAAGTGCTGGGATTACAGGAGTGCCCCACCATGCCTGGCTTGGGAGTGGCTTTTTTTGTTTGTTTGTTTGTTATTGTTGTTTTGTGTTTTTAAAAAATTGATTGGTTTAAACTCATGCCAGAGCCCTCTCTGGACAATATCAAATAGATCCTAGACCAGGGAGTGAGCTGAGAAATAAAAGAAGAGAAATAAGAAACTGAGGCAAGAAATAGTCAGAAACACAGGATAGACTCGAGAGGGCGTGCAGTCAACACCTCATGACACCTCAGCTTTATTCACCAGTTCAATTTATACACATCTCAGGCATGGGAAAGCAAAGCAGAAGCTCACTCTCAGGAGATAATGCGGACAGTCTCACGGGAAAAGCAGTGTAATCTCAAGCGACTCTTGGCCTTGGGACCACAGTGTGCTTTTTCTGATAGTCTGAAAACCTTGAGTGAACACTTGGCAGGACATTTTGCTTAATCACGGTCTCAGCAGTCTGTGTGATTCTTATGGTGGAGCAGAGAGCAGGAGAGCAAGGCCTATGGACAGAGAGCCTTTGCAAACGGCTCCCGACAAACTCAGAGACCGTTGAAGTAAAAACAACATACCTTAGAGTCTGAAGAAAAGCAATCTAGGAGCCCGGTGTGTGTCGGGGTGGGGTGGGGGGTGGGGCAGCTGTGATTGAGTGCTCCTGGGGAGACAGGGAAGGTGTGAGGTCACATGGGCTGTCCACTGCTAGGAAGGAACTGGGGCTGTCCCTTCCCTAGGGACAAAGGTCTCCACTTGCAAACTTAGTGGGAGCTGGCTTTGTCCCTATCTCACTCTAGTTGCGAAACGAACACCTGCCGCTTCTTGCACCTTAGCTCATGTCTGCCTTTGACTAGGTGACACAGAGACTGGGTATTTCCACTCCGATTATTTTGTTTGGTTTAAGTCACACTTTATTTGCTATTTAGGCGGGCCTCGAATTCTCTGTGTAGCAAGTGACACTGAACTTCTGATCCTCCTGCTTTTTCCTCCCAGAGGCTGGGATTCCAGGCTTGCCCTACCACGGCCAGTTTGTGTGGTGCAGAACTAGAACCCAGGCCCCCACGTCCGCCTCGCACTCTACCAATTGAGCTACATCCCCAGTGTTTTCCTTGCTCTGGATTTTTTGAGAGTTTGTTTTTCATCTTTATCTATAAAATGGATGAATGAAATGAAAAAGGTCCATAGCCTTTTTTTTTTTAAAAGAAGGAGAAGGCAAATGTGTGCACAGGTAAAACAGAGTCTCTCAGTAAACCTAGGGCTAGGCTGGCAGAAAGCCGTAAATTTCCTTTTACCTGCATTCCCCAGATGCCAACTTTGCAGGCGTGTGTGTGTGTGTGTGTGTGTGTGTGTGTGTGTGTGTGAGAGAGAGAGAGAGAGAGAGAGAGAGAGAGAGAGAGAGAGAGAGAGAGAGAGAGAGAGAGAGAGAGAGAGCCAGGAGTTTATGCTTTTGAAGAGTCTCCTGTCTCCACCTCCTATGGCCCAGTCAGGGTTCACTGTGATGATAGACATTTGCATGAGACCCAGGTAAGGGCATCATGTTGCACAGCAGATGCAATAGTTCACTGAGAGCAGCACAGCAGACGCAATAGTTCACCGAGAGCAGCACAGCAGATGCTCTAATTCAATGAGAGCAGCTTGTTTCGGCTACATCCTTCTATCAGGACACTGTCTGCACAGGCAGATTGCTATGGAACCAACTCCAGAAAGCCCTGAGTTTAAAGAGAGAGCGAGTGTGTGTATGTGTGTGTGCGCGCGAGCATGTGTGTGGCTGTGACCTTCAGAGACCCTGCAAAGATGCAAAGAGATGGTCCACGGAGGCAAGAAAGAAGTCATTTG
Organism: Acomys percivali; assembly: GCA_907169655.1. Classification (NCBI taxonomy): domain Eukaryota; kingdom Metazoa; phylum Chordata; class Mammalia; order Rodentia; family Muridae; genus Acomys; species Acomys percivali. The sequence goes on along the minus strand of OU015755.1, from coordinate 60,658,446 downwards.
ATTCAATATAGCTCAGTAGCTACTGTTGGTTCAGACTTTAAGAGTCTGAGCTCAGTGTATACAGAAATCTCCTTGAAGAACAAAGTAAGCTAAATATAGATCAGTCATGTCTACTGTGAGAACTAAAGTTATGTTTTAGGTTTAAATTACTGTGCTTAAGAGATTTATATAACAGCCAGCTGATGCTGGTGCGTGTTTTTAATCCCAGCATGCAGGAGGCAGAGGTAGGTGGATCTCTGTGAGTTCCAGGCCAGCCTGGGAGAGAGAGAGAGAGAGAGAGAGAGAGAGAGAGAG